>JALAZF010000018.1:14810000-15435000 GCA_022829125.1 Lathyrus tuberosus
TATCGTACGGATGAATAACGACGTACGTATGGTGAATAATGTTTTCGAGTTTTCGGGCTTTTTCGATTCGGTCCATAGATCCATGTGATTTTGGGCTTTGTTTGTTAGATATTTGCTATTATAAATATGTATCTCTTATATACTTGGTGTGTGACAATCTTAGAGTTTACACCAACAAGGGAGAGCAAGGGTTTAAAGGTATAGCATAGGGTTTCAGCTATTCACAAGGAAAACCTTAGAAAAGCAAAGGTTTAGGGAAAACTTTGGAGTTTTTTAAGGTTATTGTGATTGTGAAACACTGTTACACCTTGGATTTGAGTGATTCATATATTGAGAGTTGGAGAGGTTGAGAAACACTTGGGTAGAAAATAGGGTTGTTCTTGGGAACCTGAAGGTAAAGGCTATTTTCTTGTAAATCATCTGTAATCTCTTGTAACAACTTTCTGAGTATAGTGAAATGGAGAGCTGCTCTCTCCCCCAGAGTAGATCTTTTGATCGAACTAGGTAAACAAACCTTCAGTATTTTCTTGCCTTATTCTGTTATATTATCTGTGTACGGATTATTATTGGTGAAGACCATTTATTTTGGTTGCCATTATTCTTTTCCTCACAAATTTATATTGATTTTTTTCGTAATTCAAAACAAGATTCACAACAAGTGGTGCGGTGGGCGTGGAGCAAAGAGATATTGTTGACAAGTGAGCACCATGGTATGGTTAGTAGATGGAAGATCGAGAAATTTTCCGGTAACAACGACTTCGGGTTGTGGAAAATTAAGATGCAAGCAATTTTAATTTAAGAGAAGTGTATCTATGCTTTGAAGAGTGAATCATTGATGTTTGCATAGCTTACACAGGTACAGAAGACCGAGATGGTGGATAAGGCTAGGAGCGCCATTTTCTTGTGACTCGGAGATAAAGTTCTAAGAGAAGTCGTCAGAGAGCAAACTGCGGTTTCTATGTGGGCATAACTTGAATCATTGTATATGACAAAGTCTTTGCCTCACAGGTTGTATCTGAAACAACAGCTTTATTCATTCCGAATGGTGGAGAACAAATCCATAGTTGAGCAGCTCATAGAATTTCATAAGATTATCGATGATCTTGAGAATATTGAAGTGAAAATTGATGATGAGGACAAGGCTTTGCTCTTGTTGGGTTCATTACCCAGATCCTTTTAGCACTTTAAAGATGTCCTTCTTTATGGTAAGGAAGGTACTATTACTTTGGGTGAAGTCTACTCGGCGGTGAAATCTAAAGAATTTTCAAAGTCGAAAGATTTAAAGATTAAAGATAATGATGAAGGCTTAAATGTGTCAAAAGGAGGAGGTGAGCGTAAAGGGATGTCCAAATCAAAGAGGTCTGACAAGTCAAAGGTAAAATGTTTTAATTGTCAAAAAATTGGTCATTTTAAAAGGGTTGTTCAAGTTATAGTTGCATTGGGTGAGGAAAGTTATGAGGATGCCGAAGCACTAGTAGTATCGAGTTTGGAAACTGAAGATAGTTGGGTCATGGACTCAGGTTGCTCTTATCACATGTGTCCAAGAATAGAATACTTTGAAACTTTGAAGATGGTGCAAGGTGGAGTAGTTTGCCTTGGTAATAATAAGGCATGCAAGGTTCATGGTATTGATACGGTCATATTTAAAATGTTTATTGATCGTGAACTTCTTATTCACAATGTGAGGTATGTTCTAGAACTCAAGCGAGATTTGTTATCTATAAATATGTTTGATGGTCTAGGCTATTGTAATAGAGTTGAACGTGGAGTTTTGAAGATTTCGCATGATGAATTGATAATTGCTAAAGGGTCTAAAATAGGTTCAAATGTTATTATTCATTCATCGTTAACTAGTGGAGGCTTTAATGACAAGGAAGAGCTATGAGATTTAAGTTTAAGGCATTATGAATTCCTTGAGAAAGTTTCAGAGGAGTACAATGAATTTTGCAGAAATAAAGGGATAAAAATGCATGTTACCAATGAGTTGTTATTGAGTTTTTGGGGAAGAGTTGAGGTTTAAACAGCTTACTTGGTTGGTAGAGAATTTCTTCATAAGAAGAATAGTGAAAACCAAGGGAGAAACCTGGGACAAACTGTAACGGAGAAAACTCAGTTTGAGGTGGAGTTTCCTACTATGGATTCTAGCAGTAGTGAGGGAACGGTTACAGAGATCTCTGATTATCATTTGACTCATGCTAAGGTAAGGAGGGTTATTGTAGCTTCTCAAAGGGACGGTTATGCTAGCCTTGGATATTATGTTTTTAATGTGGCTGAAGTACTGCAAAATAAAAGAAGAAAACCTTCAGGGAGGCATTTGAAAACAGTTGGAGTCAAGGGTGGTTGAAAAATCATACTTGTAGGCTTGTTAAATTACCTGGGCAGAAAAGGGTAATTGGGAACAAGTGGATGCAAATTGCGAGATCAAGATTCAAGGGTTGCTTGAATTTGATCAAAGTTATTGATTAAAGTTTCAACTTGGTAGAGGCAACAATGTTGTTGATTGTTAAATTGGTATCAACACGGTTTAAAGTCAAGGTGGAGATTGTTGTAAATGTGCATTAAAACCTTTGTTGATGAAGAGAAAGAAAACATATTTTGGAGATTGCATTTACCGCAAAAATCAGACGAAAAGTCGAGAAAAAAAAACGGTCGGTGAATAGTTTCGCACGTATGGTGAATAGTGCTATCGTACGGATGAATAACGACGTACGTACGGTGAATAATGTTTTCGAGTTTTCGGGCTTTTTCGATTCGGTCCATAGATCCATGTGATTTTGGGCTTTGTTTGTTAGATATTTGCTATTATAAATATGTATCTCTTATATGCTTGGTGTGTGACAATCTTAGAGTTTACACCAACAAGGGAGAGCAAGGGTTTAAAGGTATAGCATAGGGTTTCAGCTATTCACAAGGAAAACCTTAGAAAAGCAAAGGTTTAGGGAAAAATTTGGAGTTTTTTAAGGTTATTGTGATTGTGAAACACTGTTACACCTTGGATTTGAGTGATTCATATATTGAGAGTTGGAGAGGTTGAGAAACACTTGGGTAGAAAATAGGGTTATTCTTGGGAACCTGAAGGTAAAGGCTATTTTCTTGTAAATCATCTGTAATCTCTTGTAACAACTTTCTGAGTATAGTGAAATGGAGAGCTGCTCTCTCCCCCAGAGTAGATCTTTTGATCGAACTAGGTAAACAAACCTTCAGTTTTTTCTTGCCTTATTCTGTTATATTATCTGTGTACGGATTATTATTGGTGAAGACCATTTATTTTGGATGCTATTATTCTTTGCCTCACAAATTAATATTGATTTTTTTCGTAATTCAAAACAAGATTCACAACAAGTGGTGCGGTGGGCGTGGAGCAAAGAGATATTGTTGACAAGTGAGCACCATGGTATGGTTAGTAGATGGAAGATCGAGAAATTTTCCGGTAACAACGACTTCGGGTTGTGGAAAATTAAGATGCAAGCAATTTTAATTCAAGAGAAGTGTATCTATGCTTTGAAGAGTGAATCATTGATGTCTGCATGGCTTACACAGGTACAGAAGACCGAGATGGTGGATAAGGCTAGGAGCGCCATTATCTTGTGACTCGGAGATAAAGTTCTAAGAGAAGTCGTCAGAGAGCAAACTGCGGTTTCTATGTGGGCATAACTTGAATCATTGTATATGACAAAGTCTTTGCCTCACAGGTTGTATCTGAAACAACAGCTTTATTCATTCCGAATGGTGGAGAACAAATCCATAGTTGAGCAGCTCATAGAATTTCATAAGATTATCGATGATCTTGAGAATATTGAAGTGAAAATTGATGATGAGGACAAGGCTTTGCTCTTGTTGAATTCATTACCCAGATCCTTTGAGCACTTTAAAGATGTCCTTCTTTATGGTAAGGAAGGTACTATTACTTTGGATGAAGTCTAGACGGCGGTGAAATCTAAAGAATTTTCAAAGTCGAAAGATTTAAAGATTAAAGATAATGATGAAGGCTTAAATGTGTCAAAAGGAAGAGGTGAGCGTAAAGGGATGTCCAAATCAAAGAGGTCTGACAAGTCAAAGGTAAAATGTTTTAATTGTCAAAAAATTGGTCATTCTAAAAGGGTTGTTCAAGTTATAGTTGCATTGGGTGAGGAAAGTTATGAGGATGCTGAAGTACTAGTAGTATCGAGTTTGGAAACTGAAGATAGTTGGGTCATGGACTCAGGTTGCTCTTATCACATGTGTCCAAGAATAGAATACTTGGAAACTTTGAAGATGGTGCAAGGTGGAGTAGTTTGGCTTGGTAATAATAAGGTATGCAAGGTTCATGGTATTGATACGGTCATATTTAAAATGTTTATTGATCGTGAACTTCTTATTCACAATGTGAGGTATGTTCCAGAACTCAAGCGAGATTTGTTATCTATAAATATGTTTGATGATCTAGGCTATTGTAATAGAGTTGAACATGGAGTTTTGAAGATTTCGCATGATGAATTGATAATTGCTAAAGGGTCTAAAATAGGTTCAAATGTTATTATTCATTCATCGTTAACTAGTGGAGGCTTTCATGACAAGGAAGAGCTATGGGATTTAAGTTTAAGGCATTATGAATTCCTTGAGAAAGTTTCAGAGGAGTACAATGAATTTTGCAGAAATCAAGGGATAAAAATGCATGTTACCAATGAGTTGTTATTGAGTTTTTGGGGAAGAGTTGAGGTTTAAACAGCTTACTTGGTTGGTAGAGAATTTCTTCAGAAGAAGAATAGTGAAAACCAAGGGAGAAACCTGGGACAAACTGTAACGGAGAAAACTCAGTTTGAGGTGGAGTTTCCTGCTATGGATTCTAGCAGTAGTGAGGGAACGGTTACAGAGATCTCTGATTATCATTTGACTCATGCTAAGGTAAGGAGGGTTATTGTAGCTTCTCAAAGGGACGGTTATGCTAGCCTTGGATATTATGTTTTTAATGTGGCTGAAGTACTGCAAAATAAAAGAAGAAAACCTTCAGGGAGGCATTTGAAAACAGTTGGAGTCAAGGGTGGTTGAAAAATCATACTTGTAGGCTTGTTAAATTACCTGGGCAGAAAAGGGTAATTGGGAACAAGTGGATGCAAATTGCGAGATCAAGATTCAAGGGTTGCTTGAATTTGATCAAAGTTATTGATTAAAGTTTCAACTTGGTAGAGGCAACAATGTTGTTGATTGTTAAATTGGTATCAACACGGTTTAAAGTCAAGGTGGAGATTGTTGTAAATGTGCATTAAAACCTTTGTTGATGAAGAGAAAGAAAACATATTTTGGAGATTGCATTTACCGCAAAAATCAGACGAAAAGTCGAGAAAAAAAAACGGTCGGTGAATAGTTTCGCACGTATGGTGAATAGTGCTATCGTACGGATGAATAACGACGTACGTACGGTGAATAATGTTTTCGAGTTTTCGGGCTTTTTCGATTCGGTCCATAGATCCATGTGATTTTGGGCTTTGTTTGTTAGATATTTGCTATTATAAATATGTATCTCTTATATGCTTGGTGTGTGACAATCTTAGAGTTTACACCAACAAGGGAGAGCAAGGGTTTAAAGGTATAGCATAGGGTTTCAGCTATTCACAAGGAAAACCTTAGAAAAGCAAAGGTTTAGGGAAAAATTTGGAGTTTTTTAAGGTTATTGTGATTGTGAAACACTGTTACACCTTGGATTTGAGTGATTCATATATTGAGAGTTGGAGAGGTTGAGAAACACTTGGGTAGAAAATAGGGTTATTCTTGGGAACCTGAAGGTAAAGGCTATTTTCTTGTAAATCATCTGTAATCTCTTGTAACAACTTTCTGAGTATAGTGAAATGGAGAGCTGCTCTCTCCCCCAGAGTAGATCTTTTGATCGAACTAGGTAAACAAACCTTCAGTTTTTTCTTGCCTTATTCTGTTATATTATCTGTGTACGGATTATTATTGGTGAAGACCATTTATTTTGGATGCTATTATTCTTTGCCTCACAAATTAATATTGATTTTTTTCGTAATTCAAAACAAGATTCACAACAAGTGGTGCGGTGGGCGTGGAGCAAAGAGATATTGTTGACAAGTGAGCACCATGGTATGGTTAGTAGATGGAAGATCGAGAAATTTTCCGGTAACAACGACTTCGGGTTGTGGAAAATTAAGATGCAAGCAATTTTAATTCAAGAGAAGTGTATCTATGCTTTGAAGAGTGAATCATTGATGTCTGCATGGCTTACACAGGTACAGAAGACCGAGATGGTGGATAAGGCTAGGAGCGCCATTATCTTGTGACTCGGAGATAAAGTTCTAAGAGAAGTCGTCAGAGAGCAAACTGCGGTTTCTATGTGGGCATAACTTGAATCATTGTATATGACAAAGTCTTTGCCTCACAGGTTGTATCTGAAACAACAGCTTTATTCATTCCGAATGGTGGAGAACAAATCCATAGTTGAGCAGCTCATAGAATTTCATAAGATTATCGATGATCTTGAGAATATTGAAGTGAAAATTGATGATGAGGACAAGGCTTTGCTCTTGTTGAATTCATTACCCAGATCCTTTGAGCACTTTAAAGATGTCCTTCTTTATGGTAAGGAAGGTACTATTACTTTGGATGAAGTCTAGACGGCGGTGAAATCTAAAGAATTTTCAAAGTCGAAAGATTTAAAGATTAAAGATAATGATGAAGGCTTAAATGTGTCAAAAGGAAGAGGTGAGCGTAAAGGGATGTCCAAATCAAAGAGGTCTGACAAGTCAAAGGTAAAATGTTTTAATTGTCAAAAAATTGGTCATTCTAAAAGGGTTGTTCAAGTTATAGTTGCATTGGGTGAGGAAAGTTATGAGGATGCTGAAGTACTAGTAGTATCGAGTTTGGAAACTGAAGATAGTTGGGTCATGGACTCAGGTTGCTCTTATCACATGTGTCCAAGAATAGAATACTTGGAAACTTTGAAGATGGTGCAAGGTGGAGTAGTTTGGCTTGGTAATAATAAGGTATGCAAGGTTCATGGTATTGATACGGTCATATTTAAAATGTTTATTGATCGTGAACTTCTTATTCACAATGTGAGGTATGTTCCAGAACTCAAGCGAGATTTGTTATCTATAAATATGTTTGATGATCTAGGCTATTGTAATAGAGTTGAACATGGAGTTTTGAAGATTTCGCATGATGAATTGATAATTGCTAAAGGGTCTAAAATAGGTTCAAATGTTATTATTCATTCATCGTTAACTAGTGGAGGCTTTCATGACAAGGAAGAGCTATGGGATTTAAGTTTAAGGCATTATGAATTCCTTGAGAAAGTTTCAGAGGAGTACAATGAATTTTGCAGAAATCAAGGGATAAAAATGCATGTTACCAATGAGTTGTTATTGAGTTTTTGGGGAAGAGTTGAGGTTTAAACAGCTTACTTGGTTGGTAGAGAATTTCTTCAGAAGAAGAATAGTGAAAACCAAGGGAGAAACCTGGGACAAACTGTAACGGAGAAAACTCAGTTTGAGGTGGAGTTTCCTGCTATGGATTCTAGCAGTAGTGAGGGAACGGTTACAGAGATCTCTGATTATCATTTGACTCATGCTAAGGTAAGGAGGGTTATTGTAGCTTCTCAAAGGGACGGTTATGCTAGCCTTGGATATTATGTTTTTAATGTGGCTGAAGTACTGCAAAATAAAAGAAGAAAACCTTCAGGGAGGCATTTGAAAACAGTTGGAGTCAAGGGTGGTTGAAAAATCATACTTGTAGGCTTGTTAAATTACCTGGGCAGAAAAGGGTAATTGGGAACAAGTGGATGCAAATTGCGAGATCAAGATTCAAGGGTTGCTTGAATTTGATCAAAGTTATTGATTAAAGTTTCAACTTGGTAGAGGCAACAATGTTGTTGATTGTTAAATTGGTATCAACACGGTTTAAAGTCAAGGTGGAGATTGTTGTAAATGTGCATTAAAACCTTTGTTGATGAAGAGAAAGAAAACATATTTTGGAGATTGCATTTACCGCAAAAATCAGACGAAAAGTCGAGAAAAAAAAACGGTCGGTGAATAGTTTCGCACGTATGGTGAATAGTGCTATCGTACGGATGAATAACGACGTACGTACGGTGAATAATGTTTTCGAGTTTTCGGGCTTTTTCGATTCGGTCCATAGATCCATGTGATTTTGGGCTTTGTTTGTTAGATATTTGCTATTATAAATATGTATCTCTTATATGCTTGGTGTGTGACAATCTTAGAGTTTACACCAACAAGGGAGAGCAAGGGTTTAAAGGTATAGCATAGGGTTTCAGCTATTCACAAGGAAAACCTTAGAAAAGCAAAGGTTTAGGGAAAAATTTGGAGTTTTTTAAGGTTATTGTGATTGTGAAACACTGTTACACCTTGGATTTGAGTGATTCATATATTGAGAGTTGGAGAGGTTGAGAAACACTTGGGTAGAAAATAGGGTTATTCTTGGGAACCTGAAGGTAAAGGCTATTTTCTTGTAAATCATCTGTAATCTCTTGTAACAACTTTCTGAGTATAGTGAAATGGAGAGCTGCTCTCTCCCCCAGAGTAGATCTTTTGATCGAACTAGGTAAACAAACCTTCAGTTTTTTCTTGCCTTATTCTGTTATATTATCTGTGTACGGATTATTATTGGTGAAGACCATTTATTTTGGATGCTATTATTCTTTGCCTCACAAATTAATATTGATTTTTTTCGTAATTCAAAACAAGATTCACAACAAGTGGTGCGGTGGGCGTGGAGCAAAGAGATATTGTTGACAAGTGAGCACCATGGTATGGTTAGTAGATGGAAGATCGAGAAATTTTCCGGTAACAACGACTTCGGGTTGTGGAAAATTAAGATGCAAGCAATTTTAATTCAAGAGAAGTGTATCTATGCTTTGAAGAGTGAATCATTGATGTCTGCATGGCTTACACAGGTACAGAAGACCGAGATGGTGGATAAGGCTAGGAGCGCCATTATCTTGTGACTCGGAGATAAAGTTCTAAGAGAAGTCGTCAGAGAGCAAACTGCGGTTTCTATGTGGGCATAACTTGAATCATTGTATATGACAAAGTCTTTGCCTCACAGGTTGTATCTGAAACAACAGCTTTATTCATTCCGAATGGTGGAGAACAAATCCATAGTTGAGCAGCTCATAGAATTTCATAAGATTATCGATGATCTTGAGAATATTGAAGTGAAAATTGATGATGAGGACAAGGCTTTGCTCTTGTTGAATTCATTACCCAGATCCTTTGAGCACTTTAAAGATGTCCTTCTTTATGGTAAGGAAGGTACTATTACTTTGGATGAAGTCTAGACGGCGGTGAAATCTAAAGAATTTTCAAAGTCGAAAGATTTAAAGATTAAAGATAATGATGAAGGCTTAAATGTGTCAAAAGGAAGAGGTGAGCGTAAAGGGATGTCCAAATCAAAGAGGTCTGACAAGTCAAAGGTAAAATGTTTTAATTGTCAAAAAATTGGTCATTCTAAAAGGGTTGTTCAAGTTATAGTTGCATTGGGTGAGGAAAGTTATGAGGATGCTGAAGTACTAGTAGTATCGAGTTTGGAAACTGAAGATAGTTGGGTCATGGACTCAGGTTGCTCTTATCACATGTGTCCAAGAATAGAATACTTGGAAACTTTGAAGATGGTGCAAGGTGGAGTAGTTTGGCTTGGTAATAATAAGGTATGCAAGGTTCATGGTATTGATACGGTCATATTTAAAATGTTTATTGATCGTGAACTTCTTATTCACAATGTGAGGTATGTTCCAGAACTCAAGCGAGATTTGTTATCTATAAATATGTTTGATGATCTAGGCTATTGTAATAGAGTTGAACATGGAGTTTTGAAGATTTCGCATGATGAATTGATAATTGCTAAAGGGTCTAAAATAGGTTCAAATGTTATTATTCATTCATCGTTAACTAGTGGAGGCTTTCATGACAAGGAAGAGCTATGGGATTTAAGTTTAAGGCATTATGAATTCCTTGAGAAAGTTTCAGAGGAGTACAATGAATTTTGCAGAAATCAAGGGATAAAAATGCATGTTACCAATGAGTTGTTATTGAGTTTTTGGGGAAGAGTTGAGGTTTAAACAGCTTACTTGGTTGGTAGAGAATTTCTTCAGAAGAAGAATAGTGAAAACCAAGGGAGAAACCTGGGACAAACTGTAACGGAGAAAACTCAGTTTGAGGTGGAGTTTCCTGCTATGGATTCTAGCAGTAGTGAGGGAACGGTTACAGAGATCTCTGATTATCATTTGACTCATGCTAAGGTAAGGAGGGTTATTGTAGCTTCTCAAAGGGACGGTTATGCTAGCCTTGGATATTATGTTTTTAATGTGGCTGAAGTACTGCAAAATAAAAGAAGAAAACCTTCAGGGAGGCATTTGAAAACAGTTGGAGTCAAGGGTGGTTGAAAAATCATACTTGTAGGCTTGTTAAATTACCTGGGCAGAAAAGGGTAATTGGGAACAAGTGGATGCAAATTGCGAGATCAAGATTCAAGGGTTGCTTGAATTTGATCAAAGTTATTGATTAAAGTTTCAACTTGGTAGAGGCAACAATGTTGTTGATTGTTAAATTGGTATCAACACGGTTTAAAGTCAAGGTGGAGATTGTTGTAAATGTGCATTAAAACCTTTGTTGATGAAGAGAAAGAAAACATATTTTGGAGATTGCATTTACCGCAAAAATTAAACGAAAAGTCGAGAAAAAAAAAGGTCGGTGAATAGTGTCGCACGTACGGTGAATAGTGCTATCGTACGGATGAATAACGACGTACGTACGGTGAATAATGTTTTCGAGTTTTCGGGCTTTTTCGATTCGGTCCATAGATCCATGTGATTTTGGGCTTTGTTTGTTAGATATTTGCTATTATAAATATGTATCTCTTATATGCTTGGTGTGTGACAATCTTAGAGTTTACACCAACAAGGGAGAGCAAGGGTTTAAAGGTATAGCATAGGGTTTCAGCTATTCACAAGGAAAACCTTAGAAAAGCAAAGGTTTAGGGAAAAATTTGGAGTTTTTTAAGGTTATTGTGATTGTGAAACACTGTTACACCTTGGATTTGAGTGATTCATATATTGAGAGTTGGAGAGGTTGAGAAACACTTGGGTAGAAAATAGGGTTATTCTTGGGAACCTGAAGGTAAAGGCTATTTTCTTGTAAATCATCTGTAATCTCTTGTAACAACTTTCTGAGTATAGTGAAATGGAGAGCTGCTCTCTCCCCCAGAGTAGATCTTTTGATCGAACTAGGTAAACAAACCTTCAGTTTTTTCTTGCCTTATTCTGTTATATTATCTGTGTACGGATTATTATTGGTGAAGACCATTTATTTTGGATGCTATTATTCTTTGCCTCACAAATTAATATTGATTTTTTTCGTAATTCAAAACAAGATTCACAACAAGTGGTGCGGTGGGCGTGGAGCAAAGAGATATTGTTGACAAGTGAGCACCATGGTATGGTTAGTAGATGGAAGATCGAGAAATTTTCCGGTAACAACGACTTCGGGTTGTGGAAAATTAAGATGCAAGCAATTTTAATTCAAGAGAAGTGTATCTATGCTTTGAAGAGTGAATCATTGATGTCTGCATGGCTTACACAGGTACAGAAGACCGAGATGGTGGATAAGGCTAGGAGCGCCATTATCTTGTGACTCGGAGATAAAGTTCTAAGAGAAGTCGTCAGAGAGCAAACTGCGGTTTCTATGTGGGCATAACTTGAATCATTGTATATGACAAAGTCTTTGCCTCACAGGTTGTATCTGAAACAACAGCTTTATTCATTCCAAATGGTGGAGAACAAATCCATAGTTGAGCAGCTCATAGAATTTCATAAGATTATCGATGATCTTGAGAATATTGAAGTGAAAATTGATGATGAGGACAAGGCTTTGCTCTTGTTGAGTTCATTACCCAGATCCTTTTAGCACTTTAAAGATGTCCTTATTTATGGTAAGGAAGGTACTATTACTTTGGGTGAAGTCTACTCGGCGGTGAAATCTAAAGAATTTTCAAAGTCGAAAGATTTAAAGATTAAAGATAATGATGAAGGCTTAAATCTGTCAAAAGGAGGAGGTGAGCGTAAAGGGATGTCCAAATCAAAGAGGTCTGACAAGTCAAAGGTAAAATGTTTTAATTGTCAAAAAATTGGTCATTTTAAAAGGGTTGTTCAAGTTATAGTTGCATTGGGTGAGGAAAGTTATGAGGATGCCGAAGCACTAGTAGTATCGAGTTTGGAAACTGAAGATAGTTGGGTCATGGACTCAGGTTGCTCTTATCACATGTGTCCAAGAATAGAATACTTTGAAACTTTGAAGATGGTGCAAGGTGGAGTAGTTTACCTTGGTAATAATAAGGCATGCAAGGTTCATGGTATTGATACAGTCATATTTAAAATGTTTACTGATCGTGAACTTCTTATTCACAATGTGAGGTATGTTCTAGAACTCAAGCGAGATTTGTTATCTATAAATATGTTTGATGGTCTAGGCTATTGTAATAGAGTTGAACGTGGAGTTTTGAAGATTTCGCATGATGAATTGATAATTGCTAAAGGGTCTAAAATAGGTTCAAATGTTATTATTCATTCATCGTTAACTAGTGGAGGCTTTAATGACAAGGAAGAGCTATGAGATTTAAGTTTAAGGCATTATGAATTCCTTGAGAAAGTTTCAGAGGAGTACAATGAATTTTGCAGAAATAAAGGGATAAAAATGCATGTTACCAATGAGTTGTTATTGAGTTTTTGGGGAAGAGTTGAGGTTTAAACAGCTTACTTGGTTGGTAGAGAATTTCTTCATAAGAAGAATAGTGAAAACCAAGGGAGAAACCTGGGACAAACTGTAACGGAGAAAACTCAGTTTGAGGTGGAGTTTCCTACTATGGATTCTAGCAGTAGTGAGGGAACGGTTACAGAGATCTCTGATTATCATTTGACTCATGCTAAGGTAAGGAGGGTTATTGTAGCTTCTCAAAGGGACGGTTATGCTAGCCTTGGATATTATGTTTTTAATGTGGCTGAAGTACTGCAAAATAAAAGAAGAAAACCTTCAGGGAGGCATTTGAAAACAGTTGGAGTCAAGGGTGGTTGAAAAATCATACTTGTAGGCTTGTTAAATTACCTGGGCAGAAAAGGGTAATTGGGAACAAGTGGATGCAAATTGCGAGATCAAGATTCAAGGGTTGCTTGAATTTGATCAAAGTTATTGATTAAAGTTTCAACTTGGTAGAGGCAACAATGTTGTTGATTGTTAAATTGGTATCAACACGGTTTAAAGTCAAGGTGGAGATTGTTGTAAATATGCATTAAAACCTTTGTTGATGAAGAGAAAGAAAACATATTTTGGAGATTGCATTTACCGCAAAAATTAGACGAAAAGTCGAGAAAAAAAAAGGTCGGTGAATAGTGTCGCACGTACGGTGAATAGTGCTATCGTACGGATGAATAACGACGTACGTACGGTGAATAATGTTTTCGAGTTTTCGGGATTTTTCGATTCGGTCCATAGATCCATGTGATTTTGGTCTTTGTTTGTTAGATATTTGCTATTATAAATATGTATCTCTTATATGCTTGGTGTGTGACAATCTTAGAGTTTACACCAACAAGGGAGAGCAAGGGTTTAAAGGTATAGCATAGGGTTTCAGCTATTCACAAGGAAAACCTTAGAAAAGCAAAGGTTTAGGGAAAACTTTGGAGTTTTTTAAGGTTATTGTGATTGTGAAACACTGTTACACCTTGGATTTGAGTGATTCATATATTGAGAGTTGGAGAGGTTGAGAAACACTTGGGTAGAAAATAGGGTTGTTCTTGGGAACCTGAAGGTAAAGGCTATTTTCTTGTAAATCATCTGTAATCTCTTGTAACAACTTTCTGAGTATAGTGAAATGGAGAGCTGCTCTCTCCCCCAGAGTAGATCTTTTGATCGAACTAGGTAAACAAACCTTCAGTATTTTCTTGCCTTATTCTGTTATATTATCTGTGTACGGATTATTATTGGTGAAGACCATTTATTTTGGTTGCCATTATTCATTTCCTCACAAATTTATATTGATTTTTTTCGTAATTCAAAACAAGATTCACAACAAGTGGTGCGGTGGGCGTGGAGCAAAGAGATATTGTTGACAAGTGAGCACCATGGTATGGTTAGTAGATGGAAGATCGAGAAATTTTCCGGTAACAACGACTTCGGGTTGTGGAAAATTAAGATGCAAGCAATTTTAATTTAAGAGAAGTGTATCTATGCTTTGAAGAGTGAATCATTGATGTTTGCATAGCTTACACAGGTACAGAAGACCGAGATGGTGGATAAGGCTAGGAGCGTCATTTTCTTGTGACTCGGAGATAAAGTTCTAAGAGAAGTCGTCAGAGAGCAAACTGCGGTTTCTATGTGGGCATAACTTGAATCATTGTATATGACAAAGTCTTTGCCTCACAGGTTGTATCTGAAACAACAGCTTTATTCATTCCAAATGGTGGAGAACAAATCCATAGTTGAGCAGCTCATAGAATTTCATAAGATTATCGATGATCTTGAGAATATTGAAGTGAAAATTGATGATGAGGACAAGGCTTTGCTCTTGTTGAGTTCATTACCCAGATCCTTTTAGCACTTTAAAGATGTCCTTATTTATGGTAAGGAAGGTACTATTACTTTGGGTGAAGTCTACTCGGCGGTGAAATCTAAAGAATTTTCAAAGTCGAAAGATTTAAAGATTAAAGATAATGATGAAGGCTTAAATCTGTCAAAAGGAGGAGGTGAGCGTAAAGGGATGTCCAAATCAAAGAGGTCTGACAAGTCAAAGGTAAAATGTTTTAATTGTCAAAAAATTGGTCATTTTAAAAGGGTTGTTCAAGTTATAGTTGCATTGGGTGAGGAAAGTTATGAGGATGCCGAAGCACTAGTAGTATCGAGTTTGGAAACTGAAGATAGTTGGGTCATGGACTCAGGTTGCTCTTATCACATGTGTCCAAGAATAGAATACTTTGAAACTTTGAAGATGGTGCAAGGTGGAGTAGTTTGCCTTGGTAATAATAAGGCATGCAAGGTTCATGGTATTGATACGGTCATATTTAAAATGTTTATTGATCGTGAACTTCTTATTCACAATGTGAGGTATGTACTAGAACTCAAGCGAGATTTGTTATCTATAAATATGTTTGATGGTCTAGGCTATTGTAATAGAGTTGAACGTGGAGTTTTGAAGATTTCGCATGATGAATTGATAATTGCTAAAGGGTTTAAAATAGGTTCAAATGTTATTATTCATTCATCGTTAACTAGTGGAGGCTTTAATGACAAGGAAGAGCTATGAGATTTAAGTTTAAGGCATTATGAATTCCTTGAGAAAGTTTCAGAGGAGTACAATGAATTTTGCAGAAATAAAGGGATAAAAATGCATGTTACCAATGAGTTGTTATTGAGTTTTTGGGGAAGAGTTGAGGTTTAAACAGCTTACTTGGTTGGTAGAGAATTTCTTCATAAGAAGAATAGTGAAAACCAAGGGAGAAACCTGGGACAAACTGTAACGGAGAAAACTCAGTTTGAGGTGGAGTTTCCTACTATGGATTCTAGCAGTAGTGAGGGAACGGTTACAGAGATCTCTGATTATCATTTGACTCATGCTAAGGTAAGGAGGGTTATTGTAGCTTCTCAAAGGGATGGTTATGCTAGCCTTGTATATTATGTTTTTAATGTGGCTGAAGTACTGCAAAATAAAAGAAGAAAACCTTCAGGGAGGCATTTGAAAACAGTTGGAGTCAAGGGTGGTTGAAAAATCATACTTGTAGGCTTGTTAAATTACCTGGGCAGAAAAGGGTAATTGGGAACAAGTGGATGCAAATTGCGAGATCAAGATTCAAGGGTTGCTTGAATTTGATCAAAGTTATTGATTAAAGTTTCAACTTGGTAGAGGCAACAATGTTGTTGATTGTTAAATTGGTATCAACACGGTTTAAAGTCAAGGTGGAGATTGTTGTAAATGTGCATTAAAACCTTTGTTGATGAAGAGAAAGAAAACATATTTTGGAGATTGCATTTACCGCAAAAATTAGACGAAAAGTCGAGAAAAAAAAAGGTCGGTGAATAGTGTCGCACGTACGGTGAATAGTGCTATCGTACGGATGAATAACGACGTACGTACGGTGAATAATGTTTTCGAGTTTTCGGGCTTTTTCGATTCGGTCCATAGATCCATGTGATTTTGGGCTTTATTTGTTAGATATTTGCTATTATAAATATGTATCTCTTATATGCTTGGTGTGTGACAATCTTAGAGTTTACACCAACAAGGGAGAGCAAGGGTTTAAAGGTATAGCATAGGGTTTCAGCTATTCACAAGGAAAACCTTAGAAAAGCAAAGGTTTAGGGAAAACTTTGGAGTTTTTTAAGGTTATTGTGATTGTGAAACACTGTTACACCTTGGATTTGAGTGATTCATATATTGAGAGTTGGAGAGGTTGAGAAACACTTGGGTAGAAAATAGGGTTGTTCTTGGGAACCTGAAGGTAAAGGCTATTTTCTTGTAAATCATCTGTAATCTGTTGTAACAACTTTCTGAGTATAGTGAAATGGAGAGCTGCTCTCTCCCCCAGAGTAGATCTTTTGATCGAACTAGGTAAACAAACCTTCTGTATTTTCTTGCCTTATTCTGTTATATTATCTGTGTACGGATTATTATTGGTGAAGACCATTTATTTTGGTTGCCATTATTCTTTTCCTCACAAATTTATATTGATTTTTTTCGTAATTCAAAACAAGATTCACAACAAGTGGTGCGGTGGGCGTGGAGCAAAGAGATATTGTTGACAAGTGAGCACCATGGTATGGTTAGTAGATGGAAGATCGAGAAATTTTCCGGTAACAACGACTTCGGGTTGTGGAAAATTAAGATGCAAGCAATTTTAATTTAAGAGAAGTGTATCTATGCTTTGAAGAGTGAATCATTGATGTTTGCATAGCTTACACAGGTACAGAAGACCGAGATGGTGGATAAGGCTAGGAGCGCCATTTTCTTGTGACTCGGAGATAAAGTTCTAAGAGAAGTCGTCAGAGAGCAAACTGCGGTTTCTATGTGGGCATAACTTGAATCATTGTATATGACAAAGTCTTTGCCTCACAGGTTGTATCTGAAACAACAGCTTTATTCATTCCGAATGGTGGAGAACAAATCCATAGTTGAGCAGCTCATAGAATTTCATAAGATTATCGATGATCTTGAGAATATTGAAGTGAAAATAGATGATGAGGACAAGGCATTGCTCTTGTTGAGTTCATTACCCAGATCCTTTTAGCACTTTAAAGATGTCCTTCTTTATGGTAAGGAAGGTACTATTACTTTGGGTGAAGTCTACTCGGCGGTGAAATCTAAAGAATTTTCAAAGTCGAAAGATTTAAAGATTAAAGATAATGATGAAGGCTTAAATGTGTCAAAAGGAGGAGGTGAGCGTAAAGGGATGTCCAAATCAAAGAGGTCTGACAAGTCAAAGGTAAAATGTTTTAATTGTCAAAAAATTGGTCATTTTAAAAGGGTTGTTCAAGTTATAGTTGCATTGGGTGAGGAAAGTTATGAGGATGCCGAAGCACTAGTAGTATCGAGTTTGGAAACTGAAGATAGTTGGGTCATGGACTCAGGTTGCTCTTATCACATGTGTCCAAGAATAGAATACTTTGAAACTTTGAAGATGGTGCAAGGTGGAGTAGTTTGCCTTGGTAATAATAAGGCATGCAAGGTTCATGGTATTGATACGGTCATATTTAAAATGTTTATTAATCGTGAACTTCTTATTCACAATGTGAGGTATGTTCTAGAACTCAAGCGAGATTTGTTATCTATAAATATGTTTGATGGTCTAGGCTATTGTAATAGAGTTGAACGTGGAGTTTTGAAGATTTCGCATGATGAATTGATAATTGCTAAAGGGTCTAAAATAGGTTCAAATGTTATTATTCATTCATCGTTAACTAGTGGAGGCTTTAATGACAAGGAAGAGCTATGAGATTTAAGTTTAAGGCATTATGAATTCCTTGAGAAAGTTTCAGAGGAGTACAATGAATTTTGCAGAAATAAAGGGATAAAAATGCATGTTACCAATGAGTTGTTATTGAGTTTTTGGGGAAGAGTTGAGGTTTAAACAGCTTACTTGGTTGGTAGAGAATTTCTTCATAAGAAGAATAGTGAAAACCAAGGGAGAAACCTGGGACAAACTGTAACGGAGAAAACTCAGTTTGAGGTGGAGTTTCCTACTATGGATTCTAGCAGTAGTGAGGGAACGGTTACAGAGATCTCTGATTATCATTTGACTCATGCTAAGGTAAGGAGGGTTATTGTAGCTTCTCAAAGGGACGGTTATGCTATCCTTGTATATTATGTTTTTAATGTGGCTGAAGTACTACAAAATAAAAGAAGAAAACCTTCAGGGAGGCATTTGAAAACAGTTGGAGTCAAGGGTGGTTGAAAAATCATACTTGTAGGCTTGTTAAATTACCTGGGCAGAAAAGGGTAATTGGGAACAAGTGGATGCAAATTGCGAGATCAAGATTCAAGGGTTGCTTGAATTTGATCAAAGTTATTGATTAAAGTTTCAACT
Source organism: Lathyrus tuberosus (assembly GCA_022829125.1). NCBI lineage: Eukaryota > Viridiplantae > Streptophyta > Magnoliopsida > Fabales > Fabaceae > Lathyrus > Lathyrus tuberosus. The sequence goes on from JALAZF010000018.1 coordinate 14,828,578, forward strand.
TGGCAGAGGCAACAATGTTGTTGATTGTTAAATTGGTATCAACACGGTTTAAAGTCAAGGCGGAGATTGTTGTAAATGTGCATTAAAACCTTTGTTGATGAAGAGAAAGAAAACATATTTTGGAGATTGCATTTACCGCAAAAATTAGACGAAAAGTCGAGAAAAAAAAAGGTCGGTGAATAGTGTCGCACGTACGGTGAATAGTGCTATCGTACGGATGAATAACGACGTACGTACGGTGAATAATGTTTTCGAGTTTTCGGGCTTTTTCGATTCGGTCCATAGATCCATGTGATTTTGGGCTTTATTTGTTAGATATTTGCTATTATAAATATGTATCTCTTATATGCTTGGTGTGTGACAATCTTAGAGTTTACACCAACAAGGGAGAGCAAGGGTTTAAAGGTATAGCATAGGGTTTCAGCTATTCACAAGGAAAACCTTAGAAAAGCAAAGGTTTAGGGAAAACTTTGGAGTTTTTTAAGGTTATTGTGATTGTGAAACACTGTTACACCTTGGATTTGAGTGATTCATATATTGAGAGTTGGAGAGGTTGAGAAACACTTGGGTAGAAAATAGGGTTGTTCTTGGGAACCTGAAGGTAAAGGCTATTTTCTTGTAAATCATCTGTAATCTCTTGTAACAACTTTCTGAGTATAGTGAAATGGAGAGCTGCTCTCTCCCCCAGAGTAGATCTTTTGATCGAACTAGGTAAACAAACCTTCTGTATTTTCTTGCCTTATTCTGTTATATTATCTGTGTACGGATTATTATTGGTGAAGACCATTTATTTTGGTTGCCATTATTCTTTTCCTCACAAATTTATATTGATTTTTTTCGTAATTCAAAACAAGATTCACAACAAGTGGTGCGGTGGGCGTGGAGCAAAGAGATATTGTTGACAAGTGAGCACCATGGTATGGTTAGTAGATGGAAGATCGAGAAATTTTCCGGTAACAACGACTTCGGGTTGTGGAAAATTAAGATGCAAGCAATTTTAATTTAAGAGAAGTGTATCTATGCTTTGAAGAGTGAATCATTGATGTTTGCATAGCTTACACAGGTACAGAAGACCGAGATGGTGGATAAGGCTAGGAGCGCCATTTTCTTGTGACTCGGAGATAAAGTTCTAAGAGAAGTCGTCAGAGAGCAAACTGCGGTTTCTATGTGGGCATAACTTGAATCATTGTATATGACAAAGTCTTTGCCTCACAGGTTGTATCTGAAACAACAGCTTTATTCATTCCAAATGGTGGAGAACAAATCCATAGTTGAGCAGCTCATAGAATTTCATAAGATTATCGATGATCTTGAGAATATTGAAGTGAAAATTGATGATGAGGACAAGGCTTTGCTCTTGTTGAGTTCATTACCCAGATCCTTTTAGCACTTTAAAGATGTCCTTCTTTATGGTAAGGAAGGTACTATTACTTTGGGTGAAGTCTACTCGGCGGTGAAATCTAAAGAATTTTCAAAGTCGAAAGATTTAAAGATTAAAGATAATGATGAAGGCTTAAATGTGTCAAAAGGAGGAGGTGAGCGTAAAGGGATGTCCAAATCAAAGAGGTCTGACAAGTCAAAGGTAAAATGTTTTAATTGTCAAAAAATTGGTCATTTTAAAAGGGTTGTTCAAGTTATAGTTGCATTGGGTGAGGAAAGTTATGAGGATGCCGAAGCACTAGTAGTATCGAGTTTGGAAACTGAAGATAGTTGGGTCATGGACTCAGGTTGCTCTTATCACATGTGTCCAAGAATAGAATACTTTGAAACTTTGAAGATGGTGCAAGGTGGAGTAGTTTGCCTTGGTAATAATAAGGCATGCAAGGTTCGTGGTATTGATACGGTCATATTTAAAATGTTTATTGATCGTGAACTTCTTATTCACAATGTGAGGTATGTTCTAGAACTCAAGCGAGATTTGTTATCTATAAATATGTTTGATGGTCTAGGCTATTGTAATAGAGTTGAACGTGGAGTTTTGAAGATTTCGCATGATGAATTGATAATTGCTAAAGGGTCTAAAATAGGTTCAAATGTTATTATTCATTCATCGTTAACTAGTGGAGGCTTTAATGACAAGGAAGAGCTATGAGATTTAAGTTTAAGGCATTATGAATTCCTTGAGAAAGTTTCAGAGGAGTACAATGAATTTTGCAGAAATCAAGGGATAAAAATGCATGTTACCAATGAGTTGTTAATGAGTTTTTGGGGAAGAGTTGAGGTTTAAACAGCTAACTTGGTTGGTAGAGAATTTCTTCAGAAGAAGAATAGTGAAAACCAAGGGAGAAACCTAGGACAAACTGTAACGGAGAAAACTCAGTTTGAGGTGGAGTTTCCTACTATGGATTCTAGCAGTAGTGAGGGAACGGTTACAGAGATCTCTGATTATCATTTGACTCATGCTAAGGTAAGGAGGGTTATTGTAGCTTCTCAAAGGGACGGTTATGCTAGCCTTGGATATTATGTTTTTAATGTGGCTGAAGTACTGCAAAATAAAAGAAGAAAACCTTCAGGGAGGCATTTGAAAACAGTTGGAGTCAAGGGTGGTTGAAAAATCATACTTGTAGGCTTGTTAAATTACCTGGGCAGAAAAGGGTAATTGGGAACAAGTGGATGCAAATTGCGAGATCAAGATTCAAGGGTTGCTTGAATTTGATCAAAGTTATTGATTAAAGTTTCAACTTGGTAGAGGCAACAATGTTGTTGATTGTTAAATTGGTATCAACACGGTTTAAAGTCAAGGTGGAGATTGTTGTAAATGTGCATTAAAACCTTTGTTGATGAAGAGAAAGAAAACATATTTTGGAGATTGCATTTACCGCAAAAATCAGACGAAAAGTCGAGAAAAAAAACGGTCGGTGAATAGTGTCGCACGTACGGTGAATAGTGCTATCGTACGGATGAATAACGACGTACGTACGGTGAATAATGTTTTCGAGTTTTCGGGCTTTTTCGATTCGGTCCATAGATCCATGTGATTTTGGGCTTTGTTTGTTAGATATTTGCTATTATAAATATGTATCTCTTATATGCTTGGTGTGTGACAATCTTAGAGTTTACACCAACAAGGGAGAGCAAGGGTTTAAAGGTATAGCATAGGGTTTCAGCTATTCACAAGGAAAACCTTAGAAAAGCAAAGGTTTAGGGAAAACATTGGAGTTTTTTAAGGTTATTGTGATTGTGAAACACTGTTACACCTTGGATTTGAGTGATTCATATATTGAGAGTTGGAGAGCTTGAGAAACACTTGGGTAGAAAATAGGGTTGTTCTTGGGAACCTGAAGGTAAAGGCTATTTTCTTGTAAATTATCTGTAATCTCTTGTAACAACTTTCTGAGTATAGTGAAATGGAGAGCTGCTCTCTCCCCCAGAGTAGATCTTTTGATCGAACTAGGTAAACAAACCTTCAGTTTTTTCTTGCCTTATTCTGTTATATTATCTGTGTACGGATTATTATTGGTGAAGACCATTTATTTTGGTTGCCATTATTCTTTTCCTCACAAATTGATATTGATTTTTTTCGTAATTCAAAACAAGATTCACAACAAGTGGTGCGGTGGGCGTGGAGCAAAGAGATATTGTTGACAAGTGAGCACCATGGTATGGTTAGTAGATGGAAGATCGAGAAATTTTCCGGTAACAACGACTTCGGGTTGTGGAAAATTAAGATGCAAGCAATTTTAATTTAAGAGAAGTGTATCTATGCTTTGAAGAGTGAATCATTGATGTCTGCATAGCTTACACAGGTACAGAAGACCGAGATGGTGGATAAGGCTAGGAGCGCCATTTTCTTGTGACTCGGAGATAAAGTTCTAAGAGAAGTCGTCAGAGAGCAAACTGCGGTTTCTATGTGGGCATAACTTGAATCATTGTATATGACAAAGTCTTTGCCTCACAGGTTGTATCTGAAACAACAGCTTTATTCATTCCAAATGGTGGAGAACAAATCCATAGTTGAGCAGCTCATAGAATTTCATAAGATTATCGATGATCTTGAGAATATTGAAGTGAAAATTGATGATGAGGACAAGGCTTTGCTCTTGTTGAGTTCATTACCCAGATCCTTTTAGCACTTTAAAGATGTCCTTCTTTATGGTAAGGAAGGTACTATTACTTTGGGTGAAGTCTACTCGGCGGTGAAATCTAAAGAATTTTCAAAGTCGAAAGATTTAAAGATTAAAGATAATGATGAAGGCTTAAATGTGTCAAAAGGAGGAGGTGAGCGTAAAGGGATGTCCAAATCAAAGAGGTCTGACAAGTCAAAGGTAAAATGTTTTAATTGTCAAAAAATTGGTCATTTTAAAAGGGTTGTTCAAGTTATAGTTGCATTGGGTGAGGAAAGTTATGAGGATGCCGAACCACTAGTAGTATCGAGTTTGGAAACTGAAGATAGTTGGGTCATGGACTCAGGTTGCTCTTATCACATGTGTCCAAGAATAGAATACTTTGAAACTTTGAAGATGGTGCAAGGTGGAGTAGTTTGCCTTGGTAATAATAAGGCATGCAAGGTTCGTGGTATTGATACGGTCATATTTAAAATGTTTATTGATCGTGAACTTCTTATTCACAATGTGAGGTATGTTCCAGAACTCAAGCGAGATTTGTTATCTATAAATATGTTTGATGGTCTAGGCTATTGTAATAGAGTTGAACGTGGAGTTTTGAAGATTTCGCATGATGAATTGATAATTGCTAAAGGGTCTAAAATAGGTTCAAATGTTATTATTCATTCATCGTTAACTAGTGGAGGCTTTAATGACAAGGAAGAGCTATGAGATTTAAGTTTAAGGCATTATGAATTCCTTGAGAAAGTTTCAGAGGAGTACAATGAATTTTGCAGAAATCAAGGGATAAAAATGCATGTTACCAATGAGTTGTTATTGAGTTTTTGGGGAAGAGTTGAGGTTTAAACAGCTAACTTGGTTGGTAGAGAATTTCTTCAGAAGAAGAATAGTGAAAACCAAGGGAGAAACCTGGGACAAACTGTAACGGAGAAAACTCAGTTTGAGGTGGAGTTTCCTACTATGGATTCTAGCAGTAGTGAGGGAACGGTTACAGAGATCTCTGATTATCATTTGACTCATGCTAAGGTAAGGAGGGTTATTGTAGCTTCTCAAAGGGACGGTTATGCTAGCCTTGGATATTATGTTTTTAATGTGGCTGAAGTACTGCAAAATAAAGGAAGAAAAACCTTCAGGGAGGCATTTGAAAACAGGTGGAGTCAAGGGTGGTTGAAAAATCATACTTGTAGGCTTGTTAAATTACCTTGGCAGAAAAGGGTAATTGGGAACAAGTGGATGCAAATTGCGAGATCAAGATTCAAGGGTTGCTTGAATTTGATCAAAGTTATTAATTAATGTTTCAACTTGGTAGAGGCAACAATGTTGTTGACTGTTAAGTTGGTATCAACACGGTTTAAAGTCAAGGTGGAGATTGTTGTAAATGTGCATTAAAACCTTTGTTGATGAAGAGAAAGAAAACATATTTTGGAGATTGCATTTATCGCAAAAATCAGACGAAAAGTCGAGAAAAAAAAAACAGTCGGTGAATAGTGTCGCACGTACGGTGAATAGTGCTATCGTACGGATGAATAACGACGTACGTACGGTGAATAATGTTTTCGAGTTTTCGGGCTTTTTCGATTCGGTCCATAGATTCATGTCATTTTGGGCTTTGTTTGTTAGATATTTTCTATTATAAATATGTATCTCGTATATGTTTGTTGTGTGACAATCTTAGAGTTTACACCAACAAGGGAGAGCAAGGGTTTAAAGGTATAGCATAGGGTTTCACTATTCACAAGGAAAACCTTAGAAAAGCAAAGGTTTAGGGAAAACTTTGGAGTTTTTTAAGGTTATTGTGATTGTGAAACACTGTTACACCTTGGATTTGAGTGATTCATATATTGAGAGTTGGAGAGGTTGAGAAACACTTGGGTAGAAAATAGGGTTGTTCTTGGGAACCTGAAGGTAAAGGCTATTTTCTTGTAAATCATCTGTAATCTCTTGTAACAACTTTCTGAGTATAGTGAAATGGAGAGCTGCTCTCTCCCCCAGAGTAGATCTTTTGATCGAACTAGGTAAACAAACCTTCAGTTTTTTCTTGCCTTATTCTGTTATATTATCTGTGTACGGATTATTATTGGTGAAGACCATTTATTTTGGTTGCTATTATTCTTTGCCTCACAAATTGATATTGATTTTTTTCTTAATTTAAAACAAGATTCACAACAAGTGGTGCTGTGGGCGTGGAGCAAAGAGATATTGTTGACAAGTGAGCACCATCGTATGGTTAGTAGATGGAAGATCGATAAATTTTCCGGTAACAACGACTTCGGGATGTGGAAAATTAAGATGCAAGCAATTTTAATTCAGGAGAAGTGTATCTATGCTTTGAAGAGTGAATCATTGATGTCTGCATGGCTTACACAGGTACAGAAGACCGAGATGGTGGATAAGGCTAGGAGCGCCATTATCTTGTGACTCGGAGATAAAGTTCTAAGAGAAGTCGTCAAAGAGAAAACTGCGGTTTCTATGTGGGCATAACTTGAATCATTGTATATGACAAAGTCTTTTCCTCACAGGTTGTATCTGAAACAACAGCTTTATTCATTCCGAATGGTGGAGAACAAATCCATAGTTGAGCAGGTCATAGAATTTCATGAGATTATCGATGATCTTGAGAATATTGAAGTGAAAATTGATGATGAGGACAAGGCTTTGCTCTTGTTGAGTTCATTACCCAGATCCTTTTAGCACTTTAAAGATGTCCTTCTTTATGGTAAGGAAGGTACTATTACTTTGGGTGAAGTCTACTCGGCGGTGAAATCTAAAGAATTTTCAAAGTCGAAAGATTTAAAGATTAAAGATAATGATGAAGGCTTAAATGTGTCAAAAGGAGGAGGTGAGCGTAAAGGGATGTCCAAATCAAAGAGGTCTGACAAGTCAAAGGTAAAATGTTTTAATTGTCAAAAAACTGGTCATTTTAAAAGGGTTGTTCAAGTTATAGTTGCAATGGGTGAGGAAAGTTATGAGGATGTTGAAGCACTAGTAGTATCGAGTTTGGAAACTGAAGATAGTTGGGTCATGGACTCAGGTTGCTCTTATCACATGTGTCCAAGAATAGAATACTTTGAAACTTTGAAGATGGTGCAAGGTGGAGTAGTTTGCCTTGGTAATAATAAGGCATGCAAGGTTCGTGGTATTGATACGGTCATATTTAAAATGTTTATTGATCGTGAACTTCTTATTCACAATGTGAGGTATGTTCCAGAACTCAAGCGAGATTTGTTATCTATAAATATGTTTGATGGTCTAGGCTATTGTAATAGAGTTGAACGTGGAGTTTTGAAGATTTCGCATGATGAATTGATAATTGCTAAAGGGTCTAAAATAGGTTCAAATGTTATTATTCATTCATCGTTAACTAGTGGAGGCTTTAATGACAAGGAAGAGCTATGAGATTTAAGTTTAAGGCATTATGAATTCCTTGAGAAAGTTTCAGAGGAGACAATGAATTTTGCAGAAATCAAGGGATAAAAATGCATGTTACCAATGAGTTGTTATTGAGTTTTTGGGGAAGAGTTGAGGTTTAAACAGCTAACTTGGTTGGTAGAGAATTTCTTCAGAAGAAGAATAGTGAAAACCAAGGGAGAAACCTGGGACAAACTGTAACGGAGAAAACTCAGTTTGAGGTGGAGTTTCCTACTATGGATTCTAGCAGTAGTGAGGGAACGGTTACAGAGATCTCTGATTATCATTTGACTCATGCTAAGGTAAGGAGGGTTATTGTAGCTTCTCAAAGGGACGGTTATGCTAGCCTTGGATATTATGTTTTTAATGTGGCTGAAGTACTGCAAAATAAAGGAAGAAAAACCTTCAGGGAGGCATTTGAAAACAGGTGGAGTCAAGGGTGGTTGAAAAATCATACTTGTAGGCTTGTTAAATTACCTTGGCAGAAAAGGGTAATTGGGAACAAGTGGATGCAAATTGCGAGATCAAGATTCAAGGGTTGCTTGAATTTGATCAAAGTTATTAATTAATGTTTCAACTTGGTAGAGGCAACAATGTTGTTGATTGTTAAATTGGTATCAACACGGTTTAAAGTCAAGGTGGAGATTGTTGTAAATGTGCATTAAAACCTTTGTTGATGAAGAGAAAGAAAACATATTTTGGAGATTGCATTTATCGCAAAAATCAGACGAAAAGTCGAGAAAAAAAAAACAGTCGGTGAATAGTGTCGCACGTACGGTGAATAGTGCTATCGTACGGATGAATAACGACGTACGTACGGTGAATAATGTTTTCGAGTTTTCGGGCTTTTTCGATTCGGTCCATAGATTCATGTCATTTTGGGCTTTGTTTGTTAGATATTTTCTATTATAAATATGTATCTCGTATATGTTTGTTGTGTGACAATCTTAGAGTTTACACCAACAAGGGAGAGCAAGGGTTTAAAGGTATAGCATAGGGTTTCACTATTCACAAGGAAAACCTTAGAAAAGCAAAGGTTTAGGGAAAACTTTGGAGTTTTTTAAGGTTATTGTGATTGTGAAACACTGTTACACCTTGGATTTGAGTGATTCATATATTGAGAGTTGGAGAGGTTGAGAAACACTTGGGTAGAAAATAGGGTTGTTCTTGGGAACCTGAAGGTAAAGGCTATTTTCTTGTAAATCATCTGTAATCTCTTGTAACAACTTTCTGAGTATAGTGAAATGGAGAGCTGCTCTCTCCCCCAGAGTAGATCTTTTGATCGAACTAGGTAAACAAACCTTCAGTTTTTTCTTGCCTTATTCTGTTATATTATCTGTGTACGGATTATTATTGGTGAAGACCATTTATTTTGGTTGCTATTATTCTTTGCCTCACAAATTGATATTGATTTTTTTCTTAATTTAAAACAAGATTCACAACAAGTGGTGCTGTGGGCGTGGAGCAAAGAGATATTGTTGACAAGTGAGCACCATCGTATGGTTAGTAGATGGAAGATCGATAAATTTTCCGGTAACAACGACTTCGGGATGTGGAAAATTAAGATGCAAGCAATTTTAATTCAGGAGAAGTGTATCTATGCTTTGAAGAGTGAATCATTGATGTCTGCATGGCTTACACAGGTACAGAAGACCGAGATGGTGGATAAGGCTAGGAGCGCCATTATCTTGTGACTCGGAGATAAAGTTCTAAGAGAAGTCGTCAAAGAGAAAACTGCGGTTTCTATGTGGGCATAACTTGAATCATTGTATATGACAAAGTCTTTTCCTCACAGGTTGTATCTGAAACAACAGCTTTATTCATTCCGAATGGTGGAGAACAAATCCATAGTTGAGCAGGTCATAGAATTTCATGAGATTATCGATGATCTTGAGAATATTGAAGTGAAAATTGATGATGAGGACAAGGCTTTGCTCTTGTTGAGTTCATTACCCAGATCCTTTGAGCACATTAAAGATGTCCTTCTTTATGGTAAGGAAGGTACTATTACTTTGGATGAAGTCTAGACGGCGGTGAAATCTAAAGAATTTTCAAAGTCGAAAGATTTAAAGATTAAAGATAATGATGAAGGCTTAAATGTGTCAAAAGGAGGAGGTGAGCGTAAAGGGATGTCCAAATCAAAGAGGTCTGACAAGTCAAAGGTAAAATGTTTTAATTGTCAAAAAACTGGTCATTTTAAAAGGGTTGTTCAAGTTATAGTTGCAATGGGTGAGGAAAGTTATGAGGATGTTGAAGCACTAGTAGTATCGAGTTTGGAAACTGAAGATAGTTGGGTCATGGACTCAGGTTGCTCTTATCACATGTGTCCAAGAATAGAATACTTTGAAACTTTGAAGATGGTGCAAGGTGGAGTAGTTTGCCTTGGTAATAATAAGGCATGCAAGGTTCATGGTATTGATACGGTCATATTTAAAATGTTTATTGATCGTTAACTTCTTATTCACAATGTGAGGTATGTTCCGGAACTCAAGCGAGATTTGTTATCTATAAATATGTTTGATGATCTAGGCTATTGTAATAGAGTTGAACGTGGAGTGTTGAAGATTTTGCATGATGAATTGATAATTGCTAAAGGGTCTAAAATAGGTTCAAATGTTATTATTCATTCATCGTTAACTAGTGGAGGCTTTCATGACAAGGAAGAGCTATGGGATTTAAGTTTAAGGCATTATGAATTCCTTGAGAAAGTTTCAAAGGAGTACAATGAATTTTGCAGAAATCAAGGGATAAAAATGCATGTTACCAATGAGTTGTTATTGAGTTTTTGGGGAAGAGTTGAGGTTTAAACAGCTTACTTGGTTGGTAGAGAATTTCTTCAGAAGAACAATAGTGAAAACCAAGGGAGAAACCTGGGACAAACTATAACGGAGAAAACTCAGTTTGAGGTGGAGTTTCCTGCTATGGATTCTAGCAGTAGTGAGGGAATGGTTACAGAGATCTCTGATTATCATTTGACTCATGCTAAGGTAAGGAGGGTTATTGTAGCTTCTCAAAGGGACGATTATGCTAGCCTTGGATATTATGTTTTTAATGTGGCTTAAGTACTGCAAAATAAAAGAAGAAAAACCTTCAGGGAGGCATTTGAAAACAGTTGGAGTCAAGGGTGGTTGAAAAATCATACTTGTAGGCTTGTTAAATTACCTGGGCAGAAAAGGGTAATTGGGAACAAGTGGATGCAAATTGTGAGATCAAGATTCAAGGGTTGCTTGAATTTGATCAAAGTTATTGATTAAAGTTTCAACTTGGTAGAGGCAACAATGTTGTTGATTGTTAAATTGGTATCAACACGTTTTAAAGTCAAGGTGGTGATTGTTGTAAATGTGCATTAAAACCTTTGTTGATGAAGAGAAAGAAAACATATTTTGGAGATTGCATTTACCGCAAAAATCAGACGAAAAGTCGAGAAAAAAAAACGGTCGGTGAATAGTGTTGCACGTACGGTGAATAGTGCTATCGTACGGATGAATAACGACGTACGTACGGTGAATAATGTTTTCGACTTTTCGGGCTTTTTCGATTCGGTCCATAGATCCATGTGATTTTGGGCTTTGTTTGATAGATATTTGCTATAATAAGTATGTATCTCTTATATGCTTGGTGTGTGACAATCTTAGAGTTTACACCAACAAGGGAGAGCAAGGGTTTAAAGGTATAGCATAGGGTTTCAGCTATTCACAAGGAAAAACCTTAGAAAAGCAAAGGTTTAGGGAAAACTTTGGCGTTTTTTAAGGTTATTGTGATTGTGAAACACTGTTACACCTTGGATTTGAGTGATTCATATATTGAGAGTTGGAGAGGTTGAGAAACACTTGGGTAGAAAATAGGGTTGTTCTTGGGAACCTGAAGGTAAAGGCTATTTTCTTGTAAATCATCTGTAATCTCTTGTAACAACTTTCTGAGTATAGTGAAATGGAGAGCACCTCTCTCCCCCAGAGTAGATCTTTTGATCGAACTAGGTAAACAAACCTTCAGTTTTTTCTTGCCTTATTCTGTTATATTATCTGTGTATGGATTATTATTGGTGAAGACCATTTATTTTGGTTGCTATTATTCTTTGCCTCACAAATTGATATTGATTTTTTTCGTAATTTAAAACAAGATTCACAACAAGTGGTGCTGTGGGCGTGGAGCAAAGAGATATTGTTGACAAGTGAGCACCATCGTATGGTTAGTAGATGGAAGATCGATAAATTTTCCGGTAACAACGACTTCGGGTTGTGGAAAATTAAGATGCAAGCAATTTTAATTCAAGAGAAGTGTATCTATGCTTTGAAGAGTGAATCATTGATGTCTGCATGGCTTACACAGGTACAGAAGACCGAGATGGTGGATAAGGCTAGGAGCGCCATTATCTTGTGACTCGGAGATAAAGTTCTAAGAGAAGTCGTCAAAGAGCAAACTGCGGTTTCTATGTGGGCATAACTTGAATCATTGTATATGACAAAGTCTTTGCCTCACAGGTTGTATCTGAAACAACAGCTTTATTCATTCCGAATGGTGGAGACAAAATCCATAGTTGAGCAGGTCATAGAATTTCATGAGATTATCGATGATCTTGAGAATATTGAAGTGAAAATTGATGATGAGGACAAGGCTTTGCTCTTGTTGAGTTCATTACCCAGATCCTTTGAGCACTTTAAAGATGTCCTTCTTTATGGTAAGGAAGGTACTATTACTTTGGATGAAGTCTACACGGCGGTGAAATCTAAAGAATTTTCAAAGTCGAAAGATTTAAAGATTAAAGATAATGATGAAGGCTTAAATGTGTCAAAAGGAGGAGGTGAGCGTAAAGGGATGTCCAAATCAAAGAGGTCTGACAAGTCAAAGGTAAAATGTTTTAATTGTCAAAAAACTGGTCATTTTAAAAGGGTTGTTCAAGTTATAGTTGCAATGGGTGAGGAAAGTTATGAGGATGTTGAAGCACTAGTAGTATCGAGTTTGGAAACTGAAGATAGTTGGGTCATGGACTCAGGTTGCTCTTATCACATGTGTCCAAGAATAGAATACTTTGAAACTTTGAAGATGGTGCAAGGTGGAGTAGTTTGCCTTGGTAATAATAAGGCATGCAAGGTTCATGGTATTGATACGGTCATATTTAAAATGTTTATTGATCGTGAACTTCTTATTCACAATGTGAGGTATGTTCCAGAACTCAAGCGAGATTTGTTATCTATAAATATGTTTGATGATCTAGGCTATTGTAATAGAGTTGAACGTGGAGTGTTGAAGATTTTGCATGATGAATTGATAATTGCTAAAGGGTCTAAAATAGGTTCAAATGTTATTATTCATTCATCGTTAACTAGTGGAGGCTTTCATGACAAGGAAGAGCTATGGGATTTAAGTTTAAGGCATTATGAATTCCTTGAGAAAGTTTCAGAGGAGTACAATGAATTTTACAGAAATCAAGGGATAAAAATGCATGTTACCAATGAGTTGTTATTGAGTTTTTGGGGAAGAGTTGAGGTTTAAACAGCTTACTTGGTTGGTAGAGAATTTCTTCAGAAGAAAAATAGTGAAAACCAAGGGAGAAACCTGGGACAAACTATAACGGAGAAAACTCAGTTTGAGGTGGAGTTTCCTGCTATGGATTCTAGCAGTAGTGAGGGAATGGTTACAGAGATCTCTGATTATCATTTGACTCATGCTAAGGTAAGGAGGGTTATTGTAGCTTCTCAAAGGGACGATTATGCTAGCCTTGGATATTATGTTTTTAATGTGGCTTAAGTACTGCAAAATAAAAGAAGAAAAACCTTCAGGGAGGCATTTGAAAACAGTTGGAGTCAAGGGTGGTTGAAAAATCATACTTGTAGGCTTGTTAAATTACCTGGGCAGAAAAGGGTAATTGGGAACAAGTGGATGCAAATTGCGAGATCAAGATTCAAGGGTTGCTTGAATTTGATCAAAGTTATTGATTAAAGTTTCAACTTGGTAGAGGCAACAATGTTGTTGATTGTTAAATTGGTATCAACACGTTTTAAAGTCAAGGTGGTGATTGTTGTAAATGTGCATTAAAACCTTTGTTGATGAAGAGAAAGAAAACATATTTTGGAGATTGCATTTACCGCAAAAATCAGACGAAAAGTCGAGAAAAAAAAAACGGTCGGTGAATAGTGTTGCACGTACGGTGAATAGTGCTATCGTACGGATGAATAACGACGTACGTACGGTGAATAATGTTTTCGAGTTTTCGGGCTTTTTCGATTCGGTCCATAGATCCATGTGATTTTGGGCTTTGTTTGATAGATATTTGCTATAATAAGTATGTATCTCTTATATGCTTGGTGTGTGACAATCTTAGAGTTTACACCAACAAGGGAGAGCAAGGGTTTAAAGGTATAGCATAGGGTTTCAGCTATTCACAAGGAAAACCTTAGAAAAGCAAAGGTTTAGGGAAAACTTTGGAGTTTTTTAAGGTTATTGTGATTATGAAACACTGTTACACCTTGGATTTGAGTGATTCATATATTGAGAGTTGGAGAGGTTGAGAAACACTTGGGTAGAAAATAGGGTTGTTCTTGGGAACCTGAAGGTAAAGGCTATTTTCTTGTAAATCATCTATAATCTCTTGTAACAACTTTCTGAGTATAGTGAAATGGAGAGCTGCTCTCTCCCCCAGAGTAGATCTTTTGATCGAACTAGGTAAACAAACCTTCAGTTTTTTCTTGCCTTATTCTGTTATATTATCTGTGTACGGATTATTATTGGTGAAGACCATTTATTTTGGTTGTTATTACTCTTTGCCTCACAAATTGATATTGATTTTTTTTCGTAATTCAAAACAAGATTCACAACAAGTGGTGCGGTGGGCGTGGAGCAAAGAGATATTGTTGACAAGTGAGCACCATGGTATGGTTAGTAGATGGAAGATCGAGAAATTTTCCGGTAACAACGACTTCGGGTTGTGGAAAATTAAGATGCAAGCAATTTTAATTCAAGAGAAGTGTATCTATGCTTTGAAGAGTGAATCATTGATGTTTGCATGGCTTACACAGGTACAGAAGACCGAGATGGTGGATAAGGCTAGGAGCGCCATTATCTTGTGACTCGAAGATAAAGTTCTAAGAGAAGTCTTCAAAGAGAAAACTGTGGTTTCTATATGGGCATAACTTGAATCATTGTATATGACAAAGTCTTTGCCTCACAGGTTGTATCTGAAACAACAGCTTTATTCATTCCGAATGGTGGAGAGCAAATCCATAGTTGAGCAGGTCATAGAATTTCATAAGATTATCGATGATCTTGAGAATATTGAAGTGAAAATTGATGATGAGGACAAGGCTTTGCTCTTGTTGAGTTCATTACCCAGATCCTTTGAGCACTTTAAAGATGTCCTTCTTTATGGTAAGGAAGGTACTATTACTTTGGATGAAGTCTAGACGGCGGTGAAATCTAAAGAATTTTCAAAGTCGAAAGATTTAAAGATTAAAGATAATGATGAAGGCTTAAATGTGTCAAAAGGAGGAGGTGAGCGTAAAGGGATGTCCAAATCAAAGAGGTCTGACAAGTCAAAGGTAAAATGTTTTAATTGTCAAAAAACTGGTCATTTTAAAAGGGTTGTTCAAGTTATAGTTGCAATGGGTGAGGAAAGTTATGAGGATGTTGAAGCACTAGTAGTATCGAGTTTGGAAACTGAAGATAGTTGGGTCATGGACTCAGGTTGCTCTTATCACATGTGTCCAAGAATAGAATACTTTGAAACTTTGAAGATGGTGCAAGGTGGAGTAGTTTGCCTTGGTAATAATAAGGCATGCAAGGTTCATGGTATTGATACGGTCATATTTAAAATGTTTATTGATCGTGAACTTCTTATTCACAATGTGAGGTATGTTCCAGAACTCAAGCGAGATTTGTTATCTATAAATATGTTTGATGATCTAGGCTATTGTAATAGAGTTGAACGTGGAGTGTTGAAGATTTTGCATGATGAATTGATAATTGCTAAAGGGTCTAAAATAGGTTCAAATGTTATTATTCATTCATCGTTAACTAGTGGAGGCTTTCATGACAAGGAAGAGCTATGGGATTTAAGTTTAAGGCATTATGAATTCCTTGAGAAAGTTTCAGAGGAGTACAACGAATTTTGCAGAAATCAAGGGATAAAAATGCATGTGACCAATGAGTTGTTATTGAGTTTTTGGGGAAGAGTTAAGGTTTAAACAGCTTACTTGGTTGGTAGAGAATCTCTTCAGAAGAAGAATAGTGAAAACCAAGGGAGAAACCTGGGACAAAATATAACGGAGAAAACTCAGTTTGAGGTGGAGTTTCCTACTATGGATTCTAGCAGTAGTGAGGGAACGGTTACAGAGATCTCTGATTATCATTTGACTCATGCTAAGGTAAGAAGGGTTATTGTAGCTTCTCAAAGGGACGGTTATGCTAGCCTTGGATATTATGTTTTTAATGTGGCTTAAGTACTGCAAAATAAAAGAAGAAAAACCTTCAGGGAGGCATTTGAAAACAGTTGGAGTCAAGGCTGGTTGAAAAATCATACTTGTAGGCTTGTTAAATTACCTGGGCAGAAAAGGGTAATTGGGAACAAGTGGATGCAAATTGCGAGATCAAGATTCAAGGGTTGCTTGAATTTGATCAAAGTTATTGATTAAAGTTTCAACTTGGTAGAGGCAACAATGTTGTTGATTATTAAATTGGTATCAACACGGTTTAAAGTCAAGGTGGAGATTGTTGTAAATGTGCATTAAAACCTTTGTTGATGAAGAGAAAGAAAACATATTTTGGAGATTGCATTTACCGCAAAAATCAGACGAAAAGTCGAGAAAAAAAAACGGTCGGTGAATAGTGTCGCACGTATGGTGAATAGTGCTATCGTACGGATGAATAACGACGTACGTACGGTGAATAATGTTTTCGAGTTTTCGGGCTTTTTCGATTCGGTCCATAGATCCATGTGATTTTGGGCTTTGTTTGTTAGATATTTGCTATTATAAATATGTATCTCTTATATGCTTGGTGTGTGACAATCTTTGAGTTTACACCAACAAGGGAGAGCAAGGGTTTAAAGGTATAGCATAGGGTTTCAGCTATTCACAAGGAAAACCTTAGAAAAGCAAAGGTTTACGGAAAACTTTGGAGTTTTTTAAGGTTATTGTGATTGTGAAACACTGTTACACCTTGGATTTGAGTGATTCATATATTGAGAGTTGGAGAGGTTGAGAAACACTTGGGTAGAAAATAGGGTTGTTCTTGGGAACCTGAAGGTAAAGGCTATTTTCTTGTAAATCATCTGTAATCTCTTGTAACAACTTTCTGAGTATAGTGAAATGGAGAGCTGCTCTCTCCCCCAGAGTAGATCTTTTGATCGAACTAGGTAAACAAACCTTCAGTTTTTTCTTGCCTTATTCTGTTATATTATCTGTGTACGGATTATTATTGGTGAAGACCATTTATTTTGGTTGCTATTATTCTTTGCCTCACAAATTGATATTGATTTTTTCATAATTCAAAACAAGATTCACAACAAGTGGTGCGGTGGGCGTGGAGCAAAGAGATATTGTTGACAAGTGAGCACCATGGTATGGTTAGTAGATGGAAGATCGAGAAATTTTCCGGTAACAACGACTTCGGGTTGTGGAAAATTAAGATGCAAGCAATTTTAATTCAAGAGAAGTGTATCTATGCTTTGAAGAGTGAATCATTGATGTCTGCATGGCTTACACAGGTACAGAAGACCGAGATGGTGGATAAGGCTAGGAGCGCCATTATCTTGTGGCTCGGAGATAAATTCTAAGAGAAGTCGTCAAAGAGAAAACTGTGGTTTCTATGTGGGCATAACTTGAATCATTGTATATGACAAAGTCTTTGCCTCACAGGTTGTATCTGAAACAACAGCTTTATTCATTCTGAATGGTGGAGAACAAATCCATAGTTGAGCAGGTCATAGAATTTCATAAGATTATCGATGATCTTGAGAATATTGAAGTGAAAATTGATGATGAGGACAAGGCTTTACTCTTGTTGAGTTCATTACCCAGATCCTTTGAGCACTTTAAAGATGTCCTTCTTTATGGTAAGGAAGGTACTATTACTTTGGATGAAGTCTAGACGGCGGTGAAATATAAAGAATTTTCAAAGTCGAAAGATTTAAAGATTAAAGATAATGATGAAGGCTTAAATGTGTCAAAAGGAGGAGGTGAGCGTAAAGGGATGTCCAAATCAAAGAGGTCTGACAAGTCAAAGGTAAAATGTTTTAGTTGTCAAAAAATTGGTCATTTTAAAAGGGTTGTTCAAGTTATAGTTGCATTGGGTGAGGAAAGTTATGAGGATGTCGAAGCACTAGTAGTATCGAGTTTGGAAACTGAAGATAGTTGGGTCATGGACTCAGGTTGCTCTTATCACATGTGTCCAAGAATAGAATACTTTGAAACTTTGAAGATGGTGCAAGGTGGAGTAGTTTTCCTTGGTAATAATAAGGCATGCAAGGTTCATGGTATTGATACGGTCATATTTAAAATGTTTATTGATCGTGAACTTCTTATTCACAATGTGAGGTATGTTCCAGAACTCAAGCGAGATTTGTTATCTATAAATATGTTTGATGATCTAGGCTATTGTAATAGAGTTGAACGTGGAGTTTTGAAGATTTCGCATGATGAATTGATAATTGCTAAAGGGTCTAAAATAGGTTCAAATGTTATTATTCATTCATCATTAACTAGTGGAGGATTTCATGACAAGGAAGAGCTATGGGATTTAAGTTTAAGGCATTATGAATTCCTTGAGAAAGTTTCAGAGGAGTACAATGAATTTTGCAGAAATCAAGGGATAAAAATGCATGTTACCAATGAGTTGTTATTGAGTTTTTGGGGAAGAGTTAAGGTTTAAACAGCTTACTTGGTTGGTAGAGAATTTCTTCAGAAGAAGAATAGTGAAAACCAAGGGAGAAACCTGGGACAAAATATAACGGAGAAAACTCAGTTTGAGGTGGAGTTTCCTACTATGGATTCTAGCAGTAGTGAGGGAACGGTTACAGAGATCTCTGATTATCATTTGACTCATGCTAAGGTAAGGAGGGTTATTGTAGCTTCTCAAAGGGACGGTTATGCTAGCCTTGGATATTATGTTTTTAATGTGGCTTAAGTACTGCAAAATAAAAGAAAAAAAACCTTCAGGGAGGCATTTGAAAACAGTTGGAGTCAAGGGTGGTTGAAAAATCATACTTGTAGGCTTGTTAAATTACCTGGGCAGAAAAGGGTAATTGCGAACAAGTGGATGCAAATTGCGAGATCAAGATTCAAGGGTTGCTTGAATTTGATCAAAGTTATTGATTAAAGTTTCAACTTGGTAGAGGCAACAATGTTGTTGATTGTTAAATTGGTATCAACACGGTTTAAAGTCAAGGTGGAGATTGTTGTAAATGTGCATTAAAACCTTTGTTGATGAAGAGAAAGAAAACATATTTTGGAGATTGCATTTACTGCAAAAATCAGACAAAAAGTCGAGAAAAAAAAAACGGTCGGTGAATAGTGTCTCACGTACGGTGAATAGTGCTATCGTACGGATGAATAACGACGTACGTACGGTGAATAATGTTTTCGAGTTTTTGGGCTTTTTCGATTCAGTCCTTAGATCCATGTGATTTTGGGCTTTGTTTGTTAGATATTTTCTATTATAAATATGTATCTCTTATATGCTTGGTGTGTGACAATCTTAGAGTTTACACCAACAAGGGAGAGCAATGGTTTAAAGGTATAGCATAAGGTTTCAGCTATTCACAAGGAAAACCTTAGAAAAGCAAAGGTTTAGGGAAACCATTTGAGTTATTTAAGGTTATTGTGATTGTGAAACAATGTTACACCTTGGGTTTAAGTGATTCATATATTAAGAGTTGGAGAGGTTGGGAAACACTTGGGCAGAAAATAGGGTTGTTCTTGGGAACCTGAAGGTAAAGGCTATTTTCTTGTAACTCACCTGTAATATCTTGTAACAACTTTCTGAGTATAGTGAATTGGAGAGCTGCTCTCTCCCTCAGAGTAGATCATTTGATCGAACTGGGTAAACAAACCATCGGTTTTTTCTTGCCTTATTCTGTTATATTATCTGTGTACGGATTATTATTGCTGAAGACCATTTATTTTGGTTGCTATTGTTCTTTGCCTCACAAATTGATATTGAATTTTGTCATAATTCATAACAAGATTCACAACAAGTGGTGAGGTGGGCGTGGAGCTAAGAGATATTGTTGACAAGTGAGCACGATGGTTAGTAGATGGCAGATCGAGAAATTTTCCGGTAACAACGACTTCGAGTTGTGGAAAATTAAGATGCAAGAAATTTTAATTCAAGAGAAGTGTGTCGATGCTTTGAAGAGTGAAGAATTGATGTCTGTTGGATATACACAGGTACAAAAGACCGAGATGGTGGGTAAGGCCAGGAGTGCCATTATCTTGTGCCTCGGAGATAAAGTTCTAAGAGAAGTCGCCAGGGAGAAAACCGTGGTAGCTATGTGGGCAAAACTTGAATCATTGTATATGACAAAGTCTTTGGCTCACAGGTTGTATCTGAAACAACAACTTTATTCATTCCAAATGGTGGTGAACAAATCCATAGTTGAGCAGCTCATAGAATTTCACAAGATTATCGATGATCTTGAGAATATTAAAGTGAAGATTGATGATGAGGACAAGGCTTTGCTCTTGTTGAGTTCATTACCCAGATCCTTTGAGCACTTTAAGGATGCCCTTCTTTATGGTAAGGAAGGCACTATTACTTTGGATGAAGTCCAGACGGCAGTGAAATACAAAGAATTTTCAAAGTCGAAAGATTTAAAGATTAATGATACTGGTGAAGGCTTAAATGTGTCAAGAGGAGGAGGTGAGCGTAAAGGGATGTCCAAATTAAAGAGGTCTGACAAGTCAAAGGTAAAATGTTTTAATTCTCTGAAAATCGGTCACTTAAAAAGGGATTGTCCTGAAAGAAAGGTCAATGACGATTCTGTTAAAGCTGTTGTTGCATTGGGTGAGGAAAGTTATGAGGATGTCGAAGCACTAGTAGTATCGAGTTTGGAAACTGAAGATAGTTGGGTCATTGACTCAGGTTGCTCTTATCACATGTGTCCAAGAATAGAATACTTTGAAACTTTGAAGATGGTGCAAGGTGGAGTAGTTCACCTTGGTAATAATAAGGCATGCAAGGTTCATGGTATTGATACGGTCAGATTTAAAATGTTTAATGATCGTGAACTTCTTATTCACAATGTGAGGTATGTTCCAAAACTCAAGCGAAATTTGTTATCTATAAGTATGTTCGATGATCTAGGATATTGTAATAGAGTTGAACGTGGAGTGTTGAAGATTTCGCGTGATGAATTGATTATTCTTAAAGGGTCTAAAATATGTGGTCTATATATTTTAAAAGGTTCAAATGTTATTATTCATTCATCGTTAACTAGTGGAAGGAAGAGCTATGAGATTTAAGTTTAAGGCATTATTATTGCCTTGAGAAAGTTTCAGAGGAGTACAATGAATTTTGTAGAAATCAAGGTATAAAAATGCATGTTACCGCTGAGTTGTTATTGAGTTTTTGGGGAAGAGCTGAGGTTAAAACAACTTACTTGGTTGGTAGAGAATTTCTTCAGAAGAAGAATAATGAAAACCAAGGGAGAAACCTGGAAGAAACTATAACGAAGAAAACTCAGTTTGAGGTGGAGTTTCCTACTATTGATGCTAGCAGTAGTGAGGGAACGGTTACAGAGATCTCTGATTATCATTTGACTCATGATAAGGTAAGGAGGGTTATTGTAGAATCTCAAAGGGATTGTTATGTCAGCCTTGGATATTATGTTTTTAATGTGGCTGAAGGACCCCAAAATAAAAGAAGAAAAACCTTTAGGGAGGCATTTGAAAACAGGTGGAGTCAAGGGTGGTTGAAAAATCATACTTGTAGTCTTGTTAAATTACATGGGCAGAAAAGGGTAATTGGGAACAAGTGGATGCAAGTTGCGAGATCAAGATTCAAGGGTTGCTTGAATTTGATCAAAGTTATTGATTAAAGTTTCAACTTGGTAGAGAGCAACAATGTTGTTGATTATTAAATTGGTATCAACACGGTTTAAAGTCAAGGTGGAGATTGTTGTAAATTTGCTTTAAAACCATTGTTGATGAAGAGAAACAAAACATGTTTTGGAGATTTCATTTACCGCGAAAATCAGAAGTTTTAGAAAGTCAGACAAAAAGTCAAGGAAAAAATCCGTCGATGAATAGTACCATCAGTACGATGAATAGTGCTATCATACGGATAAATAGTGACATCCGTACGATGAGTAGTGCTTTTGAGTTTTCGGGCTTTTTCGATTCGGTCCATGGATCCATGTGATTTTGGCATTTATTTGTTGGGTATTTTTTATTATAAATATGTATCTCTTATATGCTTGGTGTGTGACAATCTTAAAGTTTACACCAACAAGGGAGAGCAAGGGTTTAAAGGTATCTCATAGGGTTTAAGCTATTCACAAGGAAAACCTTAGAAAAGCAAAAGTTTAGGGAAACCTTTGGAGTTGTTTAAGGTTATTGTAATTGTGAAACACTGTTACACCTTGGGTTTAAGTGATTCATATATTGAGAGTTGGAGAGGTTGGGAAACACTTGGGTAGAAAATAGGGTTGTTCTTGGGAACCTGAAGGTAAAGGCTATTTTCTTGTAACTCACTTGTAATCTCTTGTAACAACTTTCTGAGTATAGTGAATTGAAGAGTTGCTCTCTCCCTCAGAGTAGATCATTTGATCGAACTGGGTAAACAAACCTTCAGTTTTTTCTTGCCTTATTCTATTATATTATCTGTGTACAGATTATTATTGCTGAAGACCATTTATTTTGGTTGCTATTGTTCTTTGTCTCACAAATTGATATTGAATTTTGTTGTAATTCACAACAAGATTCACAACAATAGTAAATGGAACATGAATGTAGCATAAATATGAAAACTTTAATAAAATGAATTGCTCCACAAAACGACTCTATCTTGTACAAATTTATGATTGTAAATGCTAATAATAATGCCGACAAGATTAAATTTAAGCAACAACAAGTTACAACTCCAAAATGCAGATTGTTGAATAAAAAGAGTAAGTCAAACTTAAAACTAAGGTTGCAATAATCACTCAATGTGAGAAATTAATTCTTTTACAAAGGGAAATTTATGCTCAAATAAAGCTTGAATGCCTAAAAAAGTCATCTAAAGACCTATTTATAGGCTAATATTCGTTCTGGAAGTTTTTAAGATTGTTCTAAACTGATGGGGAAAGTGGAGGATGTGGAAAAATTTAAATCTAAATTGATGGAAAAGTTAGACTGTTGTGTCATGACAGGCGCCACGCTGCTAACGTTGCATTCGTTATGGCCATGACGACCGTCTACGTACTGGAGGGCCTATCGTCACCTTTTTCTGATGTGTCTTTCTCATTTTGTTGACTTTAGCTAATGAGTTGACCTCCCTTGAGTGCATGACAACCGTCATGACAATAAAGTGACAATCATGATAGCATAATCCTTCCTTTTTCTTCCAACTAATGTCGTTTTTTACCGTTTTGTTGTGCACAAGCCTCCAACTACTAAGTACCTGAAATAAACACATACTACTAACATAATAATACAAAAATGCATAAAATTCGTTTTATAGGATGCATGTGAATCGAGTCAAAATATAGGATGTTTTTTTTGTTTTATCAGTCACACACTCAAATTATGGGCATGTATCAATGTAAACTCATCTCTCATATAAATTCAAGTTATATGAAAAGATACATTATAGACTTTTCTTGTCGTTTTAATAATGATGACTTAGTGTATGTTTGAATTGACTTTTACAAGACCCAAAAGCACTTCTATTCCACTTCAACTTGAAAATTGATCTTTTTTTTTCTTGTTTGAGTATTTTTCCAAAATCAATTATCCTGGAAAATAAATTCTCTTATAAGCTACAATTCCTAACTTTTGCGTTTAATATAATCAATTCTATATTTATTATATTTCTGTTACAACTCCTTTTAATTTTTCTTCTTTACTCTCTTTAATTTTTATCAATTACTTTTTTTTATTTGTATTAGAATTTATTACCATTTTAGTAATTATACATTCAAAATCAATTTTGATAAAACAATCCAAACAACCTAAATTGATAATAATCACTTATATATTATTGTATCCAAAATATAAATTAATTTTTCTAAACTTAATTTTTTCAAAATCAATTCTATCAAACTCAATTTTCTCAAAATCAATTCTCTTAATCGCAAAATCCAAACTCACCCATAGTAAAGTCATACCATCATGGCTACTAATTTCTCACGTGTCTCTAGAGAGAGTCTCCCACTTCTCTCTAGAACTTATCGTATCCTCCCCTTTCTTATCCGATTTCTAGGGTTTGATATTTTCCTTTCCCAATCTATTCCTGGTTTCCCCACCCCTCTTTGTGGTTATCTCTCTCTGTTTCTTTGGAGTTTCTCACTCGAGTTTCATTTCCTCTGTACTCTAGAAGTGGTTTTCGCCTTCTTGTGCAGTTTGATCTTCATCCCTGTTGTAGATCCAAGATGGACAAATGGAAGAATATTTAGCTGTCAAAAGAGGAAGAAGAATGGGTTACAACTGAGGTTGAAGAGGTTTGCGGAGGTGAAATCTTCCAACACACCTTTGCTTCGAAACTATAGACTGATAATAGTTTTAACTCAAGAGCTTTCATAAGCACAATGACAGGGGTATGGAAATTAAATAGCCCAGTTGAAGTTCAAGAGTTGAACAAAAATCTATTTCTTTTTCAGTTTGCTACAAAATGGGATCTAGAAGGCGTTTTAAAAAATGGGCCATGGAGCTTTGATATAAACACCTATATATTAAGTCGTATTTCAGGAGAAGAGCAACCGTCAGAGCTGAACATGCATTATGACACCTTTTGGGTTCGAATCTATGAACTCCCTCTCATGCTTCGTTCAGAGGCTATGGAGAAAAAACTGGGAGGAATCTTGGGAGAGTTTGAGGAATTAGATTTGAAATAAGCTCACCGAAATGGGAGATTCTTAAGAATTATGGTGAAGATTGACCTAAAGAAGCCGTTGAAGAGGGGGACTGTGATGCGGTTCAAGGATAAAATCTTGCGGGTACATTTCAAATATGAAGGCCTTTCCACCTTTTGTTTTGTCTGCGGAAGAGTAAACCATCAACTTAAGGACTGCGAAGCGGTTGAAGGTCTTAGTGAAGAGCTTTTTGAAGACCTAGATGAACATGACTTATCCTTTGGGGTGTGGTTTATAGCTTTTCATCTCCCAAGGATTAAAGAGGATCAGAGGATGAAGGACTCCAACTCTAGTTCGTGTAGTAGAAGCTTATTCAACAACTTCTAAGGGAAAAGTAGATGTGAGGTGAAAGAAAAAGGAAAAGAAGGGGA
The DNA here is from genome assembly GCA_022829125.1 of Lathyrus tuberosus. Classification (NCBI taxonomy): domain Eukaryota; kingdom Viridiplantae; phylum Streptophyta; class Magnoliopsida; order Fabales; family Fabaceae; genus Lathyrus; species Lathyrus tuberosus. The sequence continues at coordinate 14,853,465 of JALAZF010000018.1, forward strand.
CGATGGAGAAGTGGAAAAACGAAGAGAGTGAATCCAAGAGGTACAAAGTCTTGAAGCACCACCAAAACAAGAACACCCAAAAGCAGCTCAGTCAAAGGGGAAATCGGCTCTAGAGATAGAAGCCATGGCTGAGTCATTGGGGGTGTGGAAATCAAATAACTCAGTCGAAGTTTAAAAGTTGAACACAAATATATTTCTTTTTTGATTTGCTGCAAAACGGGATCTAGAAGGCGTTTTAAAGAATGGGCCATGGAGCTTTGATATAAACATCCTTATATTAAGTCGTATTTCAGGAGAAGAGCAACCGTCAGAGCTGAACATGCATTATGTCACCTTTTAGGTTCGAATCTACGAACTCCCTCTCATGCTTCGTTCAGAGGCTATGGAAAAAAAACTGGGAGGAATCTTGGGAGAGTTTGAGGAATTAGATTTAAAAAAAGCTCACCAAAATGTGAGATTATTAAGAATTAAGGTGAAGATTGACCTAAAGAAGCCGTTGAAGAGGGCGCCTGTGATGCAGTTCAAGGATAAAAACTTGCGGGTACATTTCAAATATGAATGTCTTCGCACCTTTTATTTTGTCTGCGGAAGAGTGGGTCATCAGCTTAAGGACTGCGAGGCGGTTGGAGATCATAGTGAAGAGGTTTTTGAAGACCTGGATGAACAAGACCTATCCTTTGGGGTGTGGTTGAGAGCTTCTCCTCTCCTAAGGATTCAAGACACTACTACAAAAAACCCTTTTAACAACGGTTGGGAATGACATATAATGACGCGGGCGAAGGCGTTGTTATGTAGATTGTCGTTGTATATATGATACTTACAACCACGGCCTAGTAGGCGTTGTAATAAACTGGAAAGCGCGCTAACTATCACAACGGATTTTACAATACATCGTTGTAATAAAAATAATTATCCTCGGTTCGACTCCCAGCAGCGCAGTTTTGATATTTATTGTTTCCTGGACAGCGCGCCAGATATTATAACGGGTATGAAATATAACCGTCGTTAAAGTTTCTGTAAAATTAACAAATATGATCCTGCTTTTATAATTAATCCTATTTTTTTACCTGTATTATTGTTTTCCATATCACAGCACAGCAGAAAAATACAATTCACATTTTGTGATAAAGTTTTCATAATAATATTAATCGTATCATATTCATAATATCACATATACCACATTACAGTTTATCAGAACAAACAACCTACATAAACAAAATATCACATATACCATATTACAGTTTACACACATTACATAACTTCACATAATTGTAACTTGGTGTATTGGTATCTTGTCTCTTGGTGTCTTGTCTCTTGGCCTGGTGTCTGGACTCAAAATACCTATGATTTCAAATAATTATACTTGTTAGTAAAAATACTTCTAAACTATATAACATTCAATTAATATATTATGAATAAATAATAAATTACGTACTTATTAATTTTCCCGTATGCCTTCTTAATAATCGAGTCGTATGGCATGCACGGTGTAACACCCCGAAAATCTAAATTAATCATTTATTCAATTATTTAATTAAGTTGGAAGGAATTAAGAGGTTTTTGGTAATTTGGAGAATTATGGATTAAAAGAGTATTTTTAAATAATTTTAATAAGTCAATAATCATGTATTATTTAGATTATTATTTATTATTTAAAAATATTAAGAAAAGGGCAAGATGGTCTTAAAGAAAAAAGAGTAAGGGTAGAGTTGGAAGTCCATAAACTGGGATAATGTAACTAAAGAAGAAAGATCGATCAATTTTCTAAGGGATCATATTTTTGTGAAGAACGCTGAAGAAGAGAAGAGGAGGAGGAAACCAAGGGTTTTGAAGGATTGCTAGGAGAATCTTGGAGAAAGAAGGATAAAGCTTCGGATTACTCTAAGGTATTGGGAGTTTTCACGGTTTATTATAATTTTATAGGAATTGGTTTATGAATAGATTAGGTTTTGTGGAATTCTTGAATCAAGGTGGTGTTTGATGATATAGATTGTGTTAGGAGCGAGTGTTATGATGTAGAATGAGTTAGGGATGTTTGATTAGATGAAATATAATGAGATAGAATGTTATGAGTTGATGTACGTGCGTTGTGTGAGTCTTTTGGTCAAATTTTCGTATTGGAAAAACTGAATTTTTGGGATATTTGAAGTCAAAACGCAGCAGAAAAACCCTTTGAAAAATTCTGAGTTTTCGCATCCTGACACAGCCGTGTCACAGGACACGGGCGGCCGTGTCAGACCACCATTCTTGCTGTATTTTGCTTTTGTTAGATTTGTGCTACAGAGCTCCTGACACGGGCCGTGTCACAGGACACGGGTGGCCGTGTCAGACCACTGTATTTGCTGTATTTTGTTTGTGTTGTGTTTTGAGTGCAGGTTTCCTGACACGGGCCGTGTCCCAGGACACGGGTGGCCGTGTCAGACATGCTGTTTTGTTGTTTTTGTTGTTTTCTTGAGGTTTCTTGACGTTTTCTTGTGCTGATCTTTTGTTGTCGAGTTGTTGTTGATGTAAGATGATAAAACATAATTGTATGATAAATACTTGTTGAATATGAAATGAATGATGCATACGTTGATTCTTTTGTTGAATTGAGAAGAATTAGCATCATTGCATTTCATAGCATTTTATGTTGGGGCTTCGGTCTATTGGTAGCTTCAATCCCATTGTGCGGATTGAAGTGATACGTTGATTATGTTGTGCTCCTTTTGGAGGGTTGATGGCCAGTGTCCATCCACGTTGAATTGGTACCACATGCATGTTTTCGATGAAGTTGCATTTCATTCTAAGTGGCATTGCATCTGTATGAGTTGATTGTCGAATAATATGTATGTTTTATTGTGGATATCATGGGGTTGTTGTTGATTGAACTATGATGTTGTTGTTGATTATATCATGATGTTGCCGTTGATTATACTATGATGTTGATGTTGAGTGTATCATGATGTTGTTGTTGATTATACCATGATGTTGATTGTATCATGATGTTGTTGTTGATTATGTCATGATGTTGTTGTTGATTATACTATGATGTTGTTGTTGACTATGCTATGAGATTGATGTTGATAATGCTATAATGTTGTGGTTGATTATGCTATGATGTTGTTGATTGATTATGATATGATGCTGTTGTTGGCTACGCTATGATGTTGTTGTTGCCTTCCTGTTCATTTTCCATGTACTTATATTACTATAATGAATTGTGATTTCTCACCCTGCCTGCTTGGAAATGTTGCCTCTTATATGGGTAACTTGCAGATAACCAATAGTAGATTCGCGACGATGGAGGATGTAGCTTTGGAGTGTGTCTTTATCGCTATTTAGTTTAGAGGTGTCCTGCTCTATGTCATGTAACATCGGGTTGGGATTTGTTGTGAACCTCGCGTTCTTTTGTTTTATGTTGAATTTTTACATTGTTGGCGATGATTTGATGTGGATATATTTCGTATGAAGTATTTTATTGAAATGACATAAAAAGTTGATTTCCGCTGCGTAGTTGTTAATTTTATTATTAAGAATGTGTAACCCGTGTTACGGGACAGGATAATGATTATTAAATGATGTTTGGAATTTATGTGGCACCCTTCTCATTGATGTTACTCTGATAATATGAATTATTTCTCTAAAATTGTTTGTGAGGTAGATGGGTGTTACATTAGTGGTATCAGAGCAGGTCGGTCTGTCCGGCCAAGTTGTCTAATGTCATTTATCCCTTGGTACGTGACAAGTTCGTGGAACACTGTCGGTACTTGTTTGTTTTCTAACCGTTGGCTCCCGGTGTTGGTTTGAAACAAGTGGGGGGGGAAGTTTGCTTCCCGGAGATGTTTCTGGTGTGAGGATTGAACTCAAGGTGATATTAAAGGTAAGAGTACAAGTGTTGTTGGAGTTGATTTGATTTTGTGCAAGTGTTGTCAGAACGGTGTTGTTGCAAATCGACGAGAGTATGGACTCATGATTTTATCTATCGGCCCGGTTGAGACATTTGAAGGAGGACGAGTCAGTATGATTGATGTTTGCTTCTCGGAGAAGATAGGGCAATGTGACGAATAGTGATATGCAAGTGGAGTATATCTGGAGTGAAGTCGGATGATTTTCAGAGTTGGGTGAAGAGCAAGGATAGTTGGAAGAGTTTGGAAGCAAGAGAAAGAGGTAGAACTCATGTTCACCAATTTCAGCTTTTATTTTCACATTTATGGAATAGCCTTCGGTAAAAGAGGCATAACTTTCTACTCGTAACTCCGATGAAAGCGATTCTGGACTTTTCGGAAAGTTTACGAAATTCCCTATAATTTGCATATAAATTTTGTCTTCGGCATGCTTTTGAGCAGGGAGAAAGACGCGTTAGAATAGTTGGGTCTGATGCTGATTTTGTTTGGTGGAAGTTTGTATACGGGATTTCTTGACCAGTCCCATTGCAAAGACGATAACTTTTTACTCGTAATTCAGATTTGAGCGATTCTTGAAGTTCTGGAATCTACATGAAATTCCCTTCATTTTGGAATATAATTTTGTGTCTGGGAGGTCCGTATTGAAAGAGATAATTGTGTTAGAAGTTGAACGATTCTTACTAGAGACGAGTAAGATAAGATCAAGTGTAAAATGTTTGGAAATGGGAAGGAGGTAAGGATATCGAAGGAGCACATAGAGATGCGGCGTATGCCAGCGGAGAATTATTAGAATATAGATTTCTTCGAGGAAGGCTAAATAGTAAAGTGAACTGTGTGTTATTGTTGATATAGTGTCGACATGTGTCGGGAAAATTTTGGAAGTTTGTATCACCAACCAGATGATGAGGTGGTACTATGGAGAGTGTGATTTGAATGAGAATCAAGTGTGAAACTATATGGATTATGGAGGTTCTTGGATTAAATGAAAGACGAAGGATTGGTTAGTGTTGTTAAAGTTCTTAACTTGAATAAAGGTTTCGATTTGGAGCAAATCGATTTGGATTGTACTTGGTGTCGTAGTAGTTCCGGTGTTGGGAGAATATTCAACAAATGTGTTGTGCTACGAGCATTTATAGGAGAATATGTACTGGATTTTGGACTTTTTGTATCATTGACGAGGTGGAAAATAAGAAAATTAAGAAAACGTTGTAAGCCTTAGAGAGATGGTGGAGCAATATGCTTAGATAGCTTTAAGAAAAAGGTAAAGGACGCTATTGTAGTTGGGTAATGATGATTTATGCCACCATTATGGTTGTCGGCTGTCTATTGACAAATTGAGGAACTGATCACCCTTAATCTCTTGTTGATAGTCGACGGAATCATGTTGGATGGAGTAGACGTGTCTTGCTAACTAGAATAGTATGCACAGTGAATTGTTTGGGGTTGAGCCAAGTGCTTATGAATTGTTTGAGTTGTCGATGCGGATTCCTATATAGGGAAATGAGGCAGACTTGAGGATGTTAGTATGAGGTTGCGAATTGATCAGTGAGTAGTTTGGAAATTCACAGTTGTGTTCTGGATAACTTGGGTTTTGGTTTGTGGTGGATCGAGAATTTGACTGACATGAGACTTGAAGGAATGTAGAGATAAACCAAGTAGGAAGTAAATGGTAATGTAAGACTATGCTTTGACCAAGGATGTCGGATCGAGAAAGGTAGTGGTCGGTATGCCTTAAAGTGTATATATGGAAATATGAATGGTATTTTCCATACTTGTTTGGATGAGTTGTAACTGGTGTTCGTTGTGGATATTCTGATGTTTTATAAAATTAGAAGAAGAGCGTGTAGAGTATTTGAGAGTTGAGTTGCAAGTATTGAAAGAGGTGAAGTTATATGCTGAGTTAGCAAGGTGTGAATTATGATTTGTAAAGATGAAGTTGAGTGGTTGTGTTAATTCGGATGAGGGATTTTGGAGAATTGTGCTAGTATGAGTAGGACTTGAGGAATTAGTTTGTTTGATTGGTTTGATTAATATGTCATGTTAAGTGTAGGTTATTGAGGCTAAATCTACGACTATTAGGTATTAAGCTCTGTTTGGAAGATGATTTTTTTCCTTGTTGTGATTAATTGGACACATGTATCCTTATGTTGTAGTGAGGTTGTTATGCGTTGAGATGAATTTTTATGATGTGTTAATACAAAGTGGTGAAGTTGTAGCTTATGTTGACGATAATTAGGAATTCTTGAAAGTATCTATCCTATTCAAGATTTGGAATTGGCTGCAGTTGTAGTTGTGTTGGATATGCGGGGGTATTGTTTACGGATCTAAGTTTGAAGTATCCAGTAATCACAAGAGTATAGAATGCCTGTTTGGATGGAATTTCCGATGAGTTAAGTTGAAAGGTCTTTTGTTATGTCTGCTTTGATGGTCGGAAGTTGATGTAAACTTGGTAGATTAGATAGTTGCGAGTACTCAGAGTGCGCAGCGAAAGCGTGGGTAGCGCAGTTGGTTCTTATGTGAGTAATAATGATGTCGGTAGTTGGTTACGTTGAAATTGTGCTTTGGGCCTTTGTGTTCTTACCTTTGTTGTTGCCTCATTACCTATGGTGTATGATGGGGAGTTAGGGGAGGGTTGTCTATGGCGATGGTAACGATCGTGTTGTATTCTGGTTCATAGTGAACCTGTATGCTCCTAACCTGATTATTCTCGGTGTTTTGAGTTAGTCGTCGAGTACATCGCGTGAGCATTTCATCTTGTTGTCGCTGGCATTGATAAGGTGTATTGTTGTATTGCGTTATTCGTGGTATTGCGACACGCGGCATGAGAGTTGATTAGTCGGAGGTGATAACGTATCTGGAGTGGTCTGTATCAAGTAAATTTTCGAAGACGAAAATTCTTAAAGTAGGGGAGAGTTGTAACACCCCGAAAATCTAACTTAATCATTTATTCAATTATTTAATTAAGTTGGAAGGAATTAAGAGGTTTTTGTAATTTGGAGAATTATGGATTAAAAGAGTATTTTTAAATAATTTTAATAAAATGAATAATCATGTATTATTTAGATTATTATTTATTATTTAAAAATATTAAGAAAAGGGCAAGATGGTCTTAAAGGAAAAAGAGTAAGGGTAGAGTTGGAAGTCCATAAACTGGGATAATGTAACTAAAGAAGAAAGATCGATCAATTTTCTAAGGGATCGTATTTTTGTGAAGAATGCTGAAGAAGAGAAGAGGAGGAGGAAACCAAGGGTTTTGAAGGATTGCTAGGAGAATCTTGGAGAAAGAAGGATAAAGCTTCGGATTACTCTAAGGTATGGGGAGTTTTCACAGTTTATTATAATTTTATAGGAATTGGTTTATGAATAGATTAGGTTTTGTGGAATTCTTGAATCAAGGTGGTGTTTGATGATATAGATTGTGTTAGGAGTGAGTGTTATGATGTAGAATGAGTTAGGGATGTTTGATTAGATGAAATATAATGAGATAGAATGTTATGAGTTGATGTATGTGCGTTGTGTGAGTCTTTTGGTCAAATTTTCGTATTGGAAAAACTGAATTTTTGGGATATTTGAAGTCAAAACACAGCAGAAAAACCCTTTGAAAAATTTTGAGTTTTCGCATCCTGACACGGTCGTGTCACAGGACACGGGCGGCCGTGTCAGACCACCATTCTTGCTGTATTTTGCTTTTGTTGGATTTGTGCTACAGAGCTCCTGACACGGGCCGTGTCACAGGACACGGGCGGCCGTGTCAGACCACTGTATTTGCTATATTTTGTCTGTGTTGTGTTTTGAGTGCAGGTTTCCTGACACGGGCTGTGTCCCAGGACACGGGTGGCCGTGTCAGACATGCTGTTTTGCAGTTTTTGTTGTTTTCTTGAGGTTTCTTGACGTTTTCTCGTGCTGATCTTTTGTTGTCGAGTTGTTGTTGATGTAAGATGATAAAACATAATTGTATGATAAATACTTGTTGAATATGAAATGAATGATGCACACGTTGATTTTTTTGTTGAATTGAGAAGAATTAGCATCATTGCATTTCATAGCATTTTATGTTGGGGCTTCGGTCCATTGGTAGCTTCAATCCCATTGTACGGATTGAAGTGATACGTTGATTATGTTGTGCTCCTTTTGGAGGGTTGATGGCCAGTGTCCATCCACGTTGAATTGGTACCACATGCATGTTTTCGATGAAGTTGTATTTCATTCTAAGTGGCATTGCATCTGTATGAGTTGATTGTCGAATAATATGTATGTTTTATTGTGGATATCATGGGGTTGTTGTTGATTGAACTATGATGTTGTTGTTGATTATATCATGATGTTGTCGTTGATTATACTATGATGTTGATGTTGAGTGTATCATGATGTTGTTGTTGATTATACCATGATGTTGATTGTATCATGATGTTGTTGTTGATTATGTCATGATGTTGTTGTTGATTATACTATGATGTTGTTGTTGACTATGCTATGAGATTGATGTTGATAATGCTATAATGTTGTGGTTGATTATGCTATGATGTTGTTGATTGATTATGATATGATGCTGTTGTTGGCTACGCTATGATGTTGTTGTTGCCTTCCTGTTCATTTTCCATGTACTTATATTACTATAATGAATTGTGATTTCTCACCCTGCCTGCTTGGAAATGTTGCCTCTTATGTGGGTAACTTGCAGATAACCAAGAGTAGATTCACGACGATGGAGGATGTAGCTTTGGAGTGTGTCTTTATCGCTATTTAGTTTAGAGGTGTCTTGCTCTATGTCATGTAACATCGGGTTGGGATTTGTTGTGAACCTCGCGTTCTTTTATTTTATGTTGAATTTTTACATTGTTGGCGATGATTTGATGTGGATATATTTCGTATGAAGTATTTTATTGAAATGACATAAAAAGTTGATTTCCGCTGCGTAGTTGTTAATTTTATTATTAAGAATGTGTAACCCGTGTTACGGGACAGGATATTGATTATTAAATGATGTTTGGAATTTATGTGGCACCCTTCTCATTGATGTTACTCTGATAATATGAATTATTTCTCTAAAATTGTTTGTGGGGTAGATGGGTGTTACACACGGCATCTCCATCAACTTCATCATATGAGGTAGGATCTTGTGTTGTGTAAGAAGGTGTGGACGGAATATCAAGACTTTCATCACTAAGAGGAATGTATTTTCCTTGGAGAACGATTGACCATTTTCCCGATATGTCCAATGGATCGGTAACATAGAAAACTAGTTTTGCTTGAGAAGCCATGATGAATGGTTTTGTATTAATAGATGCCTTGCCAAGGTCAACTCGGGTGAATCCTAAGTCATCAATGTCTACACCATTACTATTATTGGGAACCCACTTGTATTTAAATAAAACCACTTTGAAAATAACATAATCAATCTCCCAAATCTCATCAATGACACCATAAAACGCGGTAGTTGCCAATACCGGATTCTTATATTTCAAACTAGAGAAATACATCGATTCGGCTTCAACCATAACCCCACTATTTTGCATTGTACTACGATCATCTTTTTATTTTGTATAAAAGGTATAATGACCAATGTCGTATGCACTCCAGGTAATGACACAAAATTTTGGCTCGTACGACAACCATTTAAATATCTCGGATGCACTACGATAATTAGATACACTTTTATTAAACCAATCCATGAGTCTATTGTTATGCTCTATCAACAACAACTTGTCACTCATTCGGGGATATTTTTTCTTCAAAAGTCTTTTGTGAGTATCTATGAAAGGTTGAACCTCATCTATATTATTCAATATATAGAAATATGATTGAATAACTACATCCCGAGCCATTTACCTAACATTTAAACCTTGAATACCTCTTCTGTCTGTGTCAGCATGACGAGACTTTGGAATTCCTATAGAATCTGCATCCGACAAATAGTTTGTACAAAACTCAACAGCTTCTTCTGTGATGTACCTTTCAATAATCAAAGCTTCCGGTCGGTGATGATTCTTCGTATATCCTTTAAAGATCTTCATATATCGCTCTATTGGATACATCCACCTTAAAAAAACAGGACCATAAATTCTGATTTCTCTTACGAGATGAACAAGTAAGTGAACCATAATGTCAAAAAATGATGGCGGAAAATACATCTCCAATTGACACAAGATTATGGCAGCCTCATCTTCTAATTCATCCAATTTTTTGAAATCAAGAACTTTATTACATATGGCATTGAAGAATAAACACAGTCTCATTATAGTTACTCTCACATTTTTTGGAAGGATCCCACGGATAGCCACTAGTAGAAGTTGTTGCATCAATACATGATAATCATGAGATTTTAAACCAATTAACTTGAGATCTTTCATTGATACAAGTTTCTTGACGTTTGATGAGTAACCTTGCAGAACTTTAATACCTTGCAAACACTCGCAGAACATCTTCTTTTCCTTTTTAGATAGAGTGTGACATGCTGGAGGCAGATAAGTTCTTTTTCCTTTCTCTATTGGAGCCAACTGTTTTCGTATACCCATTTTCTCCATATCAATACGGGAAGTCTTACTATCTTTAGTCTTGCCCGAAATGTTTAGAAGTGTGCCAATCAAACTATCACACACATTTTTCTCCACGTGCATCACATCAAGACTTGACCAATATGGAAGATCAAAGAAGATGGACCTCTTTTTCCATATATTTTTCGCAACTGCCCCTTTTTCTTTTCCTCTCTTCCCACCTTTTTCTTTTTCTCTCTTCCCACCTTTTTCTTTTTCTCTCTTCTCAAAGACAACATTAATGTGTTCCTTCCGTTGATAAACTTCATCCCCGGTTAAAGGTTCAGGAGCCTCACCAAACTCTTGCTCTCCAAGCCTTTCGCAATCTACGATAAGGATGACCCGGTTTTAGAAATTTTTGATGCCCAAGGTAAACAGTCTTTTTTCCAAACTCTAGTTGGTGATAACAAGTATCATCTTCACATATAGGACACGCTTTATGTCCTTTGACACTGTATCCAGCCAAGTTACCGTAAGTTGGAAAGTCATTAATTGTACAAAATAACATTGCACGCATATTAAACTTTTCCCCAGAATATGCATCATCAACTTCAACGCCTTCATCCCACAAGAGTCGTAAATCATCAATTAATGGACTTAGATAAACATTTATGTCGTTACCAGGTTGTCGTGGTCCAGAAATCATCATACTTAACAGTATATACTTGCGCTTCATGCACAACCAAGGAGATAGGTTGTAAATAGTGAGAAGAACAGGCCACGAAGAATGATTAGTGCTCAGATTACCAAAGGGGTTCATTTCATCGGTGGTAAGCCCAAGCCTAAAGTTTGTTGGCACGACTCTAAAATCCGGAAACAACGAATCAATTTTCTTCCATTGCAACGAATCAGCTACATGGCGAATGTTTCCATCACGAATCCTTTCACCTGCATGCCATCTAAGATTCTTTGCGTCATTCGAATTAGCAAAAAGTCTCTTTAATCGTGAAACTATTGGCAAGTACCATAACACTTTAGCAGGAGGATGCTTCCTACTAACATTGTCATAGTGATCATTGTCATCACCATTTTTTGCCTTCGGCTTGTAACGCGACACACCACATTTCGGACATTGAAACAAGTCTTCATACTCTTTCCGGTATAATATGCAATCATTAGGGCAAACATGTATCTTGATATACTCCAGACCCATTGGACACAATATCTTCTTGGCCTCATAGCAACGATCCGACAATTTGTTATCTTCTGGTAAAATTTGCTGTAGGAATTCAAGTAATTCCGTGAAACTTTTATCCGACCATCCATTTTTTGCATTCAGATTAAACAACTTTAACATCGCCGACAATCGTGTGAACTCTGTGCATCCCTTATATAAAGGGGTGTCTTTATCACTACATAAATTATCATAAATATGAGCATTCATAAAAGAAGATTCCCCAATATCACGGAACATATCCTCTAGTTGATCTTCCATATATTCATCTTCATCCACTCTTTGACTTTGTGACGCCCGACTTTCCTTATTATCCACCTCACCATGCCACGTCCATATTATATAATTTTGACATATACCATCACAACAAAGGTGATTGTGTATTTCTTTCTTTGTACCCTTTTTGATATTCGCGCAAACAACACAAGGACAATAAAAGATACCATTATTGTCGGGAAGATGTTTATCAGCGTATTCAAGGAATTCATGAACTCCGTTCTCATAAACCGGACCTAATCTATTGGCTTTCATCTAACTACAATCCATTACAACTTCTGAAATTTATACATGTATAATAATGTGAATGACACACCAAAATCTAATCCAAAAACTCAAGCATGTGCATATACAATATGAACAAAGAAAAAATCAATGAAGATGTACTCTCATACTAAACGTAAAGCATATGAAACATCTCATTCTGACTTGAGCATATACAATATAAACAAAGAAAAAAGGAATGAAGATATTGAAGAATACCGTACTTCGAAGCTGTAATCAAATGAACGTAAGGAATGAAGATGTTGAAGAGTACCGTACGTCGAAGATGAAGAATCAAATGAACGAAGACGGTCAATATTTGAGCATAAACCAAGAAAAAATGAATGAAGATGTTGAAGAGTACCTTACTTTGAAGCTGAAGAAGCAAATGAATGAAGACGGTCAATATTTGAGCATAAACCAAGAAAAAAGGAATGAAGATGTTGAACAGTACCTTACTTCGAAGCTGAAGAAGCAAATGAATGAAGACGGTCAATATTTGAGCTCCAAATGAATGGATACGAAGAGGGTAAAGGTTAGGGCGTCTCTGGCTCACTTGTTCCATTAGGGCGTCTTATGAAAGAAATACAAAATAAGTTTTGTTTAAATTTATCAGTAAAGCTTTTAATCTCGGTTGGAGAAACAAACCGTAGTGGAATCTTAAGTGACACACGCTAAATGTATCCTAAAAATGGAAAAAAAAATGTCTTGCAGGGAATCGAAGCTTGTTACATTTCATTTATTACTACGGTTGTTCATCTTAACCGTTGTAAAATCATTTACAATTTATTTTTTAAATAATGGACTTAAGTGACACACGCTAAATGTACTCTAAAAATGGAAAAAATGTAGTTGCAAGGAATCGAAGCTTGCTTTATTTTATTTATTACTACGGTGGTTTAAGTCAACCGTCATTAAATGATTGTTTATACCCCAGCTTTTGCCTGGGCATGAAATTTTTAACCTATTACAACGGCGTAAAAGGATGCGTTGTAAGCCTGGCGTTGTTGTTTTAGCATTTTGTAGTAGTGAGAGGATAAGAGGATGAAGGATTCCAACTATAGTTTGTGTAGAAGAAGCTTATTCAACACCTCCTCAGGGCAGAGTACATGTGAGGTGAAAGGAAAAGAAAAAGAAGGGGACGATGGAGAAGTGGAACAACAAAGAGAGTGCGTCCAAGAGGTACAAAGTCTTGAAGCATCACTAAAACAACAATAACCAAAAGCAACTCAATCAATGGGGAAATCGACTATGGAGATAGAAGCCATGGCTAAGTCATTGGGGGCGGTAGATATATCTAATGTTGGTAACGGAAAGAAAGCCACGCCTACAAAAGTTATTGGTAAGATGAGAAAGTGGACGAGAAGGAAATATACAAGGAAAGGGATACCAAACAAGCCAAAGAAGTTGGAGGTCGAATGTGGGAAGCGTAATTTAGTTGATGTTATGATCCTGTATGGGACAATGGAGACATATGGTATGGGAGAGAAAAAACTAAAGGAATAAGAGACGAATTTGGGTGAATTTGAAAAGGTACCATAGGTGGGTTGGAAGACCAACACTGCTTGGAACAATGAAAATCTTAAGCTGGAACTGCAGGGGGTTGGGGAGTCCCCATGAATTTCGAGCCTTGTTGAGGCTCATTCGTAATGAAAATCCCAATCTGTTGTTTGTGATGGAATCGCGGCTCAAATGCGAGGAAGTTCATAAGGTTAAATTCAAGACTGGTTTTGATTATTATCTGAGTGTTAATTGCTTGGGTCAAGGCCGTGAGTGTGCAGGGGGTCTTATTGTTTTGTGGAAAGATAGTCTTCAGGTAGATATCATATCTTTTTCAATTAATCATATCAGTGGTTCAGTGTTTGATGAGCAGGATGATTTGTCATGGTATTTCAATGGTATCTATGGTTACCCTGACAAACAAAACAAAAAGAACACATGGCTTCTAATGCAAGATCTGGTGGGAAAGGGAGGTGATAGAGTCATATATTTTGGGGATCTCAATCATGTTATTTCTAATGGTGAGAAAAAGGGAGGGAACTCTAGGACGACCAGTCAATTATCCTGTTGTAGATTGTCTTTAGATGTCTGTGGTCTTCTTGATATAGGATTTTAGGGTTATCCTTATACTTGGTCAAATGGAAGAGTGAGAGAGGATAATATTCAATTCTGTTTAGACAGAGCTCTTGCTACTAACAGCTTCCTCAATAAATTCTCGCCTGTTAAGGTGTTCCACCTTCCCAGGTATAGTTCTGATCACGTTGTAATTAGAGTTATTCTATAAGGTGGTATTAGGGATAGGGAGAGGAAAATGGCGTATCGTTTTAGATTTGAGGAAGTGTAGAGTAAAGACCCTAGGTGTGAAGGAGTTGTCTCTATGATATGGAACAACAGTTCTTTGCAAACTGCCAATAAGCTTAATGAGATGCAATGCCTGGGTGACCATTTCAAGGAATACAAGGTTAGTTCGATTAATCAGGAATTAAGAATATTGGAGAATCTGTTGAAAGATGAGAATATATAGGATTATGATGAGGCTTATATCAAAAATCACAGGGCTTTAGAGATCCAAAGGAGCATATTGATGCAGTTTGAAGAGGTGATGTGGAGATAGAAAAGTTGGGCGGTATGGTTACAAAATGGAGAGAAAAACAATAGATTTTTTCATAAGAAGGCTGAGCAGAGGAGGAAGATAAATACTATTAAGAAACTGAAGGATAATAATGGCCAATGGTGGAGGGGAGAGGATAATTATGAAAGGTTGTTAATGAATTATTTTGAGAACCATTTTTCAACTTCAAGTCCTTCCAGCATTGATGAGTGTTGCAGTGAGAATCAGATATCAAGCTATTAATTAACTTGAATTACACATCTTTGAAATTCACCACTGAGCTTTGATTTATCCAAAGCAAATGGTAAAGATCGAAGAAAACCCTAATTGCGCTATGTGAAGACACAGCTAAAAGATCTAAGGTTCGAGGGTTGGTTATACCTAGGGAAGGTGTTAGCATCCTAGATATCTGTAGCACTCTACAGAAATGTCTTGTTTGTATTTGTGTTATATTATGTTTGCTTGCTAAGGGATCTATGCTAAGGTAAAGACCCAGGGGTATATACACTAAGTATGCTCACCAAGACGTCGCATCTCGTGCCTATGTATCCTGACTAGGATGGAATTAGAGCATTCGCAGTTATCCTAACTAGGGGTTGAGGAACCATTGGCCATGGTCAAAGTTCCAAGGGGAATGAGTATGATACTTATGTAGAGTTACAGAACTCTCTAAGTCTAAGTTGAAAGACTAGTCTAAGAGGTTGACTTTGAACAAAGTCAAGAGGGAATTGAATACTCATTATGATGAGAATCACATGGAGTTTAAGAACTCCACCTAATTCTAAGTTATAGGGTAGATGGCTCTAATAAGGCCAAAGAGGGAAGTAAGCAACTATGATGATAGTGCTTAGATGAGAAGTAAGGATCCTAACCTAAACTAGGTTAAGGAGGATGTGGCTCTAAAGAGGCCAAGGGATTGATCCTAATGAGGTCAAGGAAAGGTAAAGGCTCTAATGAGGCCAAGGGATTAAGATGATGGCTCAGATGAGGCCAAGAGGTAATGAGCTCTCCATGACATTGAAATCAATGGAGAGGCTTTCCTTGGGAAGGAGTGGAACAATCAACTTGTAACAACAAGTATGAGAGGAGTGGTAAGGATGATAATAATCAAAATATGGAAACCAAAAGGTTCAAATAAGGTAGGAAACCAAGAGGGGCAGCAACCATATCACATTGCATCCAATACTTTCAAGTGGTCAAGAACAACAACAAACACAAGTCAAGACTATAAAAGCACATTCATTACAAACTAAAACCAAAGGAAGTGCAAAGAAATGAAACAAACATTGAGTTTCAACTCAAAGTTCAAATTGGGGCAGTAGCAAAGGAATGATGTACAACTCCTATTTCCACTCTTGACATCAAGGGAACCACTCAAAGAACCAAGCTTAGAAACTAGGTCAAGGCATCCACCAAAACAAACCCAAAATGAACCCTATCTTCAAGTCTAAGTCAAAAATAGGAAAGAGGTAAAAAAAAACTAAACCAAAGCCTTGAGTTATGTTAAAATAGTCAAGAAGATGTGTGCAAAAGCTCACAACAATATTGGTATCAAGACTACCTCAAATGCTACCAACAAACTCAAAGTACTTAAAGGAATCGAGACCTCAAAAGTCAAACCCAAAGTCAACTTAACAAAACCATTTTTGGCCACCAAAAATAATTTAGACTCTATACATCATGTGTAGAAACTTGACAAAAAATTAGGTCAAAAAAATTTGAGGAAGTCAGTCAAAAGTCAAACCCTAGAACAAGGGTGTTTTAGTAATCATATTTAAACAAAATATTTAAATAAAATACGAAAATAAATAAATAAAAAATATAAAAAATTAGTTAAGACATTAAAATGTCTAAAGATATTTTTTATAGGATTTTTAGATGTATCAAAATATTAAAAATAAAATAAGAAGTTTAAAGAAACAAAAGAAAGAAAAAAGAAATAAAGAAAAGCTAAGGGGGTGTGTCCAACAAGTCTGGTTCTAAAGAGAACCTTCATACCTGCGTGTGGGACTCTAGAAGGGAGGTGTGGTTAGCTGGAAATTCAAAGCCCAATGAGTTTAAATCAAAAATGAAACAAAACAAAAAGGAAACAAGTGAAACGCGTCGTTTCACTAAAGGCCCTCACCAACTCACACAAAAAGACAAAACCACATCAGCACAGTCAAAGTCAGGTCAGGAAGCCGGTCAACAAGTTTCGGAGATACCGGAAACCTAGTCCGGCCGTCTTATCCGGCCCGAAGTTGCCGCGAAGTTGCCAGAGTTTTTGCAAATGATGTTAACCTCAAAACTAAAGACATCTTTCCAATCAAAATTTCATGCAGAATACATATATGGCATCAAAAATTAATTCTAATGACTCTAAAGCCTTCAAAAACAAACACGAAAAGTCATCATGCAATCTGTAAACTAACTAAATCAACACAACAAGGGGCCAAGCTCGTTCTAAATGTTATAAAGATCTCAAAGATGTAAAACCATAACTAGTATACACGTGAAAAATGAGAGAACAGGGAATGAGAAAGGTTACCAAAAATGGAGCTTTATAACTCTTGGTTCAGACCCCAAACTCTCACTAAGCCTCGCCCCTCCTTTACTTGCACCTTCAAAACAGTCCAGGGAATAAAGAGAATACCAGAAACCTCAAGGAGAGAGAGGTTCAAATTTCACGAATTTTGGTCAATGATTTGAAATGGTGATCTTCAGTTCTCTCGCTCTCTTACTCTCTTGCTCTTGTGTGTTGCAAAGACAAAGAAATAAACTAGCCCTTCTTTCCTTCTGGTCCTCTTTTTAATAGCCAGAAAACCCTCTCTCTTTTCAAAACCAGTTGCTTCTTTTTGGTATAAAAGTTGAAGTGACTGCCCTAAACCTATGCGCATGGCCGTCCCTCTAATCAGCCTTGAGCCTTGTGTTGTACCTCCTTACTTGTGTTGAGGTTAAAGTCAAAAGCAAGTTAACAAAACCTTAAGGATCATGGCCTTGTAATGACTTTGCCATATGGTTTAAGACCTCTTCCAAATATAATTCCCTCATGTCCCTTCCAAAGACCAAAAATAGCATGATGAGAGACCTTGCTTGACAGGTTTTAGGGCAAAGAAAATTTGTCTTGGATGCCACAAGATTGTTGTGTTGATGGTTTGGCAACTTGGCCTTGGCATTGGCATGACTTGGTATCGTGGAAACAATGGTCGTGATGCTTGCTTCAACATGCTATAATTCCTTAACTACTTGATCAAATGGGACGATTCTTTTTTCTTTGGAAAAAGGGCATGAAATAGAACAATTTGATGTTGGCCAAAGGTTGGAATGGAATTTGGAAACATGTGAAAAATGGTGTGAAAGTTTGGTAAAGCTAGTTGATGAAAAGGCAAAATCAGAATTTTTCTAAGTTACAAATCTAACATTGCAATATCCTCACTTTAGAGCATCACAACTTGATGAACTCTACTCCAACTCATGAGATTTTTGGTTCAATGCAAAGTAGGGAGATCCTAGAATAACTTTCATGTGGAAAACATCTTGAAATAGGACTTGGATGGTTGAGAAAAGTTGGATTGAAATCATGTCCACCAATATGTCCAAAAGAACTTAGAAAAAATCTAAGTTATGGATTTAACCAACATTGAAGCACCACTTTTGAAGCAACATAACTTGAGATTGGTTAATCCAAATTGAGAGTTCTACATATGCTTGAAAAGCTTGAAGAACAAAGAACAACTTTCGTATTCAAAAATTTTGATTTTGAAACTTGGAACTTTGAGAAAAATGGCCATGAAAATGATCCCAACATGCTGAATTTTGGTACTTAGAAAAATTTCTAAGTAGAAAACCAAGTCATGATTTTTTCCAACTTTGATCATCCATAACTTCAAACTCCTACCTCTTTTGATCTTGATTCTTTCTACAAACTTGTAGTATGGAATGTTATCTTTAAAATGAGTACAAGTTTGCTTCATTTGGATTGATGATGAGTGAGATATGGTCCTTGAAATATGGCTAAAAACCATGATTGTTCATACTTAATGAAATTCCTCCAAAACCCTAATTTTCCAAATCCTCTTATTTTATTATTCCACCTTGATTTTTCTTGATCCAACTACATGAGATCATGGAATATGACTTGAAATGTTCATGGTTGACCAAAAAACTCAAAGGTTGGCTTTTTTGAAGCCTCAGTTGACTTTCTTGATCAGATGAATTCAAAACCTCTCCTCTTCACTTAGGAGACCCTTGAAATGAGTTGTGTTGAACTAAATAGTATCTTAGGAACCCTTGGAATGTATAAGGACTTGTTTTGTTGATCTCACTATCGAATCTTGATTAATCAGGGCTCTCCTTTCTTTGTACAAAAACCATAATTCCACAAAAGAAACAACATCACTAAGCTTGATAATTTGGTCAGCTATGCAAAGATGATTGCCCTATAATGCTCATGCCAAAGATGTCATGACATCTAAGGAGTAAAATTTGGGGTATAACAATGAGGTTTGCAATGTAGTTCAAGGAAAACTAAAGCCTTGGCATATCTGCTGGTGTGAAGAGCCTTTTACTCTCCAAGAAGTTAAGGAAACGCTCTCTCAAATGCACCCTCTCAAAGCTCCGGGCCCTGACGACCTCCCTGCCCTTTTCTATCAGAAGTACTGGCACATTGTTGGCCAGGAGGTTAGCAAACTCGTGTTGGATATTCTAAATCATGGCAAAGACCCGAGCTGGATAAATTCCACACACATTGCCTTTATCCCCAAAGGTAAAAATCCCTCTACACCAAAGGACTTCAGACCAATCAGCCTTTGTAACTTCGTTATGAAGTTAGTTACAAAAATCATTGCCAATAGAATCAAGTGCACTCTCCCTGAGGTTATTGATGAAGATCAAAATGGTTTTGTGCAGGGCCGTTTGATAACAGATAACACCTTGGTGGCATTGGAATGCTTTCACTGGCTAAAGAAAAAGAAGAAAGGAAAACATGGTCATATGGCGCTCAAATTGGATATGTCTAAGGCATATAATCGGTTGGAGTGGTAATTTGTAACAAAGGTGCTCCATTTGATGGGCTTTCGAAGTCATTTGGTGAAGCTTATTGAGAGATGCATTTCAACTGTCTCTTACAGGGTTCTTCTTAATGGGCAATAGTGTAGGAGTTTTGTTCCTCCTAGAGGTCTCCGTCAAGGACACCCACTCTCACCTTATTTGTTTATTCTTTGTGAAGATGTACTCTCATGGCTTACCAAGAAGGAAGTGAAGGATGGAAAGATCCATGGTTTGATAATTGCGCAGAAAGTCCTGACGATTTCGCACTTGTTCTTTGCAGACGATAGTCTGCTGTTTGCACATGCCAATGTTAACGAAGCTTCAAGAGTGTGGGAGGTTTTACACAGGTACCAATAATCATTAGGCCAGGTGGTTAATCTAGATAAATTTGAGGCCTCGTTCAATCAAAATGTGGCTTTAGAAGACAGAGATGTGATCTAGTCAAGGATGAGAGTAAAGACAGTGACATGCCATGATAGATATCTGGGCTTACCAGTGGTTTTTGGGAGATCCAAGAGGATATTTTTGCACTGGTGGTGGATAAAGTTTGGAAGAAAATTAAGGGATGGAAAGAGAAGTTCTTATCACGGGCAGGGAAGGAAGTACTCATTAAGGCGGTGTCCCAAGCAATTCCAAGTTATATTATGAGTTGCTACAAGATTCCTAAAGGAATTTGTAATGAAATTGAAAGCTTGATTACGAAGTTTTGGTGGGGATCACGGAATCGTGAAAGAAAATTGCATTATTTAAGATGGGATAAATTAGCTAGGGCAAAGAAGGAGGGAGGTATGGGCTTTCGTGTTATAAGTGAATTCAACACTAACTTATTGGGGAAGCAATACTGGAGGCTATTAATATAAGAAAATTCTCTGGTTAGGAGAGTCTTAAAAGGAAGGTACTTTCCTAGATGCAACATTGATGGATGCCAACCTAGTTTTGATCCAAGTTATGCTTGGAGAAGTATTTTGGGATCTATACATCTTGTCCATTTGGGATCGCGTTGGAGAACCTGGAATGGTGCTAAGGTAACGACACTTAGGGATAGGTGGATCCATGGTATACCTGGTTTCAAAATCCTAAAGTAATGTGAAAATATGGACACTGAGACTAAAGTTAGTGAATTAATTGATGAAGAGTTGGGAGGGTAGAAGAAGGATCTCATTTTCTCTTCTTTTGGGCAGGATGAGGCTACTCAAATAGTTAGCATTCCTCTATCACAGAGGAACATTAAAGATGAGTTAATTTGGCACTATGAAAAGAATGGTAATTATTCTATGAAATCTGCCTATCATCAGTGAACCCTGGACCTTCTAGTGATCCTCACAACAACCTATGGAAGCTCATATGGAAACTTCCTCTCTTGAACAAAATTAGGAATTTTCTCTGGAAATTGGCAAAGGATATTCTGCCTACGAGGGACAACCTTAGGAAAAAAAGGTATGGTTCTCGACCCATCTTGTCCTTTTTGTCACTCTGCTTCTGAAAAAGTGGACCACCTTTTCCTTGACTGTGATTTTGCAATACTTTTATTCTCTTCTAAGTTTCAGAATTCTTTCTAATGTTGGAATTTGCTATTGGCTTGAAAGCATGCTCTCTGGTAAAGATTTATTTGTTATTCAACTATTGGGTGATTTACTTAAAAAAATCTGGTTGGCGCAAAATCTTCTCCTGTTTCAATCGCGACTTTCTCAACCAGTTCAGGTTGGTGTTGAGGTTGTTGACTTGGGTCAGGAATATAACACTTGGAATCTGAGAAATGGTCTCAATAAACCTCCTTGCAAGTATTCTAAAGCAACTAGGAGTGACCTCAACGTTTTATAGGTGGACGCTGGAGTTTTTGAAGATGGCGTGACAACTTTTGGATGTATTGTGAGGGACCCTGAAAACGGCATCATCCTGTCAGCTTGCAAGTCTGAGAACTTGAAGGTGGATCCTTCTGTCGCGGAAAGAGTGGCCATTAGATGGAGCATTCAGTTAGCTAAGAACATCAACGTCAAAAAGCTCATAATTCAGTCTGATGCCTCCAATGCTGTTGATTGTATTAATTTACTAGTCAAACACCCGTGCTCCCGCACGGGTAAATGCAGATAATTCTAAAAGGTAAAAAATTGTTTTAATACAGATAAGTATGAAAAAATGTAGAATATATTCAAATAATTATATTTAGTAAATTTTTAGAAAAAGTCCTATGATTTTAAAAGGTAATTGAAAAAAATGAAAAATATAATATAAGAAAAGTGGTTAATAACATAGTAAATTTTTAGAAAGTTTCTTACTATTTTAAAAGTAAATGAAAAAAAATGAAAAATCTAATATAAAAAAAGTGGTTAAGTGGACCACTTAAAAATGTATAAAAAACAAAGAAATACAAAAAAAAAAGTGATAGCTAAATAAAAGCTTGAAAAAGAAAAAAATTTGTTAAAATAATCAACATGTTGAACTTTGAGTTAATGTAAATGGGCCATGTAATAGTAAGGGTTTTTGTGGCCCATTTCATTCAACCATCAGTTACAAAAAGGAGGTGAGTAATGTTCACCGTGTTTCACACTTGAGGCAACGTTACGCAAATCCGAAACTGAAGCTTGAAGTCGCGAGGGTTCGTGCGTGATTTCGGTGAAAAGCGAAATGCATGACGACGCAAGGTAAAGCTAATGGTTTTGTGCATTACTGTTCTGAATCTATAAGTTGTTTGGTTTTTATAGAAAGTTGAATGTTAAGATTTCATATGTTTCGGATTTCATATGGTTCGGATTTATAGAAAGTTGCTTGGTTTTTACAGAACGCAGATGCATGTTTATTTTTCGGTTTGCTTGTATGATTGAGTGTTCATGCAACATCATTACAATATGTGTGACCCAGATTTCTTAATAAGCGTGTTTTAACGTTGAAGAATAGTATTTAGAAATAAAAGTTATATATCAATGAAAGTATATGTTGATTTGGGATATGATGTTTGTTATACGATTAGTCTGACAAGTGGAATTGTAATACCCACTCAATGCATGCGGTTTATAGGAAAAAGCATAATCGCAAGTTATCAATAATGAGACAAGTTTTCTTTCATTTTATTCTGTAAGTTTTAAGTCATTCAGATTGGTTTGTCTGTGACGTACGCTGGTTTTGTAGCATTGAGAGATGATATCTTACGTGTTATTGCAGCTCTGTGGATGGCTTAAGTGATGAAGATCTGTGCATGAGGCCAAAAATCTATCTGTGGAATAAGCAGATATCTTCTGCAAGAAAAGCTGCGAATAACGTTCTGGTGTGTCTCGTTCAATTGCATTTTGTTAATAGAAGCCTGGATAATAGACATTGCAATGTATTGATATTTGTGTGTTTGTGTTATTTACAGCACTTTCCTCAAAAATATATCGCCTCCGCGCTGGAGGGAGTTGGGCCACGAATGGTGTTGTATGACTTCGACACCAGAGAGAGGTATGAGTGTGAGCTCCTCAGTTCACGAAGAAAGCCATCTGTTGAGAAATATATTTGGAAAGGGTGGAAAGACTTTGTGAAAAAGAAGCAACTGCGAAGAGGCAATAAACTGCGATTCATGCTCAAGGACCCTCCAGGCAACAGGATCGTGATGCAGCTGTTAAACCGTTGATCATTTGAAGAATGTGAACCGCTGCTTGGTAATGGTAGAATGGTGGGAAGCAGTTAGACAACCAATTTAGTATTTAAGTATATTATGTATAAGTTATGTTTGAACTCAATGTCATGGTCAAAACTTAAGTTAAGTTTGTGGTATTTAAGTTTAGTTATGTATGTATTTTGAGGATGGCCGGATGTAATATACAATCATATAATTTGAATGATATATTATTACTATCATTGTGTGTCTAAACCATAATATAATGGTGAATGAGAAATCAATATTCATTTGTGCGCCAAAAAGTGCGTATTTAAGTTTGCATTCTATTTCATTATGTTACCATTCATCAAGTGGTTGAATTTATTGTGTATGGGCATGTGGAGTAGAACAATTTAAACTCAGTTGTTATATACAAGAATTCTTTGAAAAACGGAATGTTTTTTCTGATTTTCTCTGACGTGAAAATCAGAAAAACAGCATGCAGTTTCAAGGATTGTGAGTTTCCATCCAATTAGAAGTTGAATTTCCATTCAAAACTGTAATGTTAGAACTTGTGAGGTCATGGTTGAAAATATATGTTGTTCCTCGTGCCAATGTTGGTCAGATTGGGAACGGCTATGCCCCTGCCAAATTTATGTAATGTTTGCTGAGCTTCTTACCAAGATTGACAGGCGATTGGGTGAGGAGCTTGAAAAGGTGCCCAAACTCCTGAAGCATGGTGTTTCTGGTATATAAATGATGATTCCTATATAAGTGACGATTCAAACTGTGCCTGTTTTAGTCATCAAGACTGTGGAGAAGAAGGAGCCCAGTGGAGGACTTAAGCCCACCAAGTCAGCATTGAAGAAGAAGTGAACCGTGAAGGATGATCTAGGCTGATGATTCACACTGCTTATTACAAATTATGGTTTTGTTAAATGGTTGGATGGCCATAAGTTTTAAGTCTGCGCCGTCATCTCGCAGCTTTTGTTCCCGTAACTGGGTTCTAGTTCGACTGTGGCACGGCTATTTCGTTTTGATTGTCATGTTTTAATATGTTGCGAATTGTGTGAACACTTGGAGTCATAAGCAGCTATAAGCCTGCTTATTTGGTTAGGCAAACAGCATTATGTTTTTTAGTATATGGTGTTAGTTTATTCTTGTTGGACCATTTATCTGCCTGTTAAGTTTGCACTACCAAAATATATGGGGTGGTTTATATCCTGTGTTATTTTTTCCTGCTGTTATATGTGTTTTAGAGGGTTAGGGCGGTACTGTGCACAGCCTTTGAAACTGATCAGTGATTCAGTTTGATGTGGTTTGGAGATTATGAGTAGACTGTCATGTATTTTGACAGTCCAATTTAAGTGACAGGAAGTTGTTTGAGTTCTATGTTTGAATTTGTGAGGTGGTTATCTCAATATATGTTGTTTTGGCTGTAGTCCTCATAATATATTGAAGTAACTTCTGTTACAACATTCAAAGAGTTTGCAACAAACCATTAAAGCTTTCGAAAGAAGATAATAGAAAAGAAATTAACCATTATAGACATCTAGCAAACATTAAATCATGAATAGGAAAACAACATTGATAGAGTTTCCATTAAAGAAAAAGTTTCGGTCCGCCAAAATCTAATATATAGATGTATTGTACCATTGATATAATTACAAAAAACAATGATAGAAATAAACAATTACAGCCGTAAAACTGTTACTTTTAGAAGTTTATGCAAGGCAACAACAGATTGTTTTGAAGTTATATTTTTAGAGCAGGCTGCAAGGCAGATACATGGTTGCACTGCTGCTGTTTTTTATAGCAGACTGCCATGAACCATCAGCCTTATATCACAAAATTGAATGACATGTTCAAAACAATTTGTTCCTTAAACCTGAAAATGGATAAAGAAACCATTTACATTGTTAGGTATGTAAGTTTGAAATGTTGACCATTGTAAGTATGAATGAAAAGACGTTTTCATAAAAATATACCTTTTAAATGTTTTGGAACACTTCCATGAAGACCACATTGGTTGTAGTACTCAATGCCTCTTTATCCTTGTCATGAATAAGAATCCTGAGACCATTTTTGGAATTAACCCTAGAAATAGCCACGTATAATTGGCCATGACTAAAAACATCTTTTGGCAAGTACAAACCAACATGGTTAAGAGATTGTCCTTGAGACTTGTTAATTGTCATGGCAAATGATACAATGATAGGGAACTGGCGTCTCACCAATTTAAAAGGCCATGGTGACTGTGACGGGGACAAAGACATTCTAGGAATATAAATGATGTTGCCAATATTTTTTCCAGAAATGATCTTAGCCTCAATGACATGATTGGCAAGTCTGGTTACAGTGAGTCGTGTACCGTTGCACAACCCTTCAGACTGATCTAGATTGCGCATTAACATTATTGTTGCCCCTACTTTCAACCTAATTGAATGATTAGGTAATCCAGAAGTTTTAAGAGCATTCAGGAATTCGGGTGTGACATGTTCATATGCATCAAACGTAGTAGCATCAGATTTATCTATGGAATCGCTACTGAAGTATTCTTTCTCATCTCCTACAATATGTGAGAAAATATAATTAATGACAACGTTAGATATATAACCATACTTCTTATTAATACCATAAGAATGGTTAAGTAAACGCGAGTTTCATACCTGGAAGAAGGTTTGTGATGTATTGGTTTATATCATCTACTACTTTAATTGTTGAAGCTAATATTGCACGACTTTGAAGATATTCAGCATCAAGATAATTATGAATCAGATCGGGGTATGTGTCCTCAACAATTGCCTGAATTGGATCAGAAAAATTTGATATCAAAAACTCTGGTGGAATCTCAACATCAGCATAACCTTCATTTGTCTCAGAAATGGTTCTGTCTCCAATTTTTAAAATCCACTCTGAAAATCCCCTTATTCTTCAACTGTAGAAGTAGTTGCACCACTTGCCAAGCGCATATTCTTCGTAAGCTTCAAGACTCTACAGTCATCCCAAATATAAGAAGCATTGATGGTTGCATGGATAATATCAGATCTAGTACCTCTGGGTACAACGGGGAGAATTTGTCTGAAGTCACCTCCAAACACAACAACTTTACCTCCAAATATTTTCTTAGATGCATCTGGCACTCCACTCATAATATCCTTTAAGGATTTGTCAAGAGCGTCAAAGCAAAACCTGTTAGCCATAGGAGCCTCATCCCATATGATAAGATCTGTCATCTTTAGAAGCTCAGCAAGATCATCCTTTTTGTTAATGTTGCAAATAGAATTTTCAAAGGTAGGAACTGGGATCTTAAATCTAGAATGAGCTGTTCTTCCACCTGGTAACAATAAACTTGCAATTCCACTCGAGGCAACAGGCAAGACAATTTTTCTCTTAGACCGAAGTGCTGCTGATAAAGTGTTCCACATAAAAGTCTTACCAGTCCCGCCGTAGCCATATAAGAAAAACACCCCGCCTTGTTGCCTTTCTACCGCATCGATGATTTCGTTAAAAATCCCTCTTTGCTCATCTAAAAATTGGGGAAGATTCGTTTACATGTCAATGAAATAAAACTAATTCTTAATGTTAAACAACTTAAACCACAACCTAGGTACCTGTAAGAGAAGAGGAAAAATTTAAATAAATTTGTTCTTGAGCAACAGGATCATATTGACGCTCTTCAAAAAGAAGTTTATTGCCTACATCCACAACAACATAATCTCTTGGATATGGCATTGTCTTGTAGTTATTTAGACTTCTATTATTATTCTGTAACAGTTTCTCAATTGCCACCAGTGTAAGTTGTTTGAGCTCCTCATCAGTTAGGGTCAAACCTACAAAGAAATAAGGAATTAATACAGCTGATACGAAACCTGCGTATGAAACTATTGCAACGTAATTGAAATTTGAACCGGCATATTGCTCAATGAAACGAAAGTAGTAGGTTGAATTTCTGTATTTTTTTTCTCCATATTAGATTTTAACTGTTATTTTTAGAAGTTTATGCAAGGCAGCAACAGATTGTTTTAAAGTTATATTTTTATAGCAGGCTGCAAGGCAGATACATGGTTGCACTACTGCTGTTTTTTAAAGCACACTGCCATGAAGTATAATACATACAGGCAGTTATTTGTCCACTTGTTTATGCCTTGCTACATGAGTGGTTACATATAAGTGGCATAACAGAAGTGTTATAACTTGTAAACAAATGTAGTAGAAAAATGAAATATAATAGAAATTGTGAAACCTCGATTTCCTGTCAACATTCGTTGTTCGTAGAGAATACCAGCAGCTAAATACATCCAAGTCTTTGTCCATACATGTTCGGGTCTATTCATGGATGATGACAACAACAACGTTACAAATAACTTACGTAAGAACAAACCGGATCCCCAAACATGCTCCTCTTTAATTGCTTCAACAAATTCCCTATCGTCTTGTAAAAAACCCATAGCAAAGTATGCTCCTCTAAAAGTTTTGTATTGTTTACCATCAACTTTCTTGATGTCTTGATAACACAATGGCCCTTTCGTGATAGTTAGCATCATCCTTAAATAAAATAGTTCACCTGTACATTGAGGAACCCTAAATACGACGACCAATTGTATACCCTAGTTTCCTTGACTTCCAACTCCTACCGCGCTTATGATAAACAAATTTAGAAACAAAGTCACCATAAGTTAGTAATCTTGCTTCTTCATAAGTTTTGTTTGCCTCGAACCAAGCCGTAAACATAGATTCGGATACACTTGGTTTGAGTAAAACATTTCCAACTCGCTCGTAGTCTTTGTAGTAAACCGAATTTTCACCTTCCATGTGAAAATATAATCTCTCAACGGCTGGCTTTCTACCGTGTATGGAATAAGAAAATATCCTCCAACATGCCTCACTCAGAGAGATGTATCGACAATCCAAATATTGCTTGATTTCATCAATGTTATTTTTGTCTTGACCTTGTATGACAGCAGAAATTCTATCAGAACCTTTGTTAATGTATTTGAAAAGGTATTTGATAGAAGTACTTTAATTGCACCATTCCATGTTGATGTGTGCTTCGTACTTCAGTAATAAACCTGGGTTGTGGGGAACTACATGACCACTATGTAGAATGACACCGTTTTTCTCAATTGTGTTTCCATTGTTTCTTCGCCTATAAACAGGATAGCCATCTTGGTCCACTATAGTTGTTAGCTAAAATTTTTTTGGGAAATACTTGGAGCATTTTCTATCTTTCATGCAAGGAGAATTAAGATTTGCCAAACCACAAGGCCCATGAACCATATGAGATTTAACCAAATTGTACAGCCGAGGGTGTATCAACGGATCGAGAACTTCAGCACTAATGATCCTGTCAATGTCTTCAGGACCTGGATATTTGTTTGAAGGATGCAAAAAGATCAAAATATGTGCATGTGGAAGTCCTCTCTTCTGAAACTCAATTGTGTACATATCTAGCATTGGAATTAACTTATGTTAGAAGTGAATAAAGTATGGATTTATACATGAAACAGTAGTATAAAAAATTATCACAGTAGAGGAAGAAATAACGCGCATGCTACGACTTTGCCTAGGACACCTTTCTTGGTTAAATCTGATAGAAGTTCATCAAACTTGATTTTGAATACTCTTGAAATGATATCAGTCCGATCTTGTGGTTTCAAATGAAGCGGTGCAAGTACTCTTTGAATCTCAGGCCAATTTGGATTGCAAGTAAAGGTTATGAACAAATCAGGAAATCCGACTTTACTACATATGGCCATCCCATCATAGTACAATTGATCCTTAAATCTACGACCGCCGACAAAGGTAGAGGGCAAAACAACTCTTTTACCTATGCTTGAACCGGGAGTTTGACTTTGATCCCCTTCTTCACATAGAGCATTGTACTTGGACACCCTAAGCTTTGTTTGATTTTTGCGAATCCATTCTAAATTCTCTGACTCTAACATTGTGTATCCATCTACCAGAAATTATTGGAACAACCTTCGCGAGCATAACAAAGTCTTTGCCTCAGCTGCTCTGGTTTGAATGCGGTATGAAAGCCATTCTCTGATTGTTAGCCTATTTCTTATGTTATTCGCGTTGAACGGCCTGTCTCTATGAGCAATATTTGGTCTATATCCGTCCTCACCATACGGAAATATCAAAAGATACTGGAAAGCCATGTAACTCGCATGAAGCTCATTGATTCTCTGAAGTCCTCCTCCTTTTGTTTGCATTATTATATCCCTCATTTCTACGGTGTCAATATCACCAACTACTAACGCAGCAACTTCAGAAACAGTTGGTTGATTATATACTCTACCATCTGTGGATTTGTCTGAAATTAGTTTCAGCTTCATGTTTTGAGCGTCACCGCTATGTAACCACTATTTTGCCATTTGGAAACACTTTGCATAAGCATTGTATTCATACAACATTTCAGACAATTGATGTACAACTAACGGATCAATATTCGTGGTGTTCCTAAAGAATAAAAGATAATGAAAATGGTTAGCAATGTATATTTGGTAATTATATATATAGTGATGGGAACTATGAACTACATAGATCAATGTTCAGTAACAGGATATTACCTCAAACCTTGCATTCTATTTTGGACCTCATTTTCTGTGTCATAAATATATAATTGAGCAAACTTAGGTGGTTGACCATCAGGAGGTAACAAACTTCCAATTCGATGACAAGTCTGGCCTTGTATCCTTAGTGTTGGAGGACCATGTCCATTGTTAAAACAATTGTCCAACTTTGCCCCAGGTGATGTGAATGCAAACATCATATTGTAAGTTCTGATATGTTACTGAAACTTCTTACTAAGTAAATCATTGTGATCAAACAAAAGCTTTGCAAGAACTCCAGGAGGTTGTTTTAGTTTTGGTATCTCTACTTCGCCATTACCACAGCACAGCATAAATTGCGGATGGGGAGAGTGCTTATTCTTGTGCATCCTCTCTTGATACCACATAATGGCATTACAGTAAGGACATTCAATAAGAGGGTCGCCGATGTCATAATAATCTACAGAAGTGATCATTGCATCATACGATAACCATTATATACAAAATCCAAGGAAGGTTGTAATGTCACAACATATGGTGTAACAATGGCATACCTTCAGAAGTTCTCGATGAATTGGCATGATTTGTATACGGTGCGTCGACCTCATCTGATTCTGAATCGACCTCATCTTCAGATACATATGCTATTCATGAACATAATCATTATAATTTATTTATTCACTGTCAGGATTACCTAATAGAATGATTCAAAAAATTGTTAGGACAGTCGGAAACCAAGTTGTATACGTACCTGCAAAAGGGTCACCATCTGAGTCATTATCGGAGTCGCTATTAAAATCCAAATTGACTGTAGGTGTAAAAACAGGGCATGTAGCCTGAGAGGTTTGCCTTGGAATATCTGCAGAATGTGAAACTGTTGTAGCCACGGGGAAACCCTGTCGATCCCCTTCATGGGGTACATTTGGACCACGGATCACTGTTTTAAGTACTCTGCCTTGTTTGTCAAGAAATTTTATGGTCAGGAGGATGGATGTGGTAGCGACTAATTCCAAATGAGTAAAGTGAGTTTAACATGTTACTTGTTTCATTATAATGACATGTACCTAGTTTCTGTTGAACTGTCTGTCATATGATTGTTTGCTTCGTGTGGAAAATTTCTGGTCAAGTTAAACGCAAGATTTGGGATCCCAACTGTCCTAGGCCTCCCACGTCTTGGTTTGTTTTTGGTATGTACCCTGTTTACACAAGGAGAAAACTTCGCAGTTGGTTTTTCTTACATGAACGCCTTGTGTTGTTTACAGTGGTGTGACATAAAAGTAACACAATCCTGTTAATGTCACGATATTTAATGAATGATTACCGAGCATTGGAGGTTGAACCAGCAGCTGTGTTAGAAGTATAAGCTTCTGTGGCATTTTTGTTAACAGGATTAGCTGTGTTAGAAGTATAAGCTTCTGTGGCATTTGTGTTAACAGGATTGTTTAAGCCAGACTCTAACGCACGATGTGGAATACCCAACCGTTGCCTATGCCTGCCCCAACCTGATGCATTTGTGCTTGTATTTCTGTATAAACCATTATATTAAAACAAAGTTCATTATATAGAATTATTCGGTTAAATGTAGTGGATAAATGTAGAACATACATAGCATAAATCAATGTAGAATACCATACATTTTTATACCCCTCAAAAAAAGTACTTAACTTACGTGATTGTATGAGAAGAGCTTCCAAACTCAATGACGGTGTTATGACGAAATGGCAATCCATGTTGCGTATAATTGATTGTTGAAGGGGTAACAAATTTAGATGAATTGGCATTCGAATCAGACGAAAATTTTGACAATAAATTTGTTCCAAAAGCATATATTTGGCAGGACCTTAAATGTGTCTTGAAACCGTGTCTTGAGAGGCTTGGTTCAGAACCGAGTATCACTGCATTAATCATATTACTCTCTCCATCTGTCTGTGAGATGGGCTCGATGTTTTGAAATGACAGGGTGAGTTCGGACAACGGTTGTCTATTTGTAAAAATATTAGGAGTACTATGACTGCCCTCCATACCAAGCATCTCTTGAGTAGTATGTCGTTGTTGCTTTGAACGGTTTTCTTTCAGTATCATCGAGCGTCTGGCTCTTGCTTTTTTACCTGACCCAATGTTGTCAATACGGTCCATTATTGTTGCCTCAAAGCACCTGTTATATAATGTTATTCTCAATGTTAAGCATAAAAAAATGTAACAGCAATAATGATATTCACATTTAAATACACTATAACTATCATCAATGAAAGTTACATGGTGGTAATAGAACCTTAGTAAAGTCTCTTATTGAAAAACATGTAGTTGAGTCATTTATTGAGTTAGACCAATTTAAATGATCTCTTCACAGAGAAACTAATGAGGTAGGTGTTGCATCATAAATGAGTTCAACCAACTTACATTATCTAAATCTTCCTATAAAAGTGGTTCTATATTGGATACATTCTAAGAAATTGGTGGAAGGGATACAAAAATTTCTTACTCTATATGTGCTTCTGCGCAACTTCTAAAAAAGGGTTGTGGTTGTAATCCATTGTTTTAGCATACACTGTGAATCATGTCCAACATATATAATGAGGTAACCTTATTAGTTCTATGTTATGTAATCGAAATTGAATGAGCATTTTCATGTTTTTCTGTGGATATATAGAGATATGTTATACTTGAAACAAAGATAAGCATTGTCTGTCCAATTAATATACTCACCGTCTTGCAAAAATATTTCTCTAACAGCAAGAAACTTGTTGGCTATGTTGGTCAGCAACAGTCCTAAAACTTCAATGGAAGGTCCACTTTCAGGTATGGCATTGATTATGTTCGTTGTTTTTCAGCAACAAATATTGCTCATCCACTGAGTATAACCAATGTATAATATTATATTGAGGGCTCTTCTGCAAATATTTTTAAACTTAACTACTAACACCAACTAAAAAGGTCCTAGTTGGAAGGACTTACTCAAACTTGTCCTACAAACCTTTGTCAGATATAGTTTATCATGACAATCTGCTAACCGGCTGCATTTAAGGGAAAAACATTTAAAAAACAATTTAACTTCTGACATTACACAAAGTAGTGATTGGTAAAAGTGTACTTAAACTTGTCCAATGGCTAACAAAGATCCATGATAAACTAATATGACGCAGGCTACACATAGGATAAAGTGTTATGCATTTATGGTTGAACTGACCATATAGCAAATATATTAACAAAAAAGTGGAAATAGCAATCTCTCTCTTCTGAATTGTAGTAGGAAAATGTACAGGTTTAAGTTATTGGCAGTTCCCAATGTAGGCTAAATTGTCCATAGGTTTGGGAAAAATATAGTTCCAAGAGCAACTTCACATCAGCATTTTTCTGAAAGTCTATAAAACTTTAGCAACTATGATGGTTTAAAATAACAGGTTCAGTGGAAAACCATTTTTACATAATCCTCAACTGGGAGTCCGAATGCAAACTTGAATTTTGAGAAAACCACCAGTAGTTTGAAGGGTTTTTTACTGGACTTCCTGTCATAGCAAATGCTATATGATAATGAAAAGTACATATAAACTATATATAATTTTGCAGTATAGTGATAAAATTATGGGGTCTGGTTGTTGAGGGATTAGAGTTTGTAATATGGGGTCTGGTTGTTTGAGTGGTTAGAGCATGATGATAAAATTATAGAGTTGTTGAGTGGTTAGAGTATGTGTATACTTTAAGTTGTATAGAAAACATGGAGTAGGATAACGAAATTAACTGAATAGATTCATTAACTTAATAGATTCATTACAACATGCCTTTGAAATTAACTTAATAGATTCATTACAACATTAATTTGAAATAAACTTAATAGATTCATTACAACATTAATTTGAAATTAAACATTCAGGTGTCAAAATACAAATGAAAGTGCATAGAAAATGCATAAAAACACGAAACAGTCAACAGATGGCATCATAGCTGGAAGTTAGCAATTCAAAAAGCGTTCCGTTTGTGATTATGCATCAAAAAATGGATGTCTCCTGGGGTCCGCAAACCATTTCATTCAGTCTTGATAAGTTTAACCTTCCTCCCAGGCTTGCCCTTAGTTGTGGATTGTTTGGGTGTAATTTCCTCAGCATGATTGAGATCATTTGCAGAGCTTGGTATGGCAACCCTCTTCGCAGGTGTAGTGTTGGAGCTTGCAGAAGGA
This sequence comes from Lathyrus tuberosus, assembly GCA_022829125.1. Lineage (NCBI taxonomy): Eukaryota > Viridiplantae > Streptophyta > Magnoliopsida > Fabales > Fabaceae > Lathyrus > Lathyrus tuberosus. The sequence continues at coordinate 14,887,540 of JALAZF010000018.1, forward strand.
CTCCAAGGATGGTTTGCAGCAGAGGATGGTTCTCCAGACTATGACTGTTGAGATGAATCAGGAACCTACATATGCCATTTTGTAAATATTCACAAATCTTTGAGATTAATTAATAATCATGTATAACAGTTTAGATAAGGTGGCATACCATGAGTTGTTTTGGTTCATTGATTGGAGAGGAATTGTAGATTTCCATAGCAGTTGGACATGAAGTATGCTGCAAATGTTTAAACATACAAAATGAAACCATAATAAAGCAATGAGTAATGAAACAGTGATTCTTAAAAACACAAATGAAGCACCTCATTTGGAGTGAGGAAGTTGTGCAACTTATTGTAAAGATTGTCCTCATTGAGTATGGTAACCACAGAGAATTGCTCGTAAAAGGATTGATACTTGATACGGAAAACCAACTCTCTATTCAACAAAACATCTAGATGAGCAGGCCATATTTTAGGATTGTCCTCTCCAGCCTACGCAAATAAAAAAGCATGAATCTCAATGGTTACAATTTTCAAGATAGACTTTCATATTAAATCATACATCAAGTAATGCTCAATAATACTAACCGCCTTCATTATTTGTCGTAATTCCTTTGCAGACTTCTTTGTGTAAGGAATACAATCCTTATCCCAAAACACGAAGGTTCCTCTGTGGGTTTCATACTCAACTTCAACTTCAATTTTGAATCTACGGCAACAAAACATAGGAAACGTCAATTAAATGACAGACAATGTTTTTAGCTGAAATAAAACATGTAAGCAACAGCGCTTACTTTGTGACAGGTTCTACATCAGTAACTCCACAAGAACACACAAATTTTGCACCAACAGACTTGTTAGAAACTTTACAGTCAGGGCAAGTCTCAAAATACCAACCAAACTTTGAATCTTTGAACCGTTTCGTAGTGCCAATAGTTGTTGCAAAACAATCCTATTGTGTTCAAGAATAATTGATAACGGGCAAATAATAAAACACATCTACAGAAAGAATTCATAATTATGTAAATAATTTGAAGAGTAAATAGACCTTGCCGGCTTCATATATAGCACGGATACTCTTGACCTCGTTTAGGCTGGTCCAGTTTTTGTTTGTGGATTGAATAGATGAATCACATGTTACAGATTGAGAAAATGCAGGTGCAGTTGGTAAGTCAGTTGCTCCAAACATGTAACAAAATTACTTAAGATGTTAGACCTCAAATTCTTTGTTAAGGGACATAGTAAATAAGTATCTAGTGTATGCATTGACTATAACCTGGACTTGAACTCTTCAACCTGTGGATGATCTAAGTTTAGGAATAGTTTAGAACCGTTCCATGCGTTTGATAGACTTGGTAATCCTGAAACTGTGACATACCATAGGAAGAGGTAGTTACAAAACTTAAATAATATATGATTGACATGTATTGAGAAACATGGCAGGAAAATGAAAATTTGAAACCTTTATTTGTCTTGCACCAAGCATGTGTCAAGATGATAATGTAGGAGCAGTGACTTTGTTAGGGTTATCATAATTGATGAATTGTTTTCCATAATCATCCCACAACGCAACCTCGATGACATTGTCTTCAATATCACGCAATGTGATATTGGCGCAAGACTTCTTACCACCACCTCCCATCTGTGTCTTCAATACATCTTGTAAAACACCAATAACATCTGTAACAATGTAATATCAAAATACACAGGGGAAACAACTTCAGCACAAGTCTAAACTGACCATAATGCAAAATAGACGGCCCAAACAACATAAGCACAATTACAAACTCACCATACAACAAATCAGGTTTGAATTTTCCATTGAGAAAATTCTGTATAGCGTGAAAGTGAAATTTGTGGGTAGGTATCTCTGGTATCGCCACATTAGTCACGGTAGTCCCTCCATTGAAGAATAGTTTCAGTGGGTTAGAACAGACCTTGAAAGGGCCATCATTAACAACTGGCTCTCCATTGCAGAGGGCATACATTTCATTCTCTTTCAGCTGGTCAAGCCAATCTTTGAGGTCCCTGCTTCTGGTGGTAACATGAATCTGGTCTGCTTGTGAATGTTATTAACAACAAACATTCAGTTAGACAGAAACATGTCACAAATGCGTCAAAAGAATTTTACCGTTCCATCCTGAATGACCATTTCAACGTGTTCTTGACCATTTATCTCCTTAACAACCCACATATCAACAACCCTAATGAGCATCTTCCAAACTTGGTTTCCCTTGACCAGATCCTTAATAAGAATGAGAGCTCTTGACATAGTTCTTTTCCTAAACATACAAGTAGTAGAACGTGTTACATAAGAATAACTGCAGATTCATATTGAACACATTATGCAGGAATATGAAACAGGGATGACGTTAATGACAAAAAAATGTGTTCTTTTCCTAGACATACAAGTAGTAGAACGCGTTGCATAAAAATATGAAACAGCAAAACAACATCAACGGAATATCAACGGAACATCAACGGAATGTAGAGGACACGTTTGCGTATTTACGAAGTCGTACATATTCAGCAACATAATGTATGGAAAAAAAACAGAGATAGCAAAACAGGGATGATGTTCATGACAACAAAACGACAACTTGGTGTAGCAAGATTAAAACATAGAGTATTTCCACAGAAAAACAATAACAGGAAAACAGGAAAACATGAAAACATGAAAACAGATTGAATAAAAAGTGAACCGTCAAGGATCATCATGCGGGTGGAGGAAGAAGTTTCGATGAAGGTGATGAATCTAAGGAAAAATGCGGAAGAACTCACCTGCGGTTGAAGAGAGAAGAAGTGCTTGGAGAGAGAGGCAATGAAGGTGAAAATGAAGGTGTAAGAAAAGCTAGTTTCCTGTAATGTTATGAAGCAGAGTATGGAGGGAAAATTTGATTAGACTTGCCAACCAATGAGAGTGAAACAAATGGCTACCTTTGTGTAATCAAGAGATGGAAAAGTGTTGAATAGGTTTGTTACGTTTTTGCCCTTTTGTAGGTGTATTTTTTGGGGGGGGGGCACAAATGGAAAATCAATGGTCTTTTTTCCAATTACTTTATAGTAGATGTCTGGAGCATGTCGTGCTAGAACCTATTGCCGAAGACTGCAAAGTTCTTCTTAGGAGATTTTCTTTGTCTTCTGTAATTCATATTAGTAGGGACCAAAATGGTCTTGCTCATAGACTTACTAGAATTGGAAAGTGTTTTGGTTCCAAGACTTGGTTGGGGGAATGCCCCTTGCTGGACCCTCAGGGTTCCTTTTTTCAGCCTTTGGCTTCTTAATTGAAATCTTTCTTTCATAAAAAAAAAGTCATACTATCTTGTATCTTCGTAGACATGACCCTCGAGAAGTTTGTGTTACAGAGAAATACAAATATCTTTTAGAAATTTTCCTTAATGTTGTTACAAGGGTGACTGAATTAGTGTCACACTTCTAGAAGCTCGACTCTGAATAAAATGGAAACATAATAACATACTCACATGAAGAGACAATATGACTAGGGGTGCCAAAGCGGGCGACCCAATCTATTTAGACTTCCCCATTTAAGCCCGTCCCAACGCGAGGTGGAGTGGGGCAGATCAACTTAGACGTTCAAGCTTAAAAGTCAAGTCCGCCTCATTTACTAACGAGTTGGCGGGCCGAGCTGTCACTTTTTTTTTACAATCTAATTTACTACATAATTTACAAATTGTTAATCATTTTTAAAGAGGTTGACAAATTTTAACAATGCATAATAAAACTTAAACAAGTTTTAATATGTAAATGCCATATTATTCAACATAAACAAAACAACATAACTATAATACCAAAAAATTAAAACAAACACACTAAAACCTAAAAAATAATTCATTTTGTTCAAAAAATCAACAAGCACAACCTAGTTAAGGACATCTAGAGACACAAATCAATAAAACAAACTAGTACAAGCTAAACAAAGACAACCAAGAACAAACAACAACAAAAATCTTAAATACTCCATGACAAACACTTCATCAATCATCATATATGTCGTGAACATAAGAAGCTTCAGTTGATATTGTAGCTATTGGATTGAACCTTCCACCATCTCTCTTCTCGTCGTCACCCACTATTTAATAATTATATAGATTAACAATATCAAAATCAGTAACTATATTAATGTATTCTCTATGTTTTGCAAAAGAATTTTTCTACTATGAATGAAGATGAAGAACGAAGTAGAGATCAGTTAATATATTTAAAATGAGGTATTTGTGATTATATAAAAAATAAATATTAGGATTTGAACAAATGATAGTTATATAAAAACTAGGTATACTACAGCCCTCAATAATCTGGTTAAAAATAAAAAGAAAAGATATGATACATATATTAATTAATATTATATTAATAAAAGAAAACGATACTTATTTCAAAACAGAGTACGATGAAAAGAATGCATAAAGAAAATTTTTTACGTAAATACCCCTAATTTTGGAAAAAATTTCCTAAATAACCCATGTTTCAAAAATATTCCCAAAATGCCCCCATTAGGGTTTTGGTTTGAACTATGTCGCCATTGGAATTGGCGACTCCCTTGTAGAGGTCTAACCATGTCGCCAATGCAACTGGAGACACCCTTCCAAGTCGCCAGTGCAATTGGCGACACAGTGTAATGGTTAAACCAAGTCGGCAATCCAAGTGGAGACACCCTTCAAACTGAAAATTTTCACTATATATAGGGGTATTAAGCTTGGTTTGTTCCACATCTCTTCTCACAACTTTGTTTTACTCATAAAATGTATCGTCGTCGTAAGATATAGCCCCCAACATGTCACAAAGATACATCCAAAACGAGGGTACATCATACAATAGCCAAATTGGGCAAACATCTTTTCATAGCCCAAACGCCCAAACATCATACCCTAGCCAACACAATCAACCTTCTTAACATCCTTATGGCTTTCAAACACCATTTCAACATTTCATCAACGAATCCTTCACACCAATGTCTCCCTTCAATCGGCCTGCCCGCACACCAACGAGTGAGGGTCCCTAGGGGATGTGGAACTGGTGGCCGGTTGAATGCACCCGGTCACGAACATTAATTAATGTAATATTTTATTAAATTAATGAAAATTGTATGTCATTGTGCAAACAAAATCAACATAAACTAAAAAAAAAAAAACAAAACACAACATGTCTCCACTTGGATTGACGACTTAGTTTAACCATTACACTGTGTCGTCAATTGCACTGGCGACTTGGAAGGGTGTCTCCAGTTGCATTGGCGACATGGTTAGACCTCTACAAGGGAGTCGCCAATTCCAATGGCGACATAGTTCAAACCAAAACTTTAATGGGGGCATTTTAGAAATATTTTTGAAACATAGATTATTTAGGGAATTTTTTCCAAAATTAAGAGTATTTATGTAAAAAATTCCGCATAAAGAATCTATTCTCACTTGTTTGATTTGTAAAGGTGATCTTCAAGGCATTTAGAGTGGCTATGTCTCTCTGGATGTCGGACTTTAGCGGATAATAAACCCTAAGTAGGGTCCATCCAATAATACATCCAATTATTTAAAATAAATAATTGACAAAATTGGTAATTAAGTCCTCAGTTAAAAAAATAAGATACACGGAGATTTAGACTAAAAAAGAAATAGTAGGTGCTAACTAACTTTCTGCTATAAAAGAACAAATTGGACTACCAAACAATTTTCCAACTTTACAATCAAATTTCACAGCCACATACATTCCATAGTTAAGCAGATTAATGGATTTAGCTTAAATACCATCAATCATTGCACATGCATTAAATATTCCTTTACCCACCAACTACTATTGATTTGTATTATAGACTCATAATCGGCAACGTGAGTGATTTGTAGCCATGTGTTGTCATGTTTTAAAATGATCTAGTTTTGTCTCTACTCATTGGAGTATAGTTGAAACCATGTGTTATATAAGGTATCTAATTCTAGTATAGGTTACTACAAAATTAAGGTAACAACCATGTTGCAGTATTTGGCTACTAAACACATGAGATTTGGCTATGTAAAGCTAACAAGTAGTAAAAGGATTATGAGAGTTGGAAAACGTTGCAGTTGGGTGAAGTCTTTGAATGGAAGACTACGTGGTTTAAGGTTATAAAGGTCTAGGAAGTTTTTCTCTACGATTTTGTTTTCAAGCAGAATGGTAAGAATCTACAAAGAAGTTGTAGATAGAATTATGAACATGGAAAACAGTTATCCAACTATTGTTCTACCTACTCAATTGGGTCTTCCTACTCTAGTTCATCCCTCACCTGTTTGCAGGAGAAGTGTCATGATTCATCCTAACAGAAAAATAGTTTTGTATTAATTTAAAGTTCTATGGTATTGAATGATAGATGTGGTTATTGACAGTTTTTCTTAGAGAATTTATTAATACATCCCATAAGTTTCTTAGATACCGTGCAAAATTTCATTTATGTCCCCTGATTTGGATGTGCAAATCAGGACGCACCATGGCGTTAAAAAAAATATTTGTCCCGGATGTGCATATGCGGAAGATCTCCGTATATGCAGATCCGGAAGAATTGTTGATATATTTGAACCTGCATGATCACTCCCCCCATTCTTCTCATTCTCAACCTTTCTTCTTCCACACTCACCTTCACCAACCTAAAAAAACCCTACTTCATCAATATCATTTCTCACTCAAAAACTCCAACTTTTTGGTGCAACAAATCAAAGGGAGCAAGAGAATATTTAATTTCAGGTAAATATTCAACTTCATTCACTACATTGCTCACATTATCAATCTACTTTATGGAAAAAAAAACAAGTTATGCGGCTTTCTGATGTGTAAATCCAGTACATATTGAGCATGAACTTGTCCGGATGTGCACATTTTGGAAAAATGCCTGGAACTTATTAATTTTAATTTTCAACAATTTTTAATAGGTTTTAGTTATATATATTTATTGTTCTATTATTGTTTATAAATAGATATGGTGCACTCTGATAACATCTCAAAAGAATTAGTTTCGACGATTTCTCCGAAAGTTGAAGGGATTATCGTAAAGTCGGTTGATGTCGGCGGTGACTTTAATAACAAGCAAGAGTTTGATGATCGTGATAGCATGCTCGCATATATTCGTAGGACGGCTATTAGCCTTGGTTTCAGTGTGAATATCGGAAGATCGGATAATGGTTCGGAAAGAAGAAACGCTTTTGTAATTTTGGGGTGCGAAAGAAGCGGTAAATATCCGGTTCCTCTACGGAAGTTAAAAAAAGACGATACCGGTAGTAGAAAATGTGAGTGCCCTTTTAAGAAAAATACGACAAAGTTTACGAGTCACTTGTTCCGTGGTTGAGTGGTCCGGCCCCGGTATCGAAATGGATGAGCTTCCCCGAGATGGGTCATCTTATCGCATGTGCGTACGATATGGTGTGTATTAACTTGACGCGATACGGTTTTTCGGAAACCTTTTTTCCACTCCGCACCGCACCACCGTCCAATCCAAATGATCGCATGATGTGTATCAGATGGCTTGTGAAATCAAGGCATTTTGTACAAGTTATCTTGAAACCCGGATGCCCCATACCACCTAAATCACCGCAATGGGCGACGCATGCAACCGCAATTGCCGAGTCGTGGCCGGATAGTTTTGTTGAAAGGATGGTTGAATTCGATATATTGAACGAAATTGAAAAGGTATCAAATGCGGAAAAGTCCAAAGGTCAAACTCCGATAGATTTAGAAGGAGACTTTTGTTTTAACTCTTTTGTATAATCGAACGACAAAATGTACATTTTTGAAGTGAAATATATTGATTTTTTATTCATATGCCTTTTTAATGCACTTATGAATTTTATTCCAATGAAAGCATTGCAATTGGTTGCATAACATAGTCAATTCTGATTGAAAAATGTATCAATAAAATATTCTAATGGAAAGTTCCGGATATACAAATCCGAAACCAATATTTATAGGGTTTTCCCGTATCTGTATATCCAGAAAGAAGTTAGGCATAAATTATTTTACCCTAAATTTTCTATAAATTAGGGGTTTCATTTGATATCTTTCACACAAACACAAAATGTCTCAATTGTATAAAATCAAGTTCCGTTGGTATGTCGCAAGTGTCTCCTACACCAACGGCAAAACACGCGGTCGCACGTTTAAGCTAATGAAGCACACCTCCATCGGCGAGATCATTGACGAGATCGAACATGTCCTACCTTATCGAGACAAACGGAAGGTTGCGAAGCTTGAGTATCGTTCACCTTCGGTTGACAACGAATGGAATGTCGCTTACAGCATTGTTGAGCTCAAGAATCAAGAGGATGTTAGAGCGATGTGGCAAACATTTTTCGGTTACGAAGAACGATTCCCGCTTGAGTTCGAGGCGACCGTCAAAATCCAAAGAACATTCGATGACATCTTAGAGATGTGCAAGCGTCCACCGGGCTATTGATCTTGTAATATTTAAATTTTTGTCGATGTAATGCCGAATTTCTGAATGTAATCCCGATTTTATGTTATAAATGTGAGAAACATTGTTGGATTTTTGGTATTCTGCATCTGGTTTTATTCCGTATTTTCAAATGCGAACTTTTACCGGATGTGCACATCCGGAAAATACTGAAAAAATTCAAAAAAAAAATTTGCGTCCTGATTAGCACATCCGGAACAGAGGAGTATTTTTGTAAGCACACAAGGTGCCTAAGAAACTTATGGGGTGTGTTAAGAAATTCTCTTTTCTTATTCCTTTATGTTACAAGCAAACGTTTTATTAGAGGGTTTCTTGCTTCTTTGATATTCAACATTCTTCTCTAGCTTTATTCATAAATCGTCCTTATTCAATATAGTAAGATTTTTATCTAATAACACTTTAAAAATATCCAACTACAACTAAAAATCAAAATTGTCCTTATTCAAATATGATATGCAAAAATCTTCCTTTTATCTTTCACTCTAAATTTTCACCCTTCTCTTACAAATATTTATGAATGTGTTTTTTTCCGTCAATTGTTGATCCATAATATTGGAGAATACACCAACAAAAGATAAGTTTACTATCTGTAGAAAGGTAATTAAGTGGTTAGTGAGTTAGTTAGGGTGATTAGGTTGTGTACCTAACTTCAAGTTAGAATGTTTAACTAAATTGATGACCTTAACTTTTTTGTAAAGGAAAACTTTCCCTTCTTCAAATGTAATGAACACAATATCAAATCAATAGTCTCTCTCTCTCTCTCTCTCTCTCTCTCTCTCTCTCTCTCTCTCTCTCTCTCTCTCTCTCTCATAGTAAAGTAGAAATCATATATTAAACAAAAAAAAAGAAAAACTAGTAACACAGGGTACAAAAGTAGCTAAGAGTACACGATGTGCGCAAGGACTACAAACTTGGCAATAAGCCAAGCCGAAAACAATAAGAAAAGCTAAAGAAAAACCACAACGAGCGGGAAAAAACAAACAAATAATCTTTTTTCTCTCCCATGCACGAGTGTTCATTCAACATGGAATCATACGCCTAAGAGGGACCTATTTTCCCTACATCATCATCTTCTTCGTTGAAGATTCAGGCTCAAAAAAAGCTTCATATTTTGAAAATCGTGTTCTGCATCAAGTTTTAGAGAAACTTCAATGGCAGATATAGAGAGTTCACCACAGGATTCTTATAACTTCTCAAGCAACATCAACACAAGTTTCTTTTTTAGGTTCTACTCATACGTTTGCGTCGAAAGTTTCAATCAAGCTTCAAAAAAACAATTTCTTGTTGTGGAATCAACAATTTGAAGGTGCCATTCTCTAATACAAACTCCAGAAAATGATAGAATTGCTAATATAGTTTCTAAAAATTATGAATCTTGGATAGTGATCCGCTGTCGCACACGGATCAAAAACGAGTATTTTGAAAATATAGTTACGGTAAAGATAACTCGAGTATCGTTCTCAAAAGGATTCTTGTATTAAATTTAGCCAACTATAGTAACGGTTTATGGGAGGGGGTTTTGGTTTTGATTAAAACAAAAATAATGCAAATAAGTGATTATAAAAATAAGCTGAAACGGTTAATCTGCTGTTTTAGTTTCCCAACTTATCATCGATCCAAATAATTCTCAATTCCTAAGCGGACTCTATCCCCTTTTCGATTATAATAACAATCAAACAAGCGCAATTGATATTATACGATACATATTCCTAATTTTCGAATTAAGCAAACGAATAAGATACAGTAACCGTGAATTAAGCAAACATGAGAAACATACGCGGATTAAGCAAACGTGATTAAAGTATAAGAACATGCAATCATCGAAATAAATCAATCAACCCTAAGATAAATCGAATTAAGCAAACAAAATATCACAGAGAAGAATTGAAAGGAAATAGATTTTATCGAAAATTAAAAGAACCTCAAAGTGTCGGCGGAAACCGATTACAACAGATTAATCCTTGGGATTAATTCTCCATTCAATCGTACAAAAGCAAAAACCGAAATTGTAAATAGTGAAAAGAACGTTCTGAACAGTACGGCTGCTACTAGGTATAAGGAAGTACACAAAATCCGGTTCTAACTCAACTGGGTCGAAAAACATAAAAAACCCGGCCCAAAACTAAATATTCCTAAAGGCAGAATTCGGACCTGACTTCAACAAGTTATTCGAGTCTGCTACACTCCGAATCAGCTTCTGCGTAAAACATAAAAGTTGTAGCTCTTTGTCTCAGATTTCCAACGATATTTAGAACGAGCAATTTCGATTCTCGAAGCTCCAATTATGATCCGAATAGTGGACATGTATCAAATAACTGATAAAGCTGAAATTAAGCTGCGTAAATAGATTAACGACAAACAAAGACTTAATTGTAAAAACATAATAAAACACTAAAATAAACGAAACAAACTAAGGAAATGCCTAAGTACAAACATAAGAGAATGTGCATTAAAATGCACTGATCAAATTTCCCCACACTTGAACTTTTGCACTCCGAGCAAAATAGTATCAAGACTCATGAAAAACAATAGCATCTGAAAACTAATTCTAGACTACAAACTCTTCTTCAATCAAGATTGTATCGATAGGTACTAATTTTGCACACTAAGGACATCTTAAGAACACAAATCCGCAATTATACGTTCATAAACCTCCCTCCTATACAAACCAATCTGAATCATGTTATTATGCTTAAGCCTAACTTACTCATCCTCCGTTTTGCTCTCTTTCATTCTAATGCAACCACATTAAGCCCGTTATGTATTCACACACATGGTAAATAAGCTTGTTAGTGACTATGATCCATATCTTTTCAACAATTCAAAATTAACCACTTTTTTTTTAAGGTTTCACAATCGTTAGCCTAATTGACAGGATGAGGGTCAGCTAACTTAAAAGGTGAATTCCTATTTAGATTTCTTATTAAGCACGGGATCTTTCACTTATTTGTATCTGCTTAATTACTTAATGTGTGCTTTTTAGATGGTGTTGACTACTGGATAAACTACTTAAGAGCTATTAAAGGATGAGAACTCAAGACTATGTCATAACAAGTATTTAAATCAATTTCCATATTCTGGAGACTTAAGGTGTTAAAATGGTACCGATCTCATGAATTTTTCCCAAGTCTCCACAATCTAACCTCAAATTAATCTATAGCCTAAAACTTTCAAAAGATGCATTGTGTTTCTAAGTAAATTTTTTTTTAAAATTTTTTTCACTTAAAGAAAACATAACAAAACAAAGAAAACTGAAAGAAATAAAACAAAGTAAATGGTTCCCTCCCCCACACTTAAAACACACATTGTTCTCAATGAAAGAACAAAAATATAAAATAAGAGTGAGAGAAAGGAAAGAACACACCCGAGTAGTTAAGGCGGATATGTGATCACATAAGAAGTCTTTCCCAAAGAGAGATCTTCTACAGTCTCCTCTTCCAAATTGGGGATGTCATAAAGTAACTTTGGGTAGCATCCATCGACCTTGAAATTTTTATTAATGCCTTCTCCTTTTATTCCAGGATCAAAGAAGAATCTTCGATAAGTAAAAGTGTCGAATGGGCACGTGAAAGTGGTCTTCTCTTTATCCTCTGATGCAATGTGGATCTTATTTTTAATAGCATCCAAAATCAATAAGTTAGACCAACTTTGGGGCTTCCTCACTGCTTTTTCTCCGCTTTCAAGTAAGATTCTATGCGTACACATGGACTGCCTAATGTCAGAAATGTCAGTCATTGTCCATCCAATTCCCTTCTTATGTTCTTGTAATAAATTTTCTTCTTACTCAAATTGAAGCTTTGATGAATAATATAAATCCTTAAGAAGTGGTTTAGAAGGTGGTTGTTCAATGGAATGTTTGTTTGGGGTAGTGTTCGACGGCGCGAACAACCGCTGGCCTTCCGTCGCAAGTTTGCTCGCGGGATCGGCCACACAAATCCCAGAACAAGGAATTTGAAGCGTATGTTTGCGTGGTATTTCAGTTTCTTGCTTTTGGTGAAAGCTGTCACGTTGGGGTGACCTTGGTAACGTGAAAGGTTTGAACGATCAACGAGTTTTGGATGCAAAGTGGAAAAATTTAAAGGGAGGAAAAACAAGATAAAAGCAAAAAGACAATGACTTAAATTAAATGCTGAAAGTAAATTGCATTAAGTAAAATTGGATGCAATTGTACATTTTCGCGGGAGTGAACTCGTTTCTCTCTAAGCTTGGTACTTTGAGTATTTTCCCTTTACAATGTGAAAAAATGCGACCCCTAAAAATGGAAAATACAGTGCCTTATATAGGCCTAGAATGTAACTGTTTGTCTACCCAAATGTCTTCTGAAGCTGACACGTGGCACCCCACTTTCTTTTCAACTTCCCATAGTCTTGGAAGTTTCAAACTTTTCCCGCCCAAGCATTTATACTTGAAGTTGGGATTGGCTCTTCGCCTTATTTTCCTCCGACACCGGGGTTTGTCGACACCTCTCCGACGCACCTCTGCTGGTGTCGAATCGACACCTTGATACGCCTTTTGTACCGACGCGTCATGGGACTCCTTGTTTTCCACCTTTGGTCGAAATCACCTGTCAACAAATTGCCCCCTCAAAAGGCCAGTTTCGACTGAATGCTATGTCGATGGAGAGATCTGGCTTTTTGGTTTCTTGCGGGATTTCGACGGCTTTTTCTTCGACGCATTTGCCCAATGTTTTGTCTTCTCTCATAACATGTGGCAAGCGCCGTCTGATATGATGATGGCAATCTCATCCCAGGATTTCCAAGAAAAACGCTATGATGGCTAGTCTCATCTGATTTATGGGCCTCGAAACCAACTCCCACTTACTTTCAGAAGTTGAAAAGTTTTGATCTTTCACCTTTTTGCATGCGCCTTATAAATAGACTTTCTCAGGAACCCTTACCATTTTCCATAACTCCTTCTTCAAAACCTGCTATTCGCTCTGAGAACTAAACTTTGATTTCTTCTTCCTAAAGTGTTTATTGCCTCAGAACACCCTTTGCATTTCTTTCCCCCTAATGGCTTCATCAAATATTACAACTTCCATTCCTCAAACCACTGGTAATAATCCAGTCGTGTACATACTTTCTGAAGCAGAAACACTCCGTCTTCTTCCTCAACCATCCTCCGCTGACGAGACGGTGGTGGCCAACTGGTGCCGCCAAATGGTTATCCCATTCGCGGTGGAGAACAAGCTCTGTGGTTTCCATGGCCCCCTTCCGGACAACAAACCAAATCCACAAGAACTCTAGAAGTTCTTTCCTTGCTTCGACCAAACGATCCCACCTGCTTTCGAGAAAGGGGGCACCTTAGACCTTAAATACATGGCACCCAAATCTCGAGTTTTCAGATCCATGCCTACTCCAGGCAACAAAGACTACATCGCCTGGCTCGACAGAGTCGAAGGGCAGCGCAAAAGGCAATGGAAAGAATACGGTATTTTCGACGCCATCCAACTCTCCATAACTGCTCACAGGGTCAACCCTTGTTTACTGCTTGCGTCGATGTATTTTTGGGAAAGATCGACAAATACATTCCACCTCCCGTATGGTATGTTCACGCCAACACTTTTCAACGTGGCGGCCATCACTGGCCTTTCGCCAGTAGGCGAGACGTTTGACCCGACACTGGAGATGAACAACGCCTTCGACTTCGAGCATGCTAGCTTCCAAAACTACATCGAAGACCACCATGACAAACGCTCTAAAGAAGTCTCTGATGAGGAGCATATTGCCTTCCTGACCCTATGGCTGTCGTATTATATGTTTTGCCCTGGCTCCTTGCAAATAGCCAAAAGTTTCATCAGTCTGGCCATTCAGATCCATGAAGGTCGACAGATATCTCTGGCTAAACTTCTGTTGGCCTTCCTCTACCATTCTCTTGGCCTGTCGACTATGAGGCTAAAACTCCTCCACCAAACCACTAAGGCTTTAAACATCTCAGGGCCTATGTGGTTGTTTCAGCATTGGCTCAACGCCACTTTTAAGCACAAATTGGGATATCCAGCCTCTGTGACAATGGAGCGTCTAAATAAAGAACGTTCTGTCGAGGGAATGCGACTTGCCCTAATGACCACCCAAGAAGCTCCAAGACAGACCCTCTTTACGAGGTATCTCAGTATGTTCGTGGAAACCACCTCTTTCATCCCTGACATGGCTCCATTTGTGGAGCGTAAGTTTGGCCCCGACTGGTTCAGAAACCTATTTCCTAGAGTCTCACCTAAAGCTGCTGCACATTCAAATGTTATATGGCAGGTGTTTCTTACTCCCACCATGATCTCTTTCCGCATCGAAACGGGAAACAATGGCTATGGTTTCATGAACTACTGCCCAAATTTGGTGGCCCGACAATTTGGCCTGAGCCAGATATTGCCAAAGTCCTTAGTGAGGCAGCCTGATGACATAGTACGGTCCGGCCGATGCTTGGCTCAAGTAGGTCATAGGGCTTGCATGAGGTTCGTCAGAGCCTCTCAACACCTGGAGCTGCCGGTTTTTTCCTTCCAGCCTTCCTTTTTCACCACTCAAGAATTTGATGCTTGGTGGTTGGAGTATCAAACTCAAACCTTCACTCCAAATCTTTTCTTAGCGGACGTGGTCGACGCTTTTGCCTCCATGGCTGGTGGCGTCCCTAAACCATCGACTACAGCCCCTGTCATTGACGTTGACCCTGCAGAAGATCCTTCGACAAAGGTAGACCCTGGATTTTTGATTTTGTTTGCCCGTAGGTCAGGAGTAAATAGTTTCAGTTTTGTTTTCAGCGGCGTAAACGAGAAACGGCTGCTGCGTCGACTTCCACTAGACCTGCCAAAAAATCCAGGACCAACCCTCCACAGGTATATTCCATTTTCCTGTCCTGCGTCCTTATCTTTCCTTTGTTCTGACATTATTTCTGCACAGGCTTCTGAGAAAGTACCTTCTCCAGAAAGGACTGAATCAAATGAGAGTACTCACTCTCGAGTCTTCACCGCAGCCGCTCCAGCATCTCCTCCATCCACCCCTTTGGTGAGGAAGAAAAAGGCTTTAACGCGGAGGACACCTTTAAAAACCGACGTTTCGACGGTGGCCCCAGTCGTCCCAAGAAATCTCGAAGACGTTTTCGAGCCAATCCCTATTGTCGCTCTTCCCAAGACGACAACTCATCCTGTGGAGGTATTTCCACTCTCACTTGTGTCCTAGATGACCTTGGGGCGATGAATCTCACTTGCATTTTGCTTTGTAGGAAAATATGGTTACTTCGACCACTGTTGGTGATGGCGATACCGAATCGTCCGTAGACGCCACTACTGCTGGCGTCGCCATTACGCCAAGTCCTCAGAAAATTGATGAATTCTAAACACTCATGCCCGAGGAAAATTTGGCGAAGACGCCTCCTGCTTCAACTGACAACTTTGAGCATAATGATGTAGTTCTTGGGGCGACTATCAATCCTTCACCTGCCGTCACCACTACTGAAGTCGGAAAGAACTTCCAACCCCCTGAACATAACCCAGAGAGGGTTTCACCTATGGTCGAGGGATCTCTTACTCCAGAGGCACTTTTAGCAGCCAAGGCAACAGATCCAGCAGCGACTCTGAAAGCGCTCCACAAACTTCGCCAAGCAGCTGTGAAGATTCAGCCTACCAGTTCTACCACAATCCCAACTGCAGAAGTGGATGTTTCCTTCAATCTCAAACTTCAACATTTGTGGTCCTATCTTTTTTAAGAATAGTTTCTGGCGGCTGTCGCCGAGGACTCCGCCATAGCCAACGACGTCTTCAAACTTATGGATGAACTTTCTGAATTCCAGCTCCCTGCCCCCATGGCCACATACCTGATCGAGTTTGAAGCCTTGTTCACTCAATTGGCCAAAGATCTTGCTATGAATCACCAAGCCGACGCCCAAATCCGGTTCCGCCACAACGACATGAAACGTGAGTGGCACCTTAGCTCAGTCTGTGAACAAAAACTTGGGGACTATGAAACTAAAAAGCAGGAGCACTCCAACAAACGCCAGGCTTTCGACCAACAGATATTTGAATATCAAGCCCAGATAACGGAGCTGACAAAAAAGATTGCTGGTGTCGAACAACAAAAAGCCTCCTTAGACTCCGCTGAGCCTCTGCCCTCTCAAGAAACCATCGACCACGAGGTAGCTCAAGGACTTATTCACGTCGAAGCAGCTATGAAGATAAAAGATGCTATTAGCCGCATGCAGAGACGAAAGGTGCTTCTTGAGAGCAATATTGTTCATGAGAAGATCCTGTTTGACGACTTTAAGGCTAGATTTCCTGAGTTTCCTTAGTTTGTATGTCGAACTGATGTAAATATTTTGTAAGCCATTTGTGGCCCCTTAGCCTATTTTGGCCTTTAATTAATGAGGAAGCTATGTTTTGATGTGAATCTCTTGTAGCATAGGTCTATATTTCTTTAAATATTTCCCATTTACTCTTAAGATTCGTTGGTCTATTCCTAACTCTTGTACTTCATACGCGTTATTACTAAATACTCGAGACACTTGAAATGGTCCCTCCCAGTTGGGTGACCATTTTCCCATTGTCCGATCTCGTCGATCCATGGGCAACAGCGTTTTCCAAACATAGTCATTTATGGCGAAGGTTTTCTTCTTGACCTGTTTGTTGTATGCCTTGGTGACTCTTACCTTCTGGCGCAACAATACATTTAAAGCTACCATCCTTTCCTCGTCCAAGTCCACGAGTTCGTCTAACATCATTTCCCAATATTGTTCTGACGGAATCTCATATTGTCGTTGCACTCTAACGGATTACAGGCATACTTCTACTGGTAGCATGGCGTTGTACCCGAAGGTTAGACGGAATGGAGTCGAGTTGGTCGATTCCTTGGGTGATGTCCAACAAGCCCATAAAACTTGACTTAACGTCTTATGTTAGTTCTTTGGCTTTTTCGCAACATGCTTCTTGATTAACCCAATTATTATTTTGTTAGCTGCTTCGACCTGACCATTCGCCTGAGCATAGTATGGCGTCGAAGTAACCAACTTGAAACCTGTTTCTGCCGCAAACTCTTGCATCTTCTACCCCACGAACACAGAGCCTTGATCTGTCGTGATGGTCTCAGGTATTCCAAATCTATACAACATATGATTCTGGATGAAGTCTATCACGGTCTCTTGATCCACCTTTACCAGAGGCACAACCTCTATCCATTTCGTGAAGTAGTCTATTCCCACGAGGATGAATTTTTGTTGCTTCGACGAAGCTGGCCGAATCTCTCCTATCACATCCAAAGCCCATCCTCGAAATGGCCATGGTTTGACAATCACATGTAACTCGCTGGCTGGTATATACTGGATGTTTGCATGCTTCTGGCAATCCTGGCATCCTTTCGCGAAATCTATACAATCCTTGAGCATGTTGGGCCAGTAGACACCTTGTCGAAACAAAAGCCATGTCATTTTGTGGCCAACCTGGTGAGCTCCACAAGTCCCACTATGAACCTTAGAAACTGCCAAATAGGCATAAGTATCTCCTAAGAATTTGAGTAATACCCCCTCTGGAGTTTTCTTCAATAACTCATTGCCTACTAGGACATAACTCATTGCTCTGTACTTAGTCTTTCGGTCAGTACTGCCCAACGGGTTCTCCAGATACTCCATAATTGGTCTTCGCCAATCTGTTGGTGACATATCGTTAACGAAAATTTCATAACTTTCTAAACCTTCGACCAAACTCATCGAGACCTTGGATATCGACCAACTTGACGGTGCGTGTACGTTCGACACCATCTTCTTCCTAGTTTCGATGAAGTCTTTCAACTTACCTTTTGACACTTTGTAACCAGAGGCAATTTGTGCTAGTTCATTAGCTTTATGGTTTTCTACCCTTGGCACATGCGAGATGTTGGCAATTTTGAAATGTTCCAACAAACGCTTCGCCAACGAAAAGTAACTTAAAAGATGCTCCTTCACACTCTTGTACTCCCTTGTGATTTGTTTAATCACCAATTCTGAGTCCCCTTTTATCTCGACCTCTTTGGCTACCAAGTCTTTGAGTATCTTAAGACCAGTGATTAAGGCTTCGTACTCTGCCTCGTTATTTGAGCATTTGCCATCAACTTTGCATTTAAAGGTTGTTGGGATACCTTGTGGGATATTATTAGGATCCCAACACCTGCCCCGTTTTTATGGCTTAACCCATCAAAGTACAATTTCCACGGGGCGACGTCGATGTTATGTATCAACGTTTCGACTACAGCGTGGTCGACAATGAAGTCTGCCACTATTTGACCCTTCATCGCCCTCAAAGGGACGTATGTCAGGGAGAACTCAGTTAACGCTAGTGCCCATTTCCCAATTCGACTATGCAAAATAGGTTTGGACAACATATGCTTAATAACATCAAAATGCGACGAAACATAAACATTAACTGGTTTAATATATTGCTTTAATTTCATACACGAGAAGTACAAGCATAGGCACAGCTTTTCAATCATAGTGTACCTAGTTTCAGCATCTATCAATATCTCACTAAGGTAATAAATGGGTCTTTCGACGCCACCATCATCCTCTTGTGCTAACATACTGCCTATAGTCGTATCCGACGCTGCAATGTACAACTTCATGCTTTTATTTATGCTAGATGGTAACAGGATTAGAGGCTTCGTAAGGTATCCCTTAATTGCGTCGAAAGCCTCTTGTTGCTCCTGTCCCCAACGAAACTCACTCTCCTTCTTGGTCTTGAGCAGTGGTGAAAACACTTTCGTCTTGCCACTTAGGTTCGAGATGAACCTCCTCAAAAAATTTATCTTCCTCAACAAAGACTGGAGCTGTTTCTTTGTCGTCGGAGGCTTGAGATCTAATATTGCCTTCGTTTTGTTCTAGTTGATCTCGATGCCTCGCTTGTGGACTACGAATCCTAGGAAGTCCCCTGCATAAAATTTTCAATAAAATCATGGAATATAGCATTCATAGCCCTTTGGTAGGTTGCTCCAGCATTTTTTAGCCCAAAAGGCATCACAACCCATTCATATGTCCCCAAAGCTCCAGGGCATCGAAATGCGATTTTGGGGACATCCTCTTCAGCTATGAAAATTTAATTATAACCGGAGTAGCCGTCGAGCATGCTCAAATACTCGAATCCCACGGCTGAGTCAACTAACATCTCTGCCACAGGCATCGAATATTCGTCTTTAGGGGTAGCGTTGTTCAAATCCCTAAAGTCGATGCAAACTCGAAGGGTCCCATTTTTCTTAATAACAGGTATTATGTTTGCTATCCACTCAATTACCTTGCAGTTCTGATGAACCGACTTTTGAGCAGTCTTTCAATTTCCTGCTTGATCTTCGACGTGACTTCCGGGGTGAAGCGTCGAGGGTGTTGCTTTACTGGCCTCTTGCCTGGCTGGATTGGAAGTCGATGCTCAACTACACTCCGACTCAAACCAGGCATTTCGCCAAAATCCCAGGTAAAACAGTCCTTGTATTCTTTCAACACTCTAACCAACTTGGCCTTCATTCCTGGTCCTACTTTGGCACTCACGTACGTAGGCCTTTTGGTTGTCCCATCCCATAAGTCGATTTCCTCAAGCGGGTCTTGCGCTTGCATTCTTTGCAGCTCATGATCTGGGCCTTTTTCAAACCCCAAAGGCTCATCATCGTAAATCCCATCAATCCTCTGATTTTCTATAGCTTCCCTTTGGCCTTGTTGGCCATTTGCTCTTTTGTCACGGTCGGCTCCCTTAGCTATTTGGAGAGTTTCGTCTTTTTTTAGTGCCGACATCTTTCTGTTTTCAGGCAGATAGGCCGAAATCTGAGTCATGCTTTCTAACTCAGCAGTCATTTTCACCAGTTGTGGGCCACCCCGTTGGTGGCATTTCCATTGGTTCCATGTTTTCGTCGGCAGCATCCCAGATGAACCCATAGTCGGGGTCCAGGTTCAGGACGCGACCCGTGTCGACAGAGGTGTAAGACCCTGATCCGTCATCACACGGAGCCACATTTGCTAAGTGTTGGTCAAAAGATTTCTTGTTACCCTTGGCTTCGTCGACTTTGTAGTAGCTTTGATCTGCCTCAATGTTTTCGACGATGCCATCCTTTCTCCAAATGGTCAATCTCTGGTGCATTGTCGACGGAACTGCCCCAATTCCATGGATCCACTCCCGTCCCAACAACAGATTGAAATTTTCCTTTGACTTGATGACCATGAAAAGTGTCAGCCTGTTAGTTGTACCCACTTCCAAGTCGACTTAGACAACCCCCAGGATGTTACTGGTCTTGCCTTCATAGTTTGACAAAACCATGTTGTGCTGTCGAAGGTCAGCCTCCGTTTTTCCAATTTTCTTAAACAGATTGTGAGGCATCAGGTTCACAGTCGCTCCACCATCCACAAACACCTTGTCAACAAACACCCCATCAATTTTTGCCTTTATGAATAACAGCTTCAAATGGTACATCATCCCCGGGCTAGGACGTTCAAATGTAACCGTTTGTTCTTCTACCACACTACTGTTCATCACATAATAACACAGCGGCTTGTCATCCGCATTTTCACCAGAGACGAAATCTTCTTCAGTCTCATAGATTTCAGACACCACGTCATACTCAGCTGGTAGGACCGACACGATACCACAATTCAACACGAAATCTTCGCCATAGGTGTCATCGTTGGTGTTGTCGTACATGTCTTCGTCAAAATCTCCCTCGGGTGATGGATCATACTCGTCATCCGACTGAGGGGAATATTTTGGCTCCTCTTCATCCGACTGAGAAGTATACTCTGGCTCTTTCTTGCTTTCCGTCAGCGAAGTACACTTTGAACTCTGGGTCGACACCACTTCCTTCTCTCCTGATGTGTTCACAGTTACTGCCATGGTCTGGTTTGTCGCCACTTTGTTCTTTTTTACCCATCTTCCTCTTGGGTATTGGCGCTTCTGTCCAGACGTTCGACAGGCTTTACTCTTGAAGTCGTAGCTTTCCTCTCAGCCTTCTTACTGCGCTGATAGCGCCTCCACTGGGTCCTAGTCATAGGGTTTTTCCCTTTGTAGTTGGGGGACACCCTATATCCTGCTGGTTCGACCATCTTATCGGCGACGTTTGCCTCTTTTTCCAAATCAAGAGCCTTCCACTTTGGTCTTTTGCTCCCTTTCTGGCTGACTGGTGCCATCCACCTTCCCTGCGGGGAGTCTGATGGAGGCACAAAATTTTTGGGCCTTGTCTCTTGGAACAGCTTTCTGTACTCCTCCTTTCGACGGGGGACCCCACTCTTGTCAAGCACAAACCTTGGGACAGGTGGCTTGCTCTCTGGCAGCACTTATCTCTTACTTGCCTCATACCTCTCAGCAGCTTTCTCATCGAACACAGCGTTGCACCTGGGGCATAGTGTAACGCCCCAGTTTTTGTCCATTTTATTTAATCGAGTCGTTTTGATTATTTTATTATTATTTTATTTTATTTTTGACTTTTATCTGGAAATATATTATTTTTCATTGTTGTGATATTTTATCGCGTTTTGGGAGCGTTTGCGAGATATTTGAGTGTAGGGGTATTTTGGTATTTTCATTTAATTTTCTTGAGTTAGAAACATAAGAGAAAAGAAAAGAGAGAAAATAGTAAGGAAGGAAAAGGAAAAGAAGAAAAAGAGGAAGAAAGAAAAGAGAAAGAAAAGGAGAAAAAGAGAGAAAACTTGTGGCATAAGAAATCGATTCAACCGACTTTCAAAAACACGATTAATCGGGTAAGGGTGCGAAACTCGATTATCTTATGATTGTGTATGATTATGTATGTGTGTGTTGGAATGTTTATTGTGTTTTCATAACTTTTCAATTCTAGGTCGGAACGATGGAAATCGATGTTTTCGCGGTTGAAATGTGATGTAAATGTTGTAGATTACTTGTTACCATGATTGGGGTATGTTCTGATTGTTATGTTTTGGTTTGAAAGAGATTTTGGTTGAAAAATATGATTTTGGACCTCAAAACAGCGCTGCAGAATTTCTGGGTTTTCCTTGGTTCACCTAGCAAACCTGGGGCAAAGCAGTAGCGAATGATTTTTCGCGGGTTCGCCTAGCGAGCCAGTTAGCGAAGGTCAGCGAATGTTCGCTAACGTTGTTCACCTAGCGAACTTTGTATCTTTTTGGTTCTGGTTGTTGCTGCCTTGGTTCGCCAAGGGGTTTGCCTAGCGAACTTTGTGTCTATTTTTATCTGATAGTGGTTTCGCTGAACATTCGCCTAGCGAACGTGGTAGCGAATGCTCGCTAGAAGGTTCGCCTAGCGAACATGGAAGTTTGTGCAATTTTGTTTTCTTCATAACTTTTGATCCGTAAGTCGAATTGGGGCGCGGTTGGGTGCGTTAGAAAGCTTTTGAGTTGTTCTTGCTTATTAAAATGGTTTTGAGATTGTTGGCCGATTTAATTATGTCGGGAATTAGGAATGTGTCATTTTGTCAACTTTTACCGTTTTAATGATGTGTATTTGATGTGTTATTATGCAACATGCTTGTGATATGTATTGTATGACTAGTGTGATGTTATGTGATGTGAATGCATACGATTAAATGTTTGGTTGATTATGTATGCATGGTTATGGTTGCATATATGTGTGCATTTGAATGTCATGAGTCATTGTATGCCAAGCATCATGATATGCATTCTTGTGATGTCGTGTGCCCTAGTGGGTGTGAGCGACGAAACGATTCCAAAGGGAATCCGCTATAACATCGTGCGCCTTATACAAAGAGGACTGAAAGCGATGATTATAGACGATCGTGCGCCTTATACAAAGAGGACCGAAAGCGATCGGATCGTGCGCCTTATACAAAGAGGACTAAAAGCGATCCATAAACGTCGTGCGCCTTATACCAAGAGGACCGAAAGCGACGGGGAACATCGTTTGCCCGACGGGGAGTTACACTAAGTAACAAGCGATGGTTCCAATAGTTCCTGGGTGAACTGGTGATGAGATTGATGGATGGATGGTACTGTATTGCATTTGCATAGAGTCGTTGTGTCAGTCTCTTTGCATTTGCATAAATCATGAATGGATTGATTTTGTGTGAAATTGTGAATGGAATTAATTGAGTTGGGATATATATATATATATATGTGTGTGTGTGTGTGTGTGTGTGTGTGTGTGTGTGTGTGTGTGTGTGTGTGTGTTGGTGATAATTGAATTGTGCATGGTTGATATGCCTTTGTGACAGATATATGAGAAAATTCATTGTGTTGGTTTGTACGTGTGTTATGGTGTGAGCTGTGGTGAGAATATGTTATATGTGTATTTTTGTGTTAATATATAATTGTATGCAATTATATTATGATTGTGTTTCTCACCCTTCTATTGTTTTGAATGCTCTATGAGGCATTGCAGATTAGATGCTGGAGGTCTTTTGTGAAGGTCTTCATTCTTCTGTTGGTTTGTAGGTCTTCATTCTTTTGTCGGTCGGCTCTGATATGTAGCACCGGGTAGTCAGGGTGATCGAGTGTGATTGATTGTATTATGTATACACTTATTTTGGATCGTACTTGTGTGACTTTGTATATGACAGACAAACTTTTTATGATGTGTATATATGGGATTCAGTTACAGATTTTCCGCTTTTATTCTGTATCTGAAGTGTGGGTGTTAGGAACTAAGTTCCTTTATTATGTGCTACCTGAATTGTTGCATATCTGTATGAGCAGGTTATTGTATTTCGTCTCAATTGATGTGACGCCTCTGTCTATGCCGTGAATTTCTTTAATTATACTCTGATTATTTGTTTATCGCTTTATTTATTTGGGGGTATAGATTGGGGGTGTTACATTAAGTGGTATCAGAGCCAGTCCGTGTCAGTTTGTGTCAGTCCTTGTCGGTGTTTGTGTTTGGGCGAGCTATTTGTTTAACCATAGTTGCTGTTATTGGAAACAAACAGAATATGGCTGCTAGGAATGACGATGCTTTAGCTGCTGCGATGCAAGTTATGGCTCGGGCTGTGCAGGGTGCACCTAATGCTGCTGGGAATGATGAGTTCAGGAAGAACAAACCGCCTGTCTTCAAAGGGAGACATGGTCCTGATGGTGCTCAGATTTGGCTGAAAGAGATTGAAAGGAATTTTCGAGTGATGGATTGTGCTGAGGATCAGAAGGTGAGACTGGGTACTCACATGTTGCAGGAGGAAACGGATGATTGGTGGGTTAGTACTCGTCATGTGTTGGAAGCTGCAGAGGAAGAAGTCACTTGGGTTTTGTTTAGTGTTGAGTTTCTGAGGAAGTATTTTCCCGAAGATGTTAGAGGAAAGAAAGAGATATAGTTCTTGGAGTTGAAACAAGGTAGTATGTCTGTTGTTGATTATACTGCTAAGTTTATGGAGCTTGTGCAGTTTTATCCACATTATGCTGAAGCGACTACGGAGTTTTCTAAGTGTGTGAAGTTTGAGAGTGGGTTACGTCCTGAGATTAAGCAGGCAATTGGTTATCAGAGGATTCGAAGGTTTTCAGATTTGGTGGACTGTTGTAGGATTTATGAAGAAGATAGTAAAGCTCGTTCTACTCATTATAAGAGTGTGGGTGAAAGTAAAGGGAAGCAACAGTTTCGTGGTGGTCCTTATGTGACACCAGCTGATAAGGGTAAGCAACGGGGTAATTTTGAAAGAAGGCCAAGTGGAGGAGGAATGTCTAATTCTCTGAGATGTTATAGGTGTGGTGACTTAGGACATCGTCAGTTTGAGTGTAGGAAAGATATGAGGAAGTGTTCTAATATTGGAGGTTTAGGACATGTCGCAGCTGAGTGCAACAGGAAGAATGTGGCGAAGTGTTTCAATTGTGGCGAAGCTGGTCATATTAGTACGAAGTGTCTGAAACCGAAGCAAGCTCAAGCTGGTGGGAAAGTTTTTGCATTGGCAGGAACTCAGACTACAAGTGCAGACCGTCTGATTCGAGGTACTTGTTTTATTAATAGTACGCCTTTAGTTGCTATTATTGATACTGGAGCGACTCATTCGTTTATTTCGTCTGAGTGCGCGAAGCGTTTGAATCTTGTGTTGTCCTTGATGGGTGGAGAGATGGTTATTGATACTCCAGCAATGGGGTCAGTAACAACTTCTTTGGTTTGTTTAAGTTGTCCTTTGACCATTTATGGTAAAGATTTTGAAATGGATTTGGAGTGTTTGCCATTGGAGGGTTTAGATGTGGTTTTGGGAATGAATTGGTTACGGTTCAATCGGGTTCATATTGATTGTTATCATAAGCTGGTAAGATTTCCTTCTCTTGAGGAAGACGAGGACTCGAGTTTCTTATCTACCAAAGAGTTGAAGAAACTTTTGGCAGAGGAAGCTCAGTTGTTTGGGTTGTTTACATCGTTGACTGTGGATAGTCAAGTTGCACTTGATGTGTTTCCTGTTGTGTGTGAATTTCCAGAGGTGTTTCTAGAGGATATTTCAGATGTACCGCCAGAGAGAGAGAGGTGGAGTTTTCTATAGATCAAGTTTCTGGTACTAGACCTGTATCGATGGCACCATATCGAATGTCGGCATCTGAGTTGGTTGAGTTAAAGAAGCAGTTGAGTGAATTGTTAGAGAAGAGGTTTGTGAGGCCAAGTGTATCGCCTTGGGGTGCTCCAGTTTTATTGGTGAAAAAGAAAGATGGAAGTATGTGATTGTGTATTGATTATCGCCAGCTGAATAAGGTGACGATTAAGAATAAGTATCCTCTTTCGAGAATTGATGATCTGATGGACCAGTTGGTTGGCGCGTGTGTGTTTAGTAAGATTGATTTGAGGTCAGGGTATCATCAGATTAGGGTGAAAGAAGAAGATATTCAGAAGATGGCTTTTAGGACACGATACAGTCATTATGAATATTCTGTGATGCCGTTCGGGTTTCTAATGCGCCAGGTGTGTTTATGGAGTATATGAATCGTATTTTCCATGAGCATTTGGATCGATTTGTTGTTGTGTTTATTGATGATATCTTGATTTATTCTAAGTCCCGGGAGGAACATGCGGAGCATTTGGGCATTGTGTTGTAAATTTTAAAGGAAAGGAAACTTTTTTCCAAATTGTCCAAGTGCGAGTTCTAGTTGTCAGAAGTGAGTTTTCTTGGGCACGTGATTTCAGGTAATGGTATTGCTGTGGATCCATCTAAAGTAGATGCAGTTCTACAATGGGAGGCTCCTAGATCTGTTACTGAAATTAGAAGCTTTTTGGGTTTGGCCGGATATTATCGGAGATTCATTGAAGGTTTTTCTAAGTTAGCACTTCCTTTGACCCAGTTGACTTGTAAAGGCAAAGCGTTCATTTGGGATATTCATTGTAAGGAAAGTTTTAGTGAGCTGAAGAGAAGATTGACTACAGCTCTGATTTTGATTTTATCGAATCTTACTGAACCATTTGTGGTGTATTGTGATGCGTCTTTGATTGGGTTAGGTGGGGTGTTGACGCAGAAAGGTAAGGTGGTGGCTTATGCTTCAAGGCAATTGAGGGTTCATGAGAAAAATTATCCTACTCATGATCTTGAATTAGCGGCTGTGGTTTTTGTGTTGAAGATTTGGAGGCATTATGTCTACGGTGCAAGATTCGAAGTCTTTAGTGATCATAAAAGTTTGAAATACTTGTTTGATCTGAAAGAGTTGAATATGAGGCAACGGAGATGGTTGGAATTTTTGAAGGACTACGACTTTGGCTTGAATTACCATCCTGGTAAAGCTAATGTGGTAGCCGACGCGTTAAGCCGAAAATCATTGCATATGTCCGCTTTGATGGTTAAAGAGTGGGAACTTTTGGAATCGTTTAGAGATTTGAGTTTGGTATGTGAATTGACGTCGGATAGAGTGGCGCTTGGAATGTTAAAGGTTACTATTGATTTTCTGTTGACTGTTAGTGAGAAACAGAAGATGGATGTGAAATTTGTTGATTTGATGACGGTTGGGGATCTAAGTGTGAATGAGGACTTTAAAGTGGACGATAAAGGTGTTTTGAGATTTTGGGGTAGGATTTGCATTCCTGATGATTCGGAGTTGAAAAGGATGATTTTGGAGGAAGGACACCGGAGTAATTTGAGTATACATCCGGAAGCTAATAAGATGTACCAAGATTTGAAGAAGATTTTCTGGTGGTTTGGATTGAAGAGAGATGTGACTCAGTTTGTTTACGCATGTTTGACGTGTCAGAAGTCGAAGGTCGAACATCTGAGGCCTAGTGGATTGTTGCAACCGTTGGATATTCCCGAGTGGAAATAGGACAACATTTCTATGGATTTTGTGACAGGGTTGCCGAATACACAGAGGGGACATAATGTTATTTGGGTAGTTGTGGATAGGCTGACTAAATCGGCGCATTTCATTCTGATTGACATCAGTTTTTCCTTGGAGAGGTTGGCTGAGATTTATATCAGTGTGATTGTGAAGTTACATGGGGTTCCGTTGAGTATTGTTTCAGATCGAGATCCGAGGTTTACTTCGAGATTTTGGGAAAGTTTGCAAAAGGATTTAGGATCCAAGTTAAGGTTGAGTTTAGCTTATCATCCGCAGATGGATGGTCAGACCGAGAGAACTATTCAGTCGTTGGAAGATTTGTTGAGAGCGTGTGTTCTTGAGCAAGGTGGTGTGTGGGATAGTCACCTTGCGTTGATTGAATTCACGTATAACAACGGTTTCCATTCGAGTATTGGAATGGCACCTTTTGAAGCATTGTATGGTAGGAGATGTCGAACACCTTTGTGTTGGCACGAATCTGGTGAGAGTTTGGTGGTTGGACCGGAGTTAGTGCAACAGACTACGGAAAAGGTGAAGCTTATTCGCGAGAAGATGAAGGCTTCTCAGAGTAGGTAGAAAAGTTATCATGATCGAAGGAGGAAAGATCTTGAGTTTCAAGAAGACGATCATGTATTTTTGAGAGTTACACCGGTGACGGGTGTTGGTCCTGCATTGAAATCGAAGAAGCTTACTTCTCGGTTTATTGGTCCTTACCAGATATCCGCGAGAGTTGGTGTTGTGGCTTATCGGGTGGCGTTGCCGCTGAATCTGTCAAATTTGCATGATGTGTTCCATGTTTCACGGCTTCGGAAGTATGTTCCGGATCCGTCGCATGTGATTCCGATGGATGAGGTAGAGGTAAGGGAAAACCTTACGGTTGAGGCATTACCAGTGAGGATTTTGGATCGCGAGTTGAAGAGGTTACGGGGTAAGGATATTGAACTGGTGAAGGTAGCGTGGGGAGGCGCTGTTGAGGGCAATTTGACTTGGGAGTTGGAGAGTCGGATGCGGGAGTCGTATCCGGAGTTGTTCTTCTCAGGAAATATTTTCGAGGACGAAAATTTCTAAGTGGGGGAGAGTTGTAACGCCCCAGTTTTTGTCTGTTTTATTTAATCGAGTCGTTTTGATTATTTTATTATTATTTTATTTTATTTTTGACTTTTATCTGGAAATATGTTATTTTTCATTGTTGTGATATTTTATCGCGTTTTGGGAGCGTTTGCGAGATATTTGAGTGTAGGGGTATTTTGGTCTTTTCATTTAATTTTCTTGAGTTAGAAACATAAGAGAAAAGAAAAGAGAGAAAATAGTAAGGAAGGAAAAGGAAAAGAAGAAAAAGAGGAAGAAAGAAAAGAGAAAGAAAAGGAGAAAAAGAGAGAAAACTTGTGGCATAAGAAATCGATTCAACCGACTTTCAAAAACACGATTAATCGGGTAAGGGTGCGAAACTCGATTATCTTATGATTGTGTATGATTATGTATGTGTGTGTTGGAATGTTTATTGTGTTTTCATAGCTTTTCAATTCTAGGTCGGAACGATGGAAATCGATGCTTTCGCGGTTGAAATGTGATGTAAATGTTGTACATTACTTGTTACCATGATTGGGGTATGTTCTGATTGTTATGTTTTGGTTTGGAAGAGATTTTGGTTGAAAAATATGATTTTGGACCTCAAAATAGTGCTGTAGAATTTCTGGCTTTTCCTTGGTTCGCCTAGCGAACCTGGGGCGAAGCAGTAGCGAATGATTTTTCGTGGGTTCGCCTAGCGAGCCAGTTAGCGAAGGTCAGCGAATGTTCGCTAACGTTGTTCACCTAGCGAACTTTGTATCTTTTTGGTTCTGGTTGTTGCTGCCTTGGTTCGCCAAGGGGTTCGCCTAGCGAACTTTGTGTCTGTTTTTATCTGATAGTGGTTTCACTGGACATTCGCCTAGTGAAGGTGGTAGCGAATGCTCGCTAGAAGGTTCGCCTAACGAACATGGCAGTTTGTGCAATTTTGTTTTCTTCATAACTTTTGATCCGTAAGTCGATTGGGGCGCGGTTGGGTGCGTTAGAAAGTTTTTGAGTTGTTCTTGCTTATTAAAATGGTTTTGAGATTGTTGGACGATTTGGAATGTGTCATTTTGTCGACTTTTACCGTTTTAATGATGTGCATTTAATGTGTTATTATGCAACATGCTTGTGATGTGTATTGTATGACTGGTGTGATGTTATGTGATGTGAATACATGCGATTAAATGTTGTGGTTGATTATGTATGCATGGTTATGGTTACATATATGTGTGCATTTGAATACCATGAGTCATTGTATGCCAAGCATCATGATATGCATTCTTGTTATGTCGTGTGCCCTAGTGGGTGTGAGCGACGAAACGATTCCAGAGGGAATCCGCTATAACATCGTGCGCCTTATACAAAGAGGACTGAAAGCGATGATTATAGACGATCGTACGCCTTATACAAAGAGGACCGAAAGCGATCGGATCGTGCGCCTTATACAAAGAGGACTGAAAGCGATCCATAAACGTCGTGCGCCTTATACCAAGAGGACCGAAAGCGACGGGGAACATCGTTTT
Source organism: Lathyrus tuberosus (assembly GCA_022829125.1). Classification (NCBI taxonomy): domain Eukaryota; kingdom Viridiplantae; phylum Streptophyta; class Magnoliopsida; order Fabales; family Fabaceae; genus Lathyrus; species Lathyrus tuberosus. The sequence goes on from JALAZF010000018.1 coordinate 14,917,710, forward strand.
CCCGACGGGGAGTTACACTAAGTAACAAGCGATGGTTCCAATAGTTCCTGAGTGAACTGGTGATGAGATTGATGGATGGATGGTACCGCATTGCATTTGCATAGAGTCGTTGTGTCGGTCTCTTTGCATTTGCATAAATCATGAATGGATTGATTTTGTGTGAAATTATGAATGGAATTAATTGAGTTGGGATATATATATATATATATATGTGTGTGTGTGTGTGTGTGTGTGTGTGTGTGTGTGTGTGTTGGTGATAATTGAATTGTACATGGTTGATATGCCTTTGTGACGGATATATGAGAAAATTCATTGTGTTGGTTTGTACGTGTGTTATGGTGTGAGCTGTGATGAGAATATGTTATATGTGTATTTTTGTGTTAATATTTAATTGTATGCAATTCTATTATGATTGTGTTTCTCACCCTTCTGTTGTTTTGAATGCTCTATGAGGCATTGCAGATTAGATGCTGGAGTTCTTTTTGTGAAGCTTAGGTCTTCATTCTTTTGTCGGTCGGCTCTGATATGTAGCACCGGGTAGTCGGGGTGATCGAGTGTGATTGATTGTTATATGTATACACTTATTTTGGATCGTACTTGTGTGACTTTGTATATGACAGACAAACTTTTTATGATGTGTATATATGGGATTCAGTTACAGATTTTCCGCTTTTATTTTGTATCTGAAGTGTGGGTGTTAGGAACTAAGTTCCTTTATTATGTGCTACCTGAATTGTTGCATATCTGTATGAGCAGGTTATTGTATTTCATCTCAATTGATGTGACGCCTCCGTCTATGCCGTGAATTTCTTTAATTATACTCTGATTATTTGTTTATCGCTTTATTTATTTGGGGGTATAGATTGGGGGTGTTACACATAGCGCGGCTTTCGACCCGCTTATCCTGCACTTTTCCTGAAAATCTTCCAAACTCTCACCTGCCCGGGGGTACACTGCTTCAAGTTTGTCCTCCGCTTTCTTGCCGGAACCTTCAGTAGTTTCGACCATCATGCATTCCACTACTTCAGCCATTGGTGGCTTGTCGAGGCCCTCAGTAGCTCAGACCATCATACATTCGTACACCTCTGAGTACAAAGCCTCTTCAACCTTCAGTGGGTTGGTGTCAACCTGCATCTTTGGCTTCTCGCCAAATTGGAGCCGACCCTCCTTCAAAGCCTTCTGCACCAAATCCCTGAAAAGAACACATTGAGCTGTTTTATGACCAAGGAAATTATGAAACTTACAAAATCCCCTCTTTTTCTTTTGTTCTAGAGGGGGATCTTTTAAACCAGACGGAATAATTATTTGACCATCTTTAACTAGTAAATCAAATATTTCATCACATTTGGACACATCAAAAGTATAAGTTTTAGCGACGTATTTATCCGTTTTTCCGGTTTCGGTGGGATTTTTCCCGTTTGATGGTTTCAACAATTTACATACATAGGGAGGCCCTGGCTTAAGTTCATCCATGTGGATCTCACTTTCGTCGACGAATTCTTCCTCGTCGGACAAATATTCGTCAGCAGCCACATAGGACACTTTTTCTTTTTTATGATATCAGTTAGACCGGGCTTTCTCAGCTTTTAATCGTTCGACTTGGCGAACCCGGTCAGCCACTTACGCCATATCTCTAAGATACTGCGTGTCTAACTTCTTTCTGATCGAATAGTCTAGGCCACCGGCGGCCATTTCGACTAATTTGTGCTCAGGGACTTGAGTAAAGCGCCGTGCTTTCAAAAGTCTAAACCTATTCAAGTACTGGTCTACTAACTCTGTGACCTTGCGTTTGACGCTTGCCAACTCTTTCAGACTTATTTTCGACTGTCCCATATAAAATTGTTCGTGAAAGAGTCTCTCCAATTGTGCCCACGTATGGATGGACTGAGGGGGCAACGTGGTAAACCACGTAAATGCATTTTTAGTGAGGGAATTTGGGAAATATTTCATTTTCAAGTCCTCATTATTATTTATGTCGCCTGCTTTGGTTTGATACCTAACGACGTGTTCGACAGTGGACTCTTCTGTCTCCCCGACGAACTTGGTGAATTTTGGCAATTTCCACCCCCGGGGTAACTCTGCTTGTAGTACGAAGTCTGGTAATGGGGATGTGTATGTTGGTCGTCGAAGGCCTGGGTTCGCCCCATTACGAACCATGATACGTTCGACCACGGCCTCCAGGTTATGTTCTCCAGCCAAGGCGTCCTGTCGAACCTGTTGGACAACGAAGTCCGAATCTTGGTTCCTATGGACAATCAAGGGAGGCCTTTGAACCCTCCTAGGAATCTCTTCGAACTCACGGGGCTGTTCTATAGTTTCGTCGAAGACTTCGTCCTGACAAAGGGGCGTCTCCGGTCGAGGCAGTGGGGTCTGTCGACCCTGTGCCCTAGGAGCGCCTAAGAAGTCACCGATCCATGTCATTTGAGTCGTCAGTTGTTGGTAACTTTGTGTAGACTCTTGTATCAGTGGTCTCAATATCGTACCCATCTCTTGAGTCAGCATGTGGACCATCTCATGATTACTTTCATCCATCTGTTGCCTCGTGACCGCGACGGAACTAGAGGTAAAGGTCGGTATGGATTGAGAGAAAAGATTAAACCCTGGGGGTCGAACCATCTGGTTCGACATGTGTCCTGCCCCCTGATAGAGTGAAAACGCTGAGGACGAACTTTCCCCGAATATATGGCCAGTAGAATACAAACTCGGCATAAACTCTGTCGGCATTCCATAAGATCGAGGTATAGGCATGGTGATGCTAGGCATATACTGCCCTGTAGTCCCTGCCATTGTTGATTTAGGGTCATTTGGACGCGGTGTTGCGGTTGGTCCACTAGGAGTAGTTAAAACCGCTGACACGGTACCGGATCCAACATCAGTTGTTTGTGTTCCCACCGTACTCTCCGTCGGAGACGGTTCGTCGTTTGAACGTGGTATTACCATCTTACCACTACGCAAGAACATATACTCAATCCACACGTGTCCCACCGGGTGTGCCACTTTGTTCGCCGGCGCGTACAACCGCTGGCCTTCCGTCGCAGGTTTGCTCGCGGGATCGGCCACACAAATCCCTGAACAAGGAATTGGAAGCGTATGTTTGCGTGGTATTTCAGTTTCTCGCTTTTGGTGAAAGCTGTCACATTGGGGTGACCTTGGTAACGTGAAAGGTTTGAACGATCAACGAGTTTTGGATGCAAAGTGGAAAAATTTAAAGGGAGGAAAAACAAGATAAAAGCAAAAAGACAATGACTTAAATTAAATGCTGAAAGTAAATTGCATTAAGTAAAATTGGACGCAATTGTACATTTTCGCGAGAGTGAACTCGTTTCTCTCTAAGCTTGGTACTTTGAGTATTTTCCCTTTACAATGTGAAAAAATGTGACCCCTAAAAATGGAAAATACAATGCCTTATATAGGCCTAGAATGTAACTGTTTGTCTACCCAAATGTCTTCTGAAGCTGACACGTGGCACCCCACTTTCTTTTCAACTTCCCATAGTCTTGGAAGTTTCAAACTTTTCCCGCCCAAGCATTTATCCTTGAAGTTGGGATTGGCTCTTCGCCTTATTTTCCTCCGACACCAGGGTTTGTCGACACCTCTCCGACACACCTCTCTGCTGGTGTCGAATCGACACCTTGATACGCCTTTTGCGCTGACGCGTCATGGGACTCCTTGTTTTCCACCTTTTGTCGAAATCACCTGTCAACAGGTAGCCGGGATGTCGAGAGCTTCATCCATATAAACAGCTTCATCTACAACTCCATCTGTAGGAAAAATGTCAACCTGCAAGGCACCCTTAATCTCAGCACAAACAGAGCAAAAGTTAGTGTCAGTATAGTCATCACATGAGTAATTATCATCAAAATCAGACAATGATGGAAAATCAGCTGCAAACAAATCAATACAAGTATCATCAACCAACTCAGAAAATAATTCAATATGAAAAACAGAATGCTCTTCTTCATCAATCTTCTTACTTTTCTGTACTCTATGTGGGAAAGGTGTCTTAGGTACATACTCTTTTTCTTTTTCCTCAACAACAACAGAAGGCTCAGGTTCAGGTGTGACCTCAATAACTTTCTCATTTTTTTCCGGGGCAGAATCTGTAACTTTTCCAGATCGCAAGGATATTGCACTCACATTAGAACCTTTAGGATTCACCACTGTTCGAGCAAGCAGTTGGTTTGATCCTTGAGCTTGTTGTCTGACATTCATTGAAGTGGCAAGTTGTCTAATTTGTGTCTGCAAAGTCTAAATACTAGAATTTGTTCGTTGCTGAAACTGGAGCTCATTTACAGCCAATTGCTTGACAAGGTCCTCTAGTGAAGGTCTAGAAGGTGTAACAGGTGTAACATCAATTGTTGTTTCACTAAAGAAATAAGCTCATCAAGTCTGGTTTCTAGAGCATTGTTGTAAGAAGAAACCTGAATCTCATTCACACCTTTTGTTTGGACAGGATAGTTTCTAGTTGTAAACTGTTGGGAGTTGAGTGACATATTCTCAATCAAGGCTTTGGCAGCAGCTGGGGTCTTATCAAAAAGTACTCCACCACTAGCAACATCTAAAACGTTTCTATCCATTGGTAGCAATCCCTCATAGAAATACTGGATAAGCAATTGTTCGGTAATCTGGTGCTGGGGGCAACTGGACACTGGCTGCTTAAATCTTCCATAATATTCAGCCAATGATTCATTGTCGAGCTGTCTAATACCACATATATCTTTTCTGATTGATCCAACTCTGGAGGCAGGAAAGTATCTCTCTAGGAAGACTTTCTTCAAATCATTCCAGGTTGTGACAGAATTTGGCTCAAGATAGTAAAACCAATCTTTGGCAGTACCTTGTAGTGAAAATGTAACACCCTTTTCTACCCCACAAATAATCACGGCAAAATACACAAAATATCAGAGTAAAATCACCTCATAAGGGTGCACATCTCTCAACAAAACTCAAATAAACACATTTGCTCCGTAAACCACGGGTTTTCATCGAAATAACTCAAAAGCCTTCTTATGGCAGTGGAACTCGATAATTCAAAATAAAAAGGTTTTTAATAAAAGCCCTCAAAATAGGCAGCAAATCCACCATAACCACAAACACTCAAAAAGGTTTTTATACTAAACCATAACATCAAACAACAACAAATAATTCAACATGATTCGACTCGACGACCCAACCCGATGTTACACTATCAGAGCAAGACCCTCTACATCGACCAAAAGCAAATAGACTTCATGGTCCTCGAAAGCATCCGCAGCTAAACCTGATCACCTGCACGTTACCCACGTGGAGGCAACATTCAAACAGGCAGAGTGAGTAATCACAATTCATAATAATCATTATAAAACAAGATATACATAAAATGGCATTATCCTCATATACAACATCATCAGGGTCATCATCAAGGAAAACATCAGGAAGCACCATATCACAAAGTCATCAATGCCACATAAAGTGCAATGCATAACAAGACGCATGCATGTGGTACCAATCGTCATAATCAATGGACACTAGGTCATCACCCCTCCAAAGATCCCTGTCAATAGGATCGATCTCGCAATCGGAACCGGAGCACATCATAATTACCTCATATCCGCGCAATGGGAATGAAGCATCGTCACAGAGTATGCATATGAATGCATGATACAAAAAAGTCAATACTCATCATCATCAAAACATCATTATGTGCATCATCATTCATCAAAACATCATGTTTGTCATGTCTTCATTTATTCATCAAAACATCATGTTCGTCATGTCGTCATTTATTCATCAAAACATCATGCGTCATCGTCTTATCATCATACATCATACATAAACAACTCCTGGTCATCAATATATGTCATAGTAATTCATATCGTCAAGTAATCATCATACGTTAAATATACACAGTTTATAATCATCAATATTCTCTTGAAATTCATCTCATCAAGTACTCGTCAAAACATCACGAAATCATCACGTCATAATCATCATTAACGTCACTAACATCATGGGAAAACATCATAATATCACAGCAACAAACACCAGAATAGCACAGAAACGAAATCTCGCGAAACAGTAGACGTTCGCTCCAGGATTCGCTAGGTGAACCTGTTCGCTAAAACCTTCGCTTGGCGAAGCGGCCAGCGAATCCTACAGACACCACACTAAGACACCAGAAAGCACCCTCTGTCATACTCACGGGTTTATTCGCTTAGCGAACCCACTCGCTGGTTCATTCGCTTAGCGAGACTTCTAGCGAATCCCCACTTCCACTTCAGAATCATCTCAGTATCCACACTCATGTTATCGCGCATTCGCTGCGCTGCTCGCTTCGCGAGCCTTGGCGAACATTCGCCTAGCAAAGCAATGGTTCGCCTAGAGAACTTGCGATTACAGCAAATCGCTGCTACGCATCAGTAGCTCCACAACCACCAAAGTACCTGCGATTGCAGCCCCAAATGACCCAAAAACATCCCCATAACAGTTCTAATATATCACGGAAGTCAAAGGCATAAAACCTACGTCTAATAGGTCGATTCGTGATCCTATGGGAACCTTAAATCGCCTAAACCTTCAAAACTCTCAAGCTCCCCATAAACTCCATAAATCCTCTCACCACAAGGTTAAAACTACAACGACGGGGAAATCGGCCCCAATGTCTATTTTTATCCGATTAAATTCAACCCTTAATAATCGATTCACAAAATACCTTCAAATCATCAATTCGTCACAAAAATCCCATAAACCCTCAAACACAAAACAACCACTTCAATTACATCGAATCCTATAATGAAAACAATGAAAGGTAATTACTCCCCATACCTTAGATTGTCGAATCTGATCTTTCTCGATCGATCCTGCAGAAACCTTCACGAATCCTCGCTGTTTCCCTTCTCTCCTCAGAGCTCTGCACCTTTTTTCCTTCTTTTCACGGTTAATCACAAATGAATCCTAGTTCTCCTCAATTCCTCCTTTTTGGGTTAATTTAACTCTTGGGCCTCAAATATGGGCTTTCCCCATAATACCCTCACTAATCCACCTCGAAAGTCCAATTTACCCTTAATTCCTCTAATATTATTTAAATTAATAATAATACTAATATATTCACATTATATATTATTATTTAATTAAATTAATCAAACTCCACCAAAATACCGACATCGACACAAACCACCATATTCACCGAAAATTCACCAACATTATATTTAAATAAATTAAATAAATATTCTAATAAATTTGGGGTGTTACAGAAAACGGGAATGCTTTGAGCTTGATATGATCCTCTGTGATTCCTCCAGGTCTCAAAGGTGTAGAGCACACAACATGAAATTCCTTCAGATGCCTATGCGGGTCCTTACCTGCAAGACCATTAAACCTTGGCAACAAGCATATTAAACCAGATTTCAATTCGAAAGGTATAGTAACAACAGGATATTCAATACATAAAGCATTATAATTCAAATCAGGGGCAGCAAGTTCTCTAAGCGTTCTTTGGTTAGCCATATTAAATTTAAAAGGAAAAAAAATTTAAAAAGAATGAGAAAATACAAAACCAATTTAGCAATTCAACAAATGCAGAAATACCAACAATGTCCCAATTGAGAAAAAGAGTGGAAAAATAGAATAACGGTAAAAATAAAATCTAAAAATTATAAAAATATGACTAAAAATCAAATAAAATCAGAATAAATCTCTACAAAAAATTCGGATTTTTTTGAAAATATGAAAATAGAAAATAAATCAAATAAAATAGAAAAATAAAGAATTTGCGACTTTCATGGTCAAAATCTTTTAGAATTTTATTCTAAATGAGTATTGTTCGACGATTATTTTCTGATTTTATGGAAAAAATTCGGAGCGAATCAAAACAGTAGCTTCCAAACTTACCTGATAGGCTGGAATGCTTACCAATGTACTGCAACCCTGAAAATTAACAAGCAAAAACAAAAAATCTAACAAAACTCTAAACTAAAATTCTAAAATTGGCTAAAATCAACAAGAATCTCCGGCAACGGCGCCAATTTGATCCGCTGTCACGCACGGATCAAAAACAAGTATTTTGAAAAGATAGTTACGGTAACGACAACTCGAGTATCGTTCTCAAAAGGATTCTTGTATTGAATTTAACCAACTATAGTAACGGTTAATGGGAGGGGGTTTTGGTTTTGATTAAAAGAAAAATAGTGCAAATAAGGGGTTAATTATACGATACCCCCTGCCATTAGGGAGAGATTTGATTTTGCCCCCCTGAAGTTATTTTTTTTTAACGCACCCTTATAAAACCAAAAATCAACTTTTACCACACCTTATCCCTTGTTTGGGTGACTGGGTATATGGTAAATGGCTATGTGGCAGTCCAGTTGGATTTTTGTATGCCACGTGGCATCAACTTGGATTTTTAATTCTATTTATTTTTAATTTCATTTCCACGTAATATTTCAAATTTATTTTTAATTCAATTTATTTAATTTACGTTTATTTAAATTTTTTTTAGAATTTATTTAATTTATAATTTTTTTATTTATTTAATTTTTATTTGTTTAAACAAAATATATATTAAACATATTGTACTCAATATACCAACACATAAGCCCAATGTTATAGCTCATTACTTCTAACACATTTGCAATTGATTTTGTGAATTAGATATATAGACATTAAAAAATTTTAACCCATAAACGATGTGGGACTTGTAGAGCTGGATGTGTATCTTTTCTGCAAGAAGATGACAGAAGCTTTGGTTTGAGAAACTTTAGGTACATTGATACCATCAAAGAAGCTGTTGAAAGATGCTTTTGCTTGTTCACGTGGGAAACTATAATAATGCTTCTTGGATGGTGTTGTTAACGTTGCAACTAAAACTCGTTTTTATTGCTTCAAGCGTTTGAGTTGTGACTGTAAAAGCAATCAAGCACCAAAACCTGTATTCACTGCACCATGCACCACTTTGTTGTAATTGCCATGACAGTACTCTACAATAGGTTCTCTTCTCAAACTGCATTTGAGTTTTCTCTTCTCAAACTGCCATGACAGTACTCTACCATGACTGTTTAAGTAACATAAAAATAGAAAATATTTGAAACACTCTTCACCTTCATCATTGGTATTCGTCGTGGCAATGGATAAAGAGGTCTTGGCTATTTGGCTAATCTCATAGCAGTTACTGAATAAAAAACACGACAACACTACCTTGGAAGATGTTTCACACTCAGAAGTAATTAATGGATCTAATGATGAACTGTCTGATTTTGAAAGATGACATAAATTTTTTCAAGGGAACTTTGCTTTTAAAAACAAAATTTTGTTTTCAAACTCATATATAATCTAATGATGGACTATCTCATCTTCTCAAAATGAAGCGTCCTCAACAAAACAAATAGATGGTGGGCATGACAACCAACATTTGTTTGGAGTACTGTTCTACAAGCTTGAGTTTCACTTATTTATAATATGATGTCTAAGCTTGTTTTAATTGGGATGAGATTTCTTCTGCCTTCTGTTGGAATTTGTCCCATATGTAAGGTTTTCTTGTTGCAACTTTCTTTTCTAGAAGAGCCAAGATGTGTTAAGCTAAATTATAGTTTTATGTCAACTTATCATAGTCCAGTTACTGATGTATCAACTAATTAGAAGAGCCAAGATGAGCTAAGCTAAACTATACAACAAAATCTGAATCAAATTGTATGGATTCCAAGTATAAAGAAAATAATAACACTCAACTCAAGGTATGAGTTCTTATTTTGTAAGTTTGTTTCCTTTACAGACCCAATTCATGTTGGACCAGATCTCTGATCTTCAACGCAAGGTATGAGAACAATTTCACCATCATTTGCCAGTAATAGTTATCTACTTCTAGTGCATTATACTTTTACTCACCTGTCATTGTTGCTTGTGTAGGAACATATGCTAAGCGAGGCTAACAGGTCTCTCTGCAATGATATAAACAAGTCCCACATTGGAAGTTTAACATAAAATACAAGTGTATATATACTAAACACACAAGTGTATTAATGAGTTGAAAATAAACTAATTAAATGGGCTGCTGCTAGCTATGGGCTTATGTGTTTGATTTTGGCCCAAAAAAATTAATTTTTAAAATAACAATTTAAATAAATAATATTTATACGAAAATAAATAAAAATTAAATTAATAGATAAATGTCACATATGTGCCATGTAATCAAGATAAATGCCACATAGCCAATTGGGGAATACACAGTCACCCAAACAAGGGATAGGGTGTGGTAAAAATTTATTTTTGGTTTTATAAGGGGGCGTTCAAAAAAAAATACTTCAGGGGGGCAAAACCAAATCTCGCCCTAATGGTAGGGGGATCGTATAATTAACCCTAAAATAAGTGATTATAAAAATAAGCTGAAACGGTTAATCAGCTGTTTTAGTTTCCCAACTTATCATCGATCCAAATAATTCTCAATTCCTAAGCAGACTCTATCCCCTTTTCGATTATAATAACAATCAAACAAGCGCAATTGATATTATACGATACATATTCCTAATTTTCAAATTAAGCAAACGAATGAGATACAGTAACTGTGAATTAAACAAACATGAGAAACATACGCGGATTAAGCAAACGCGATTAAAGTATAAGAACATGCAATCATCGAAATAAATCAACCAACCCTAAGATAAATCGAATTAAGCAAACAAAATATCAGAAAGAAGAATTGAAGGGAAACAGGTTTTATTGGAAATTAAAAGAACCTTAAAGCGTCGGCGGAAACCGATTACAACAGATTAATCCTTGGGATTAGTTCTCCATTCAATCGTACAAAAGCAAAAACCAAAATTGTAAATAGTGAAAAGAACGTTCTGAATAGTACGGCTGCTACTAGGTATAAGGAAGCACACAAAATCTGATTCTAACCCAACTGGGTCGAAAAACATAAAAAAAAAAAACCCGGCCCAAAACTAAATATTCCTAAAGGCAGAATTTGGGTCCTGACTTCAACGAGTTATTCGAGCCTGCTACACTCCGAATCAGCTTCTACGTAAAACATGAAAGTTGTAGCTCTTTGTCTCAGCTTTCTAACGATTGGTAGACGCGCAATTCCGATTCTCGAAGATCCAGTTATGATCCGAACAATGGACATGTATCAAATAACCGCTAAAGCTGAAATTAAGCTGCGTAAATAGATTAACGGCAAACAAAAACTTAATTGTAAAAACATAATAAATCACTAAAATAAACGAAACAAACTAAGGAAATGCCTAAGTACAAACATAAGAGAATGTGCATTAAAATGCACTGATCAGATAGTTCAAGATCAAGCTTTGTTTACATGGTTACTCTCTACAATATTTGAAGTCGTTTTATTACGGTTCTCTCATGTGAACATGCTTATAAGGTATGCAAAAAGGTGCATTAGCACTTCAAATCCCATATTAAATATCGAGTTCGTTAGTTTAGGTTAGAATTAAAGAAAAGTAATAAAGGAATTAGATCAATTTATGAATATGTTCTTAGAGTTCGCGGTATAATGAATTCACTCATAGCCATTAGATATCCAATATTTGAAAGAGAACAGATATATGACATACTCCAAGGATTGCATGAGGAATACAATCCTTTCATCATGATGAAATATGGTGTTCCGTACGAGAACTAGAACTGATGGGTGAACGATTGACAAGGATCGTAAAGGTGGACTATATTTTCCAATACAGCGGAGAAGAGGCTAATCTGCAAGGTTAGCACTATCATGCCCAAGTCAGTATGAGAGTGAGATGAAACGACTGAGATTTGAAAGTGAATTACCTGAGAAATAACACATCTCCCTTTTATATAGTTGAGCATGTATAACCATTAGCTAATCTAACAGTGTGAGATGCAGAGATCTGTCAAATTGATCTTGGGTTGGGATTGTGTGCTTCCACGCATAGGATTATGTACCTATACCGCTTGTAGTATGGTGAGCTATTTCACTCTCTAGGTGTCGTACCTCAAAAAATACGATCCTCGCGATGGACGCGGAAAAAATGTTCGAATAGAGTCTCCACCGAACTTTATTCATTCCAAGGAAGGAATAGGAAACTATCGATAAAACCTATAAAGGATAAGAAAATGTTCATCGCAACCAAATTCTAGGTTCGGGAGTCGATTACACAAGAGGGAATGTATTAGCACCCTCTACGTCTGTTGTACTCAACGGGAACCTCTTGATTCGATTCGTGAGAATAGTTAGTTTGGTTTGTTTGTTTTATTCTAAGGTAAAAGGATTTTGTTTTCTAGGGGAAAATGGCGGTTTTTTTATGAGGGTGCTCGCCAAGGATTGAGACCCTTGTGCTTACGTATTCCCTCGTGCAATGGGAAAGTCAGAGCATTCGTAGTTCATGGACTACGGGAAAAGGTTTGAGGTAAAAATAAAAAAAGTTTACTCGCTAGGACTTCGTATCCTATGCCTACGTACCCTCATAGTGCAATGAGGAAGTCAGAGCAATCATAGTTCGTGGACTACGGGTAAAGGTTTAGGGTAAAAAGAAAAAAAGTTTGCTCGCTAGGACTTCGTATCATATGCCTACGTACCCTAATAGTGCAATGAGGAAGTCAGAGCAATCGTAGTTTGGACGACTACAGTTGGTTGGTTGGTTTGTGTTTGAAATGAACGAGCGTTTAGGTCGCGTTCTAACTGCTAAACGTTGGCTTGTCTGCTCGCTAGGGGAGGCTAAAGTACTAGTTCATATGCGCGGAAGAAGGGATTAAACAGTGTTCTTTTGGAAAGTTGTTTTGAATTATAGATCACACGAGGGCGAGGAATTAGTGTTTTGGGAAGTTTCGGTCGCACGGAGGCGAGAAAAGAGAGTTTGATGTGTTAGATGTTTTGAATGGATGACAATTACTCAAAGCTTAAGAAAGATTCCTCGGGCCCCAAGTAATCGGGAAAACGAGTCGAAAACCCGACTCTCTCTCTCTTTCACCCTTAATTATGAAAGAGTTTTGATATGATTTGAGTATGTACAATAGATGACGATTACTCGAAGCTTAAGAAAGATTTCTCGGGCCCAAGTAATCGGGAAAGCGAGTTAAAGAATCGACTCTCTCTCTTTTTCATCCAAGTGTATGAGAAAATAAGGTTTGATTTTGAAACAGATTAGAAATGTTTTTTATAGAAGAGAATTGTTCGAACTTAAGAAAGATTCATCGGGCCCCAACAATTGAGGAGAGGAATCGAAGATTCCATTCCACCCCCCTTTTCTTCTTTTAAGAAAAAGTGTTTAAGTATAGTTAAGTGTATTGATTTGATTTGAAGAAAATACTCGATATGAATCGAGGTTTGAATTTGCGTACGAAAAAATTGAGAACTAATGGAAAGGAGGTCCTAATGGTTCAAGGTAAGGTCGATGACGAGGCAAAAGCGCTCGACTTACAAGAGGTATGGTTTGTACCTTAGGGTTTCGACTCGAATCAACATATCAGACAAGATATAAATAAATAAGTAATTGAATTGAGTTTTAATCGTGTACACTAGCAAAGTGGACTAGTCTTTTAAACGACCAACTAGAAGTAATTGATCGAGTAGGTGTCACCGTAAGAAAGCCCCTGATTAAGCTTTGAATGTTGTGTAGGGTGGCCAAAAGGTTGATGGCGATGCTTGAAAAGCAATCGACTTACAAGGGTGGAAAATGGCTCGATGTTTGATCGAGAATTTATTTTGAAAATGGTTTTAGTGCAATGGCAAGACATAAGCAAAGTAAAGAAAAGTAGTAAAGTCATTACATGCCATGGGAATTGGAGTACATTTTGTCGAATAGGGATGAAATAACGCGTATGAACAAAAGTGACTTGAGTTTTGGAAAAGTCACTTAATTAGATTAATCCAAGTTAATTACGAAAATTATTCGATTAAGTCAAATAATTAAGTTAATTAAGATTGATTAATAAAGTTAAGCAATTGGAATTCAATTAATCGATTAATTAAGCTAATTAAAATTAATTATGAAAATTATTCAATTAAATCAAATAATTAAGTTAATTAAAATTGATTAACAAAATTAAATTCAAAAATTAATTAATTAATGAAAGGTGAACACGAGTACATAAAATAAGTCGAATCACAATGTGCTCCAAAGTTGATTTGTACATAACGACCACATAATTAAAGTGTTGTATGTATGGGTCATAACGCGGTAAATAATTCAATTAATGTGAGAAAGAAAATTTTGTGGCATAACGGTATCAAGTTACCAAATCCATGAATTTAAAATTCAATTTAAGCTCAAAGAAATTGAATAGCCACAAACCCCGAAGATTCTCAAAAATTTATAAACTTATTCAAAAAATAAATCAGAGAATCTACAAGATTTCTTCATATCATATGGGGTGAAGGTAGTAAGCAAAAGGAATTGATAAAAACCTGGGTCTGTTACTTTCATAATTCAAATATTTCTAATTTATTTCTCCTCAATAAACATATAAGAAAATATTTTGAAAAAAAAAAATCAACATAAGTATAGATGGCATAGAAAATATTTGCTATTTGTTTCTCAAAATTTTCCCCAACAAACATGAGGCATAGAGTATAAACCCACTCAGTATTTTCTTATGACCATCAAAATTTTCCCCAACAAACATGAGGGATAGAGTATAAACCCACTCAGTATTTTCTTATGACCATTTCTTAATACACCATCCAAATTTCTTATACACCACGTGAAATTATTTTTTTGCCCCCCAGTTCCGGATATGTACATCCTGACGCACCGTTTTTTTTAAAACGTTGTCTTGTTCCGGATGTGCAAATTCGGAATGACAATTACGCGTTTTCCGGATGTGTACATCCGAAAAAATGGCTGAAACTTAAAAAGGTATATTTATTTTAAAAAATAATAATAATATGTATTTTAAAAGAATAACGATCAACAGTAAAACATTACTTCTATTACCAGAGTCGACACAAAGTTGGTGGTACTCATATTACCACTTGCAGAACCAATGGACTGACTTTAGGTCACAAGATACAGAGGAATTGTTTCTGCTCAGGTTCATTGCGAGGAGATAATTCAAGATCTCTTTAAAATAACAGTGGATCCTTAGAAGGGAAATCGGTCCGCTGAAATGATAAGATAATTTTGTTAGATTTGTGTATTCCTCATAATAGGATAATTCAGGGAGTGGCGTGTGACTTTCTATAAATCAACCGGGTTTAAGCCTAAAAGAATTATATTTTACAAGTTCGCGTTGGTTTTTTCTAAATGATACATACTGATGTATATTGATGTATATTTATATATTGGAACTTGTTTATTATGGTTATTATGCCCACTTGCTGATGTCTATTGATGTATATGTATATATTATAACTTGTATATTAATGATACAGTTCCTCCTGCTTATTATGTACATTTGCTAGCTTTCCGTGCTCGATACTACATAAGTGAAGTAGAAAATTCTGATTCTGGTTCTGCAAGTGGTAATAGGAGATACGAAGAACAAAGTTTTCTATTGGCGGGAAACTTAATCCATTGACTCAAGATCTTCATCACGCTATCAAGAATCTCTCCGCTGAACTTTATTCTAAAGATGTTCATTTTCTCATGGAGCTTATTCAAGTACATTTAACCTTTCATGATGCATTCATGATATTAAATGATAGTTGTTTATATTCATGACCGTAAATCTGTTGTTAACTTTATCAGAATGTCGAAGACAACTATTATATTGACGGAGAGACTCCAACCCTAGAGTTTGTTATAACTTCTGATGACATTACTGCTACTGGTGCACCAGCTACATTACTTATTTTCAATAATGAAAAGGGTTTATCTCCGAAATATATTGAGTTCATCTGTAGTGTTGGACGATCAACAAAGAAAGATAACAGGAGTAGTGGTTACACTGGAGAGATACGAAGAACAAAGTTTTCTATTGAAGAGATACGAAGAACAAAGTTTTCTATGGGCGGAAAACCTAATCCTTTCTCGCTCCCCTCATTTGAATGTATATTAACTTGCGATGATATATTAATGTATGCGACCAACCAACAAAATCAATTTTTAAAAAAAAATAAAGTTATGTTATTTTCCGGATCTGCAGTTCCGAAATTTAAAGCTATACTATGTTTTCGGATGTGCACATCCGAAACACATCAGCATTTTTTAAAAAAACGGTGCGTCCGGGTGTGCACATCCGGAATCAGGGGGCAAAAACGAAATTTCACGTGATATATAAGAAACTTGGGTGGTGTATTCAGAAATGGTTTTTTCTTATTCTTATCTTAACATGCAACATTCTAAAAGAATGACAATGTTTAAGCAACAAAAAAAACCTTACTTAGAGATGGCATAAACAAGAAAATTATGCTAAGAAAACTTCAACAGACTTATGCCATCATGCTTTTGCACATCAAACAAAGTATTACTCACAGTGCTCCTCAAGCAAATTTAATACAACCATGTTTTGCACACTGAAATCAAACATTTCGCATGGCATAGAGATATCGAGACAAAACTGAATCGTACACAAACCGCAAACCGCATATGCATTAGTAGGATTTTGAATCTAAATCGAATCATGATAAAATATGCGACGGAACAAGAAATATTATCAACATGCAGCAGATTGAATTATGACTACAAACAATTGAAATCCAAAACACAAAAGCCATAGAAAACTAAGGATACAATTGCAACAGTGGATCACTTTACCAAAGCAATCTTAAGTCGAATGGTTACCAAATGATTTGGAACAATGAAAATAGCCAATACAAGGCGACGCCGGACCAGTGGATCCCTGGCGGTGGTGGGTAGTATTCCGAAGAGTCTGTGGAGGTGCATTGTTTGGCTAATGCAAAAGAAATCAGGTTGGGCCCAAGACTGTCCCAAAACAACTAAAATCAGGCTTTAACAGTAATCACACACGAAATCCAATTTGTAACAAGACACTAATTATCTTCATGCTCGCAAGTGAGTGTCACTCTCTAACATGGCATAACTGAGATCGAAACACAGAGGTGACAAGCATATGCGGAATCAAGACATTTAAGCACATGTTCATAATGAAGTCGCAGCATAATAATCAGACACATACCGCGACAATCAAACAATTCGTCATGTAAGGGAAATAAATCCGCAACAGCCACCAGTCTGCACAGTTTGGAAAATATTGAAACGAAAGTTTTACATTGCAAAATCATCATAAACTCTACGCACATAAACTGAACCAATCGGTGTCAAATAATTGTCACCGACATACGCGGTTTTGTCACAAAAATACAGGCAACAGCAGTAACTACATGATATTCATGACGTTTCCAAGTTGAAAGTTAAATACTACAGCAGCTTGCGTCGCAACATTCTTCAACAAACACCAACAGCAGCACATCAATTTCAAGCACAAATATGTAGAGCATACGGATACAAGATGGAAACCGATTCAAAATCGACTAGTAACAAATTCAGCATGCTATAGTAACCACTTTCAGTATTATTACTGACATTTTTTTACATTGACCAACATGACAAAACCCATCCAATATTTAACCTATCAGTTCACTATCCCAAAAATCAAATGCTGCAAAGTCGATTCAATCATCAAATATACAAGTTGTACATAACCATACTCTAACAAGCAATCCTCTTAAAAGGTCACAAGAAAAGTCCAGAAAAAAGGAATAGAAACAAAACGCATAGCAAGGCCTGCATACACCAACAACTGCAGGGTTGTATTAAACAGTAGCATGACTCAACATGAATGAAAACAATTAATCTAACTTGCATAAACCCACAGCATCGTATCAGTAAAGCAACAACAACTTCAATTTGAAATGAAAAAAACAAAGCACCTCAACAATAATGTAATGCTTATCATTCTGCAGCACAAACCATATTAAATTTGGTTGTATTAAGTTCAGTTTTCAGCAGAACGTAAAATACCAACCAACTTGAAACGAATTCAAAGAGTGGGAGTAAAACCAACCGAAAACGAATTCCTGAGTTGATTGTTGTTCTGACTTGGTGATGAGCGGATTTGTTGCAGTCAATGTCGCCAGGTTCTATCGTTGCAGAGTTGATGAGTGGAGCGGCTGAGACGTTGTTGTTGTTGAGGCGAAATCGAAATATGTTGTCATTGCTGAAACTGAATGTAACAGAGCAATTGGACGCGAAAAAGTGAGGGACATAACTTGTAGCTTGTGATGATGAAGAATCTGGCAAAGGCTGCTGAAGATGGCGGGAGTTGATGCTCAGTCGAGAAGAATGACGGAACGCCGACGATGTCCTCGTTCTATTTCAATCTTCTTTGAGGCTCCAAGGGTTGTCTCATGCGTTGAGTTTGGAGGAGGTTTAGTACGAAGAAGGCGACGGGTTTATGGCGGAAACAGGATTTTGAAAGCTGAAATCGTGACGAGGTGACGAATGGAGTTTTTGATGGTGGTCAACAAAGTAACATTATGCGGTGACAAAAACGGCCTTCTCGGAGGAAAGGTGGTGAACCGTTGGAGGTATTTTGGTGGTGACGGATTCAATGGTGTTCTATGGGTTACAAATGAAGGTTTCAAGGAACTAGTGGTGATGTTGAAGTTTGAGGGTTGAGACGGAAATGGAGAGAAAGGGGGGTATGGTGAGTGGTGGAGAAAGTGACAGTATGATGAAGGAAGAAGGAGATGTGAGGGTGAATTTCACGGTGAGGGAGATCGTATGTGGCGAAAATGAAAGCGGAAGGGAGAAGAAGAAGGTGGAAGAGTGAAAAATCTGGCTAGAAGGTTATTTACGGTGGTGGTGCCGGAAAAAATTCACGATGTAGCGATGAGAGATTAATGGCGGAAATAGTGTTTTAAGCTTGAAGATGATAAGATGGAGGTTTAATTGAGGATGAGAGTTTTATTGAAGAAGGAGCAGGGGAGTGGTGAGTCGTATGGTCACCAGAGAGAGAGTATTTTGTTTTCCAATTCTTCAGAAAAATTGAGAGTGGAAAGAAACTTGGTCCCCCACGTTTCTCTCTTTTTTCTCTTTTAATTCTTCTCCCTCTTTTTTATTTTGACAATATAATTAGAATTAAAATAAACCCAATTAGTAAAATAAATTTAATATAAATATAAAACAATTAGTAAATAAAATAAAATAAAATAAAAGAATTAAAATTGAATTAAAGTCGAACACGAAGGTATCTGAAAAACTTAAAATGAGTGTATCAAAATGATCAGCGCGGAATAAACGACTCGGAAAAATACAATGTTTGGTCAGATTTGAAAATAAATTGGGACCGGTAAAAATGACTTAGACTGATCGAAATGTGACTGAAAAGTCGTCGAAAAATAAGACGAGCGCAAAGTGATTTTTTATACTTGAGAAATAATTCAATCAGTCTGTCTGTATATCCAAGAATTCATTATGGCCAATCATTTCAGGCATTATTCATGCTGAAAAACAAGTTATGTTATGCAAGTGATGCAAACTGAAAATAAAGTCAGACAAATCAAATTTTGAAAAAGGTAGGACAAATTTGGGGTATGACACTAGATTGTAGTTATTTGACCTTCTGGGTGGCCTAAAATATTTTCCCCCAAGCCCTTACCCCTGCTCTGTAGGGTGAGGAAATTGTTGAGATTTCCTTCTTCCCGTCATTACTTGGTTTAAGTAAAAGGTTGTGATGTGGTATCAATGTTATAGAGATCTAGTGCCTTAAATGCGTCCATACCGTTGATGCTCCGCAAGTGCACGGAAATATCGAAGTAATATAAAAGATTGTCGAACCCACAGAGACCAATGTCAACCTACCGTTATCTATCGTTGCTTTGTAAAGCTAAGGCTAATGAATGATTAATTAAGGGAAAACCAAGACTAAAACTAAAATAAAACTAAGAAATGTAATTGAGAACAGAGAGACCGGAATGTGGATCCCGTGTACCTCAGGCACTCAGCAATTGATTGACGCTAATTTACGTATGTTCCGTAGAAAACATTGGTTTAAAGACTCCGCCTCACACTCTCGCGTTATTGACTGAAGCCACATTTCCTAACCACAGGATTTTGCTCTCGCTCGCCCGTTCTAATTAGAAAACGTATTTTGAAAATCAATTAGATCCTAATCGATACCTAAAGCGCTCTCGCTGTTTTTAGGATCAATGCCCCGTTCCCACTATCTGGTTTGATCCCCACGCTCTCGCAGTGCCGACTCTAACCTTTACTTGCTTCTCACTCTCGTGACGAAACAGTGTTAAATAACCTCTCACTCTCGTGACGAAGTTATTTAAATTAAACTTAGAAACAAAGACCAAAACTGAATTTATTATAAGTTAACGCTAATTTAATTACCCAGTCCCGTCGGAACGACGGACCTCACAAACCGGACTCTAAACATTTAGCCGGACATAGAATTAAATGAAAACAACACAGACATGATAAGTAAATTTGAAAGCATTACGATAACTAGTGTAGGAAAACGATAAACAATAATAATAAGCAATGCAATAAAGAACCTGTAAAGACTAGAAGCAGAATGTGGAAAATAAAGAACTTGAATTAACTTAAATAATGACGGTAAGCTTTGATCCAAGCGTTACAAATTAAAGGCCTAAATACTAATGGTGTGGTAGTTCCTCAATGTGAGATAACTACCACTTTTACAATGGTAATTTACTGCCTAAAACTATGAACAGCGCTTTCGCGCACAGAAACTTGGATCCCCCAAAATAACAAGGGAAATCCTATATATAGAGGGAGATTTCGTTCTGTAACTACCATAGAGCATAAGTGAGTGGTGGAGAAAGTGGGAGGTTGGAGAAGTCTTCGGAGAAAATGTAAACGTGTGAAAGTTGATCCTCTAAAACTTCGTGACCGCGTTTCTGCTCAACGTATTAAACCTGTTTTGGACGCATGACGATCGTGAAGCTTCTGTTACGCTCGTGATGAATTTTTGTGTCTGCCACGGTCGTGGTGGGCCTGCCACGGTCGTCACACCAGCAGAATTTAGATTCTGCTGTTTTCTGCTCTTTTCTACATCTTTTCTTCCTTGTTTTGCTTCTTTTATCCACTTTGCATACTTTTAACTTGGAAATAGAAATACCTGCAAAAACACTTAAATATTCTCGAGAAAATCGGATATTAGACGAAAACGATATAATAATTGAATGTAAATCAAGGCCAAAATACGATACATTTTCGTGTTATCAAACACCCCCACACTTAAACCTTTGCTTGTCCTCAAGCAAACCATGACTCGTACGAAAAATAATGCATACGGATACTCATCCTAGGCTACCAACTCTACTTCGGTTGAGTTTGTGTCATAGGTACTAGCTTACACACTAAGGATATCGTAACAACACAATTCCGCTTTTGCGGTCATCAACCTCCCTCCTATACAAAGCAATCTGAATCATGTCATTATACCTAAACCTAACTAACTCATCCTTCTTTCATCCCTTTTCATTCTGGCGCAATCACATTAAGCCCGTTATCCTTTCACACTCATGGTAGGATAACCTGTTAGTGACTATGATCTCATTATTATTATCAAAAAAAAATTTCTTTTGCACATTGGCTTAAATATCAATAAAATAAAGAAGTTTGCACCGTTGGGCTAAATGATCAGGTGAGGATCAACTAACTTAGAAGGAGCATTTCTTTTCATTCATTTTTTTTTCTTTTCAATTTACCATTTAAACATGAGATCATACACTTATTTGCATCGGCTTCCTACTTAGTGCGTGCTTAGGATGGTGCTGACTGCTAAATAAACTAATTAGGGACTACTAAAGGGGTGAGAACTTAAGGCTACGGCATAACAAGTACTCAAATCGATTTCCATAATAAGGAGGCTCACGGTGTTAAGACGATATCGATTTTGCGGAATTTTTCCCACGACTCACAATCTAACCTTAATTTCGTCTGTAACCTAAGATTTTCAAAAGAAACCCTATTTTTAACGCAAAAATTTTCAAAATATTTGGTGTGGCTCAAGGGAGTGGGAAATCGATAAACACAAAATCGTATATAAAGATTTGACAGCACATGCAAAGACGCAACGAAAATAGAAAAAAATTTAAAATCATGCTAGAAAGCAATAAATCTAACTAAAATGCGTTAAAATGAAAGCGATAGAGTTCCTCCCCCACACTTAAACCAAACATTGTCCTCAATGTTTTGATAAAAGGTGGTAAAAGAAAGATAGAACCTGTATGACTGCCAATGCGTGCTACCATAGCCAAATTCACTCTGATTCTTCCCTTGCTGTCCTTGTCTTTGCTGACCACTTCTACTCCGGTGTCTTGTACTACGAGATATCTGAATTTGCTGAAACTTCACTTTCTTGAAGCCGCTCATTATATGGCCTGTTTCCGAAGGAAGTACCTTCTCCTATCATACTCATCATCGGTGTCACCACCAGCAGCGACATTCGTTCGTGGGCACCAACTCATCTTAAGGGATTATCATCAAGAGATCGTTCGCCTAAATGTAGCTGAGACGTGACAAGCGATACAATTCTTCATTTTCTGCAAACATAAACAATGAAAGGAAAACATTTAAATTAAAAACTTGTGGGTTTCCTCCCACGCAGAGCTTTGTTTAACGTCGATAGCTCGACGGATGAAAGTGTTAATTTTCGGTTTCCATGGCCATTTATCAAGCCATCTCACATATCCCTCACCTTTTCTTTTCTTCCTTCTGTGGGGTGGTTCATTCTTTTGAACTTGTGGTGGTGATTCTGGATCTATGCTAAGTATCAGTTTTTCGAGTTTTGGCTTAGTTATGTCATCCACCACCTCAAAGTTTAACCTTACCCTCTTAACACTAATGATTTCCCTATTTTCACAGTCCTCTAAGTTTCCTTTTTTATACAGGACCTCAGACAAAGGTGTGTTAGTGTTGATATTTTCCAATATCTCCACATACGTTTTGGATTGGGAGTCTACCTTAGTCTCTACAAACCTTTGCGGGAAAAGAATTGGCGGGGTATAGGGATGAGGACCAGTCTTAGGGGATACTTTCTCTACCTCTTTGACGACCTCCCTTTCAGGTGGTCCTAGTGAATTTTTCTCAATCTCTACTTCTTCCTCACCAGAACTCTTCTCAACCTCAATATCACTCTCCTCGACCTCATTATCACTCTCCTCGGGATTCTCGATTTGTTCTTCATTAATGATTGTTACAACATCCACATGCTCCTCAGGGGAGGGTCCTATAGGTGTCAGTGCAAGTAGTAAGATTTGGGTCTCCAATGCCTCAGTGTGAGTCACGAGGGACTCGACCATAGTGTTCATCCGCCTAAGGGTTTCATAAGTATCGAGATGTTGTTTTCTAAGTTCTTCATTCTGGAGAGTTTGTGTCTCCACAAAGTGCTCCATCATAAATTCTAACCTCGAATTAGTTGTTGTTTCAATGAAATCCTCCATTAATGCTTCAAGGTCGGAATTGACGGATTCTTGTGGTTCCTCAAAATATTGGGAGTGGTAATTTGGGTGGAAATGAGTTAGTGTCGCATTGAAATCCTCCATTAGTATTTCGAGATTGGAATTATGTGATTCTTGCGGTTCCTCAAAATTTTGGGAATGGTAATCATAGGAAAAATTTGGTTGCGGTTCCTCAAAATATTGGGAGTATTGCGGTTGATAATTGTAGAGAAAATTTGGGTGCGGCTCCTCAAGATATTGTGAGTGGTTATCATAGAGAAAATTCGGGTGATACATAGTTTTTAATTTTTTAAATTTTTTATTATTATATATTTTTTTTATAGGAGTGCCTTAGTCTATACGGTGCAATAACGGAATAACAATATTGACTGTTGGTCCCCGGCAACGGCGCCAAAAACTTGATGCTCCGTAAATGCACGGAAATATCGAAAAAATATAAAAGATTGTCGAACCCACAGAGACCAATGTCAACCTATCGTTATCTATCGTTGCTTTGTAAAACTAAGGCTAATGAATGATTAATTAAGGGAAAACCAAGACTAAAACTAAAATAAAACTAAGAAATGTAATTGAGAACAGAGAGACCGGAATGTGGATCTCGTGTAACTCAGGCACTCAGCAATTGATTGACGCTAATTTACGTATGTTCCGTAGAAAACATTGGTTTAAAGACTCCGCCTCACACTCTCGCGTTATTGACTGAAGCCACATTTCCTAACCACAGGATTTTGCTCTCGCTCGCCCATTCTAATTAGAAAATGTATTTTGAAAATCAATTAGATCCTAATCGATACCTAAAGCGCTCTCGCTATTTTTAGGATCAATGCCCCGTTCCCACTATCTGGTTTGATACCCACGCTCTCACAGTGTCGGCTCTAACCTTTACTTGCTTCTCACTCTCGTGACGAAACACTGTTAAATAACCTCTCACTCTCATGACGAAGTTATTTAAATTAAACTTAGAAACAAAGACCAAAACTGAATTTATTATAAGTTAACGCTAATTTAATTACCGAGTCCCGTCGAAACGACGGTCCTCACAAACCGGACTCTAAACATTTAGCCGGACATAGAATTAAATGAAAACAACACAGACATGATAAGTAAATTTGAAAGCATTACGATAACTAGTGTAGGAAAACAATAAACAATAATAATAAGCAATGCAATAAAGAACCTGTAAAGACTCGAAGCAGAATGTGGAAAATAAAGAACTTGAATTAACTTAAATAATGACGGTAAGCTTTGATCCAAGCGTTACAAATTAAAGGCCTAAATACTAATGGTGTGGTAGTTCCTCAATGTGAGATAACTACCACTTTTACAATGGTAATTTACTGCCTAAAACTATGAACAGTGCTTTCGCGCACAGAAACTTGGATCCCCTAAAATAACAAGGGAAATCCTATATATAGAGGAAGATTCCGTTCTGTAACTTCCATAGAGCATAAGTGAGTGGTGGAGAAAGTGGGAGGTTGGAGAAGTCTTCGGAGAAAATGTAAACGTGTTAAAGTTGATCCTCTAAAACTTCGTGACCGCGTTTCTGCTCAACGTATTAAACCTGTTTTGGACGCATGACGATCGTGAAGCTTCTGTTACGCTCGTGATGAATTTTTGTGTCTGCCACAGTCGTGGTGGGCCTGCCACGGTCGTCACACCAGCAGAATTTGGATTCTGCTGTTTTCTGCTCTTTTCTGCATCTTTTCTTCCTTGTTTTGCTTCTTTTCTCCACTTTGCATACTTTTAACTTGGAAATAGAAATACCTGCAAAAACACTTAAATATTCTCGAGAAAATCGGATATTAGACGAAAACGTTATAATAATTGAATGTAAATCAAGGTTAAAATACGATACATTTTTGTGTTATCAACCGTATATGTATTTTCACCTGCTTGATTATGATGACCTTTAGGAACTAGTGTAACTGAGTATCTGTTGGGTAAATTTGGACCGATGGTAATGCTTACTTCCTTCGTTTTCATAAGATACTGTTGTTTATCGATGTTTTTGGTATAAAAAATAATGAATTTGAAAGTCTATGAGATTAACTCAAAAAATCTCCAAAGCAATTTGTGTAAATACGTTGTTTCAACACACGTGTGTGTGAATTGAATGTAGCGTAGTGAAAGACTTTAAATAAAGTCAAGTTGTGATAAATGACAAGGTAAAATGAAGTGAATAAAATTAAACAAAGTAAAAGAAAAGTACAATGTTCCGTCTAAGGAATAAAAAAACTAAGAAAAAAGTGTGGACGCAGACGCATACATGTTTCTCGCTCAATTGTTTCGCTCTTTGACTTGGGTACTCCAGTGGTATGGAGAGTATGTATGAAATTTTACGACCACGATCCTCATGTATGAGTTTGGTATTTATTCTATTTAAAAAATAATAGTCGACGGCGGTTATGGCCACTAGGGGAATAGTTGCACTTGTTTCACATTCAATCCTTCAGGTTTCCACTAGTGCGCTTACGTGTCTTCCAAGACGCTATCTTCTTGCAACCCATGTTGAGTAGTTACTGTTTCCCACTTCTTCTACTTTTTCACGATCTCTTGATGATAATTGCTCCATAATGTTGTCGACGATGCTTCTCAAAGACCCTAAGACTTGTAAAATTAACTAAGTCTTTTATACCATGTAGTTTTGTCGACGAGTCCTTTTGATGGAATGAAAACCTCTGTCGAATGTCCTTCCCAAGATTCTAGACATGTTTATGTCAACTATCTTTTTTGAGATTTTAGACATCTTTCCCAGTAATCCAGGTCTTGGGAATTTATCCCCGAGAGTCCTTCCAACCATGTCTCGCCGTGCCGACGACTTGATCGATCCTTCGTCGTTGGTCTGTCGACAACTTGTCACTAATTCTTCTTTAAGAATTTTTCATTAATGTTTTCATATCTTTATGACGATACTTCATTCTTTATGACAAAATCTTTTCATTGACATTTTTTGTTGACTTTCTAGTTGGTGAAAATCCAAGTGTAACAGATGCCCCCAAAAAATGTCACTGTCGACCCATCTCTGAGGGGAGAAAAGTGGCATTGTTTGTAACTGCTTCACCACTGTTCACATTTTGTGCCACATCACCTCAATCATGCTTGTTGTCAATCATTATGACTAACTTTCTTACCAAACGTTACGTCTTTAAGACGTGTAAATTCAGTACATAATTACCTCGAATTCCAAGGCTATTAACTAGACACTAACCCGAGATTCGAGATTTTGTTTTTAGTCATAGATTTCCTCTCCTCGAGATGATTATTGGCTTCGAGCATGCCATCTATCCATGTTCGTGGGAGAAAATTTTCACCATCTTTTCTTTGTCTATTTAAGCCCTCTCTCCTTCCAATATCGACTTTCTTTCCTCATTTTTGTCTCTGAAGCATACAGAAGCGGAACCATAACTGTGCCACCCACTATTCTTCTATTTCCAGTTTGTCATCTCACTCGACCTTAAAAATGGCCCAAAAAGGTCTCATTCAGGACCAACCTCCATTTGTTGATGTTCTTGACAAGTTTATTCTAGCCAAAGATCGGGCATACGTTTGGGAACCACCCATGGCGGATGCTCAAAGACATATCTGGTATGCAAATCTGTTAGTCCATTTTTTGGTAGCAGGTACCACCTTCTCTTTCATGGGTCCTATCCCCGGAGCCTCTAAACTACCTGAGTGTTTTGACACCATCTTTCCTGGTTGTCCCAAGGAAAACTAGGGCCTTGTGTTCTTCAAAAGATATTCTTTTGACCTTGGCTTTCTGCAAAAATGAATTTTCTGATCTTTACCCCCCCCCCCCTTTCTCAAACCGCTGACTCTGCTTACATCACCTAGATGGACCGGGTAGAGTCGCAAAAAAGACCCATGAGGAAAAAACAAGGGATCTACGACCTTATCCAGGTTTCTAGGGTAGATCCTAGATATAATCCGGCCATGCTTCTTGCAACGATATGCTTCTGTGATATTTCAACCAACACCTTCCAGCTGCCTTGTGGGATGGTTACTCCCACCCTTTTCTATCTTACTGCTATTGCCGGCCTTTGGCCCAATGGGGAGGATTATAAACCTTCTACTGAAACTGACTTCAAATTCTCCAGCCACACTTATAACACTGATCGTGGCTTTATGAGTCTATCAGATTATCTAGCTGCAAGTATGCAGTCTATCGCGTAGTTTTAAAAGATATCAAACTCACAGAGACTAATAATCAATCTATTGTTATCTATTGATACTGTGTAAAGCTAAGGCTAATGAATTTTTGGTTTGGAATGGAAATAGAAGCTAAGACTAAAATAGGATTAAGAAATATATCAGAAAAGAGACACCAGAATGTTGATTGTGTGTACCTTGGGGACTTTGTAATTCATTGGCGTTAGTTTACGGTTAAATTGCTTTTAGTAGAAAATACTAGTTTAAAAACTCTATCTCACACTCTCGCGCTATTGATTAAAGCTACACTCACTGAACATGAGATTTTCTTCTCGCTCGCTCATTTTAATCAAAAATTATTTTTTGAAAACTAAATAAGTCCAAATTGATCCCTAAAGCGCTCTCACTATATTTAGGATCGATGCACAATTTTCACTATCGGCTCAAACCTTTATTGTTTTCACTCTCGTGCAAAACCATTTGAAATAAAATTGAAAGCTAAAGCCATAAGAGAAATTTATGAAAATTTAACGCCAATTTTATTACCAAGTCCCGTCAGAACGACGATCCTCACATACCTGACTCAAAGAGGTTTAGCCGAACTTGCTTCGAAACTTAAACATAGAAATCATGGTAATTGAATTTAAGGACAGCATGATAAATAAATTAAAATGCGATAACGGAAATATATAAAGCAATAATATAAGAAACCTATAAAAACTAGAATTAAATTTTGCGGAATACTTCGAGTACAACGGACGGAAACAAAATAAACATCAATAATGCCGGCAAGATTATGATTCAAGCGTACAATAACAGAACTTAAGACTAATGATGTGATAATCTCTCAATGTAAGATATTATCACTTTGAATGTAAATATTTGCTTAAAACTAAATCGACAAAGCTTCCGTGCATAAACTTGGATACTCAAAACCTATGAAAATTGATCTTATATAGAGGTATATTGCTGCTAACTGCCTTCAAATTCGTGAAGAAGTCATGGAGAAAATGTAGGGAAATGGGGAAGAATGGGCCAAATTATGTTTTCCACGTTTGCTGATTCTGCGCGTTCATGGCGAATGCCATGGGCTTAAGTTGAATATGACGTGACTAAGGTACATGGTGAACGCCACGAGGTGGTAGGGAACTCCATACACCAGAACACTGCAGATTCTGCCAAAAACTCCCTTTTTCTTGCTCTTTTCGTCGTCTTCTTGCAATGACACTCTATATTCGACAAGTACCTCAAATGCAAACATAACACGACATAATAGTACGAAAACATGATAAAAAGACACTAAATAGCATGTGAATCGGGTCGGAATATACGATACGTTTTCACGTTATCAAACTCCCACACACTTAAACCTTTGATTGTCCTCAAGCAAACTGCTAGACATATGAAAAAAAACTTTGTAAAACTTTGTAGCAGGTAATATCAAGACTCATGAAAAGCAATGCATACAGATACTCATTCTAGGCTATAAAATCCACTTTAGCTAAGATTGTTTCGATAGGTACTCGCTTACACACTAAGGATATTGTAAGAACACAATTTTGCGGTTGTGTGTTCATAAGCCTCCCTCCTATACAAACCAATCTGAATCATGTCATTATGCCTAAGACTAACTCACTCATCCCTATTTTGTCCCTTTCCATTCCGGTGCAATCACATTAAGCCAATTATCCTTACACACTCATGGTGGGATAGCCTGTTAGTGACTATGATCTCATTTTTTCTTTTTCTTGCACATTGGCATAAGTGTCAACAGATAAAATAATTTGCACCATTGGGCTAAGTGATCAGGTGAGAATCACCTAACTTAGAAGGAACACTTCTTTTTATCACGTTTTTCTTTTTTCTTTCTTTTTAAGTCCGAGATCATACACTGATTTGCATCAGATTCCTACTTAGCGTGTGCTTAGGATGGTGCTGACTGCCCAATAAACTACTTAGGGACTAATAAAGGGTGAGAACTTAAGGCTATGGCATAACAAGTACTCAAATCGATCTCTATAATCGGGAGACTTAAGGTGTTAAAACGATATCGATTTTGTGGATTTTTTCCAAGTCTCCACAATCTATCCTAAACTTCATCTATAGCCTAAAACTTTCAAAAGGTGCACTGAATTTCAAAGTCAAAATTTTTGTTATGGCTCAAAAAAAGGGAAAAATTAATAAATACGGAAAACCACACATAACGACTCGACAGCACATGCAAATGACTCAACAAAATACTGAAAACAAAAGAAATTCTAAAAATATAAACTAAATTAAGAAACAGTAAGTCTAAC
The DNA here is from genome assembly GCA_022829125.1 of Lathyrus tuberosus. Lineage (NCBI taxonomy): Eukaryota > Viridiplantae > Streptophyta > Magnoliopsida > Fabales > Fabaceae > Lathyrus > Lathyrus tuberosus. The sequence continues at coordinate 14,947,503 of JALAZF010000018.1, forward strand.
TAGAAAGTAAGTAAAGATAAAACGATAAAAACTTCTCCCCCACACTTGAACTAAACATTCTCCTCAATGTTTTGATACAAGGTGGAGAATGAGTAAAGGAACCTGAATGGAGAACTTAGTAACGACCTCGGCCTCGTCCTCATCCATATCCGCCACTACCTTGGTGAGGATGTGGTACACCCACGTGTTGCATGTACTCTAGCAAATCTATCATCCCCACACGCAATCCTGAAATCTCCTCGACCAGTTCTTCTAGGTTATGTTCTATGCATCCAGCGTAATCGTGTTGCTGCTCCTGTATCTGGTGGATAATAGCCATCATGTCGTCATGCTGCCTCTGTATGTCTCTAAGCAGGTGGTCGCACTCGGTGTTTACATTATTCTGGTGTCGCAGCTTGCTAAGGACATCGTAAAGTGAGGTCCTAATCGCGGTGTAGTTATATTCCTCATGAGACTGATGTCCGAAGGAGGCACCTGAAAAGGCATTAGAAAAACCATGTGCAGTATGTGCGTGTAAAATGGTCAGTCACATGGGTGAGAGCGTCTTGCCCCATATGGTCGAACTCACCGTCAGTAGGACCACCCTCGTTATCATGCATGGGAATATCAGTGGGCGTAGGATGACTAGACTCTAGGGCATTCAAATCATAAAGCCAATTGTTCCGACGTTGCACATCAGTGCATGCAGAACAAGGTAGAATAACGCTTCGGATATCATGGTTGTTAATCATTAAACAATACCTACCGTCTTGCCTAGCCTTAACCAGATGCATGGATCGGCAAGTCCCTAAATCAAAAGGGGGTGTATCGAGGGTCTCTAAATCATCCCTCTGATGCAAATGGGGTTAGAGCCTCTAGTAGTAACAGAGTACATGTGTGAAAGCGTAAATGGAGTCAGATTGACTAGTGTCTATGTGAGTGCACTATACATAAAGAAGAGCTCCTTAGAATTTACTTTTCCATTATTCACCCGGCCAAACAAAGTGTTTGCTAAAATACGGTGTAAGTAAAGAATGGACGAATTGTGAATCACTTGGTTAAGGCTAGGCAAGACGATAGATATTGTTTGATGATTAATAACCGTGTTATATAGAGTATAAATTTACCTTGTTTCACGCGCACTAATGTGCAATGCCGGAATAATTGGCTTTATGATTTGATCGCCCTAAAGCCTGATTATCCTGCCCCCATTGACATTCACATGCAGGATAACGAGGGTGGTTTGATTGGCGATGAGTTTGACCATATGGAGCGAGACGCTCACACTCTTGTGACTGACTAGGACTGGGCATCGGATTGGGCCAGTTCGGGTTCGGGCCAAAAACCCCAAACCGGCCTATCCATCGGGTGGGGTATTTCGGCCCATTTCTGACCGGATATGAAATTCGGGTTTTCGGGTTCGGGTAATTTCGGGTTCGGGTATCTTATTCGGATTTATACGGGTTTTAACAGTTTTGGGCCCAGTAAAAATAAATACAATTTTTTTTTATTTTGACCAAGGATGACCCAATTTAAAAAATGGTCAAAATACATTGTTAAGTCAAATTTTTTTGTTTATTAAGAAATGGGCCAGTTATTGGGCCTTCCAAAAACATTCAAAATAACTATTAGATATCATATTTCCCTTATAACTAAAATTAAAATTAATCCTTGTAAAGACCATATAAAATCTAGGTTTAAAATCAATCCATCCAACATAAATACATGTAGTAGTACTAGTAGGTTTAAAATTAATCCTTCCAACATAAATTCATACATGTAGTAGTAACATTAACAAAGCCAAATGAATCTAATAAAATTAACCAACACAACCAAAGCACCATGTGAAACCAGTAACATTTATATATGTAGAGGAATGACTTCTGGCCTCTACTTCATTTATATTCAGCCTGTTCAAAAATAACAAATATAGATTATTTAGTATGTGGAATCAAAATGTCCATATAATTAAAAATTAACAAAATTAACCATATAATTAAAAATCATCATTAATATTTCTTTATATATTCAATCATAATAATAATAATCATACCCCACGTCTAGTTTTCTTTAACATCAATAATTCATAAGAGAGAGGTTATGCTTTGAAATATCTCTCTTTTTAATATATTTTAGCTAATAAAATGTTTGTGAGCTATAGTGTTAACCTCAAGAAGTTCAATTGGAGAGTTTGTTGAATTGACAGAATCATAAAATTGATCTGTTCTCTTCTTTTTGGACCTTAGCAACACTGGAAGCTCTTGATCAAAATCATAATTTTGATTAATGTTACTATTTGGCATTCCATATTGAAGCTCCATTATCTCAGCTTCAAGAAAAAAATTGTCACCACTCATCATTAAAGAGAAATATCTCAGATCGAAAAGGACCAAACTAAGTAATTAATTAATGGAGCACCAAAATGAATTAATGATGTTTACCTTGCTAATATTAGGGACCACAGCTCTAAGTGCAAAGAGTCGTTGATTGAGTTTGTTTCTTCTATTCCTTTCAGAAACAATATTCTTAGATGAAGTTGTACCATCAGGAGAGCTTGAATCATAGTATCCTGAAAACGTTTCATCCAATCCCCAGCTGCCACCACATCCATCTCAATTATCAATTTCACTAATTGTATATAGCTGTATAATTGAATAAAGAGAATTATGTAATATTGTTAATTACCTATCAAGTTCTTGGGTTTGGAGGAACATGTTGGTCCCAGTAGTGTTTGTACTCATCATCAACATACTGTACAGATTAAGAAATAATTCCAACAATTAAATTTCTACCAAAATACGATAAAACCAGCAATTGGTTTACAAATACAAGTGATTTTAACCTCCAATTGTTTTAGGCACAGCCAGAAGGCTGTGACTGAGTCGGAGAGGATGACGGGGCCACACTTCCGGCTGTTATTTCATTAAAACCTATAATACATTTTTAAAAATAGTGAGTAAAATATTACAAAACAAATTACTAAAAAGACTTAAGAAAGATTGAAACAAAACCTTGTAATATATCTTCAGAAATCTCATAGTCCTCGTTGAATACCAAGTCTTTGAATTGGTAAAAGGAAGGTCTCAACCAATTATGTGCACAAATTAAAGCCTCTGCCATTTCTGGTTTGAGTGAGCTTCTATACACCTCCAAAACCCTCCCACCCGTACTAAAGGCACTCTCAGAAGCCACGGTTGAAACTGGTGTCGGCATGATATCTCTAACTATTTGGGACAGAATTGGGTATTGACCGACATTATGTTTCCACCAACAAAGAATGTCAAACTTTTCTTTATCCCTCTCATTAAAAGTTAAACATTTTCCTTCTATATAGTTTTGAAGCTCGGTTTCTTCTTCCACTGAATCCATAGACATTAAATGTTCCTGAAATGCATTTTCCCTAGCTACAAATGTGGTTAATTCATCGTTGGCAGCGGTTTCACCATGAGAAACAGCTGCTGCAACAGATGGATTTGAGCCTCCAGCAGTGGCATATTCTTGTTTGTAAAGATTGAACATCTTTGAAAGATTATCATTGATGTCTTTTAATAGGGATTTCTTAGTGTCAGATTCTTTTCCATACATATCATTAAAACACCATTCTACATATCTTAACTTTTATCGGGAATCAAAGATAACACCAAAATAAAGGAGTTGGTTCATCTTAGTGATATCAACCCAATATTTACTATACTTTTCCAATATGTCCCTAGCCACCTCAGCAAATAAGCCATTAAGGTCCATGTTTAATTTTTTAAGTTCAATGTAAATGGCAGCCAAGTACGGAAAAGCAGTATGCAAGCTTGCTTTTGTTGAAACAGAAAAAACCTTTGTCGCTTCATAATAATTCTTCAAAAACTTTATAAACACCCTAACATTATCCCAATCTTGACTACTAGGGGGGAATCAAGATCAAATAAATCCCTATAAGCTTCATCCTCATCTTCTAACTTCTCAAAAGTTGTTTGAAACTTTTCAGCCGCTTCTAACATCAAATATGTCGAGTTCCATCGAGTTGAAATATCAAGACATACTGACTTCTTGCATAAAATCTCAGCATACTCCATGCATTCCTTAAACTTTAAAGCCCTGTAGGGTGAAGATCTAACAAACCTAATTGCATTTCTAACACTTGAAATTGAGGTGTTGGCTACTTGTAATCCATCTCTCACAACTAGATTCAGTACATGAGCACAACACCTCATTTGAAACCCAAACCCATCCATTAAAAGTCCATTCATATTTCTTAATTTTTGTTCCAAATATTTAATAGCAACATCATTTGATGATGCATTATCCACCGTGATGGTAGAAACATTTCTCAGCCCCCACTCCTTCAATACCTCTTCAACCTTCTTACCAACAGTTTTACCCCGATGATTTGGAATAACCGTAAAGCTAATTATTCTTTTTTGGTAATTCCAATCCCTATCGATAAAATGGGTAGTGAGGGTCAAGTAATTCAGGTTTTGGACAAAAGTCCAACAATTTGTTGTAATTGCCACTCTATTACATTCAGACTTGAAGAACGCTTTAAACCTCACTTTCTCATCAAGATATAACTGAAAGCAATCCCTAGCTATGGTTCTCCTTGACGGTATAGAAAATTGAGGTTGCATTTGCCTACAAAAGTACTTAAACCCCTCCCCTTCAACTATTTTGAATGGTTTCTCATCTAAAATGATAAAATAAGCCAATCCATTTCTACAAGCTACAGGATTAACCCTAGAACTTAATGGAACCTCAGTTGTTAACTATGACAAGATTGTTTGGGTAGGGTCGGTAGACACGTTCAATGGATACTTGGGACATGTTTTCATGTGACTCTTTAAGTTTGATGTTCCATGTTTCTTAGAGTCACACATATACATTTGATGACAGTACTTACAAGCAGCAGTTGGAGGGTCACTATCAGGAATAAGGTTAAAGTGATCCCATACCTCAGATCTCTTTCTGTTACCATTTGCATTAAATTTTCTTTTCTTTAGGCCAGTTGGTGGAAGATTGGGTGTTGTTGTTGTTGTAGTCTGCTGCCCACTTGCTGAAACAATTGGAGTTTGTTGCCCACTTGCTGAAATAATGAACATAAATTATTAGTACATGCTTTAAATAACCATCCAACATGACAATCACAAATTAAAATTCTCTAGCAGCAATTATGAAACCACATGCTAGGCTGCTATAAATCAGAATTAACCAGACAATAAAACAAATTTATAAAACTACATGCTAGGCTGCTATAAATCAGAATTAATCAGACAATAAAACAAATTTATAAAACCACCTGCTAGGTTGCTATTAATTTACAAACATGTTGAAAGGTATATTATAGTAGCACATTCACAATAAGAGGTTCATTCACAATATCTTTCAATTAATAACATTTAAGAAACATGGAAAGAATGTAAAATTAAATGAATAAACCATGAATCAATTGATATTATGCTTTGTTATAAATTAAATAAAAAAATTAATTACTAATTGTTTCAGACAGTAAAAAGTTCATTCAGACAGTAAGTTTATGGTATTGAACATTACTAATTGGTTCGATTGAACATTAAGTTTATGGTATTGAACATTACTAATTGGTTCATTCAGACAGTAATTAATTATTAATTACTAATTATGTTAAATGAATAAACCACATAATTGAACATTACTAATTGTTTCATGGTATTGTAAAATAAAATGAACGAATCATAATTGTTTCAGACAGTAAGTTTCACATAATTGAACAAAATGCTACTGGTATATTATGCTTATACATTCTTGCAGCATGTGGAGTGGAATATATAATTGTCAATTCCTCTACATGAGATGGAAATGGATTAGACAATAAGTTTCAGTGAAAAATTGCAAATTGACATTTATACATGAGATGGAAATGGATTAGACAATAAGTTTTAGTGAAACATTCTTTCAATCTTAGTATATTATGCTTATAAAATTAAAGAACAATTGATATTTTAATTGAATAAAATAAATAACTTACTAATTACAAATATCATGCTTCAATTACAAATTACACAATATCATAAGTTTCACAATACCATGAATGATATTCTGCTACATGAATTACTGAGATGGAAATAAATTACTAATTACAAAGAATAATTGATATTCTTCTACATGACTCAATTGATATTCTAAGATGGAAATAAATGAACCATAAGTTTCACAATATCATGAATCAATTACAAATTACAAATGAAAATGAATAAATTCAGAGTAGATCTAGACTTACAAGTATTCTGCGTATCTATAATTCCTCAAACTCCCACATCTTCAGCTCCTTGCATATCTCTATTTCTCAAACAAAATACAATATATCAATAGTTATCACAACAAATCAAAACAAATAAGAACATAAGACTAATAAGAGCACAAAGAAATATTAACAGTTATCATCACAACGAATCAAAACTTTTCATGGACGAAAGTGACGAAAATGATACGAACTAATCAAAGCAAAACATAAAAAACCTTTCTTTTCTAAGATTGAAATGGTAGAAACCTGATTGGGTGATGAAAAGAAAACGGGAGGAAATCTCGTTGTAGTTGACGATGGAGGATTTGGATTGTTTAGGGTTTGGGTGTCGGCGACGGTGGAAGTGGAAGTGAAAACATGGTTTTAGGGTTAGGTTAGAAAAAGAGGAAATGAAATACGTTTTCTGAGAAATGAAAAAATGAATCATAAAGTAAGGAAAAGAGGGTTACTTATTTTATGTGTATTGTAATCACTCATTGATCGGTCGGGCTCGGGGACCGACAGATCTAACATATTGATCCGAACCCGACCACACTTGCCCAATCATATCCGAGCTTCAAAACCGGCCAACCCAAAGATCCGAATAAATCCGACCCGATGTTGAAATTCTGTTACGGTTCAGTCAGGCATGCTCGGTTGGTTATCCTTTGTCCACTCCTATGACTGCCCCTTTTACATGCATACACATTGCACCTGGTTTTTCTGATACTTTTGCATGTACCTCCTCCGGACATCAGTCTCGAGAGGAGTATGACTACATCGCAATTAGGACTGCATTTGACAATGTCCTTAGTAAGCTGCGACACCAGAATGATGTAGACGCCGAGCGCGACCATCTGCTTAGAGATATGCAGAGGGGGCAGGCCGACATGATGGCTACTATCCAGCAGATACAGGAGCAACAACGTGACTACGCGGGACACACAGAGCATAACATGGCAGACCTAATTGAGGCGATATCAGGATTGCGTGTAGGGATGACATATTTGCTAGAGTACATGCAGCACGTGGGTGTGCCACAACCTCAGCATGGTAGAGGAAGATATGGAGGAGGGCGAGGCCGCGGCCGTTATTGAGCTCTCCATACGGGTTCCTTTACTCCTTTTTCCTCTTTGTATCGAAACATTGAGGACAATGTTTGGTTCAAGTGTGGGGGAGGAATTTTATCGCTTTACTTTAGGTGCTTTCTAGTTAGATTTACTGTTTACTAGTTTAGTTTATGTTTCTAGAATTTCATTTGCTTTCAGTATTTAGTCGAGTCATTGCATGTGTTGTCGAGTCATTATGCGTGGTTTTTAGTTGTTGATTGAATTTCCCTAAATTTTGACCCCCAACAAAATTTTTTCTTTTTGATTCATAGCACGACACTCTGAAAGTATATAGGTTGTTTTCACTATAGGCTATGTTAGAAAGATATGAGAAAGTTTCGTTAAAATTGATACCGTTCTAGCACCTGTTTACCTTGAAAATTGGTAAACAACCGCTGATCTTCTAAAACAATAAAGTTCTAGTAACTTACAGGATCGATCAGATTGATCCTAGGACATGTGTTGTATGTGTATTCAGAATATTTCACGATTTGGTAAAGTACGCCTTTCGACAATGCACATAAATAAAAGGGGTGTTTGAAGTGTAAAGGAAAGCAATAAAGATCAAAGAACTAACTAAGTCGAACAATACATCAAAGGAAAGAAAAGACTGAATGTAAAGGTTTGGTAAAAACTGGAGTTCAATGCTGGAAAAGAATGCATAAGGATCTAAAAATGCAGAAAGGTAAATGCTTGAAAGTAAAGGCCTTTTAATGTAAAACTTCAAGGTAAAGACTTGGTAATGTAACTGACTTGAAAGGTAAAAGTTTGTGAAAAAGACTTCAAAGTAAAGAATCTAAAACAGAAACTTCAAAGTAAATTGCATTGCAATAAAGGATAATGGTGATTACAATCACGTACATTCTCACTTCACTTGTTTCTCGACACACTGGATACTTTGAGTGAATATAGAGTTACTTGTACAAATATGATTTTCACACCTATTCTAACCCTAGGACTAACCTATTTATAGTACTCTAAAGTAACCACCATTTGACGGTTTTACTCCTAGAATACACCACTTGGCACTTCGCATGTCTTCACGTTCTGGATCTTCGCCACCTGTCCTCTTTTCAAATTCAAAATAGTAGAACTTCCGTCCACTATTCAGTTGTAACTGCAACGCATTATCCATAGCCACTTCGCCATGTCGAATTGACTCCTTGGACTTAGAAATATTTGAAGTCCTAAAAATCATTCTCTTCGACTCGGGTTTTCAACAAACATAGTCGAAGGCCTTGTGGTCGAATCCTTCTTCTTTTAGCTTATTACTTTAAAGAGTAACTTCTTTAAAAGCCAAATTATTTGAAATCATGTAGCGTCGAAATTGGGAGCTAACAAATTGCCCCCCAAAAATGTCCTTTCGCCAGTGTTGGTAGGAAGGTCATTTTTTGATAACATAATTTTTGACGTCTGCTCATTCGATTATGGACAACATGGTCATAACTGAACAGCCCACGATTCAGAAACTATTTAGTTTCTTTAAACCATGCTTATGACGTCATGTCATGATGGCAAATCTTCAAACGTCTTTTCAGCCGTATTTGTGATCAGTTTCCATCATCACCTTTCTTGGAACTAGACATTTGTGGTCTGACCATAACCACCACCATCCAACCATTTCAGACAAAGACACGCGTCCCACTATTGTATCTATTTCAACGGTGGATTCACAGTCCCCTCATCTTCCAACGCCTATAAATACCCTTTTCTTCCAACTTGAAACTTTTTGCATTCTCAGACTTTCTTTCAACTTACTTCCTCGTTCTTTAAACTCTCTCAAGAAAACCCATAACGCATTCTCACTTTCCTCTTCAACTTCCAACAATGGCGTCTTCACAACCCATTCACCAAGACACAAAAAGCCAGAAAGGTAAAACCACCACATTCAAGCAAACTCTCCCGCCATTTTCAAACATCCCCGGACCAAAGGTGGTGAAGAACCAACAGTTCATGCCGGAACCTCTTCTTGAGGAAGCAAGGAGCATTTACGAATCTCAGGTAATGATCCCTCTCCTTGTCTCTGATAAACCCTATGCTTTAGGTGGCCCCCTAGCTGATGTTAAACCCACCAATGAAAAACTGGGCGAGTTTTTTCCTTCTTACTGCAAATCTAGACCTCTAGGGCAAAAGAGCAACCCTAATGAGAATGGAGCCTCCCCTGATACACCCACTTTGATGAAAATGGATCTGAGGTACCTTCATGATGGTACGAGATTGGTAAGAGCTGTCAACCCTTTAAAGGATTTTGACCTTTGGATGACCAGAATGGAAAAGGTCAAAGCTGATCATTGGAAAACCATTGGAATCTATGATCTGCTTATGCTGTCGAAGACCAACATCCCTTATTGTTTGAACATACTAGCAGCCTCACTCTCCTTTTGGGATAGTATCCACTACACCTTTCATCTTCCTTGTGGGAAGGTTACTCCCACACTCTTCGATCTTGCTGCCATTGCAGGTCTTCGACTAGATGGCATTTCATACGATCCCGATACTGATGCAGAGGATACCATAGGGATCTCTGACTCCAAGCTCACATACACCCACTTCATCAACCACCACAAACGTGATACCGAAGAAGTCACTGACAAGGAACACATTGTATTCCTCACCGTATGGCTGTCGAGGTATGTATTTTGCTCCAAATCCCTGCAGGTGGCCAAGAAGTATCTCACTCTGGCCAACCAACTTCACAACAATAGAGGAGTTTACCTTAGTGGGTTGATTTTGGCGAACCTCTACGAGTATCTCAGCGAAGGGACGGCTTGACTTAAAGACTTGGAGGCCCAAGGTACTGTTCACTTGAATGGCCCCCTCTGGCTACTTCAGTTGTGGCTCAATGCAACTTTTGAAGCTAGCCTTCCCAGGAAAGGGCAGGTCGATGAGGATTCTGCTGACATCAAAGAGAGGAGGGTCGAAGGTACCCACCTGGTGAAACTCACGCCCAATGACGATGGGGAAACTCTCAAGAGAGCCTTCTCCAGTTACATTATGATGTTCGCCAAAAGGCATGAGTTCACACCTAGTATGGCTCCCTTTGCTGAGAGAAGATGTGGACCTGAGTGGTTTACAAGGCCATTCCCTGATTCATCCACCAAACTCGACGCCGAATCTGTTTCAATCTGGGAAGCCTTTTTTATTCCTAGATTTATCGTTCAAAGGCTGAATCTTGGAAGAGACATGGCAGCCTTGATTGCCTACCAACCAAATATTGTCTCTCGACAATTTGGATTGGGTCAAATTTTCCCCAAATGCATATATGGGAAGAAAGGCCATGTGGTGCTTCATACTGCCAGTTTTGATGGAGGAGGTGTTGCAGCCACTTTCGACCGGTGGAACACTAGGAAAGCAACCCTTTCCCCTGTGTACTTCCAGCCCACACTCTTGTGCACCAAACCCTTCCATAACTGGTGGTCGAAGTACTACAGTGAACAATTTCTTGATGTTGCTGCTTTCTCTTCCTTACTTGACCAAGCTTTTCTTGATGTGCAGGAAAAAACCAAGAAGCGTAAGTTCATTCATGTCAAAGAAATTCAAGTCTTTCAAAAGTACTTTGAAATTGTCTATCGACCAGATGATATTAGTTGAACCGTTCGTGAGGCTGCTGTCACTTTGAAGGAGAAATTTCTACAAAAAATGGATCAGTTGAAAATCCCTTCAAACGTTCCTCTTGAGAAACGTTATAAGGTAGCTTTTGAACTCTTTCCTCCAAAGTTCCCTCGACTGCCTAATGCTGATTTTGGAGTGGCACTTGCCCCCCCCCCAATTTCCAGACAGGTTTGTCTGTGGTGAGCACTTAAAACTCCTTCGACAGCAGTCTCAACAGAAAGCCCAACAGGTGGTTGCGACTAAACATACGCTGGACAGTTTCAAAGGACATCTTCATATAGGGGTCGAGGATATTCGTATCGAATCTGAAATATATGAAGGTTTGAGGCCCTTAATTTGTGATTTTTTAACTAACCACTCAATTATTAACCTTGTAATAATCGCCTGTCTTTCAGCTATGGCCTGGAAGACCGGCTCATCGAAGGGTGCTGCAGGAGTCGAAAAGGACACTGAAGGCGCAAAGGTATTTTATATCCCTTGCCTAAGTCTTTTTGTGTAACCAATCTTCTAATGTTTACATCACCTTTTAGGCTGCTCGAAAACCTCTAACGCCTTCAAAAAAGGGCAAGAAAGGTGCTCAAGCAGTTGTCCCTCCAGATACTGATGATGAGTCCCCTGAGGAGATAGTAGTTAAGAAGAAAAGGAAACTTGTCAAAGCTTCTGGAACTACCACCCAATCTCCCTCAAAGGCGGCAAGAATTCTTGAGAAGACACCTGCTGGTAGTGGTGTCAAGAAACAACTCTCCAGGGTTGCGTCGAAAATGACTGCTGGTGATCCTGAGAGTGCCAACTCAAGTCCTGACGCCACAGCCGTACAGGTATGCATACCATCTTCACTCAGTATTTGGATTCCCTACTCAGATTTCTCCCAATCTTATTCTCTTTACTTATGGTTTTCAGGCTGATGTAGGTGGTTTTAACCCACCACAACCTTCATTCAGCTTTACAACAACTCTCCTGAATAGCCAAGGTGAGCCAACTTATCACCCTACCTCTGACCTTGGTTATGGATATAGTTCACTGAGCGAAATTAACCAACCTATCCCTCTTACAGTTCCTCCTCCTGTAGCGGATGAAACAAACAAAAATTCGCCTGCCAGGACCAATACTCAACAATCCCATACCGATGGCTCTGAACATGAAGAGGATGATGTTTTTAATCAACAACCTCTCAACCATACAGAGACCATTGACATGTACATAGAAGGAAGGCCAACTGAAGCAAGAGAAGAGGAGGTCGAAGATGAAGAAGAACAAGAAGAAGAGAGGGAAAGGACTGAGCAAGATCACACCCATTCAACTATGGCTGAGACAGGTCCTGTCAATAATCCAACTCCTGGACCTACAGTCACTTCGACTGTTGGAGGACCCCCCACTGGAGACCCATTGGCTGCTCTCAAGTGGTCAAATCCTCGAGAGTATGCTAGATTGATACTTGGGAAGAAGTACAATTCTTCAGGTACTAGTCTTAGTACTTCGACCAGTTATGGGGGTCCAGCTCCAGATGACTTTGCCAGCCCTATCCTTCAAAAAATCAAAGACAAATTCTTCAAAGGGGGCATCTAAAATGTCTTACTTTCGGATCGAACTGCACCTCTCTTCCTGAAAGATAGTCTCCAAAAACTGGATCTCTCGACCTTTAGTACAGATGTGTCTGAATTCCTTATGGAGTTAACTGCTTTAGTAAATCAAATGTCTGAGGACTTCAAACTCCTTCCCAAGATCCAAGACACCATTGAGGTTACAACTGGATTGGAACATGCAGCTTGGGATGAAGCACACGCATCAGAAACTAAGGTCAAAAATCTGGAGATTGATCAAAACAACAGGCGAGCAGAGATAGCATCGAACCAAAAGAATATTGATGACTGGAAATAGCAAATTGAGGAACTGCAAAACAAGATTTCCAATGCTGAAAAGCGCAACCTTGAACTGAAAGAATTCGACGATACTGAAATGGCCAGAGAGCTAAAGCGCACCATAGACTTCCTCGACAAAGCTCAAATGCTTGAGAAGGAACTTTCAGCAGCCAAGCTCAACAAAGCTCTATGTGAGAAACGCCTTAAGACTCACAAGGTCAACTTCCTTGAGTTAAAGTCGAAGCTTCCTTTCTGATTTATTCCATGATTGCTTGTTTGTAGTTCCTTTTTGATCATCATGTTTTATGGCCCTTTGAGGCCCTATGTAAAGACAATCTGAATACCCTATGGCATTTATTTAAATACTTCTATTTACTATTAACTCTTCGACCTGCAAAATCTTTGATAAGATCATGGCATATTTCCTCTCAAACTTTGCTAATCTTTGTAATTAAAGTACTCTGCCTCTTTTCTTGGAAATCATGAAAATAACGCAGCTTTTAACAGCTTAGTGTTCCAACGGCACAAGTTTCTATTCCATAAAGGAATATTAATAGCACAACCATTAGGGTATACTCCCAAGGGTAATTTCACGTATTTCCAACGTTGACTAGCCAATCTTTACAAGGTCTTGCCTCTATAAAATCCTCTTCAAGTGAGCCATATTTTGCATCTACAGAAGCAAGCATGAGTACTTCCTCAAAGAAGGCAATGACCAAGAAGGTGGCTGAGGAGACTAAGAAAGCTGAGGCAACAACTACTGCCCTAAATGATACTTCAACTGGAGAAACATCTCGCTCCAAGAAGAGAGAAACCAAGATGAAGGTCCCCAAGAAAGGACATTCCAAAGCACAAAACTCTGATGATGAAGCTGACGAAGATTATGTTGCCTTCCTCAACTCTATTAATTGGAGAGACTATGAATTATCTTTCTCCTAGGTTTCATGTTGTTGCACTTATTTCCTTTCCTTTGTATGCCATTTTGGCCCCACATGGCCTATTTTGGCTTTTATAATCTGAATGAAGCTTGCATTTTAATATGAATCTCTTGTAAAATAGGCTTATATTTTTTCAAATATTTCCCATTTACCCTTAAGACTCTTAAATCACCCTCCATCTCTTGAATCTCATAAGCATTATTACTAAATGCCTTAGTAATTTGAAAAGGACCTTCCCACTTAGGAGACCACTTACCCAAAGTTCTAGTCTTTCGATCCATAGGTAAGATCACTTTCCACACTAGATCTCCAGCTGAAAAGGTTTTAATCTTGACCTTTTTGTTATAAAACTTCTCCACCCTTTTCTTTTGCCTTTTCAGCAACTCTAATGCATGGAGTATTTCTTCATCTAAGTCTACTAATTCATTAAGCATCATATTCCAATAAGTTTCAGATGGAATCTCATGATGCCTTTGAATCCTTATTGACTGAAGATAAATTTCCACAGGCAAAACTGCGTCATGACAGGTCAGTCGAAATAGGGTAGTATTAGTTGCCTCTTTAGGGGACGTTCGACATGCCCACAGTATTTGGTCCAATGTCTTATGCCAATTTCTTGGCCTCTTTCCCACTTGCTTTTTTATCAAACCAATAACTATTTTATTCGCCGCTTCGACTTGGCCATTAGCTTGAGCATAATAAGGTGTGGATGTTAAAAGCTTGAATCCCATTTCTTTAGAAAACTCTTGCATTTTTTGACCAGTGAAGACTGATCCTTGGTCTGTTGTAATCGTCTCTGGGATCCCAAACCTATAGATGATGTGCTTCTGGGTAAATTCAATCACATCTTCTTGATCAACATTTGGTAATGGGATAGCTTCGACCCATTTGGTAAAATAATCAATACCCACCAAAATGTACTTATGATTCTTTGATGATGCTGGTCGAATATCTCCAACCAAATCCAAAGCCCATCCTATGAAAGGCCAAGGCTTTACTATAGAGTGCAATTCACTTGCAGGGACGTGTTGGATGCCAGCATGAACTTGACATTCCTGACAACCCTTAGCAAATTCAGTACAATCTTTTAACATGGTGGGCCAATACATGCCCTGTCGAAACAACAACCATTTTATTTTATGGCCTACCTAATGTGCCCCACATGCCCCACTATGGATAGTTGAAAGGGCCAAGTATGCCTCTGCCTCACTAAGGCACTTAAGCAATACTCCTTTAGGAGTCTTTTTGAATAATTCATTACCTAACAAGACATAACTTAAAGCTTGATACTTGATTTTCCTCTCTGTCGAAGCTATTGGATTTTTCAGATAATCCATTATAGGTTTCCTCCAATCCTTGTCAGTTATGTTATCAACTTCCAGGATTGCAAAATTATCTTCATCAGCGTATCCAAGCTTAGTTTCTTCCAAGTCTGATGGGGCTAATCCTACTGACACCACCCTTCCTCTAACTTCGACTTGGACTGCATCTTGTAATTTGTCTTTCGAAACTTTATACCCTGATGCAATCTGAGCCAAGTCATTAGCTACTTGATTTTCCAGTCTAGGGATGTGTCGAAAACTAACCGCGTCGAACTTTTTCAACAGTCGATTCACAACTACAAAGTACATAATCAAGTTTTCTTTTATGCACTTGTACTCTTTGGTCACTTGTTTTATGACCAATTCTGAATCTCCCATTATTTCGACATGAGTTACCCCCAATTCCAACAATACTTCAAGTCCAGCAATTAAAGCTTCATATTCAGCTTCGTTGTTAGAACAACGGCCTTCGATTTTATACTTAAGTGTTGTTGGAATTTTATTAGGAGAAATAACAAGTACTCCTATGCCTGTCCCATCTTTGTGGCTCGACCCGTCGAAATATAACTTCCAAGGTTCCACATCAAGATAGTTCAGGGGGGTCTCATTTTTAGAATGGTCAGCTATAAAGTCTGCCATTATTTGTCCTTTAACGGCTTTTAAAGGCTTATAAGTTAAAGAATATTTAGTTAATGCTAATGCCCATTTTCCAATTCGACTATGCAAAATAGGTTTGGACAACATATGCTTAATAACGTCATAACGAGAAGAAACATAAACATCAACTGGTTTTATATAATGCTTCAATTTGGTACAAGAGTAATACAAACATAAACATAATTTTTCAATCATGCAATATCTAGTTTATGCATCATTTAAAACTCTACTAAGGTAATAAACGGCTCTTTCGACACCATCATCATCCTCTTGAGCTAACATGCTCCCTAAAGTTCTATCTGACACAGCTATGTACAATCTCATACACTTATTGCCACGAGGTGGTGAGAGAATAGGGGGTGACTCAGGTACTCTTTGATCTTGTCGAAGGCTTCCTGTTGAGCCTACCCCCAATCGAACCCATCCTTGCTAGCTCGAAGCAATGGTGAAAAGGCTTGCGTTTTCCCACTTAAGTTACATATAAATCTCCTCAAGAAATTTATTTTGCCCAAGAGAGACTGCAATTCCTTCTTTGTTGATGGCGCTTTTGTTTCCATAATGGCTTTTGTTTTATTCTGGTTAATTTTGATCCCCTTCTTGTGGACCACAAAGCCTAAGAAATCCCCTGCCTGCACACAAAAAGCACATTTGAGAGGATTCATTTTTAGACCATGCTTTCTCATCCTTTCAAAGGAATGTCGAAGATGGCTTATATGATCTTTTCCTGAAAAGGACTTAACAACAATATCATCAATATATATTTGCATAAAAGTCTCAATAAAATCATGAAAGATCGAATTCATTACTCGTTGGTAAGTTGCCCCGACATTTTTTAGACCAAAAGGCATTACTACCCACTCATAAGTGCCTAATGCCCCTGGGCATCGAAAAGAAGTTTTTGGGACATCTTCCTCAGCAATGAATATTTGGTTATAACCAGAATAACCATCCAGCATACTCAAGTATTCATGTCCTGCAGCAGAATCAATCAGCATTTCTGCCACAGGCATAGAATATTCGTCTTTAAGGGTTGCAGAATTTAGATCTCTAGAATCTATACAAACCTTAGAGAACCATTCTTTTTAATGACTGGTACAATATTAGCTAACCATTCGACATACCTAGCTGTACGGATGAACTTGCATCTAAGTAGCCTTTCAATTTCCTCTTTAATTTTGGAAAAGATTGTTGGGGCAAACCGTCTTGGATTTTGCTTGACCGGCTTTTTCCCAGGTATGATTGGAAACTTATGTTCAACAAGCTCTCTCCTCAAACCAGGCATTTCATCATAGTCTCAGGCAAAGCAATCCTTGAATTCCTTCAATAGTTGGACCATTTCGACTTTGAGTAGCGGGTCGAGACTAGCACTAATATAAGTAGGCATTTTTACTCCCCCTTCACCAAAGTCAATTTCTTCCAAAGGATCTTGCGCTAGCATTTTAATATTGTCTGACAGTGGATCATTTTCAAAACCTAAAGGCTCATTATCATAAACAGCATCAAGCCTTTGGTTTTGTTCTTCGATTTGAGGTCCATCAGGTGGCTCAGGTTCAAAGTCCTTACCAGGGCCTACTTCACAAATTTGAGTTTTATCTTCGACAGCCATGTAGTTGTGTGCAGCCTCTAAGGCCGCTTGTAACTTAGATTCGGCCATATAGGCCAAAATTCTTTATAGCGTGTCGAATTCAGTCATTGTTATTGCATTCACTTCCCCAGCCTGTGGGGTCAACTTCTGGCAGTCCATAGTACGGGACATTGCCTTCATCTCTTATAACTTCTTTGTCCCATCGAAATCCCTCCAGTGGGTGCAAGTGTAATGAGCAGAATGCATGGTCATCTGGGGTGAGATCAAATTCTGCTGGAGTACAAGGCGCAATATGCGCCAAGTTTTTGTCGAACACAACACCATCAACATGATTAACAGGCACCTTAAAGTACCCTTGATCAGCTTCAATGTTTTCTACTATTCCATCAAGCCTCCAGATTATTATTCGTTGGTGCATTGATGAAGGTACTGCCCCAATGCCATGGATCCACTCCCTTCCCAGCAAAAGGTTGTAGTTAGCTTTACTCTAGACCACCATAAACAAGGTAGGTCTTGTCACTGTACCCACAGTCAAGTCAACCTGTAAGACACCTAGAGTGGTCCCAATCTTCCCTTCATAGTTAGAGAGGACCATGTTGTGGGGTTTAAGATCAGTGTCGAATTTACCAATTTTACTTAGCAGAAAATGTGGCATTAAATTGACAGTAGCCCCACAATTCACCAAGATCTTATTTACAGCCATGTTCTCTGCTTTCCCTGTAATGTAGAGAGGTTTCAAGTGTCCTTTCATGGCCTCAGTTGGCCGCTCAAAGAAAGCATTATGTTCTTCAACACAACCATTGTTCATTACATAATAGCACACAGGTTGGTGTGCTGCCATTTCTGCTTCAGCGTTGGCATCCAAGTTTTCCACTTCAGTCACTCTGTCATACTCTCTTGGCATTACTGACACTACGTTGACAATGATGTTTAAAGAAGCATCAGAGTCTGAATCAAAATTGTGGGTCAAAGCTTCGTCTTCAATTGCTTCAACCGCAAATTTCTCCGCTTCTTCCTTCTTGGAAGTAAACAACTTTCGGCCCACAGGCAGCTGGTTTGTTGTTTTCATGCCAACACCTTTATTGCTAGCTGGCAAAACATTAGTGCTGGTCTCTGTCGAATCTTTAGCCTGAGCTTCCCTTAAAGCCTTCCTTCGTCTCTGTTCTCTTCTCCACTGGGACCTGGACATAGGATTTTTCCCTTTGTAATTCTCAGAAATGTAGGCAACTTTGTTGGAGGACTTGAATTCTTTCCTGTACTCAATTGAAGAACCTCTAGCCACATCGAAGCTTTTCCATCTTTGCTTCCCTTTTCCTGCTACTTCGACTGGTTTAACCCACCTTCCAGTTGGTACTTCACCGCTGGGCTTGAAAGTAGCTTGCTTGACCCTTGAAATTTGTGGTCTTTAGCCATATTGTTTTTGAGTAGCTTTCCTTGGGTCGAAACGCGCTGGCCTTTGAGCAACTCTCTTCTCACGTACAGATTTGGCCTCTTTCCCTGCTTAGAGGCCATGAGCAGCTTCTTTGTCGAAGATAGCACTACATCGAGGGCACAACATGACTTTAGAGTTCTTCCCCTGGCATCTGTGGAGAAAATTCACAATGGTTTCATCCTCTCTGGGATAAGCCAGTTTGTCGCAGTCCTCTTGTTCATCAATATCCATGGCCTGTCTGTCAGTAACTTCGACCATGTTTAAGTTGACTTCATCTTTTAAACGCATTTTAGAGAAGTTAACATCAAGGTCTTCAGCAGCCTCATCCATCTGTCTGAAATGATCAACAATCTCTTTTGTCACCATCTGCAATTTTGGCGCTTCAGCTTTATCATGGGTCTCGACTGTAGTTTCAGTGTCGAACCTTTGAACTTCAGAAGACGTGCTAAAGTAGTGTTCAGCAGCCATACATATCAAATGCTCAAGCTGGTAACCATCCATTTCTTCAGCCTCTCTAATAAACACAAGATCATTGGTAAGGTCCTCAGTAACCTCCACCACTGTGGCATTTCTGCCAAGAGCTTCGTTGGTACTAACACTATCTGAACTATTGTCAGACAATTCAACCAGTTCGACCATGTTGACCTCCTCAGGCTCTACATAGTTTGCTTCAGCTACTTCAAGGGGGTTGGTATCAATCTTCATCTGGGTCTTAGACTTCTCCCCAAATTTGAGCCTTCCCTCCTGAATAGCATTCTGCACCAAATCCCTGAAAAGAAAACATTGAGACGTCTTATGACCCAAGTAATTATGGTATTTACAAAAACCTCTCTTTTTTCTTTGCTCTAAAGGTGGTATTTTAGCACCAGGAGGCACTAGTATTTGACCATCCTTAACTAACAAATCAAAAATTTCGTCACATTTTGTGATATTGAAAGTATATGTTTTCTTAGGGAACCTATCGTTCTTTTCAGATTCGACAGGATTTTTTCCATTTGAAGGGACTAATAATGTACAAGAATAAGGAGGGCCCTTCTTAAGTTCAGCAAGGTCTATTTCATTTTCGTCGAACCTAACGGACTCATCACATAACTAGTCGATACCCTCCTGGTATTCGACGTAAGCTACCTTCCTGTTCTTATTCACCCTAGCTTTCTCATCTTTGAGACGCTCTAGCTGTCGAACTCTGTCAGCTAACTGGGCCATATCCCTTAAATACTGGGTGTCCAGTTTTTTCCTGATAGAGTAATCAAGGCCACCAGCGGCCATTTCGATAAGTTCATGCTCAGGCACTTGTGTGAAGCATCTAGCCTTGAGCAGTTGAAACTTATTCAAGTAGTCATCTATTCTCTCATTGAACTTTCGTTTCACACTAGCCAATTCTTTCAAACTAATTTTAGTCTGACCCATGTAAAATTGCTCATGGAACAAACGTTCTAACTGGGTCCAATTACAAATCGAACCAGATGGTAACGTAGTGAACCACGTGAATGCATTTTTAGTGAGGGAACTAGGGAAATATTTCACCCTCAGACTTTCATCATTCACAATTTCACCAGCTTCGATCAGGTAGCGCGCCACGTGTTCGACGGTAGATTCTGTAGTATCTCCTGAGAACTTAGTAAACTTTGGTACTTTTGTCTTGGGGGACAATTCAGCTTGGAGTATATAGTCTATTATAGGCGAAGTAAAGTTTGGCCTAGAAAAACCCATATTTAGGCCATTTTGAGCCATTATTCTTTCGACCATGGCCGCCAAATAGTTCTCTGCTGCTACATTATTGCGTCGAACCTGATTCACCACATGATCAACATTTTGATTTCTGTTCACTAGCACCATCCTTGGCTCTTCCTCTTTAAGTATAGGTATTTGATTTCTAGGAGGCTCCTCCCTAGGTGGTTCGACCAACTCTGGATTCACTTGCTGAGCATTCTCCCTCATCTCGACTCCTTGATTTTGGTGTTGAACAGGAGCAGGCATTCCCATGAATTCTGTTATACGCGTCATCTGGGTTGTCATCATTTGATTAGTTTGAGTAGTATTCTGGATCAATGGCTGGAAAAGCTCTCCCATCATCTGAGACAAAGTGTGTACCATTTGCATGTTGCTCTCATCCATCTGTTGCCTCAAGTATGCTGCAGATTCATTTGTTAAGTTGGGTCTTTGAGCAGAATACCCCAAACCTATGGACTGGCTGTTTCGACCCATGTTAATTCTAGAACCTGACTCCTGTAAAGGGGAAGATATCACACTCTATGAATATATTGGGGGTGCAGTACGCAGATTCTGCATCATCGCCGTTGGCATGCCATAGACTGGGTTCCTAGGCAAAGGCTGTGAAAATCCTGGGGGAGGAAATTGCCTATACGTCGAAACTCCTCCTTGTGGAATCTGAGGATTCGTCACTGATGGACCAATGTACTCCAGGACTGGCTTAGTGTAAGGCCTCACATATGTCGCTCCTGGTCCTGCTGTCGAAGGTGTTGGTTCTGTCACCATGGTTAACACTGTCGACCCTCCTGTCGAAGGAACTGGAGTTGGTGCCACAGTACTTCTTGGTAATTCTTGAGGACTGATGGTGCTGTTCTGAACACTTGAACTGCTTGGTTGAGTATTAGTCCCAGCAGAACTGGGATTTGAATTTCCTTGGCCAGATACCATTCTCCTCACGTTTCTTCTCTTTGGCCTATATTCACTTAAATTGGCTACCTTTCCACTTCTCAGGTGCATCCAATAAATTTCGCCGCAATTTTGACCAATAAAACGAAAAAATTACAAAAAGGCAGTTATAAAACTTCCTTTTGGCAGTTATTTAAAAGTTATAAACTTCCAAATCCACGTTTAGCACTGTCCCACTGGGCGTGCCAATTTGTTTATCTTGAAAATTGGTAAACAACCGCTGATCTTCTAAAACAATAAAGTTCTAGTAACTTACAGGATCGATCAGATTGATCCTAGGACATGTGTTGTATGTGTATTTAGAATATTTCATGATTTGGTAAAGTATGCCTTTCGACAATGCACATAAATAAAATGGGTGTTTGAAGTGTAAAGGAAAGCAATAAAGATCAAAGATCTAACTAAGTCGAACAATACATCAAAGGAAAGAAAAGACTGAATGTAAAGGTTTGGTAAAAACTGGAGTTCAATGCTGGAAAAGAATGCATAAGGATCTAAAAATGCAGAAAGGTAAATGCTTGAAAGTAAAGGCCTTTTAATGTAAAACTTCAAGGTAAAGACTTGGTAATGTAACTGACTTGAAAGGTAAAAGTTTGTGAAAAAGACTTCAAAGTAAAGAATCTAAAACAGAAACTTCAAAGTAAATTGCATTGCAATAAAGGATGATGGTGATTACAATCACGTAGATTCTCACTTCACTTGTTTCTCGACACACTGGATACTTTGATTGAATATAGAGTTACTTGTACAAATATGATTTTCACACCTATTCTAACCCTAGGACTAACCTATTTATAATACTCTAAAGTAACCACCATTTGACGGTTTTACTCCTAGAATACACCGCTTGGCACTTCGTGTGTCTTCACGTTTTGGATCTTCGCCACCTGTCCTCTTTTCAAATTCAAAATAGTAGAACTTCCCTCCATTATTCAGTTGTAACTGCAGCGTATTATCCATAGCCACTTCACCATGTCGAATTGACTCCTTGGACTTAGAAATATTTGAAGTCCTAAAAATCATTCTCTTCGACTCAGGTTTTCAACAAACATAGTCGAAGGCCTTGTGGTCGAATCCTTCTTCTTTTAGCTTATTACTTTAAAGAGTAACTTCTTTAAAAGCCAAATTGTTTGAAATCATGTAGCGTCGAAATTGGGAGGTAACAGCACCCTAAACTCCCTAAGTATGCAAAATCAATTTGAGTACCCATTATGCCAAGACCTTAAGCTCAATTTCTAAAGTAACCTCTAAGTAGTTTATAATAGCAGCCAACATCATCCTAAGCACGCACTAAGTAAAAAACCGATGCAAATAAGTGTATGATCTCAGTTGATACTTAAGCCTATTTGCCGAGAAAAGAAAAAGAGAAAAAAATCAAGTAATAATGAGATCATAGTCACTTACATGTTTACTTACCATGAATGTGCAAGGATAACGGGCTTAATGTGATTGCGCTTGAATGAATGGGGTGAAAAAGGAACGAGAGATATAGGTTAAGTTATAATGGCATGATTCGGATTGGTTAGCATAAGGAGGGAGTTTTTGATCGTAAAAAGCGGATTTGTGTCATTACAGTATCCTTGATGTAAATATTTAGTACTTATTGATCTAACACTAGCCTAGCAGCCACATATGATTAGAGTCTCACTGTGCTTTTGTTTCGAACCGTGCTTATTTCTTTCCATCGTGTTAGTTTATTACTTGAGGACAAATAATGGTCTAAGTGCGAGGGAGTTTGATAACGTGAAAATGTATCGTATATTTCGACTTGACTCACATGTTATTTAGTGTCATTTTACCATGTTTTTGTAGTATTATGCCATATTATGTTTGTGTTTCAGTATTTGTCAAATAAGAAGTGTCCGTGCAAGAAAACCGGGAAAAGAGCACGGAAATGAAGAAAAGTGAAGAATTTACAAGTTTCTGGTGTATGGCATTCGCCACCACCTCATGGTGTTCGCCATGTACCCAAGCCACGTCAGCCATAACTTAAGACCATGGCGTTCGCCATGAACCAGCAGTTCAGGAAAACTTGGAAACAGATTGCTCATTCTTCTCCACTCCTTCCTACTTTTTCTCAACGATTTCTACACGGCCTTAAGGAAGTTTTCAGTAACCTAGGCCTATATAAGAGTAGTTTTATTAGAATTTCGACATCCAAGTTCCTACGCATAAGTTTAGTTTTCAATTTAGGCATAAATTACATTCAAAAAGTGGTAATCTCTCACATTCAGGGGTTGCCACACTATTGTTTCCAGTTTTGAATTTTGTAAGCTTGGATCTAATCTTACCGGCATTATAAATTCCGTTCCGTACGTTGTACTTGAAGTATTCCTGCAATTTAATTTCAGTTCTTCGGGTTTTTATATTATTGCTATATATTTTTACTTATTCGCATTTTAATCAAATAGTTATGTTTCTGTTCATTGAAATTACCATGAGTTATTTATTTACGTTCAAAATCATGTCCGACTAAACGCTTTGAGTCCGTTATGTGAGGACCTTCGTTCCAACGGGACTCGGTAATAAGTTGGCGTTACACTTTTTCATAAAGTATTCTTCTGGCTTTAGTTTTCAATTTTAATTCAAAAAATTTTGCACGAAAGTGAAAACTAACAAAGGTTCGAGCCGATAGCGCGAGGGTGTGAGGCTTAAACCGGATAGTGAAAATTGGGCATTAATCCTAAATACAATGAGAGCGCTTCAGGTATTAATTAGGACTTATTTAGTTTTCAAAAAATACTTCTTGATTCAAATGGACGAGCGAGAGCAAAATCTCATGGTCTGGGGGTATAACTTTAACCAATAGCGTGAGAGTGTGAGATAAAGGTTTTTAAAATGGTATTTTCTACTGAAAGTAATTTAACGATCAAACCAACGCCAATGAATTACAGAGTTCCTGAGGTACGATGTGATCCACGTTCCGGACTCTCTTTTCTTATATATTTCTTAAACTTTACTTTAGTTTTAGTTTTTATTTCCGTCCAAACCAAAAATTCATTAACCTTAGCTTTACATAGTATCAATAGATAACAATAGATTGATTATTGGTCTCTGTGAGTTCGATATCTTTTAAAATTACGTGATACACTGTATACTTGCAGTACATAATCCAATAGACTCATAAAGTCACGATCAATCATGTGTTATGAAATTTCACATAAATCGGTAATCATTTAACATGTCAATTAAATACATAAAAATTAACGTCTTACGAAACTTCATCAAAACGGTTAATTTTGATTCATCTCACTGATATGTCAAATGATAACCGATTGATGTTAATTTTTTTGGATATTATCTATATCATTATAGCTTTCAATCCAACAATGGATTATGGTATACCAATTAATATTTGGGAAAGTGTTATAAGATGTATAAAAAATAATAAATTTGATATCTTAGTGTCATTTGATATCTTAGCACTCGATCAAACGATCGTATAAATAGTCTATTTTTTAAGGAAAAGAATAGATTATATATATATATATATATATATATATATATATATATATATATATATATATATATATATATATATATATATATATATATATATATATATAAAAATAAATATGTTGTTAGTCTCTATAAAAATATGTTTTGATGACGTGACATACACGTGATAATGTTAGCGTGACAAAAAATACTAACATAGATGTCACATGACAATTGTTTTCATTTTTATTTTTTATATTAACACCATATCTAAACTCACAATTGACCGTTAATCTATAACTAATTTCTAACTAATTCCTAGCAAATTTAAACACACAATTTTTATGATCTAAAATTCATTTTTTTTAATTAATATACCAAATATACCATTCTTATGACATATTCTTTTACCTCGTGTGCAAGAGAGATAACTTGGCATTCTCGTGCTCTTCATGTCGAATGGGCATTTTAATTCGGTAATTACCTTGACTTAGTACTCTTTCACTAATGCATTTTTCCTCTTTGCTCCTGTTTTCGTCATTACCATAGTCTTTATCTACGTTTATTCCAGGAATGCTCACAAGTGTAATGACTAATGCATGTCAAGATATGTACCTCATGCGTAACCCATAATCGTCCTTAGGTATTAATATCATGCTTTGCTAATACTAAGTTAATTCTGACGTGAAAATCACACATAGTTTCCGAAATAATAACTATTATTTGCTATAGGATAGAATTCAGTTAGATACATACACACACTTCGTAAAAAAACACTTGTATTGATGTTTAAAATTTAAAAACCCAATACAAAAAATAAAAGGATGTGAATTTAAATTTATTCTGTATATTTGCTTTTATATCATTCTAATTCATGATGTATCTTGTTTTAATATTTTGTTCCGTATGGCTATTAGGTTATTAGGTTATTGTCATGAGAATTGTTCCATAAGCTCAATCTTGAGACTCTATACAAATGGGAGAGTTGAGTGCTTGACCACATGCAAACTAACCATGCCAAGTTACTTACTCCAAATGTAACCAACAATGAATCTCCAACCAGTCCCTTAATCATACAGAGACAGGAAAACAACACTGGAACTAGGATTATTTTTAAGGGACCAAGGCCAAAGGCCAGTCATTTTGACGTGAAAGAAGTCAATTCCATGTCAGGTTTGAAAGAATCTAATAGGGGTGGACAATCGTTTGGGTTCGGTCGATTTTGGGACCAAAACCTAAATCTAACGTAAACGCGGTTTTATTTTTATGGCTCAATTTTGACTGATAAAATTTTGATTTTTATCGGATTCGGTTAAGTTGGTTTGCCGGTTTAATCGGGTCGGTTTAGTTTGTTTAATATTTATTAGAACAATCTTATAAAAAAGGTTTTTTTTTTAATTTATTATAAAAAATATCAAATTTTTAGAATAAAACAATTTTTTTTATTATTAAAAGAAAAATTATTATTACAGAATAATAATTTTAATATAATTTAACAATAATTTTGATCATTATCATACTTTAAATCATAAATTAAATAATACTTAAAATGTTATATTACATGTCTTGTATTTTTGAGAGTACACAATGTCATCATTAAATTATAAAAATTATAATATCCTGCAACATTATAAATCTCATTTTTATAGTAAGTCAGTCGTATAATAATAAAAATAAATAAAATATATATTAATTAAGTTTGGTCGATTTCGATTTTTGTCGGGTCTAAAATAAGTATATGAGTCCGATCGAAACAACCTTATACTATCTAAATTAAGCAACCGAATCAACCCGACATTAAATCCGACCCGACCCATTGCACAAAAAGATAATAGATCGGTCGATTTCAATCGGCTGATTCAAATCTGTCCACCCTTAGGATCTAAGCGTAAATCTCTTAATCAAACTTGGACTTCTACCAAGAAAAGGAATAGTCATTTTGACACAAAACAAGCCGTGGTTAATTCTATTCCTAAAGAAACTATTTGTATGAGTTCTAAAACCAATGTGAACATTACTAATATCATGTGATTCTCATTGCAGACACGAAGTATTGTGATAGTATTTATATTACTAATATAATAGTGTGTTTAAATTAGGTAGGGATTTATTAAAAATTAGATAGAGATTAACTATTATTTTTGGGTTTAGGCATGATGTTAATATAAAAAAATTAAAATGGACATAATTGACATGTGGCCTCATATTAATTTTTTTTGCCACGTTGACATTGCCACATGTATTTCACATCATCAAAAAATCCACATGGCATGCCCATAAGCCTCCGTCAGTAAAAACTAACAGGAGAGGCTAATTTTAAGAGCGGAAAAATTTGCGAGACGATTATTTAAAGAAAATTTTTAGAGGAATTAAAATTGATATGAGGACCCATGACATATTTAATCTTATATTAAATTGTTTATTGAACTTAACGAGTTAAATTTAACATAATGTAAATTAAACTAATTATTTAAGCACTGTCGAATAAATTTTAAAATTATATTCGAGTTAATTCTTGTCATTGTTATTAATAATTCCGAGTTATCCTAATCTT
The DNA here is from genome assembly GCA_022829125.1 of Lathyrus tuberosus. Lineage (NCBI taxonomy): Eukaryota > Viridiplantae > Streptophyta > Magnoliopsida > Fabales > Fabaceae > Lathyrus > Lathyrus tuberosus. The sequence goes on from JALAZF010000018.1 coordinate 14,974,914, forward strand.
CACTTAAAAATTATTTATTTAATACTTTTTAGAAACAAATAAAATAAAAAGAGTATTTATTTCAAAAATCTTAACTCTCAATATTAGTAGCTTCTACATCGAGGCAGCAATTATATGCCTCACCGGTGGTGGATGCCATATATACCATTAGATTTAAAGAATGATTCAGATTTTATTAAAAATAAAAGTAAGAATAACTAAATATTTCTGCACAGTTTTGAGTGAGTGTGTTCGGTCCAACCCTAATATTTTTAAGATTCAATTTCATCATTAAATTATATAAGATTAGAATTTTCTTAACCATTATCATTTTGAAAGTATGTCTGCTACCTACCGTTGTACCCATTAGAAAACTAACTAATTAGGAATTGAAAGATATAAGAAAATAAAATAAAAGTTATCAGAATAAAAATATAGATCCAAAAAACCAATCATGCTAGGGATATGATAAAATGAAAAAATTCCTGCAAAAGGAATTTTTTACACAGACAAAACAGACTACAGACTATGATATGCATACTATAGATTATGATATATTTCATGGGTTTAAATTTATCCATTGAAAGAGATTTTTATTACCTTTTATGAAATCCAAGTAAGATAAATTGTGAATAAAGATTAAGTTTTGATAGTAAAAAAAATAAGGTAACATTAATAAGGCTAGGTTTTTAAAAATAGGTGCAAGATGCAATTTTTCAAAGGTTTTGATGATTTATTATAAGATTTTGTTGATTATTGATGAACTTAAAAAATATTAACTTTCAACATAAAAGGGAAATTATTTATCAAGAACTACGACTGGCAATTTATAAAATTGATTAATCAAACTTTATTCATAAAAAAGAAATTAATATATTTAGCTTAAAAATATTAAATTAAGTTTAAAAAATTTAAAAATAAATAAACTAATCAACACTTGTTATTTAGAAATTTAATGATAAAATTAAAATAAATAAATATTTAATAAATAATCAATAAAATTAATAAATTAATTTGACCAAGGACATTTAAGACTTTTTGTAAAATAAAACACTTCTCTATTTTCAATTTCTCTCTTTACTCTTTTATACTACATAATACATCAAATTTATTTTATTTCTCATCTATTTCTCTCTTATCACATTCTTTCTCTTTTTTCAACTTCTTCTCTCTTCCAAACACACCCTTAAGGATAAACTTGTAAATTTATAGAAATAGTCAACACAATTAATACTTCAACCAACTTTCTTAATTCTTGTGATTTACTTTATAGGGTCTTATATTTAGGGACGGAGGTAGTATATATTTGGTTCAAAAGAGTAGGAGGGAAGGGGAGAGAGAAGTTATAATAAAAAATATGTTTGATTCACAAGGAGAGTAAGAGGTTTTAAAACTACTTTACTTTTTTACCCTTAAAATATTATAACACTCCTTCTAAATAAAATAAAAATAAAATGATATTCACCCAAAAAAAGAAATTTGTCAATTCATAAACAATATAGATAATCAAACCCAAACTATTCAATATTTCAAATACTTTAAAATATATTAAAATGTATATAAAATATTGATAAATGTTGTAGAGTCATTATATGATTAATCTTCAAATAAACAGTTTTCTCATCTTGATGATTTATCTAATTCTATACATAATTTATGAAATTAAATTCTATATAATATATAACTTATATACTACAATTATATACAATTATATATCGTTATGAAACATAACACAACAATTTATGAAAAAAATTAAATTATTACAAACAAAATAATAAATAAAAATAAATAAAACAAAACATATGCATAAAAGGAAGAAAATTGAGTCAAAATAATAAAATTAATGGAATTGTGTTTAAAAAATATAGAAAAAATTTAATAAGATGACAAATTTACATGTAATATTTATTAAATAAAATTTAAGATTATAATAAAAAATAAGGATAATTTTACAATATAACAAAAATATATTTTATTACGACTCATTACCCTCTGACCAAATGGATCATAAATGTCACCTCAACATTATCTCCAAAAACAACACTTTTTCCTATAGATGATGATATATCAGAATCTAATATTATAACTGAAGAGATATCAGAAGCTGCAAAAACTAAAGTTACTCCTAATGCTCCTATTACTATATATTCAGTAATAATTCAAAATGATTATGAAGCTTCTATTCCACCTAAAAGAACATTTATATATAAGGCATTTCATCCAGAAGGGCAAATCATTGGTAATAAAGACGAGTCATTGAGAACCAAATCTGCTTTCAGAAATGATCAATCAATGCTTGGACTTATCTCATTGATAGAGCCCACCTATATCGGTTATGCCTTATCAGATGATGGATGGATCGTGGCTATGCAAGATGAACTAAATCAGTTTTAAAGAAATGATGTGTGGGATCTTGTTCAAAAACATCATTGGGGCTAAGTGGGTCTTTCGAAACAAACTGAACGAACATGGAGAAGTCGTGAGAAACAAAGCTAGACTTGTAGCTCAGGGCTACAGTCAGCAAGAAGGAATTGACTTATTTGAAACCTTTTCTCCTGTTGCAAGGTTAAAAGCTATAAGACTTCTTCTCTCTTAAGCTATTAATCAGCACATTATTCTTTATCAGATGGACGTTAAAAGTGCTTTTCTGAATGGAGTTATTACTGAATAAGTCTATGTTAAACAACCTCCTGGATTTGAAGATCCAAACCATCCAGACTTTGTCTACAAGCTTAAGAAATCTCTCCATGGACTCAAACAAGCTCCAAGGGCTTGGTATAAGAGACTGAGTAATTTTCTGCTTGAGAATGGTTTCTCTAAATGTAAAGTTGACACTACATTATTTAGGCAAACTCTAAAGGAAGAAATTTTGATTGTTCAAATTTATATTGATGATATAATTTTTGGTTCCACTAACGCGTCTCTTTGTCAAGAATTTTCAAAGATCGTGCAGACTGAATTTGAGATGAGCATGATGGATGATCGCGACTTTATGAGTCGAATGGGGTTACTAACTGCAAGCGCACAGTCTATCGCGTAGTTTTAAAAAGATATCGATCCCACAAGGACTGATAATCAAACTAGTGCTATCAGAATGTTATTATGTTTAGCTAAGACTAATATTTCTAAGGGAAGTAAGGCGACAGAAAATAAATCTAAGAGTACTAACTTTTAGTAAAAATAATCAATAACTAGATATCAGTATGTAACGCATTAATCGTCTGGAATTTAATAAGTCATCGGTGCAGGTTTAAATGTCAAATTACTTTTCAGTAGAAAATATTCATTTAAAAGACCTCATCTCACACTCTCGTGTTTGTTGATTCAGACTATACCGTTAAATCAGAATGAGCGCTCTCGCTGTATCATTTGCATTTAAAAATACTTTTTGAAAATAAATAAGTCCTAATCGATTCTAAAGTGCTTCCGCTGTGTTTAAAATCAATGCCTAGTTTCAGCTATCTGGTTAAACTCTCAAACTCTCGTTTATCTTGACCTCAACCTTAAATGTCTTTTTACTTTCGTAAGAAAAACTACTTGATTAAAAATAAGAAACCTCGGCCTAAAAACTAATTTGTAGAAATATGGCACCGATTATTATTTAATCCCAGGCGAATAATTTGTTTACATACTAATACCAAATAATTTAGCAAGACATGATTTGAATGAAAAACACACTAGCGATACGTATATAACTACTATTAATCATGCTGTAAATAAAAACAGAACGAAACATATATTAAAACCTGGAATTGAAATAACTTGCAAACGAATCCTTGATACAAACTTGCAGTAATCCAACACAGTGCTCACAAGAAGAAATAATGAAAAACGGAAATGCAGAAGTGCAGGGAAAATAACAAAAGCTAATAACTGTTTAATTGAAAGGATGCAGAAAAACTAATTCGCTCTCTCACAAATTCGCCGACCCTTTCAATGGAGGTATTCAGTTCAATTTATAGGGCTTGGCAGTTGAGAAAATATCGTGTGAATCGTGTGGAAGTTGCTGAGAAAATTATGCAATGGACGGTTGAAAACCTAGAAATAATAGGAAGGTGGTGAGACTATTTTTTTTTCTTTGTCTCCTCAAAAATAGGTGGCGGGCGCCACCTCTTCCCTTCACCAAAATGTGGCTTGCGCCACTTCTTCAGCATGTGGTGGGCGCCACTCCTTAGGTGTGGCTTGCGCCACCCTTTGTTGAGTGGTGGGCCCACCCTATATATTTTTTTTCTTTTCTTTCCTCTTTCTTTTTCTTTCCTTGCATTTTCTTTCCATTTCACTTCTTCCAATCATTTTCTTTCCTCTTCATTTCTTTTCTCTAAATTTCTTCAATAATTATTTATTTTCCGTTAAATCCCGGTTCGACTCGAGTGCCTGAAAACATAAACAAATATGGGTAGAATAAAACATAAATCGGGAAAAACCAATTAAAAACACAATATAAATTCATGCATGTCAAGTCAAATACACGATATAATTTCGCGTTATCAAACTCCCCCACACTTGAACCTTTGCTTGTCCTCAAGCAAATGAAACATCTAAACACGGGTTTGAAACAAAAACACGACACAGATCATACAATGATGCTAAGCCTTGTCAGAAAGATAGGTACTAAATATCAACACCAAGGATACCGTAATGACACAAAATTACATCATGTAATCAAAAACTCCCACCTTATACAGACAGATCTGAATCATGGTATTATAACTCGACCTATTCTCTTTCACCTCTTTTTCATTCTCGCGCAATCACATTAAGCCCGTTATCCACGTACGCTCATGGTAAGTAAACCTGTTAGTGTTCAGTGATCTCATTTTCCAAATCTTTTGCAAAAAATTTTCTTTTAGTTTCGAATTTCTAGAGTCCGATCCGTTGGGCTAAATGGTCGGGCGAGGACCACCTAACTTAGAGGGAACATGTCTTTTATTCTCCTTTTCTATTAACTCATTTAATTCCCTTTTTGAGATCGAACACATATTTGCATCAGTTTATTACTTAGTTTGTGCCTTAGGATGGTGCTGACTACTAGTATAAACTAATCAAGAGGTTATTTTAAAATTTCAGGCCTCGGCATAATAAGTACTCAGATTCATCTGTATATTCGGGGGTTCAAGGTGTTAAAACAGTACCGATTTTATTAACACTTTCCCAAGTCTTCCTAACTTAGCCTTCTAAGCTTTTAAAGTGCCATGTCATGTATCAAACCAAAATAAAATTTTTTGTTATGGCTCAAGAAAGTTGGGAGAATCTAAGTAATAGCAGAAACTATGTGTAGAGACTCGACAACACATGAATTTCTTTTATTGAAGGGGAAATAAGCATGAAAAATTTTAAATCTACCTAGAAAAGCGGTAAATAAACAAAATAATTTAAATGAAAGCGATAAAACTTCCTCCCCCTCACTTAAATTGAGCATTGTCCCCAATGCAACAACGTAAGGTGAAAAAGGAAGGAGAAACCTGGAAAAAAACGGCCTACTAGTGGCCTCTTCCTCGAGTCCGTGCTCGTCTGGTGTTTCTGGTTTGATGTTCTGAAGCACCCAGATCCTGATGTTATTCATGTGCTTGCACATTCATACCGGCCATCCCTTGGATCAGCTCTGCCATGTCGTCCTGGCCTCGCTGCATTCGTTTTAAAACCTGGATCATCTCCGCTTGTTGGTTGTACATCTAGGTTTGCTGAGCCATCATTTGAGCTTGCTGAGCTGCGATGCTTTGTATGGTTTGGTCGCGGAGTGCGTTTGCTTCACTCTGTCTCATCACCTCAGTGTATATGCTTTCTAGATTTCTGGATGGTTCTTCCTCTCGTCTCTTAGGCCTGCGTCTGGATGATGTACCTGCAACAAAATTAGAGGAGGAGGGTGCGGTGTGTGCTTGTGCGTTAGTTTCGTCCCCGCCAGCAGCAACATTCTCAGGAATGTGCGCGGGGCCTGGGTTATCAGTATAACAATAGTTTTCCTCTCGCTGCACATCTGTGCGACTTGGGTTAGGAAGTGTAAAATTTGGGAAAACTTTATTGTCAATCAGCAGATCATATATACCGTCTTCTCTTTTCTTAACCAGCTTCATACGTTCAGTCATTTTCAAATCAATGGTAAGAGAAGGAAGTGGTGTTAAGGCTGCGAGATGGGCTTCGAGCCCAAGGGCTCGAGCTATAGTTGTTATTAGACCGCCGAATGTGATAGAACCTTTGTTCGCGGCGGTAATGGAGCACATATGGTTAAACATGAACGAAATATGGTTTATTCGGCGGTCTGCAAAGGCGCTAAGTAAATAGAAAAACTCCTTCTCGTTTACTTTGTTTGAATTAGACCGGCCGAAAATTGTAGTAGCCAATAGTTGGCGAAAATAACGAAAAGCCGGGTTTTGAATGAGAGTGGCCTTATTTCCTTCACAACTTTGCGTATGAGTGCCCGTTAGACCTCTCCAAAGACACTTGTAACTGTGAACCCAGTCAGATCCACACGGGATACTATACATTACATTGTCTCCTACTGGGAAATTTAGTTTAGCGGCCAGTTCATCAAAAGTGAAATTAAATTCAATATTAAACATTCGAAACTGGACCGTCCCTTCGGGGTCATAAATAAGAGAGCTAAGAAATTCTAAGGTAAGCGGGACATAGACGGGGTCTCTATTAGACAAAAATTGTTTCAAATTTACTCTTTTCAATAAAAAGTCTACGCTTTCGGTAAGTCCTAAAACTTCTAAACAATTAGTATCCGCATACCTTGTTGGCTCGATCTCGCGTTGTCTAAGCGACTGGAGAAGAGCTGCTTGGTTTTGATCTCTGCAAAGTAATGTAAACCCTTGTGCTGTTGCTGCTGGTTCCATTTTCTGCATATGGTGCAGTGCAAAACTCACAGAACTTTTTAGTGTGTTTATGAAGAGGAATGGTTATTTGCGAGTGAGTGGCTGAGCAGTGTAGTTATCAGTTTAAATAGAGGAAAGTGTGAAATAGTTGCAGATTAGTGTGGAATAAATTGGTCAAAGGAAGGCCATGTGCTCTGCATGCATTGTACGTGGGGAACGAGTGTCCCACATGCGCATGCATGTGAACATGCAGAGGTTGAATTATAGGTGGCGGGGGCCACAAAGTACAAAGTGGCGGAAGCCACATGTTTGTGGAGTGGCGGGAGCCACATGATTTTAAGAAGTGGCAAGAGCCACATGAAAGGAAGGTGGCGAGAGCCACAAGGCCAAGGGTGGCGGGGGCCACATTAAATCCTATTAAATTTTTTTGTTAGTTTTTCGTTTTTTAACCTCACCTTCCATACGTCAACTTCCACACTTCACATGCAGATTCCTTCAATTTTGTTTCTTTTCTGCTTGTGATAATTTTCTGCATGTGATAAGATTTGTCATGCGAGCAGGCTACTAATATATTTATCAAGACCATGCGTGCCCTTACTTTGATCAACATTTACTAATGTAGCAGAGTGATGATAGATGATACAGCAAACATATGAATAATGAAATAGCAGAAAAATCAATGAAATAGCAGTCAGATTCACATGCTTGAACTGAATCAAAAATAAATGCAACCAAAGCAAAACAATAAATGTAGCCAAAGCAAACCAACATACTGAAAGCAATTGAAACTTGAAACTTTAGTCAATTTAAACCAAAATACATTGAACCCAAGTGCAACTGAAATGAAAAAATTGTAACAGTAAAAATTAAATTACGGAATTGGAAAAACTGAATTGAATTACGGAAATGAGAAAAACTGAATGAAAAGTTAGCTTCCGTCTCCCACACTTAGAATTAACTGTGTCCTCACTGTTAAATGCAGAAGCTCGGATGTGAAGCAAATACTGCCCTAGCCACGTTGATTTGGATTATTAGCAAGTCCTCTAGAAAATAGTTGCTGATGAAAATGATCCAATTGTTCTACCACTATATCCATAAATCCATGAAATTCAGTGCGAATAGTGGGGAATTCTATTTGAAGGTCAGTCACTCGGTTTTCCAAGGCTGTTATGGCAGTAGTGAAATCAATTGGTGGAGGAAGAGTTATAGGAGCTATAGTAGGAGTGTGTGATTCAGCATCAGAAATATAGTCTGCATCAAATTCATAAATCTGTGGTGTATCAGGTGGTGATGGTGGAGCAGGAAGTGGGTCTGTCAAGTCATAAAACCAATTGTTTCTATTGTGGACACTGGTGTGCTCATGGTTAGGTAAAGTGAAAAGATGGACGACCTCATTATTAATTAGGTAGTCAAAGGTATCCGGCCCGAGGTTTCCTATGATACGGCGGTTAAAGCAGAAGTTAAGGTTCATAGGTCGGAAGGTACCAAGAGGGTTAAACTTGATCAGAGGCTGCCTCAGTCCTATGGTATTTGCTATCATAGTGACTAAACCTCCTACTATGATAGGGGTTCGAGCATCCAGTATAAGACTCACCAAATTAGTGATCATAAAGGTAGCACCATTTACTGGGCGGCCCTGTGAAGCACAATACAAAATATAAAGCTCAGTTCTGGATACAGAGGTGTCATTTTCTTCCTTACCGAAAATGGTATGGGCTAGGATTTTGTGAAAATACCGGATGGCTGGGTTGTGGATACTCTCAGAAAACATGCCAAAGGGTTCAGGATTATAATTACCAGTTATGTTGCCCCAAAAGTAGTTCAAGTCAAGGTCAAGGAGCACTTCATCTTGGTATGCGGTAATCACATCAGGTCCACTAGGAAATCCTAGGAGTTTAGCAAGTTCTCTATGGTTATAGGTATAGTCATTATCAAACAGTCTAAAAGTAACCAGCCCTCTATGGAATCCGTAGCCATGGTTAGGTATGTGAGTAAGGGAGCTAAGGAACTCAAGTGTCAGCCTACGATAAGAAGTAAACCTTCGTCTGATAGAAGCAGTCTCCCACCCCAGCTGGCTAAACAGAAACAGGATGTTGTCCCTGATACCTAACTCAGCCATGGTAGGTCCATCATAGTAAATAGTCAAAGCCATATCTCTCTGAGCTAACATCTCAAATCTCCTCCTCTGAGCTCTGCCTCTGAAAACAATGTTCATGTAATCTACTTGTTGCATCTTGAAAGTTAGTTACTAACTAAGCTAAGTTATCCTGTAAGTAAAATAGAGAATCATGCAAAGTCAGTGACGAACATGTTAATTATGGCATCAAGAAATGGGGAGAAGGAGAGGAAACAAAACAAAAATGCAATAAAAATAAGAACTAAACGAGAAATAAAAGAAAATAAAATAAAATAAAATAAAATAAAATAGAAAGGAAATAAAATAAAACTTTAAAACTCGGGTTTTTTTAAAAATACGTGGGTTGCCTCCTACCAAGCGCTGTTTTTAACGTCTTAAGCCTGACATAGTTCTAGTGCAAAGTCAGTTGTCAGAGTGAACGGGCAGCTCTAGGAGCTTTAGACTAGCTGAGTAATCTCTATTTTCTACGCAGTGATAATGTTTTAAACGCTGTCCGTTTACTATAAATGGTTGGCTAGATCTACTTTTTATTTCTACGGCACCACTTGGGAAAACCTTACTTATTATGAAGGGTCCTGACCATCTAGATCTAAGTTTTCCTGGAAAGAGTTTAAGGCGTGAATTAAACAGGAGCACTACGTCACCTTCATTAAATTCTTTACGGGAAATGCGTTTGTCATGCCATTTTTTAGTTCTTTCTTTATATATCCTAGCATTCTCGTATACGTCTAGTCGAAGTTCTTCTAGTTCGTGAATGTCTAAGATTCTTTTCTCACCTGCGGCATTATGGTCTAAGTTGAGGGTCTTAATGGCCCAGTAAGCTTTGTGCTCTAATTCTACAGGGAGATGGCATGATTTTCCGTATCGGGGTTTTATAAGCTGTCCTATATGCCCACAGAGCTTCGTGTAATTTCGATGACCAGTCTTTTCTAGAGGTTGCAACAGTCTTTTCTAAGATTTGTTTGATTTCTCTGTTCGAGACTTCGACTTGTCCACTTGTTTGTGGATGATACGGTGTTGCTACACGGTGTCGGACTCCATACTTCAGTAGAAGTTTTTCAAATATCTTAGATATAAAATGGGAGCCTCCGTCACTGATGACAAGTCTGGGCACACCGAATCTAGGGAAGATTATGTTCTTGAAAAGCTTGATTACTACTCGTGTGTCATTTGTTGGAGAAGCTACAGCCTCGATCCATTTTGAAACGTAATCAACAGCAGCGAGTATATACTTATTACCAAAAGAAGATGGGAATGGTTCCATGAAGTCAATCCCCCACACATCAAAAACTTCCACTTCTAAAATACCCTTTTGTGGCATCTCATCGCGTCTGGAGATGTTGCCGGTGCGTTGGCACCTGTCGCAGTTTAATATCGCGATATGGACATCTTTCCATAGATTAGGCCAGAATAGGCCAGATTGTAAGATCTTAGCGCAAGTTTTTGAAGTGCTTGTGTGTCCGCCATAAGGAGCAGAGTGACAATGTGAGATTATGTTTTCTATTTCATCTTCGGGTACACATCGACGGAAAATTCCATCGGCACCCCTATTAAAAAGTAGGGGCTCATCCCAATAATATTGTTTAAGGTCATGAAAGAATTTATTCTTTTGTTGGTAAGTTAGATCTGGTGGAAGTACCCCAGCAACTAGGTAGTTAACAAAGTCAGCATACCATGGCAGTGTTGTGTTCGTTTGAATTTCTTCCACTAATTCCTTTGGTCTGGTATCGTTCAAGGTTAATTCAGACATATTGCTTTCCAATTGGGCTATCAGTCGCTCATATGGGAAGTCATCATTAATAGGCACTTGCTCAGGCTTAATACCTTCAATTCTTGATAAATGGTTTGCGACTACATTTTCGGTGCCCTTTTTATCCTTTATCTCTAGGTCGAATTCTTGTAAGAGTAGGATCCATCTTAAAAGTCTTGGTTTGGCATCTTTCTTACTTAATAGGTATCTTATCGCAGCATGATCGGTATAGATAATGATTTTCGCTCCTACCAAGTAGGATCGGAATTTATCCAGAGCGAACACGACAGCTAGGAGTTCCTTTTCAGTGGTGGCGTAGTTCATTTGGGCAGGATCTAAGGTTCTACTTGCGTAGTAAATTGCATTGAGCTTTCTGTCCTTTCTTTGTCCTAAGACCGCGCCTACGGCATAGTTACTCGCATCACACATGATTTCAAATGGTAATCTCCAATCAGGTGGTTGCATGATAGGTGCGGTAACGAGAGCCATTTTTAATTGCTCAAACGCTTTTAGGCATTTCTCATCGAAGATAAATTCAGCGTCTTTCATTAATAAACCTGTCAGTGGTTTGGTAATTTTCGAGAAATCTTTAATGAATCGTCGGTAGAAACCCGCGTGTCCTAAGAAACTTCTTATTTCTCGTACGGATTTTGGAGGTTGAAGGTTTTCTATAATCTCTATCTTTGCTTTATCAACTTCAATCCCTCTATCAGATACTACGTGTCCAAGCACGATTCCTTGATTGACCATAAAATGGCATTTCTCCCAGTTTAGTACGAGATTGACTTTTACACATCTTTCAAGTACCATTTCTAGGTTCGATAGAAATCCTTCAAAACTCTGCCCACAAACAGAAAAATCGTCCATAAACACTTCCATAATGTCGTCTATAAAGTCAGCGAAAATCGACATCATGCATCTTTGGAATGTTGCGGGAGCGTTACATAGTCCAAACGGCATTCGTCGGTAAGTAAATGTACCATAGGGACATGTGAAAGTTGTCTTTTCTTGGTCATCAGGATGAATAGGGATTTGGAAGAATCCTGAATAACCGTCTAAATAGCAGAAGTAAGAATGTTTTGCCAATCGTTCCAACATTTGGTCAATGAATGGTAATGGAAAATGATCTTTACGAGTAGCTTTGTTCAATTTTCTATAATCGATACACATCCTACTTCCAGTTACGACTCTTTGCGTTATAGATTCACCTTTTGAGTTCTTAACAACTGTAACACCTCCCTTCTTAGGTACGACATGTACTGGGCTAACCCATTTACTGTCTGATATCGGGTATATAATTCCCGCATCTAAAAGCTTTTTCACTTCATCCTTAACTACAGTACTTAGGATTGGATTAATCCTTCTCTGGTGTTCTCTAGAGGTCTTACAGTCTTCCTTTAGCATAATGCGATGCATACAGATAGAAGGACTTATTCCTTTAAGGTCAGCGATGTTGTAGCCCAACGCAGTTGGATATTTTCTTAAGACATCTAAAAGTTTATTGGTTTCGGGTTGTCCTAAGTCTGCATTGACTATCACAGGTCGTTCGAGTTCTGTGTCTAGAAATTCGTACCTCAAACTATCGGGTAATGTTTTCAGTTCTAACGCTGGTTTCTTTGGGCAAGGAAGATGATCGGGTGTAAGTGCTAAACATTCGCTTAGGCTATCATCTTGGTATGGTTCACGCCAATTATCATCTTCAAAAATCGGAGGTATTGGAATTTTTATAATATCTGAGTATATGGTAGGTTCCATTTCCATTTCTCTTACGCACTCATCTATGACATCTAATAGATAACATGTGTCCTCTATAGCTGGTGCTTGTAAGAATTGTGTCAGGATAAATTCAACCTTTTCCTCACCGACTTCAAAGGTTAGCTTACCTCTTTTTACGTCTATAATAGCTCCGGCGGTAGCTAAGAATGGTCTCCCTAATATGATAGGCGTAGTGGAGTCTTCTTTAATGTTCATGATTATAAAATCGGTAGGAATATAGAATTGTCCGATTCGAACTGGAACATTCTCTAGTATACCAACGGGATATTTAATAGAGCGGTCGGCTAATTGAACGGACATCTTAGTTGGTCTTAATTCTCCCATATCAAGATTTTTGCATATGAATAAGGGCATTACACTGATACTGGCACCTAAGTCGCACAGAGCCTTGTCTATGACGAACTTTCCAATTACACAGGGTATGGAGAAACTACTTGGGTCTTTCAGCTTAGGAGGCATGTTGTTTTGGATTATTGCGCTACACTCAGCAGTAAGTGTAACTATTTCGTTATCCTCAATCTTTTTCTTATTAGATAGGATTTATTTAAGGAACTTAGCATATGAGGGCATCTGAGTGATAGCTTCTGTAAAAGGTATTGTGATGTTTAATTGTTTCAGAAGTTTAACAAATTTCTTAAATTGCCCTGCAGTTTTAGAATTTGCGAATCTTTAATGATACGGAATCGGTGGTTTATATGGTGGTGGAGGCACATAAGGCTTCTCCACGGCCTCTTGGTCATTATCTTCCTTTTCCTTAGATTCATTCTCCTTCTCAGTATTAGGCTTTTGGTACATGGGCGGATTCTGAAGTCTTGGATCAACGGGTCCTTCTAGTTCTTTACCACTTCTCAATATAACGGCATTTGCATGTCCTTTCGGGTTAGGTTGTGGCTGTCCAGGAAATGTTCCTGCAGGGGCGGCAGTAGGTGCTTGTTGTTGTGCCACTTGCGAAATTTGGGTTTCAAGCATTTTGTTGTGGGTGGCTAAAGCGTCTACTTTGTTTGCTAATTGCTTAATTTGCTCACTAGTGTGTATATTTTGATTCAGGAAGTCTTTGTTTGTTTGAGCCTGGGTAGTTATAAAGTTTTCCATCAGTAGTTCAAGGTTGAACTTCCTAGGAACATTAGGGGTAGTTGCAGCAGCCTTTTGGTAGCCTGGTGGCGCAGCAGGTGCTTGACCAGGTGCATATAATGCATTGTTGTTTTTATAAGAGAAGTTTGGGTGGTTCTTCCATCCCGGATTGTAGGTATTTGCATAAGGGTTTCCTTGAGCATAATTTACTTGGTCACTGGAGACTCCTGCCAAAATTTGACATTCAATGGCAGCATGTCCAGGGTTTCCGCATAATTCGCAGTTTTGAGCTACAGCAGCCACGGTGGCTGCAGGTGTTATGGTCAAGTTATCAATCTTTTGGGCAAGGGCATCTACCTTAGCATTGACATGATCAAGGCTACTTACCTCGTACATTCCAGCTTTTGTTTGGGATTTTTCCACTGCAGTTCTTTCTCCTCCCCATTGGTAGTGGTTTTGAGCCATGCTCTCGATCAGTTGGTGGGCTTCTTCATATGGTTTATCCATAAGCGTACCACCAGCGGCGACATCTATTGTCAATCTTGTATTGTACAAGAGACCATTGTAAAATGTATGGATGATTAACCAATCTTCAAGACCGTGATGTGGGCACATCCTCATCATGTCTTTATATCTTTCCCATGCATCGTAAAGAGATTTGTTATCCTTCTGTCGAAAACTATTAATTTGGGCTCTCAACATAGCTGTTTTGCTCGGGGGGAAATATCGTGCTAAGAATACCTTTTTCAACTCATCCCACGTAGTAACAGAGTTTGATGGCAAGGATTGCAACCAAGCCCAAGCTCTGTCTCTTAATGAGAAAGGAAAAAGACGTAGTCTTATTGCGTCTGCAGTTACACCATTTGCCTTTACTGTGTCTGCGTACTGCACAAACTTGGTCAGATGTTCGTTGGGATCTTCTGTAGGGTTTCCAAAAAACTGATGTTGTTGTACGGCTGACAGCAATGAAGGTTTCAACTCGAAATTGTTTCGGTTGATAGCAGGGGCAGCAATGCTACTATGTGGTTCTTGCTTAGACGGGGTGGCATAGAACTTAAGAGGACGGTTTTGTGGTCTCTCACCCATGTTTTGTTCCTTGACTGGTTCAGGGGGGTAAGCAGGGAGATCAGGAATATTATACTTGTGTTGATACTTAAGTAGTCTGCGTCTTAAATGTAAGAAACGCTCTAGTTCGGCGATTGGGGGTTGCAAGTCTTCGCTTTGTGAGCGAGTACTTGGCATACAATCGAGAAAAAAGGAAAATAAAATTTGTTGCCTTAGTCTATACCGCGCAACAAATGAATCGCACTAATGACTAAATCAAAGTCCCCGGCAACGGCGCCAAAAACTTGATCGCGACTTTATGAGTCGAATGGGGTTACTAACTGCAAGCGCACAGTCTATCGCGTAGTTTTAAAAAGATATCGATCCCACAAGGACTGATAATCAAACTAGTGCTATCAGAATGTTACTATGTTTAGCTAAGACTAATATTTCTAAGGGAAGTAAGGCGACAGAAAATAAATCTAAGAGTACTAACTTTTAGTAAAAATAATCAATAACTAGATATCAGTATGTAACGCATTAATCGTCTGGAATTTAATAAGTCATCGGTGCAGGTTTAAATGTCAAATTACTTTTCAGTAGAAAATATTCATTTAAAAGACCTCATCTCACACTCTCGTGTTTGTTGATTCAGACTATACCGTTAAATCAGAATGAGCGCTCTCGCTGTATCATTTGCATTTAAAAATACTTTTTGAAAATAAATAAGTCCTAATCGATTCTAAAGTGCTTCCGTTGTGTTTAAAATCAATGCCTAGTTTCAGCTATCTGGTTAAACTCTCAAACTCTCGTTTATCTTGACCTCAACCTTAAATGTCTTTTTACTTTCGTAAGAAAAACTACTTGATTAAAAATAAGAAACCTCGGCCTAAAAACTAATTTGTAGAAATATGGCACCGATTATTATTTAATCCCAGGCGAATAATTTGTTTACATATTGATACCAAATAATTTAGCAAGACATGATTTGAATGAAAAACACACTAGAGATACGTATATAACTACTATTAATCATGCTGTAAATAAAAACAGAACGAAGCATATATTAAAACCTGGAATTGAAATAACTTGCAAACGAATCCTTGATACAAACTTGCAGTAATCCAACACAGTGCTCACAAGAAGAAATAATGAAAAACGGAAATGCAGAAGTGCAGGGAAAATAACAAAAGCTAATAACTGTTTAATTGAAAGGATGCAGAAAAACTAATTCGCTCTCTCACAAATTCGCCGACCCTTTCAATGGAGGTCTTCAGTTCAATTTATAGGGCTTGGCAGTTGAGAAAATATCGTGTGAATCGTGTGGAAGTTGCTGAGAAAATTATGCAATGGACGGTTGAAAACCTAGAAATAATAGAAAGGTGGTGAGACTATTTTTTTTCTTTTTCTCCTCAAAAATAGGTGGCGGGCGCCACCTCTTCCCTTCACCAAAATGTGGCTTGCGCCACTTCTTCAGCATGTGGTGGGCGCCACTCCTTAGGTGTGGCTTGCGCCACCCTTTGTTGAGTGGTGGGCCCACCCTATATATTTTTTTTCTTTTCTTTCCTCTTTCTTTTTCTTTCCTTGCATTTTCTTTCCATTTCACTTCTTCCAATCATTTTCTTTCCTCTTCATTTCTTTTCTCTAAATTTCTTCAATAATTATTTATTTTTCGTTAAATCCCGGTTCGACTCGAGTGCCTGAAAACATAAACAAATATGGGTAGAATAAAACATAAATCGGGAAAAACCAATTAAAAACACAATATAAATTCATGCATGTCAAGTCAAATACACGATATAATTTCGCGTTATCAATGGATGAATTAAAATACTTTCTTTGAATTCAAATCAATCAGAAGAAAGAAGGTACACAAATTCATCAATCAAAGTACATACGAGAACTCTTAAAGAAGTTCAATCTTGATGATTGAAAAGTCATGTCAACTCATATTCATCCTACCTGCAACCTGAATAATGAAGAATGCAGTGCCAAATGGATTCGACAAAATATTGAGGTATGATAGGTTCCTTACTCTATCTCACTACTTCCAGACCAGATATTTTATTCAGTGTATGTTTGTGTGCAAGATTCTAATCAGATCCTAGAGAAACTCATTTAACACCTATTAAAAGGATCTTTAGATATCTGAAAGGAACGATAAATCTTGGACTTCTTTATAAGAAATTCTCATATTATAAGCTATTTGGATTCTATGATGCTGACTATGAAGGGGATAGAATTAAGAGGAAATCCACAAGTGGAATTGTCAATTTTTAGGTGAAAACCTTATATCCTACGCTAGCCAAAGATAAGCAACTATTGCTCTGTCTACAGAAGAAGCAGAATACACCTCACCTGCTAAGTGTTGTACTCAACTACTATGGATGAATTATCAGTAAAAAGATTATTAGATTTTTTAAAACAATATTTCTATCTATTGTGATAACATTGCTGCTATTTGTCTAACGAAGAATCCAATTTAACATTCTAGAACTAAGCTTATTGAAACCAAACACCATTTTATTAGGGACTATGTTCAAAAGGGTATAATAGATATTCAGTTTATTGATATTGACCATCAATGGGATGATATATTTACAAAACCCTTAGCTATCGCAAGATTTGATTTTATTCGTAAAAATCTGAACATGGTTTTTGTTGATAAATAATGCGTAGAGTCTGAATGGGGCATCAAAAGGAAACTTGGATTCTGGTAGAACTCGGTTGGAATATAATATATCATTAAGTCTGAAATTTTTCTAAGCGGGGTCTATAAGCTTTGATTGTAGAGTTTACTGAATCTCTTTCATTATTGATTTCTTTAATATTTAAGCAGACAATAAAATGTTTAATTATATGCTTTGTGCTTTGAATTAATGATTGGACTAATCTTGAGTTCTGATAAACTAAGAATCCTTGTCTTATAACGAGTTTTTGTAAAATATTGTCTCGATAGTGGAAAGTTGTCTCAAAAACTCATTTTCTAGTGAAATTGTTAAATACACTCAACAAGACAAACTCAAAATATACTTTCTTTTTAAGCAAACGTACCTTCAGTAATCAACCTTGGTTGTTGGGTTTTTCTCAAAAGTAGTTGTTCTCGAGATTGAAGGGACATTTCTACCAACTTGCCTATTTTCATAAACTGTCCTGAAATTTAGTTCTAAAAAGGAATGTACTGACAAAGATTCTGATTCGTTTTTATTCAGACTCATTAATGTCCAAACATTTAATGCATGGTTGCTTATTTTAATCATCATCCCATGTGTTATGTGACTGTATTTGAGATTTACCCGATTTTTATGTATTATCTTCTATATAAGATAGTATTGTAAAATCATTGTTCTCCACTAGAATTTCTTTCTTAATTCAAAATGTCTTCAAAGACCATTAAGGGAGAAATCGATGATATACATATTCTGAAGGAATATATAGTTGACCTCAATGAATTAACGGGTTCTAATCTTTCACAGATAGTATCAGATATTCATTTTCAGAAATGGGATGGATATTTTGCAATGCTTAATGGACCAATCTATCCAGATCTTATGAAAGAATTTTGGGCGCATGCTCATGTTCATCAGAATAAGCTAGATGTTTGTCACATTCTATCTATTGTCTATGGTTTCCCTGTTGTGATAAACTCTAACCTTATCTCTTAAAGGTTGTCATCATAAAAAAGGGGGAGATTGTTGAAACAAATTTGGTTCATACCATGTATCCTCCAATGTTTTGATGATAACAAAGTATTTGAAGAACAATTAGAATTTCTAACTAGCAGGTTGATGTGTACAAAATTCAATTTACTTGATGAAACAAGTTCTGTCACGGAAGTAACCACGGTTCGGTTCTGATCGTGTACTTGAGAGAGAAACCTGATTAGAAAAAGATCTTTTGTACAGTTCAGAATCAGAAGCGTGTTAACCCTGCCTCTAAAACTAATAGGTGTCAATCAAGCTCAGAATTCACAGGACTCGAGAGTAGTTGACATTATCTTCAAAAGATTGTGTTGTACTTGTTTCATAGAAGAGTTCTCTGGACAAAGGCCTTGGTTAGTGGATAATTCCTCCGCTATGAGTTCTAACACATGCTTTATTAGAAATGAAGATGTACAAAAAGATTTGATCTGAACATAGTCATTGAGTTGCTTCAATGACTCTATTTCTTTAGCTATAAAAGGAGCAGAAAAATTGAAGATCAACTAAGAGAATAACACTGCAACTACAACTAAAATATACACGCACTTCACATGACTTGTAACAGCTCAAGAGAAGCTAATCTGTTAGGAGTTATTATCTTTGTATAGGTTAATAATCCTTAGTGTTAAAATGTGTTGTATTATATTTGAACACCTCTGATTGTTAATCAAATGTTGTTGTAAGTTATTCCTTCTCTAAACAGTCAGTTTAGATAAAAGTCTCTTGCCTCGGGCTTGAGCAGTGAAGTCTTAAATCTAGGAGATTTGAGCAGTGAAGTCTTGGATTCGTGGAATCTGAGCAGGAAGTCTCGGACCGGAGGTGTGAGCAGGAAGCCTTGAATCCGAAGGGTTTAAGCAGGAAAGTCTTAGGATCTGAGGATCTAAGCAGGAAGTCTTGATCAGGTGCTGATTAAGCAATGAAGTCGTAAGCTGTAGGTACGAGCAGGAAAAAGTCTTATACTTGAGTGTATAAGCAATTGTAATCTGTTTGCTTATAGTGGAAATCTCTTGTGTTGCAAAGGGACTGAACTACTCTCAGTTGGAGATGAACCAGGATAACTTTTGTGTGTTCTTTACCTATTTATTTACTTCTATCTTTCTAACTGATGCATTTGTTAATCAGAGTTTGAACTTCTGTTTAGATTCTGAACTCTGATCAGAAGTAGAAACCATTTGGCAAACACAATTCATCCCCCCATTCTTGTGTATTTTCCCCACCTTCAGCAATTCCTAACTGTATCCGGTTTGCTAGAAATTCCTAGAGATTTGATAACAAAATAACTCTCTAGAACAAGGCAATTGCTTGGATCATGTCTCAGGTGGCCCTTATTTCATCTCTGTCTAAGAAAACCTATAAATCTTATATCAGGGACTTCTCCATAATCAAAAAGTTCAAAATTGTTATTCATCCTCCCGCTTCTCCAAGGATCATTCAAGTGTTATGACATCCTCCTACTTGTGGGTGGGTGAAGTGTAACACTGATTGTGCCTATCTTCTTCCTAAAGTTTCTTGTGGTGACATATTCAAGGACTTCAAGGGTGATTTTTTGTTAGGTTTTGATGAGAATCTTAACTGTTTTCTTCTTTTCAAGTTGAGCTTTGTGGTATTATGCGAGGCATTGAGCTAGCTCATGCCAGACATTGGAAAAAAACTGTGGATTGAAACCAATTATTCTCTCTCTTTGCTTCCTTTCAAAAATTCCCTCTTAGTCCCTTGGAGGTTAAGAAACCATTGGATGAACTATTTGACCCTTCTGAGGGGGTCCCGTTTAAAGCCAGAACAAAGCTTCGTATGGACTGACCCACACAAGGGTTGATTGCACCTAGTAGGATTCGAACCTGAGACCTTGAGAGGAGCACACTCTCAAGACCCAAACCTCCACCACTAGGCCAACCCTTGGGGTTCTATTTTTTCTCTCTTAATTCCATTCTCCTTTTGCCTAAATATATATAATTAAAGTTCAACTCATCTAATTAATAAACTTAGTCTTTTTTTCTCATATTCATGGTTTATGAATTAAATTTTACAATTTAATTATCAAATAAATTTTAAACTATATTACAAGTTATTAATATGAATTAAATTTTACAATTTAATTATCAAATAAATTTTAAACTATATTACGAGTTATTAATATGAATTAAATTTTACAATTTAATTATCAAATAAATTTTAAACTATATTACGAGTTATTAATGATTACGAGTTATCCTAATCTTCCCTTAAGAGTTATTTATTTAATACTTTTCATAAACAAATAAAATAAAAAGACATGTCATGTACTTTATTCCGAGAATCTTAACTCTCAACATTATCTCCAAAAACAACAGTTTTTCCTATATTTATTTCGAAAACCTCAAGCGAAAACAAAAGACAGATCATGCTACAAAACAAAAACCCTTATTGAGTCCGCACTACGAGTTGAGCAGGGGTTGACGACGCGGCAGTTTGAAAATCCGGTAACAACTTTCTCATCTTCACTCTCTATCACCTTCATGTTTATGTGCATTGGCTAGTCATTGATTGTTTCAATTCTTACAATTTCAACGAGTTATTCGATTCATAGTTTATTAATAATAGCTAATTTCATAACAAATCTATTATGCTCTCTAATTTTATTCAAAACCTAATCCAAACCTAATTGGGAATTTGAGATTGAGGTATATTGAGACTATCACAAAATTTCATTGTTCAAACCAAATTGGGAGAGAGAAAGTAATTTTGTTGTTTTTTTGTTAATAGTTGAAATTCATTTACGGTTGCAGAAAGAAAGATTTAGAGAAAGTTTATGGCAAAGGATACAAAGTACAAAGTTATGGTCGATCGGATTAGTGAGTTACCAGATGAGTTGCTGATTCACATGCTCTCCTTTCTTCCTCCTAATTTTGCTTACACCACCAGTCTTCTTTCGAAGAGGTGGAAAACACTATGCAAACTCATGGTGGATCTCCATTTTGATGATAAATTCGTGAAAGGTGAAGAGGAATTCCAATGTTTCCGTCGCTGTGTTGACAAAATCATGCTATCCCCAGACATGAATAACCAACCTATTAGAGCCTTTCACCTTAACTGTAGTCATTCTGAATTATTACTTTTCAACTATGATCAATGGATTGAAGCTGCAAAACTGCGTGGCGTCGAGGATCTCCAACTCTCCATGTTTCATTTCTTTATTGCTTTCAAAATGTATATGCACTCCAATTCCTTGGTGGATAACTTTATCTCCGTAGCACCCAACAACATTTTTAGCTGTCGAACCCTTGTGATTCTCAAACTCGAGAGGTTATGTGTGGCTGGCAATATTTTGTCGGTTGATCTTCCCTCGCTTAAAACCCTTCATTTGAAGAGTGTTTATTTACAAAATTCAGACGATCTCAAGAAATTGATATCTAAATCATTGGTTCTTGAAGATTTGTATGTTATGGTTGGCTACAAAGAAAGTGCAAGTATCCCACTCACACGAGTAGATAAGGGTCCATATCATGTTTTATTTAAAGCAGTATATTATAAAGTTCAGTTTCTGCGGGTACAAATACGATATCACTTCTTTAATCCTTATCCCTCTCATTTCATTTATTTTTTTATCTTGTTTATTGTTTTGGAAATTTTGCAGTTAGAGGTGAGGCTTCCCAATGAAAAGATCATTTCCTATTTCAAAGGCTCTACATTTTTTCGAAACTTGATCAAGCTTGACTTAGTATTTGCTCACTTTTATGGCTGGGATGACTTAATGGACGTGCTCCAGAATTGTCCCACACTTGAAATTCTTTTAATTGATGAGGTTTGTCCCATTTATTATATATTGTGTGTTTTTTAGTGTATTCTATAAATCGTGTTATATACTTATATTTTTAGCAGTGGACACTTGCGGTATGCAAATGCACAGCCACCCTTTAATATAATTAGAATAATAAAACATGAATGTTTGTATTATATTTCCTCTTTTTCTATATATTTGAACCAACTCACCTCAATTTTTATATATTGTTGTATTTTGTCATTATTTTTCTTGAAATAGATTTTGCCCAAAATTAGTGGATGTGAGTGGACATTGAAAGTCAGCCACAGATCATTCACAATCTGGAAATGTCCAAATTCGGTTCCTAAATGCATTTCATCTCACCTCAGATATTGCACCTTAACCTATAAAGGCAAGGCGGATACACTTCGATTTGCAGAATATGTTTTACAGAATGCTCCACTTCTACAAGTCATGATAGTCAAAAATACAAGGTTTGCCGAATCGGTTTACCACCAGGAATGTTTAGATGAACTAAACTCATGTCCAAAGATTTCACCCTTTTGTAAACTTTCAATAGGATTGTTCTAGTTTAAACTTTCAATAGGATTGTTCTAGTTTTCCAAATGTGCGTGGTTTACACGCGATTGGCAATGCCAAATAATAGTGTTGATATTTAAGTTGCTTGCTCATGAAGTTATCTCGATGTCCTCATTTAGTTTATCTTTAGGTGGTACTTTTCTCTGTGTGAATAGCTATTAGCTATTGGATTATATAAAAGCTTCCGTTTCTTCATGTGCCTATTAGTGTCTTGCTAGTTGCTAGATGATATTCGAAATTAACTTGTATTTTTAATTTTGACAAAAGAAAGCTTGAATTTTCTTAGTCATGATGCAATATAGATTCACCTTTATAGAGTAATCCATATAATTTGATCAAGCAAAATAACCTTTAGAGTTTTTTTTTTTTTGGAGAAGCTAAAAATTTATTAATAAACACATTAACAGCATAAGATATGCTGCTAAAGGCCAGGTACAAATAAAATTCCCACCAGGACCAAAAAGAAGCCAAACACGCCTACTACAATATAAATTAAACAAAAGCAAAACTCTGCCTCTCAACCCACTTGACCCAACCACCAACTCAACTACAATATTGAAAGATTGAATACAAACAAGCTGCTAAAAGAAACTCTGTAACTCCAGCCTATCCCTCCTAAATACTGAAAAGGAGAACACCAAATACCGAACTGTACAAATTCAGATAAAAGTTCGAATGCTCCTCCACCTCAAAAAGATCCTATTAACTGACCAACACAGCTAGCCACAACCGGGACTGTCAACACAAAATGCCCTCAAACCTTCAGACAGAACTTCCTCCTTGACTAAGCTATAAATCCAAATGACGAACAATGTCTACGACCTTATGCCGCTGAAAACTGATACCGACAACCAGAAAGCGCAGATGCAGCTACCGAAAGCTACAAAACTCCACCAGACCAACAAAACTGCCAGTGAAAGGGAGACCAACTTCTCGCTCAACCTCTAAACGCGTGATCCTCCAACTAAGAGACGTTGCCCCTGCTTGCTGCTACACACCTGCTAGAAGGATCATGATGCAGGCCAACAACCAGAACTTACAGACAGCAAGGTTCGCATCCATAGCGGTGATCTAGAAATAAAGACCTACTGCCACACACACTCTGAGGGCTGCTGCAACGAGATGGTCACCTCCAGACAAACACCTGGCAATCCTGCAGCATACACCCAGGCCGCCAGCAAAATGCTCCGGTTACATTATTAACATTTCTTAGATGACAGTGCATTGATTAACCAAGTGGCAATATGTGTGTATCCTTGCATCTCCCAAGTCTGAAATGTGTCCATGTCTTAGGTTCGATTTCCATTGTACGCCTTTAAAGATTCAAACTCACCAGTCACCACCTTATCAAAACAATAAGCCATCAATAAAGTTTTTTAGGCCTTTAAATATCTGAGAACTTGTGACGCGGGCTTTTTGCATAGTTAGGAAGAATTTACCTGGCACACTTGATCCTGACACCTTCATATACTCAACAATTTTATCATAATATTTCTAAGTCATTAAAATTAATATATTTTTAGATTTAAAAAAAAAAAACATGTTTGCTAAGAGATTTGATGGCAAATATTGGATTTTTACAATTAACTAGCATTTTTTTGTTCAATTTATGTGTTTTTACCATATCTTATTTAAAATACCGAATTTTTCACATAATATAAGCATTCTTACTAAATTTTTAAAATTGTTGGTATTATGAAGCATGTGCAAATCTTCATTCAATCCAAATTGGAGATTACAGCTTGATATTTATGCAATGATGAAACACTATGATAACTAGCATGGAGGTGCTTCTATGTGATAATTTTCCTTCCAACTAATTATTAACAACTACTTGCCATATTAGGAAAGTTTTACATTCAAGTAACTAAATGAATCTATAAATGGAAAGGCATGTTAGCAAGCTAATTAGTGCCTAACTATCTTGAATTATTGTTGTGTGATAGTCCCCCACAAATTGGAGGATAGATTGTGATCATGCCCAACTTGTATAGAATGATGTGGAAAGGTTGAGGAAGTAGGAGTTTTGTGAAAAATCTGCAACGTGGTGGATCCGGTGACGTTGATGAATTCGCAGGTACTGCTTCCATCCTCTTCTCCTTCTTTCGACTCCATCTACTTCTCGATTCTTCTTCGTTCCTTACAGTCCTTAGAATCTTAATGTGTCATTGCTGTTGTTGAGGATGAGAGTGCTGATGGGGTGAAGTTGTGAGTGGCCTTAGCAGAGAATTGAGGTTGAAGAAGGTTGAATATGAGAGTGAAGGTTCTGCAGTGTGGTGAGTGTGAATTCTGAGAGAAACTTGGTGAGGGATCACTTGAGTTGTGTGAAATCTTGAATTTTTCAACTGAATTTTTGTGTGAGAGTGAATTAGGAAGATGAATTGATTCAGAGAATGGAATTAGAGAGAATTGAGAGGGTGGTTTATGAGTTGTTTGTGTGAGGTAGAAGTTTCAGTAGAGATAATTTAGAGATATGGAAGAGTCGTGAGTTTTCCATGATTTTGTGATTGAAGGTGATGATGGTGGAAATGACTCGTGATGGTAAAATTGGTGATGATGAACCATGATTGGAATTGGATGGAGAATGAATGCCAGTTCTCTGTAAAATTGAGTGGTGAATGAAGGTGAGTCTTCTCTCTTTCTGTGAATTGGCAGTGGAGATGTAGATTTATAGAGGGTGAAGATTCAGGGGTAGATTAGGAAGTGCAGATGAAAGTTAGTTATGATGCTGTTAGTTAGTTGGTTTTAATTTCTGTTATGACAGTTAGTAAAAGTTAGGGTGGTTAGTGAAGTTAGTTAGATTGTTTTGAATTAGTTAATGTTAGTTTATTAGCTTGGCATTGGAACTGTTAGATGTTTACAGTTAGTGCCTATTGCTAGTTGTTAGTAGCACTTACACTAGTTAAGAGAATGTTAGGGCTATGTTAAAAAACTGGTTAGAGTTAAAAAATGATGGGGATTAGTGAATGTTGGTAGATGGTTCTATGCAAAATCTTATATGATAGTTAACCAAAGTTAGAAAATTTCACCGCAGTTAGTTTGCAGTTTAGTGGATTATTAATTAATGAACTTGTTATGTTGGCTAGTTACTGTTAAAATTAGTTTGGACTTAGTTATTTTAATTTGATGCAATGTTGTTGAATCTGGTTACTAAGAATGAATGAGCTGTTGTAAAAAAACCAACTTGATGCAGAACAACCAGTACACTAATAAGTCAATGAATACTTGTTAAGTTAACCATGTCACGACTGCAAATTCCGTTATCACTTTGTTATGCTTAACCGTCAATTTGTTTGTTGGATTGTAAATTGAATTGAAGTTGTCATGGCTTGTGAGATTGAAATTATGCGAATTTGGGCTATGCTGCAGGGTGGAGTCCAAAGTGAAGCAAAAGAACTGATCTCAAAAATTTGCAGTCATGTGTGAAAAGTGGGAAGATGAACTTTTGAGAATGAAGCAAGACACTCAATTCCTTCAAGACGCTGAAATATTGCACAGGGAAAGTGTTAATAGCAATTTAATCTTCAAATCCGGTAAAACTTCGGAACTCACAATGCATACCCTCTAATTTAAAGCATAGATTAAATGTATTGTAGTGTATAAAATGAATAACCTACAATCTCGCTCTCATAGTTGTGATTTTCACGATGTACAAGGGTAAGTTTTAGTTTAAAATTAGCATCTGAGACTCCAGAACTTAACGTTTAAGTTAGTTAACTGTTAAAGAAATTAGTTAGATATTGATGGAAATGCTTGTTAGATTTGTTAAGTTATGGATGTTAAGATTGAATTCAATTAAGTTATTAATTGGTTAGAGTAAAGTTAAGATAGCAGTTATTGAAATCAGTTACGAGCTTAGAATCATATGTTGGCAATCTAAGATTTATGCTAGTCTGAAAACTCTGCCAGGCTGTTAAATTATTATATGCTTGTTGAAATGAGGTTGATGGATTTTGACTGTTTGCACTATGTGGACTTGAAACTATCTAAGTCTGAGTTTGTTAATTGAAGTTTGTTATGATTCCATGGTTAATATTGTCAAGGAGTTATGGTGTTATGAGTTAGTTTGAACTTTATGCTGTGAATAAAATCTGGCAGGTTATGTTAATTGAATGAACCTTGACATCTTGTACTCATTTTGGTTAACTGTTAGTTAATTGAGTATTAAAGTTAAGTGGTGATGTATGAACACACGCGGTCATGAGGTATGGATGGATGTTTAATCTTGAAAAGCAAAGTGTATCATGATGCTAATGTGTTGGAATTATGATCCTTCTGCAGGTTGGTGTGTTTGATCAAGGCACGTGTTATGGAGACATTTTGGACAATATGGATTGCTTGCCCGTCTTTGAAGTTGTTGAAGAATATTTTGGTCCCTTCGATCACATATCCTTGTGAAATTGATAAATGCTGAATAAGCATCAGTTAATAGTGCAGGCAAAAGAGCATTGGCAGAACCCGGATTGCCCTTATTTCCAACCAATACCCACGGATCGTGTACTCTCAACCTGGCCAGCCGGTACCCCACTTATATGATAATCTCTGTGAATCTGATGTTTACTGTACAAAGGCTAGTAGAAGTGAGTTCTTTCCCCGGGGGGGGGGGGTTATGAAATGTAGAAACCTGTCTCATTTTTCTGTACTTTATGTAAACGAACTCATGATAATTAAAATTCTATTATAAATGCTTACTTTTCCAAATGAGTTTTGTACAAATAAATGCAAATGACTACTAAAATGAAAATTCAACCAATCCCTTAATGCAAAAGTCAATGACATATAAAAGTAGGATGAGCACATCAACCTGCTCATGTTTAAAATTCTTACTGTGAATATTATCCTGAATAATTTTGATTAATTCTCTTAAACTTAAGCAAAATCAAGGTCCTTTTGAGATCAGAGGAAACAAGCGACCCAAACATGAAATCACTCTTAAAAGGTGTGAATAAGAAAAAAAGATGCAAATATATGAATTTGGCATGGTTAATGCAACGTGACCAAAAAGATCTAACCTCTGACTTTTGTCATTTTACTTTTCTTTCTACTAATTGACTTAATGCATGCTAATGGATGATTGTAAGAAGTTTATGTCCAAATGAAATGGTCATGATGCAAAGATGCAGATGAAATTGAAAAAGACGGCTTTGGTTGTATGATTTGTGTATGGACATGGATTGAATTTTGTAAATGGATGTTATCACGGCTCAGATAGGTAATGGAAAAAAGATTAAGTCAAAATTTGGGGTGTGACAAGCATGATGCAAAAGAACACGTGAAGAAGTGCGACAAATGCCAGCGGCGCGGGGACATGCACTTAGCTCCACCTAACGAGCTCAAAGTTATGTTCTCCCCGTGGCCCTTTGCATGGTGGGGCCTGGACATCCTGGGACCATTTGTCGTAGGGTGAAACCAGAATAAATATTTGATAGTAGGTATTGACTACTTCACAAAGTGGATAGAAGCAAAGGCTCTGGCCAAAATAACGACCCACAACATACTTCGCTTCTATAAGCGAAACATCCTTGCCCGCTTCGGCATCCCACAAGCAATAGTCATCGACAACGGGACACAGTTCATGGATAGAAAATTACAATCAGGCACAACGCCAAAGGTTATACGGCGAGAATTCCAAGTGGGCAGCCTTATCTTAAGAAGGAACCACAAGGATTCTCGAGAAGGCAACTCGCCGCAAACTAGGAAGGACCCTATCGCGTCCGGGCAAAGACAGAGAATGGGGCCTACTACCTAGAATACCTCAACGGGGAAGAACTTGCTCGACCATGGAACACCGAAAATCTAAAACAATATTATGGCTAAGGTCCTGATCATCGGTTTGCTTCGTCGGAGTGACGAACATAACATCCCGACTACGATGCGCGCCCAGGTACAAGCGTCGCATACCAACTAAGGCAGGATCCCGCTCAAGAGCAAGCAGGACCCCTGCCCGACAACGATTCCTTAACCGAGCCCGCCGTCGTCAAAGTACCATGATAGGCAGAACACCCAGCTCGCGATGGGAGGTTCACGCCGCGAACTCAGGCCTCAAACACGACCTGAGCTCCGCTCTCATGCCCGGAAGCTACCCAGACCGTTCGACCAGTCCCCTCACTGCCGAACACATCTAAGTCGAGCAAACCCCGAAACAACAAATCATTCGAAGTTACCCTTATTACGGGTACACACACGTATCGAGCAAAGTTACTACACTTAGCAAAAATAAAAAGCGAATAAAGCCATGCGCAAATATACAACATACAAAACCGACCAAGACGGCCGGACACATATATTTCAAAATAATTAAGTGGTCACGAGGACCACGATTGTGTTTGTTACATGAAAAAGGGGCCACGCCCCACACTAAATAAAAAAATTACATAAAACATGGCACGCAGACCAGATATATCACAACAAAAAAAAGGAGACATCATTCCTCCATCTGCTCGACCTCCTCAGGGATAGGCTGCGTCGGCTGAGACTCCCCGTCAAGGATACGGGCATGCTCATCGCCAATCTGGAGGAAGTCGGGATTAACAATCTTGCCATCTTCAACATGACTTAGAAAGCTGGTCCCCTTCGGGGACAGCTAAACCCCTAGATTCACAAGTTTGAGCTGAGCCACAACATTGTTGAAGGACTCCTCCCCGATGGCGGAGACATCGTCCTCCGCCCATACAATGGGAGCAACCAGCTCAGCTCGGGTCTTTAGCGCCTTCACCTCGTCAGGCTTATCTTCAGCCGGAGCCGCCGCGAACCTCATCTGCTCGACCAAGTCCTCGACAGCTTTCTTCTCAATGATCAAGGTGCCATTCTCCCCTTTTAACTTAGCAGCCTCCTCTTGAGACTTCCTCCTCACGTCATCAGCAGCCTTGGCCTCCTCCTTGGCCTTCTTCACCTTTTCTTCTAGGGCTGATATCGCCGCCTGGGCCTTCTTTAGCTCAGATTCGGAGGTGGATTCTTCCTCGGCGTAGACCGCCGCCATCTCTAGTACCCTGATCAGTGTAGAGGCATCATGCGCCAGCATTGCCCTTTTGCTCGGGCGGTCCATACCCTCGAGCTTTAGGGACTCTGCCCGAGGAACCGTTAAGGATGAACCCTCGAAGAACCTTATGTCGTGAAGGCAGGGAGGAAGCTCAAATTTTCTCTTCTCTCTTGCCCGGCTGAGATCCACCACCTCGTTCTGACGGATCCGCTTGAACCTTGTTGTCCCAGGCACCGGGGAACCCTGAACAGATGAAGGAATGGGCGAGGAGCTCCCCGAAGCCAACTGAGGGGGGGGGGGGGGGCGTTGAGTGAGCCGATTCTTTGGGTTCTTCGCACCAGCCTTGCCCATCACCATAGCATTCTTCACCATCCTTTTGTGTGCTGAAGGCATCTCACCTACAAAGACATAACGAGCACGTTAGCAAACGAGGAAAACTATAATCCGAACAAGCTAAAAAATAAAGACTACCAAGCAACTTAAGGGCGTCAGCATGGGTCTTGCACTCAAGATGCCCTTTCGTGTTGATATAGCGGTGTTCCATTCTTTGCCCGCCATCTTCCTCAAAGATCGGGTCCCCTTTCTTGGTTCAGCACTCCGCAAGCTTAAAACTGTTAACGTAATTTACCAGCGCTGGATAGCCAGCTTTGTCATCCTCATTTAGCATCTCCAGTTGGGCAAGGTAATGGTCAGTGCCCCGGGAAAAATGGTCCCCACTCCAACAAAAGGGAAACTTAAAAACTCTGTCCGCCACCAACTTCTCATGCTCGTCGTAAAGGTCATTGCCGTCCTCGTCCGTCGACACTTCCCAGGCGTACTTAGTATCCTGGGCTTTCTCCGACACGGATTCGATGATATAGAACCTCTCCTTAAAAGTCCGGATAGACTCGGAGAATGGTTTAAACAATTTCTCCGCTTGCTTCAGCGAGACCCAACCATACATTCTCCCCGAAACCTGCCTCTGGAGGTGAAAGATCGTAAAGAACAAAGGGAGGGTGACTCCTATCTTCAGAAACTCGCACGTCAGCTCGAAAGCACAGATGAACGTCAACGAGTTAGGGTGCAGCTGTGACAGGGCCAGGTCTAAGTGTACGAATACAGACCACTGAAAGTCAGTGAAGGGCAGCCTCAATCCTATGTCTTTAAAAGCGTATTCGTACATAGGGAACATCTCCCCATAATCCGTACAAATATGATCGTCCTCACCTGGGAAGTGCACCTTTCACTCCCCTTACAACCCCACATTCGTGAAGACATACCCGGTATATGAAGCAAAGACAGAAGCGTGTTCGGCAGGCTCCACAACTGTCCACTCCTCCACGGAGCCCCTATCAGGGGAAGTCTCCCCGACATCGCTAGGGGCAGTTGAAGCTTTAGTGTCACTACTCTCCGAGGAGCTCTCCTTGGACGAGTCTATAAGAATCTCCTTCTCAGGTTCATGGGCCATCTCGGTCACCTGAAAAGCAAAGGACAAAAGTGAATTCGACGACAAAATCAAATTCACCCTTTCACCGCTAGTCAAGTGAAAGGGCGCACGAAGGGCCAAGGACGATGTCCTCGGCCTAAGCCCTAATCAAATGGCACAAAAATACTGTGCGGGGAGATGCCTGGGCAACCCCTCCTGCACGTGCGGGAAGATTCTCCCCGGGTTATTACCCAGTTTTTCGTTTGAAGCTTCACCGAAAAACTCATGAACTCACCGGAAAATTCATAAGAACGCCGGAAAATTCATGAGCTCCGCCAGTTACGCTCACGCTCGTCATCGCAACAGCGTTGGAAACAGCCTAAATCTACAAATTCCTAAAAGCTCTGGCGACCACGACGATGGCAGAAAGTGGCCAAGCCACCGTCTACCACCAACAGTCACCGAAAACTGCTACGGTAACTACCTAAAGTCATCCTAGCCACATGCATTCTAACAAAACGAAAGCAAAAATTTGGAAACTAAGGAAGGAGAGAGAAGCGAAACACGCAAATGAACAGCTTCTCCCTCTATTTATAGGCACTCTGAAAGCACGTACACGAGCACGCGGGGCTAGGGGCATTATCATGACCCTAGCCTAGCCATCATGACGCATTTAATGCTACACAAGGCTCGAGGCACACGTGGCGTCCCGTCTCTTCAGACTACCTCAACCGTTGGTCTCCCCGTACGCCAGGCACACCAAACAACGTTACGTATCCCGCGGGCACTAAAACCCTCGGGCATCATAGGACAACTTCACCTCGTCGACAAGCGACGACCCCTTCAGAGCTCCCCGGGACTGCGAGCTACCCTTAAGTCATCACTCCCGTGCTCGGGAGCAACAACTTAGGGAGCTCCTGTTCTGGACTGGACCAATGACTAGGCATGACCCAATCCCCTTCTGCTCCCAGAACAGCCCAATTGCATATGTCCAGCCAAAATGGGGCAGCATTTACCTTTCTGCCCCTCTGTCGGGCGCATATGGTCAGAGGGCCCACAAGGTCACCTGCTCCTCTTCGGCATTCCTGCCCGTCATGCATGGCTCTTCCTTCCAGAAACAACCACGACGCTAGTGCCCGGAACTACGCCTTTACCCGTGGTAACAGCTAGTTTCGGGCACATCTGCCCGTCCTAACGGCTAGTTTTTGGCAGTTACCTATTCTTCAGGAAACGATTATTACGCCCCGAAAATAGGAACCATTGGCCATGCGCTGGGGGCACTATAAAAACCCTCTCATTCGAGAGGGTCAGGTATTCTAAATCATCCTAAGAAACACATACTTTTGTACTTGCCTTTCTCCTCTCCCGATTCTTACTTTAGCATCAGAGTGTCTTGCAGGTACACCCCCTCCTCATCTCACGCACCCAATATCACAGACGTCTTTCTTGGCCCACTTCAGGTTCTGATCAACCGTCAAGATCACATAGGATATAACTAAGAATAAGACATGAAATTAGAAAAAGGGTAAAGTGTACCTGAAGATGAGTGGTTTGGTGCATCAGTGAATTTATTGTAGACATAATATTTGAGGTATGTAGGTGGTGTTTTTGGTCTAGTGTGTTGGTTAGTGTCAGTTTGTATTAGGTCATTATCATCATCATTTGGTATGTTGTGTTGGTCAGTGTCATTATCATTTGGTTTTGTGTGTTGGTCATTGTTAGATGATGTATGTTGTGTTTGGTTATTAGATGATAATGATGATGAATGATTAATGTTAGTTTCAGGTGTTATTTGATGTGTAGGGGTGAGATGGTGATGGTCAATAGATATATATGTATGTGGCGAAGGTTTTTGATGTAAATTGTTATGTCTTGTGGGATAAGAATAAATATCCCAATTGATGTTGGGACTGGTGTCATTTTGTCAGAAAGGAAGAATGTGTTCATGGACATTTCTAGAAATGAACACTTCATTTATGTGCAAGTATAAAAGGATATATCCTTTGTAACTTGTCTTGTAGCCCAATAAAATAGAGTTTCCAGCTCTTGGTCCCTTGGAGGTTAAGAAACTGTTGGATGAACTATTTGACTCTTATGTGGTCTATGGTTTTCTTCGTCTCGCACATCTTTCGTGAGGGCAATCAATGTGTAGACATCCTCACCTCTTTAGATATTGATGTTCCTCATATATTGTGATTATGGATTCTGCCCCTAATTCCATCTCATCTTTGTTGGTTTACGATAATCTTTAGTTCTCCAACTTTAGATTTTTGTACTCATTAAGAGGGTTTGCCTTGATCCCCTCTCTTGTACTTTATTTTTTCTCTCTTAATTCCATTCTCCTTTTGCCTAAATATATATAGTTTAAGTTCAACTCGCTTTATTAATAAATTTCGTTATTTTTTCTTTCTCATATTTAATTCATGGTTTATAAATTAAACTCAACAATTTAATTATCAAATGAATTTTAAACTATATTCAAGTTAATTCGATTAATTATTATTAATAATTACGAGTTATACTAATCTTTTCTTAAGAGTTATTTATTTAAGGATTTATTGAATGTATTGTCATTGTAAAAGAATTTTACACTGTCAGTTAATCATAATAATTGAATATTAAAAAAAAATTGATTTTGATTTTAATCATTAATAAAGTAATATGAATGAATAGTGTATAGTAATTAATCTTATTATTTAATACTTTTCATAAACAAATAAAATAAAAAGACATATCATCATCATGTACGTACTATTTATTCTGAGAATCTTAATCGAAAACAAAAAGCCCTTATTGTGAGTCCGCAATACAAGTTGAGCAGGGGTTGACGACGCGGTGGTTCGAGGCGGCAGTTTGAAAATCCGGTAACAACTTTCTCATCTTCACTCTCTATCACCTTCATGTTTATGTGCATTGGCTAGTCAATGATTGTTTCAATTCATACAATTTCAACGAGTTATTCGATTCATAGTTTATTAATAATAGCTAATTTCATAACAAATCTATTATTCTCTCTAATTTTATTCAAAACCTAATCCAAACCTAATTGGGAATTTGAGATTGAGGTATATTGAGATATCACAAAATTTCATTGTTCAAACCTAATTGGGAGAGAGAAAGTAATTTTGTTGTTTTTTTGTTGATAGTTGAAATTCATTTACGGTTGCAGAAAGAAAGATTTAGAGAAAGTTTATGGCAAAGGATACAAAGTGCGAAGTTATGGTCGATCGGATTAGTGAGTTACCAGATGAGTTGCTGATTCACATACTCTCATTTCTTCCTCCTAATTTTGCTTACACCACCAGTCTTCTTTCGAAGAGGTGGAAACCACTATGCAAACTCATGGTGGATCTCCATTTTGATGATAAATTCGTGAAAGGTGAAGAGGAATTCCAATGTTTCCGTCGCTGTGTTGACAAAATCATGCTATCCCCAGACATGAATAACCAACCTATTAGAGCCTTTCACCTTAACTGTTGTCATTCTGAATTATTACTTTTCAACTATGATCAATGGATTGAAGCTGCAAAACTGCGTGGCGTCGAGGATCTCCAACTCTCCATGTTTCATTTCTTTACTGCTTTCAAAATGTATATGCACTCCAATTCCTTGGTGGATAACTTTATCTCCGTAGCACCCAACAACATTTTTAGCTGTAGAACCCTTGTGATTCTCAAACTCGAGAGATTATGTGTGGCTGGCAATATTTTGTCGGTTGATCTTCCCTCGCTTAAAACCCTTCATTTGAAAAATGTTTATTTACAAAATTCAGACGATCTCATGAAGTTGATATCTAATTCATTGGTTCTTGAAGATTTGTATGTTATGGTTGGCTACAAAGAAAGTGCAAGTATCCCACTCACACGAGGAGATAAGGGTCCATATCATGTTTTATTTAAAGCAGAAGTATATTATAAAGTTCAGTTTCTATGGGTACAAATACGATATCACTTCTTTAATCCTTACCTCTTTTACTTATTTCATTTATTTTCTTATCTTGTTTTTTATCTTGGAAAATATGCAGTTAGAGGTGAAGCTTCCCAATGAAAAGATCATATCCTATTTCAAAGGCACTTCAATTTTTCACAACTTGATCTAGCTTGACTTAGTATTTGCTTACTTTTATGGCTGGGATGACGTAATGGACGTGCTCCAGAATTGTCCCAAACTTGAAATTCTGTTAATTGATGCGGTTTGTCCCATTTATTATATATTGTGTGTTTTTTTAGTGTATTCTATAAATTTATTTACTTATATTTTTAGCAGTGGACACTTGCACACCCAGTCACCCACCCTTTATTTAATATAATTAGAATAATAAAACATGAATGTTTGTATTATATTTCCTCTTTTTCTATATATTTGAACCAACTCACCTCAATTTTTATATACTGTTGTATTTTGTCATTATTTTTCTTGAAATAGATTTTCCCCATCTACGGTGAAAACATAGTTAACGGATGTGAGTGGACATTGGAATTCAGCAGGAGATTATTAACAATCTGGAAATGTCCAAATTCGGTTCCTAAATGCATTTCATCTCACCTCAGATATTGCACCTTAACCTATGAAGGCATGGCGGATTCACTTCGATTTGCAGAATATGTTTTACAGAATGCTCCACTTCTACAAGTCATGACAGTAAAAAATACAAGGTTTGCCAAATCGGTTTACCACCTGGAATGTTTAGATGAACTAAACTCATGTCCAAAGATTTCACCATTTTGTAAACTTTCAATAGGATTGTTCTAGTTTAAACTTTCAATAGGATTGTTCTAGTTTTCCAAATGTGCGTGGTTTACACGCGATTGGCAATGCCAAATAATAGTGTTGATATTTAAGTTGCTTGCTCATGAAGTTATCTGGATGTCCTCATTTAGTTTATCTTTAGGTGGTACTTTTCTCTTTCCATGTTTTAGGTTCGATTTCCATTACTCCTTTAAAGATTCAAACTCACCATCTTATTAAAACAATAACAGTCAATAAAGTTTTTTAGGCCCTTAAATATCCGAGAACTTGTGATAGGAAAAATCTACCTGGCACACCACAAATTGATCCGGACATCTTCATATACTCAACAATATTATTAGAGCATCCACACCATTATCTTCATTTTAATTCTTTAAATGGGTTTTACACAATTTTTTTATATTATATTACACTTTTAATTTTTTTTAAATAATTCAACTATATTTTTCAAATATTTATACAATTAATCAAAAACTCTAAAATGAGTCCTATCAAATTTCACAGTATAATACAATTATTTTTGGTCCAGCTGGCAATTGAATTAGGAAAAGAACGCTTTCACTATTGAGAACGTGATTATATGAGGATGGATTTCAGTGACTTTGTGGCGACAAAATCATGGTGACTTTGTCTCTATCTCTCTCCTACAAGTTTCATCTCTCATTTTTTTAATTATTTTTTTCACTTCTTTCTTTTCTAAAATGGATTTTTTTTCCCTATATACCACGTTTTAAAAATTAATATACCAAAATGCCATTGTCTGAAAATTAAATACCAGGGTGCCACTATTTTACCTAGGGTTCGACCAATGGTTGGACGACCCTTTGAAGCAATTTTCGTACTTGTTTGAGCTCGGCCAATGGTTGGCCGAGCCTATGAAGAGTTTTTTTTTTTTTTTTTTTTTTTTGTATGTTTCAATGGTTTGGCCAACCATTGGCCGAGCCCATGCATGGATGAATTTTTTTTTCAAAGGGTCGTACTACTATTGGCCGAACCCATATTAAAATGGTGGCATTCTCATATTTTTTTTTAAGTTGTGACATTTTAGTATATATTATTTCAAATAGTGGCACAATGGTAAAAAAATCTCTAAAATGGCCTAAAGTTACCCAAAGTCACCCAATCCTTTTCTGGTTATACGTAACCATTCACTTTTCTTTCAAATATCCATACGCTCCTGACACCATTTTTTTAAAATTTGTGTAACAACACTGACTGTGCATGGATAATCATGCTCTTATAATACTCTTAAATCGCTAAAATTAATATATTTTAAATTTAAAAATTAAAAACGTGTTTGCTTGATAGAAAATACTGGATATTTACAATTAACTAACATTTTTGTTCAATTAATGAGTTTTTATTAAAGGTGTTTGTGAATTAGGTTGTGTCTAATTTGATTAAATTTAATATCCGATCTAATCAATAATTTTTAGTTTGGATTGAGTGTTCAATCCGTATATATAAGAATAAACTCCAACTAAATCTACTCGCTCATCAATAGATTGAGTTGAATTCGTAGGTTATCCACTAAATATAATTTTCAAAATTTAAATAAAATTTTAATTTAATTAACACATTTATTTTACAAAAAATATTAAAAAATCATAAAATTTTAGTATTTAATTAGAATAAAATTTATCGTTTAATATCTAAAAAGTCTTTTACGATTTAGGTCAAGTCATAAAATATACAAATGATGAAAAATATAATTTAAAATGTATGATATATCTCTCTTTGCGTAAAGAAATTTGATCTCTCAAATTTGATTTAGGCTTAGACTTTTACAATTAATAAAAACTATAATTATATTTAAAAAAAAATATATATGCATAGTAAGAAATATACTAGATAATTTATAAATAAAATAAAATAAAATAAAAATAGCGTGGCATATCGACAGTTGAGTTCGTGGATTCATGGATTTAAAACTTCAAATCCGTTACCCGAATCAAATATCAGTGAGTTTGAATGAATTGGTTCGGGTTTGACCCGTACATGATTGAGTTGGATAAAAATAAAAGTTAGGTTGGATGAGTGGGTACGCGAGTTGGCCTATACTCGTGAACTCCCTTAGTTTTAACATTTATTTTCTTAGAATACCAAAAATTTCATATAGTATGTTGAGGGAAGATTTCTACTAGAGAACGTTGAACATTGTGTGATTTCTTTTTCTAAAGCAACACTTTTGTGAGAGACACACCACATACTCACCCAAAATCTTAAGGTAATAGGTGTGTGGGTTCTCCTACTTATAAATGCACAAGTCACCACATTTCTATCCAATGTGAGACTATTATCCATAATACTCACACTTATTAATACTTAACATAATATAAGCATTAAAAAAAAAATTAAAATCGTTGGTATTCAATTGATACAATTATACCAGTTTTTTAGAAAAATTAGGCATAATCCTTTTTGTTTTCGAAGCATATTTACCATCGTTTTTAAAAAATTTGGTATAAAACTATACATTTTTATCAGATTTTTAAAATGGTCGGCAAAAAAGTATACTGAATATTTTAAAAATGCAGGTATTGTTATAATTTTTGGTTACCGAATATTTTAAATTCGAAATTTTTTTGTCTGAATTTTTAAAAATTCAATAGGACAATAGATTTTTTTTTTTTTTTTTATATAATTTCTTTTTGGTTTTTTTTGGTCGTGTTTAGTAAGAAGAAAAAGAAGAGATGGCAAAATCATAGTTTTTGAAATCAAGTGGCGTCTTTACTAATCATCTTAGATCATTATTTTATGTTGTTTAAACTATTTTATATTGAAATGAATTGTGAATTATGTTAAAACTTTAATTTAACTTAATATTGCATTATATAAAAATTAGCATCACATTACCATAATATAAACATAATTTACAAAAATATTAATAGAATCCTAACTATAAAACAATAGGAAAATGGTCAGGTCACACCTTTTTCTAACACCAACAGCGTAGATATATGCATACAATGCAAATGTTCTATTTTTTTTATTAATTTATGTTGTCTAAATTTTTGTGAAAGAATAATTTCGTTTTGTAAAATTCTACGATGTAAATACGGTGTATGAAAAAAGAGCGTAAGAATACCATACCTCATCAATATCAATACAATATAAATTATGTTGACTTCCGGACTTCTTCTTTTTGATGCCTTATACGTTTTGCATATGTTGATTTTCATACTCTTGCACTATCATTCTTCTTTATATGTGCTCAATAATGGGAACAATACTACAAATAATACATATTATGACGTGGTTTTCACCATAACTGTTAAAAGGACCGATGTGACACCTTAAAAATCAAACGCCTTAATTTTATAAATTTTTAAATTAAAAACAATTTACATTTTACCAGAGTTGGATATAGCAACTGTGAAAAAAACTTGTAATGGTTATGAATTCGAATTACAATACTATGCAAATTTGTGATTTATTTAATATTATAATGACACATTTCTTTTGAATTTATTTTAAAACTAAAACAAGCTACTTTGAAGGTGAGGAAAATACACAAGAAGTGGGAGTTTGAATTGTGTTCACCAAAAAACATTTATGCTTCTGAACACATTTCAAATTCTAAACATTGTTTCAGAATATGATCATAAGCGCAACGGAACAATATATCAGAAGTAGAGTAAACAGAACAATGAACACAACATATTTATCCTGGTTCCTTTCCCAACTGAGAGTACTTCAGTCCCCTTGCCTCGCAAAATATTTTCCACTATAATC
Organism: Lathyrus tuberosus; assembly: GCA_022829125.1. Taxonomy (NCBI): domain Eukaryota; kingdom Viridiplantae; phylum Streptophyta; class Magnoliopsida; order Fabales; family Fabaceae; genus Lathyrus; species Lathyrus tuberosus. The sequence goes on from JALAZF010000018.1 coordinate 15,014,394, forward strand.
AACTCATGATTACAACTACTTATGCACTTAAGCATAAGACTTTCACTGCTCAGACCTACAGTCTAAGACTTTCCTGCTCAATCAGCACCTGATCGAGACTTCATGCTTAGATCCTCAGATCCTAAGACTTCCCTTGCTTAAACCCTGGTTCAAGACTTTCCTGCTCAGACACTCTGCCTAAGACTTCCCTTGCTCAAATCCTCAATGTTAGTTCTTTAATTTTTAGGGTTGGCATTAATTTTGCAAAACAAATAATAGCAGCAATATGTTAGATAGGATATTCTATCTTGCTAAAGAAGAACAGGTTGAGCAAGAAGTCCTATTGTGCGATGGAACATGTTGAGTTGAAGTGGTTTCAACATCTGGAACAACATGTCGTATTAAGATGTCCCATGAAGGTCCATTCGACATCGCACCAGAACTGAAGTGAATTAAAGATTCTGTTATGTCTTAACAGATGCAGAATATTCAGGGAATAATTTGCAAATTCTATGTGGCGCTGAATTAAAAGGTCTGAAGATTCAAATTTGAAATTGAGAAGAATATTGAAAAATATACACTTTCTAAATATGGAGATATTTTAGGAAGTTAAAGATTGAAGACCTATTATGTAGCAGAAGTTTCTGCTGATTTGTAGCAGCTTATTTGCTGCATTTTTGAAAGCCCAAATCTAGGTGGGAATAGGTTATATATAGATGCATTGTAACCTAGAATTGTAACTCAACCAAAGATGTAAAAGTTCTATTATTAGGGTTGGTTCCTGTACCACTCGACATGTGAGTTGGACAGTTTGTAAGTGTGATCCTCGAAGCTGTTAAGTAAGAGGAGTATTGTTCTTGGAGGAAGTTTTTAAGTAACTCTAAGTTGTGTCTTGGAAGTGTGTTTTTCTTGTTGAATTGGTGTATAGGTAAAGAGCCGTTGATGCAGTGGCGGAATGTTGACTGCTAGACATCATTGCGATGATTGGGAGTGAGAAGGGTTTCTCATATATAGAGAGGATCTAGGTAGAAGGTTCATTAGGTAGTGATTAAGTGATAAGCTGTAAACGTGGAGTTTAGCTTTGAATTGATACTGCTGATAGTGGACTTCATCCCTGGCTTGGTAGCCCTCAGAGTAGGTGTGTTAGACTGAACTGGGTTAACAATTCTGGTGTGTTCTTATGTTTTTTTCTGTACTGGTTTTATTTGTTTATACCTTGCCATGCTGTGTTGTTCAGATCAGATGTTCAGACATTCTATAGGACATCTGTAGTCTGATATACCAGAATTTCAATTGGTATCAGAGGCAGGTCATTCTGTTCTGTATCTGGATGAGATCCGAGGGAAGATACTTTCTGGTTCATGGTCAAGGTAGAAGCTTTCTACTGAAAAGTTGTTTGGACTTGGAGAAGTTCATATAGTTGTGAGAATGGTCCCTAGAAGTGAAGGATGAACTGTAGGTGCCAGGCAGTGGCATGTGCTGAAGGCTTGGAGTTTTGGTTGAAAAGCTGCTGTGTTGTGGTTATGTTAGGTTTGATTTATTTTCAAACCTGTGGTATTGTGGTGTCACCTGGATTATGATGCTAGGGCTGATATGTGACATCTGAAGGTTTTGAGGAGTTTGTATCCGCTGCGAATCTATCTGAAAACTCCAGAGGTTGTAACTGAGAAGGTTGTTCTTCTCTGAATGTATATCCTATGGTGATGGGATTTATGCAAGACTGCTTCAACTTACTCTGTCAACGATACTTGAAGATTATTGTTCAAGTCCACTCTTAAAGGCATTAATAAGTGATGTTGTAAGGAAGAGATCTGAGAAGTAATTTACTTTTGCTTCTATTCCTAAAAAGGCTAATCTCCAGTCTTTGATCTCTTGATGTGTTCCTTGGAATGATGTCCTATCTTGTGTTAGAACATCACGTCAGAAGTGTGCAGAATTCTATTGTCTAAAGGAATGGCATAGCACATGCTCTGGGTGCTAAACTAATGTGGTTTAATCACATGAGTTTAGAACCTACTCCTGATCTGGAAGAGGAGGCATCTGGGTGGTTTGTCTAAGAAGTTTCTAGCCCTGGAACTTATCTTAGATGTGTGAGTTAGTCAAGGTGTGATCAACATGTTATTTACTCCTGAGGTCAGTTTATTTTTGGTCCTTGCTGCAGGAGTGGAGAACCTGAGATTCAAGAAGTATTATCTCTAGCAGACTTCTTGGACATGAAGGTCAAAGATAAAAAAGTCATGATTTTTCTCTGTTATTTGGAAGCATTATCTGAATGATCTTGTGAAGCTAGATAAGTATTGACTGTGTGTGCTTAAGGATTGATATGATCTAATCACAGTCTGTGCTGCTATTAAAGGGGAGAATGTATGATTCTCTGAAGTGCTCTTGGCAGATTCTGAGGGAGAGTACCTGATGTATTAAGAATTTATTTTCTCAAGCTGTCTGGATGATGTTTCTCTGATTCAGGATGGAGGTTGTTTACTCAAACTTGATGACATTTATCAAGTCTATGAGAGCATGTAACTCTTATTCTGGTGTAGTGGAGAACTTTCAAGGGTTAAGCACTGTGGAGTTGAATCAACCGGTGGGGTTGGTTGGTAACTATGTGCTTGGATTATCATCCAAATTGTCTGGGATGAGTTTGGCTGAAGGATTAGAAGAGGCAGATTGGTTGTGGAATGTTGATGACATCCAACATCTCAAAGTCAGACAAGATGCTGTGATTTAAGAAGAAGACTCTTGAGATGTTCCTGCTGCTGAATGTGTTTGTGATATGACCTGGAAGCTTGATCAGCTACTGATGGTTGATCCTCGTGTGTTCCCCTGCTAGAGCTTTACTATAGATGATATCTTCAGAAAAGCTCTGTGAAGATGTGTGACTGAGATTGATGTTGGAACATCAATTCAGGTGGTTGTTGCTTGTTCAGCCAAGGTTGTTTTGCGCAGAAAGAAGTCCAAGATCAAGCCACTGATCCAAGTTAAAGTAACTTGTGAATAAATGTCATGACAATTTGTCATAAAGAAGAATCAGAAGTTATCAGACGTATGCAGAAGAAGATGTCAAACAAATTGTCATACCTTGTGTGAGAAGGTAATCTTATTCTGACTAATAGTAGATACTTTGACGGGAGACTTAATATTTGTCTATTATTGATGTTATGCATAAGGGTAAATACTTTGACGGGAGACTAAGTATTTGTCTAAAGAATTATGCAAGTCTGCAGTATGGATATTATGGTTCAGGAATTTATTTTTTTCTGAGTGGCTGTGATTGATGACAACCTGAGGTAGCCTTATCAGCTGACTGTATCAGAAGTGTGTGAATGAAGAAGTGAGCATCATCTACTGTTTGTTTGTGAATCTTTCTTGGATAACAAATACCTTGTCGGGAGCTAGGTATGAGTCTGATGGAGATGTGTATGTGACTGATGGTAAAGACCTTGTCGGGAGCTTGGTAGTTATCTGATGTGTGGATGCAATTCAGATTTCTGAATTGTGTAAGAGTTTATTTCTCTCTGTTGTGATCAGGTGGTTATGATTACCTGAATAAAATGCAGAAGGTGTAATCTTTTATCTAATACTGATGTCCTACATAATGTTACAACATCATTGTTTATTGTGTATCCTGGATGAAGGTCTGGGACTGTGCTTGTGGAGTTGGAAGAAGCAACATTATTGTCTGAAGTGGCAGTTCTGACATAATGTGGATTAGAATGGGCAGATTTTGATCTTGATGTTAAGTAGTTTGTTCTGGCAATACATGACTACTTTCATGATGAAGACTTCATTAGATGTTTATGAATGTAAGGACAGAAGGTTGTTGTCAGTGGTGTGATCTGATCAGAATGGCTGAAGATAAGGAGGTTTCTTCTAATACAAGTAAAAGGTGGTGGCAGTCCTTATCTTGTGTTGCAAGTAATCTAAAGACATTTGTTATGGAATATGTGAGAAATTCCAAATCAAGTGGGCTTTTATATTGGACTTGGCAGACCATGTATCTGAAATAAACATGGTGAGATTATGCTCAACAAATACAAGAAGTGGCAGTTCTTAATGTTGAGAATGTGGCAATATCATTGTGCTATCATCTGGTGTCAAGTGTTCATCTTCATAAGGAGCATTGGTTGTTCATGTCAGGGGGAGTTAAGGCAGTTGTCTATGGTCTATTACTGCAAGGGTGCAGATTTTTGTGAAGCTTGCGTGCTGTCCAAGTTTGTGCAGAGTGATGTCAAACAACATGATGGGGACATGCACTACTGAGTGTGGTTGGGTGTTCCTAAGGCTGGTGTGTTATCCTAGCTGCGTGAAGCTAGTGCTTATGTAGGAGGAGTCTGAAGAGCAGAATTGTTGTATCTGGGAGAATTTATTTTTCTCTGCTGTTCTGAAGGAATCTAGAAGGGATTGTAAGTTGTGCTGATCGATAGAAGTCGTCTCAGAATCCAACAGAAAAGAAGATGTGCTTGTGTTTTGGGATGTATAATTTTCTGTGGAGTCTTGGGTTGATAATGTTGTGAGCAAGCAGACATTGTCTGATAAGATGTCAGAACATGGTACAGGACATGTTTTTCTTGAACCAAACAAGGAATTACTCTGGACGGTGGTGTAAGGATAAGGTGAAACACGTGTCTTTGCCTATGCATGGAACGTTATTGGCTCAATTTATGGTAAGAATCAGTTGAGAAGCAATAAAGGCGGTCAAGACTATTTTGGACGGTAGACATTGAATTTGGATGGAGTTTTTAGTACCTAAAATAGCGTTTCTTTGACCAAGAACTTTGACATATTCAAAGCTCGTTAATTCCAAAGTAACTGGCCAGCTATTTATAGGGGTTATTCTTTTCTCCTTCAGCCAGTGAATGTTCTTGTTTCATAAGTCTTATGGCGTTTGTTCATTTTTGGGTGAGCACTACTTGGGTCTGGTTCTGTGAGGGCTTTCTTTGCCAATTTTTGGCTAAAAAGGGGGAGAAAGGGTTTGCTAAATGGTTTGCGCAGATGCTATGTCTGGAGTCTGCAGTTCCAGATGTATTTCAGAGATGTCAAAGAGGGTGTCCTATCCTTAAGTTGGTGTTGAATCTTTGTGACTTGTGTCCTGAGTTATGAACACAGTTGTGACTTGTGTTCTGAGTTACCTGGGTTGGTAGATTGACACTTCTTAAGTTTTATTTTATACCACGGGTCGACTAGAGGCGTCTGATCAAATAAGGTGTGTAGAAATCTCTTATGCCACCATTGGTCTTTTATGTCAAGACATACGTTTCTTTTCTGGAGGAGTCTTCTACATTTGTTCTGGGTCTGTCCTGGAAGGAAAAAGAAATGTGTTGTATTGAGGGGGAGTGTCAGATATCTTCTTCCTCATGTGCACCAAAGGACTTCAGGACTTTCTACTTCTTAGGTCCTAATGTGCTGCCTGAAGTTGTTGTGCTGTGGTGCTCGGAGGTGATGTTATGGAGCTCATAGAGTATGCTGGAAGAGTTGTCAAACATGATGTCCTAACATCATTCAAGATTTCCCAAGAAGATGATTCTCCATGGTTGCTGTACACAGTAGCTACTGATGGTTACTGTTAGGTTCAGTAGTTGCTGATGACTACTGACAGTATTATAGGGTTGTAATTGCTGCTGTAATCTGAGTTGTAATGTTTATATATTTGTTTTAGGCAAAATTTGCCAAAGGGGGAGAATGTTAGTTCTTTAATTTTTAGGGTTGGCATTAATTTTGTAAAATAAATAATAGCAGCAACATGTTAGATAGGATATTCTATCTTGCTAAAGAAGAACAGGTTGAACAAGAAGTCCTATTGTGCGATGGAACATGTTGAGTTGAAGTGGTTTCAACATCTGGAACAACATGTCGTATTAAGATGTCCCATGAAGGTACATTCGACATCGCACCAGAACTGAAGTGAATTAAAGATTCTGTTATGTCTTAACAGATGCAGAATATTCAGGGAATAATTTGCAAATTCTATGTGGCACTGAATTAAAAGGTCTGAAGATTCAAATTTGAAATTGAGAAGAATATTGAAAAATATACACTTTCTAAATATGGAGATATTTTAGGAAGTTAAAGATTGAAGACCTATTATGTAGCAGAAGTTTCTGCTGATTTGTAGCAGCTTATTTGCTGCGTTTTTGAAGGCCCAAATCCAGGTGGGAATAGGTTATATATAGATGCATTGTAACCTAGAATTGTAACTCAACCAAAGATGTAAAAGTTCTATTATTAGGGTTGGTTCCTGTACCACTCGACATGTGGGTTGGACAGTTTGTAAGTGTGATCCTCGAAGCTGTTAAGTAAGAGGAGTATTGTTCTTGGAGGAAGCTTTTAAGTAACTCTAAGTTGTGTCTTAGAAGTGTGTTTTTCTTGTTGAATTGGTGTATAGGTAAAGAGCCGTTGATGCAGTGGCGGAATGTTGACTGCTAGACATCATTGCGATGATTGGGAGTGAGAAGGGTTTCTCATATCTAGAGAGGATCTAGGTAGAAGGGTCATTAGGTAGTGATTAAGTGATAAGCTGTAAACGGGGAGTTTAGCTTTGAATTGATACTGCTGATAGTGGACTTCATCCCTGGCTTGGTAGCCCCCAGAGTAGGTGTGTTAGATCGAACTGGGTTAACAATTCTGGTGTGTTCTTATGTTTTTTTTTCTGTACTGGTTTTATTTGTTTATACCTTGCCATGCTGTGTTGTTCAGATCAGATGTTCAGACATTCTATAGGACATCTGTAGTCTGATATACCAGAATTTCACTCAATCCAAGACTTCCCTGCTCAAACGCATCATCTAAGACTTATCTGCTCATACCTTCTGTCTAAGACTTTCTTTGCTCAGATTCATAATCCAAGACTTTGCTGCTTAATCAAAACAGATCAAGACTTTCAACGCTCAAACACACAGCAAGAGACTTACTTGGCTCAAGCTTTTCAATTGGAGATTTGACCTTAATTGCTGAACAACATGTTCAGAAGAAAATATAATAAGGTGTACTTGATCCTGAATCAGAGGTACAAGGTAATAACCTTAATAAAGACCTTAAGCACTCAAGATTTCCAGAATATTCATTGTTTTAGGAAACAATAAGGCTATTTACAATTTACAACAATTAACAAAAGATTATGCATATTCAGTAGTATTGCTCATTGTTGATCTTGTTATTTCTTCATTCAGATAGAGGCACTGAACACCTTTATCCTCTTTGGCATTCCTTCTCCTTTTTATTCCTTGTTAAAGATTCAAGTAGAACTTTTAACTACTTATATAGCAGATTTCAGAGGACTAGTCATTGGAAGAGACAGCTTAATCAAATGTCTTTGTTCTCTCCATAGTACAAAAGATGTTGAGGATAAATACACATAAGATCTTGATCCATTGTGTAACTTGTTTAACCATAGCGTCTTCAAAAGTATCCTGTACTATAAATCCGTTGAGAGTGGTTATCCGTAAAGCATGTCAACTCTTATTGAGCCTTGTGAACATGGACTCTAGCTGAAAAGCTGATTTGACATTACAACTTGCTTTCTACAATACGGATAGCTTCAGCTTTGGTACAACTTCTGAACAATCACCAGAAGCCAATACAATTACCAAATGTAGAAACAATGTGTTGCTTCTTCTGATGTTGAGGCCTTCCGCTTCAGAGTCTACGTCAAACATAACTTAGCAAGTGTTCTTCAGATTCTCTATCATCAGAAACACGTAACTCAGGTTCACTCGAAGCGTGCCTTCATATCAGATTCTGAATATATATTTTAAGTATAAGAACCTGCATACTTGAACACACATTAGATAACTCAATTGTTCTTTTAATACTTTGGTTATCATCAAAACTAAGGATATATGTCATGAACAAATCTTGTTCTAACAATCTCCCCTTTTTTATGATGACAAACATAAGTATTTAAAGGACAATGTTTGGGCTATTTTAATTTTTCTTAGACAACATCAGAGCATGAGGTTTGTAAGCTCTCTCTGAGTTTGATAGATCAAAGGTTGAGTTTTGTAGGCTCCCCCTAAGTTCTACTTCTAAGAAATCCTAAAATATATTTAGTTTTCTCAGCAACATTAGGGTATGAGGTTTTTAAGCTCCCTCTGAGTCTAATAGTCCAAAGTTGAGTTCTGAGAACTCACCCTAAGTATCATTTTCAAGAAAACTAAAATTTTAATTTTCTTAGCAACATCAGAATACAAGGTTTGTAAGATCCTTCTGAGTCTAATAGGCTAAGGTTGAGGTTTGTAAGCTCCCCCTTAGTTCTATATACAAGAAGAGTTAAAATTATTTACCCGGGCAAGATAACCATAATACCAAAATATAGAAAAATTAAATGAATAGAATTAATAATAATATTAACGTTGGCATCACTGAATCAGAAGAGCTATAAATTTATATTTAAATACTTCTATATTTCTCCCCCTTTTTTCACATCAAAAAGCTTAAAACACAAAAGAGAGGACAACTAAAGTAAGCAAAATTCAGAAGTGCAGAGTCCCAAGATGGTCAAGGATGCTTTATAGGTTTTATAGAAGTCAGAATCAAGTAAATGCAGTGTTCCAAGATGGTCAAAAATCATTAAATATTAGTTCACTGATGTACTTGACTGAATACTTAAAGCACACTATAAAAGTAGATCAACCTTGTGTCCTCAAAAGTTCATCCAGTTCTTCATAAATACTTCAAGCAAGAGATAGCTATGAAGAGAAAATCTTGCAACCGAATGCTTCAAGAGAGTGAGAGACGCGATATTGCAAGAGAATTTGAGTTGCTGAAGAAGGCTTAAGCAGTAAAAGAAAGACGTTTGACAAATAAGGAACATTCTGCACAACTTCTTGCAGATGCAACAAAAGCGAGTCAGAAACTGAAGAAAGAGAAGGGCATTCAAACTAAATTGGCTACCGACAGAGCTCATACTTTAGGATCAAAGGAGCACAAAAATGCTTCTGAGGATCCTTCAGCTGACGATGAGGAAGCAGAAAAATACTGAAGGGAGTATGCAAGTAACACAGAGAAAGATGATTGAAGCAACAAAGAAGATTAGGAATAGACTAGTTTATTGTACTGTCATATCTTTACTCATGTAACTTTTAAATTCCAATGAAGTTTTACCCTTTCATAAGTTTATTAATCAATTTTGCCACCAAATGCAAGTCTCAATTTACTTTAAATAAGGGACTACAAATATGAACTATGATCATTAAACACACAGAAACATAATAAATTTATAATCATACAGATTCATAACCATAATACGACCCATAAAACATTATAAGGATTAACAAACAAGATAAATCCAAATAATAAAGTTTCACAATCAAAACAAAAGAGCACATAAAAGGGTTCTACATCCTAGACCTAAGGTTTCTTCAACAATTCCATGATCGCCTTAAGGTCAGAACCAATTTCTTTTTTCCTCTCAACCACAGACTTAAGTTGATCATCCACTGAGAGTTGGTTGCTAGTCATCTGAATTTTCATAACCTCTTGACATTCAGCAACTATAGTGACTTTAGCTTCAAGATTGAGCAGTTGCTTCTAGCTAGTTGCAACAATTTCCTTTGATGAAGAATTCTTAAGATCTTCAATAACTGAGTTGACAAATCTTCTGATGCATTCCCATTTAGCATTGTAAACCATAGGATCAGTGCATGTGAGTCCTTATTCCACAAGTACTTTTGCCTCATTAAACAGCCCAGTCCTAAAGACTTCTAACTGAGAAAGTATATGATTGGGTAGAGGCTGGTGGTTGGTCATGTGCTGAGATGGTTTGGATGTGTTTGTTTCATTTTTCTAGGTTTCATGAACAGATTCAGCTGAAATATAATTTTCTAAGGCATGATTTGATGGAGATTTGTGTTGGTCAGTTTCTTGATGAATTGATGGTAAAGGTTGATCTGACATAGTTTTGGTGGAGCTGCTAGAGGGTGATTCAATATTGAGAGGCTTAACATCCAAACCACTTATAGTTTCACTAGGAATTGGTGAAGTTAAACCAGTTTGGATGTAAGCATCAATGTCTCGAGTGGTTTGGTCAAGAGATGGATCATCAATGTTAGGTGTTATGAGTAGAGATGTTTTTAGTAACGAGAAATCAGTGTTCAGAGGGATGATTGATAGTACAGAGGTTTGGTTGGGTTTAACGGGTGAATGTGTGGGAGATTTTCTTAGTGAAGTATTAAGATTAAAGTCATGAATGGGTTCAGCCTCAGTACCTGATCCTGCTGCTAATGAGACAAGCTCTTCTGCAGCTTTTGTTTCATTGACATTATCATCTGGATTCTCATTCAACCAGCTTCTGGACTCATCATCCTTCTCCGCAGATTCCTCTTCAGCTTCTCCTTCTGAAGCAACTTCCTCTACTGCCTTAGGCCTATCTTCAGTACCAGCAACATCCTTTTTGAACTTCTCAATAAACTCTTGAGTCATCTGAATAACTTCATAAGAGTTTAGAATAGATTCTCCCAGATGTTCTCTTAAGATCTCCCTGCCTTCCTTTAAGAGTTCTGCCGATTCCTCAATACGATCCTCCTTAACCATTTCTTCAGAAACCGCATTCATACCAGTCAAAATAAAGGTGGTGAAGAGCTGCTTGACTTCCTTCAAAACCTGAACCCTTTTTGCTTCCCTTTCTTCTTCTATTTGGCTCAAACTAGACATTTTCCTTTTCTTAGATGCAGTAGTTTTTTTTGTCTAAATTGCAGCTAAATCCTCCTTCTCTCATCTTGGAAGAAAGGATCTCAGTGGTTTCATTGAGTTCTTCAACTTCTTGTTGCAAAGCCTCCTTGGAGCTATGAAGATCTCTTTTCTTTCCACTCTTATGAACAAATCTTTCTTCCTCCTTATGCACTGCTTTCTGAGCATCTCCCATCAGTTTCTTTCTAACAAGTGCATGAGCTTCAGTTTCTTCATCAGACTCTACATCATTATCATAAGTGATTACCACCCTTTTTCCTTTTCTTCTAGAGTCATACTCATTCTGAGACCTAACGGGAAGATGATAAAGATGATCCTGAGAAATGGTCGCTCCACACTCCTTCTTAGCTTTTTCAATAAGCATTTTGATGAATACTGGAGAATATTCTTTGGTTATCATAGGAAAGTCATCCTGAAACTTTCTTCTTTTATCTCTTCTGATTCTGATAGGATTGGCAATCATTATGATGTCCTTTTTCAACCTATCTTTCATGTGAGCCAGAACAGATGCAGACAACACATTTCCATAAGCATCATCTATGTCTTGAGTCGCTCCACATTCTATCAGTAATTTGATTAGTTATCCTTGATAGAAAAGTTCAGGAAGTAACCTTGCATAAGGTATTGTTCTTTTGAGTTTCGTGGAGGAGTCTTTGATGGATTCACACAAATGATAAAAGATGTAACCAGGAAGGTTTAACCTTTGATCAGATGCAATATACCAGAGAAACATCTTGTGATCCCAAGAAATTTGATCAGAACTACCATCACGAGGGATCAAACATCCAATGAGAATTTTGAACAATAGTTTTTGTTCCAGATGCATGTTCTTCACTTTACCATGACCATCTTTCTTTTTTAAGAGATTTTTTTTTAAATTTCCTTGACATAAATTCCTCTATCCTTTGAATTGAGAATTACCATTCCTTTATTCTTAGCTCCAATTAACTAAGCAATATTGTCCTGAGTTATTGCAACCTCTAGATCCATTACAGCAGATCTAATTTCAACACAGTTGAATTCCTTCATACCAATTTCTGCTCTTGATTTTCCTTTCAAACTTCTGTCATTTTCTACAACAATTCTTTCTTCATTCTATGTAGAGAACTCATCATACACTTCTGCTCTGACCCAGAATTTTTTTACCAGAGTTGGGTAAGTTGGTTCATTTAGCATGTCGAAGAATTTCATCCATCCTTGAAACTCAAAGTTGTTAGACGATGGCTAGGATCTAGAAGGGGGGGGGGGGGGGGTTGAATAGATCCCACAATTTTATACACGCAAATGGTTACCAAAAAGTGTTTTTAAAATATTTTTACGGAAGCAACCACTGAATCACACGTCTACAACGAACCTCTACTAAAAGGATAGGATATGCACGACAATATTGGGGATGAATTACGGATGAGAAAAATTCAAATTATTCAACAAAATTTGAATGCAATCAACAATGTTTTATTTTCTTGAAAATTAATCCAATCCAACGAGATAGGTCGACAAACAATTAAATGCAAATGCGTTCGATTTTGCTTTGAGACAAATTATCGAACACTTGGTGTGCGTAAACACACTAAGTGCTGATTTCCAAATAATGTGATGTTAATCTGATCCTAAATACAATCCAAGGGATTGTATCAATTTTACAAAAAAATTTATCAGCTCAAGATTACACTATTTTAGAAATTTCGATCAATTTAAACTTCACAAATTCGAATGATATTAAAAGTAAAGAGTTATGGGAGAGAGAGAACAAACACGATTTGATTAGGCAGTTCCCCAATCGTCCTCGCTATGGAATTGAGATATAAATAAATTTCCGTTTGCAAATTGTTTAGACAAGAGAAGAACAACGAACATCCAAACCCTCAAACGTCTTTGATTGTTGATGCAGAGTCTTCTCTCCCCTTGATTCAAGATAAATCAAGTGCCTCGAATTTGGTTGAACAAATCACTGTCTCACACTACTAGACTGCAAGAACCCACCGTTCTCAGTCACCTTCACTCAGCCGATTTTGATCTTCCACAATTCGATCCCAAATCTTTCTTCTACGATCCTCCGACTGTAGCTACTAAACCAAACGAATACTCTGTTCTTCGGTTACCTTCGCACGGCTGAATCCCTGTAGAAGGAAACGATTTGTGCCAAAACCCCCCAAAATCTCATTGATTCTTGGAGGATAAAACCTAAGGTTTTATTCAAGAAACACCTACCAATTCTCAACCCGAAAATGAAGATCACACACTTCCTAATTCTGAACGTTATCACTTCAAAACAATGGGCGACACAAACAAAAATGATTATGTGTAATTGTTTGTTTACTCAAGGATGAAGATGAAGATGAAGAGAAAGATTGGTATATATTTTCACGTTTCTTGTTATGTCAAAAGTGAGCTGACCCAACTATAAATAATGAATAAAATGACCAACATGTGAAATAAGAGAAATAACAGAAAACTTAAATGTAGAAAAATTCAATCCAGGGCAGCGTGCAGTCGACCGCCCCACATATAGGGGTCGGCGTGAGCTATCCCGTGGGAATCACTACGTAAAATAAATGACCATGTGTCGACCCATCAACACCTTGCGTCGACACAAGCCTGCAGATTTTTCAGAAATTCAAATGCCCAGAAGCATATGTCGACCGCATGCAATAGGGGGTCAGCGTGCGCTATCCCGAACTTTTCACAAAACTTGTTCAAAACAGCATGAGTCGACTCATGCTCACTTTGGGTCGACTCAAGACCTGTATATTTTCAAAAACTCATTTTCTGCATGTTTTTGCAGACCAAGACTCGAAACAAATATACCAAACATCAATATTATGATCATGCACATGTAGAAATTGTGTAGACCTTTTCCTATATGTTTAGACACATGAAAATCGATGGTTAGATGCAATTTACCCGACAATGAAGTGATACCGCTCAAATTACAATCTAATGACTATCTTATTTGTTGACATCATTAAAACCGAAATAGATGAAAGACCTTAGCCCTCACATACTCCCCCTTTTTGATAATGGCAACACTATTTATCTTTCTCTTGATTTGTAATTTGAGGACGGACAAACTCCCCCTATCTTTAACACTTTAATATCTGATGCTTTAATATTTTCTGCTGCTAGTATCCTTCTCCCCCTTTGACAACATCAAAAAGAATAAAAGAAGGTGGTCAAAGAGATAACATCATAACAAGTAATGGTTCATTCACCAATTTGCAAAACAACGACACTAACACGCATCCACATATGATACAGTTAATGCGATACTATAAACGGATAAATACGGAACATAAGAAGCAAACACGATTCATTCCATAATAGTTCAAACAAAAAAAACAACCATAGTTCAAGTGAAACAAATTGAAATAACATGCAACTCAAGGAACAAAAACATAGAATAAAAGACACAAATAATATCGTGCACTGATAATGATGCTAATCCCTATGGTCTCCTCCCCCTAAATGGGTGACCTCTTCCCCGATAGTGGTGGCCTTGTGGTGGCAGCTCCTCGAGGGACTGATTCAACTCGATCATAGTGTTGTTGAGAATGCCTAGACCGTTGGCCAGGTTTTGAGTCTGAATTGTCATGGCATTTTCCAAATGAGTGAATCTGGTCATGGAGGCATCAGCAAACGTAGTGAAGTTTTGGGAATAAGCAGATAACTGATTGGAAAGTGAAGTGAACTCTCTTGTTGAGCAGTGTACCTCTAATCTTGTAATTCCTGGAATTGTTCTTGTTCTAACTGCATCTGATTCATCTTAGCTAGAATTTCTTCAGTGGCTTGGAAATCTTGTTGTGGCTGCGGAGTTGGAGGTGTAGAATATTCTGGATGTTGCCAGTCAGATTCGTCGCTTTGTTGTTGCCAACCATAGGTAGGAGGAACATAAGCATCCCCAAGAGCAGTCTAACTGTTGTTTTGCCATTGGCCCCAGCCCTGATTATCATCATTCTCCTTTGGTTGAGAATGAACCATCCATGCCGCATTATCTTCGTCTTCCATATCCACATCAGCATTGTCACCACCTTGGTTTTAATTTTCATGTCCTTCTGCAATATCTTGATCTTCAGGAACATTAGGAAACAGGTGAGTTGATATGAATTTGTACTTGTATTCATTTTCAACCGGATCCCAGGGATAACCCATCATGGTGAGAGTCTTTTGTTGAAATTGATGCTCAGATGAAATAATGACATAACGAATGTTCGGAACAGAGATACCAGCCAGATTCAGGATATTCTGAATACATGATGCATAACCCAAAGCCGTACCTTTTGTGGAGTCGCGAAGGGTAAACATACGGTATGTGAAGTAATATGGCCAGTTGATTTTAGTCTTGTTCTTCAGGATGTAGATGAGATGAACCTCAGCTTTATCAACTCTAGAGAACCCTCCTTTCTTAGGTCACAAAATATGAGTGACAATCCACTGCAGAATGCGATCAACAAATTTCAGATGGCCCGTTGTAACATTTTTCAGAAACAGCTCGCTTGCTACAACATCATCTGAGTATGGTTCATGCAACATGGAGTTCAAAGCCGTATTAAACTCATAGTTGGGAACAAACTTGGTGTCAGTGACTTTAGGAAGATCTTCATGAGTTTCTAAACTGAACAAACTAGTCCAGACAACATTTTTCATAGAATGAGACGCATTATTCATAGAATACGTAAAATCTGTATCTTCAAATTTTCCCTCAATCCCGCAATAGAACAAGTGAACCAGATCACAGTTAAACTTATCATCACATTCAAGAAATTCATCAAAATTCTGAGCATTCAACATGTCAATTACCTCGGTGAGATGATAATTTGGAGCCATCAAAGAGTAGTAAGTATGTTGTCGAATAACAACACGGTTGCGGAAATAATTATTGAAAGACTCAGACAGAGCATCAGAGAGAAGAGACATAGCATTTATCGGAGTTGAAGAGGTTCCGGATCTTGATGTGGAAGCTCTTGTGGTGCGTTTACCAATTGCACGTCGGGAAGCCATTGTTGAAGAAATGAGGAAGATGATGAACAGTGCGCGGTGAACAGTGCGCAAGTGATGAACAATTGTTAGAGTGCTTGCTTCCAAATACCTTGTGAAACCCCTTTCTTATAAATTAACCTTGTGAATTCAAACTTTGTGGGTTTTGAGTTTTATGGGTTTTAATGGAGTTTTGATGGATTTTGAATGGGAAGTTGGAAGAGAAGGAGAGGAGAAGACCAAGAAAAATCTGATTTTATGGCATTCAATGATGAAATATAATGTGCATTGAAAGTATGTAGTGCATTTGAGGAACACTAGGTCGGCGCGCGCATTCCCAATAAGAAGGGATTTAGAATTCGTCAGGTGTGCATCGACCTAAACATTGGATGCGTCGGCGCAAGCTGACGTGTTTTTGATTTTTTTTTGAAAATTATGAGATGCGCCGACCGTAGGTAGGCGCGCGCTAACCCGGTTGTTTTCCTTAAAAAAATTTCAGTTCATGACTCGACTCATGGCATTCTTTGGTCGACTCATCCAAGTGAAACATGGAAATTTATTTATTTATTTTTGCATACAAAGGTCCCAAAATGAGATAAATAAACATGCAAACACATAGATCAAACATCCAAATGAATAATATATGCTAAAATATGTAATAAACATCAATTTTTAAAGCACTCAACATGGTACATATACTTAAAAAAATTTACGAAGCAGAACGATATTACTTTGATCATGATGGACGATGAGAGCCCTCACATATAGCTCAATGACTCTTTGCATTGTTAGTCAAAAACATAAACAAGCATATATATATATATGTGAATAGCAACTATCTTAGAGGAATATTAAACACGATTCGAGATGTCAAGAACGCCAAGTTCCCTACGGATGTGAAAGAAAGGCTATGTAGCTAGTGGTTTTGTAAAAATGTCAGCAAGTTGATTTTTAGTATCAACATGCTAAAAGACCACATCACCTTTCTCTACATGATCCCTAAGGAAATGATGACTTATATCGATATGCTTGGTACGTGAATGTAATACGGGGTTCTTAGTTAGGTTAATAACACTAGTGTTATCGCACAAAATGGGAATACACTCAAGTTTTAAATTGAAATCAAGCAATCGTTGTTTAAGCCATAGGACTTGAGCACAACAACTACCGGTGGCAACGTATTCCGCCTCGGCTGTTGACAAAGCAACGGAAACCTGTTTCTTGCTATGCCAACTCACCAAGGAATTTGCGAAAAAGTGACACGTGCCATTAGTACTTTTCCTATCCAATTTGCACCCGGCAAAATCGGAATCGGAATACCCAATTAAGGAACAAACACTACCTTTAGAATACCACAGCCCATACTTTGAAGTACCAGAGAGGTATCGAAGTATGCGCTTAACTGCTTTTAGGTGGGATTCCCTGGGACATGCTTGATACCTCGCACACATGCATACACTGAACATAATATCGGGACGTGATGCGGTAAGATAAAGAAGCGATCCAATCATACCTCTATACCTTTTTACCTCTACATTCTTACCATTTTTGTCATGATCAAGACTCGCACTAGTAGGCATTGGAGTATCTATTGCTTTGCAGTTTAGCATGTCGAAACGTTTGAGAAGCTCAAGACAATATTTTGTTTGACTCACGAATGTGCCCTCTTAGAGTTGTTTGATTTGCAATCCGAGGAAATAGTTGAGCTCCCCCATCATGCTCATTTCAAACTCCCCCTGCATCAAACTAGAAAACTCCTTGACCAAGGTCATGTTAGTAGACCCAAAATAATATCGTCAACATAAATTTGTACCAAAATTAAATGTTTTCCTTGACGTTTAATAAAGAGGGTTGTGTCAACCTTCCCTCTTGAATACCCTTGATCAAGTAAAAATTTGGTTAGACGTTCATACCAAGTCCTAGGGGCTTGTTTAAGTCCGTACAAAGCACGTTTAAGTTTATAAACATGATCGGGTTATTCATGGGACTCAAAACCAGGAGGTTGGGCAACATAAACCTCTTCATTTATATATCCATTTTGGAAAGCACTTTTAACATCCATTTGGAATAATTTGAAGTTCTTAGTGCAAGCATAAGCAAGTAATAGCCTCGAGTCGAGCAACCGACACATAAGTTTCCTCATAGTTGATTCCTTCCTCTTGGTTATAGCCTTGCACTACAAGCCGCGCTTTTTTACATGTTATAACTCCATTTTCATCAAGTTTATTCCTAAACACCCATCGGGTGCCGATTCCTCGATGACCTCGCGGAGGAGGGACAAGGTCCCAAACCTCATTTCTCCTGAATTGATTAAGTTCATCTTGCATTGATAATACCCAATGCTCACCGAGTAACGCCTTCTTTACGTTTTTAGGATCAACTTGTGACACAAAAGCGGAGTAATAACAAAAGTTACTAAGTTTAGAGCGAGTGTTTACTCCCTTAGAGATATCACCGAGAATGTTGTCAATTGGATGACCTTTGGAAGACTTCCAAGCTGGAGGAAGTTCATCTTTATCAGAATGATGATCCTCCTCAGTCTTCATTGGTTGGTGATCCTTTTCCTCCTCAATACGCACTGCTTCAGGCTGATCAATTCCCTTATCAGTGTCCTTGAGTATGTCTTCAGAAGATACACCTACACCATGAAAAGAACTACTTTCTTCGACATTTCTCGGATAAGACTCATCAAAAGTAACATGAACTGACTCTTCAACTACACGTAACCTCTTATTATAAATTCTATACGCTTTACTTGACTGAGAGTATCCAAGAAAAATACCCTCGTCGGCCTTGGCATCAAACTTACCAAGAGTCTCTTTTCCATTATTTAACACGAAACATTTGCAACCAAATACATGAAGGTGAGAGATATTTGACTTACGCCCTTTCAAAAGCTCATACGGTGTCTTGTTTAGAATAGGACGGATGAGCACTGTTGCGGTGAGAATCAGATAATAAGCTATTAATTAACTTGCATCGCAAAACTTTGAAGTTCACCACCGACTTTGATTTATCCAAAGGAAAGGTTCAAGATCGATAAAAACCTAAAGGGGGGAGATCTAAGGTTCGGGGGTTGGTTATACTAAGGGAAGGTATTAGCACCCTAAGTATCTGTAGTACTCTACAGGAACCTCTTGTTTAGTTTGTGTTATGTTATGTTTGCTAAGGATATGCTAAGGTTAAGACCTAGGGGTTAGTATCTAAGTATACTCGCAAAGACATCGCGTCTTGTGCCTACGTATCCTGACGGGAGTGGAATCAGAGTAACCATAGTTCACCTAACTAAGGGTGACAGAGGAACCATTGACTATGGCCAAAGTTCCAAGGGGAAATGAGTGTGAGCTCATTTTAGAGTTCACGATAACTCTCTAAATCTAAGTTATAGGGGAAAAGTGAGTTCTCGTGATGGTGATAATCACATAGAGTTCAAAACTCTAACCTATTGCTAAGTTCTGATTTCATGGCTCTCATGAGGCCAAGAAAAGGGATAAGCTCCTATGAGGCTAAGGTAGGGTGGTTTGTTTAGTGACTCACGAGTCAATTTAGGAGGACTTTCCTTTGGAATAGGGGAAGATAACAGTTTTTACTTATTATGAAATAAACAAGATATTAGGATGAAACAAGACATAAACAAGATATTAGGATGAAACAAAGTTTATAATATCATACAAGGTTGGAATTAAATGCATTAAACATTGCTTAAACAAAGATAACATAGTAAGATGAATAAAATAGTGTAATAAAAACCCTAAAAGATACTTCCAATTTCAACATGAATAAAGGCCATCAAGATTAAATATTTTCATCAATTTCTTTTTATATCCAATTAGAAACAATTAGCAAAAAGAACGAGTGAAAAAGGATAAAAAAAAGGCTAAGATATGAAAGTTTGAAGTATGATGCATAAACTAAAAGAAATAAAACAAACATGAAGTAAAAAAAATAAAGGGAAAGACCCCCTAGGTATTGAACCCAGGACCATGCGCATTCAGTCCTAAAACATTACCAACCAAGCCATGCGCGAGTTCTGAACAATAATGGGAGCAACATGTATATATGTAAAGCGAAGTAAATTTGGAAAATTAAAACAAAAGGACTGGGGCGAGGGGGATTCGAACCCCAGTCCCAAGGGTCAAAGGCGAGTGTGTATGTGTGTGCTTGCCACTGGGGTGGCTGGTACATCCGGTATAAAACTCAACTTCATAAATATATAATTCCTCACGCGTGCATATAACCAAAATCAAGCAAGGCAACCAAACTCAAAAGCCAGCTTAAAAATAGAAAATCAGCCCATACCATTAATCAATATGAATTGTAAAGCGCTTACTCATAGGAAAAGGAAGAGACCTTGATTAAACTCTCAATAACATATGAATTAATGAACAAAAAGGTACCAAACAATACCAAAACACACAAACCAAGCATTCAAGTAAGTCCTTACTTTGGTAATGCAAACACACAGCAAAAATAATGAGACGACTCTGAACATAGGATGTAACAGGTTCAAACACTAGTTTTGCACAAAGGGTTTAGCAAACACATTACACATTCATTGGAAACCATAAAAGGACATGACTTGGATGCAACTAAACAAACATTCATGTGGACTAGGGATTAAAACAGCATGGCATCAGAACAAAGGAACAAGATATCATGATGATATATTGGCAAATACATGGTTAGACATGATGCAATCAGTTTTAATAACATGATTTTAATGTTCAACAGTAGCTCAAACATGTTAATTTAAGTTGAGGAAATAGGAATGGGACATGTCAAACAATGATATATTCCAAGACAAACTCCAACCATCAGTGACAGGCTTAAAAACATGTCAAATAAGGGTTAACAAGATGATGACAATAGGATGAAACATCAACAGTAACAAGCAGTCAGTGCAGACAAGCAAATAAGTCATTTAGGGCAGTTTTTGTTCATAGGGCAATAAGCTCAAAGGATCAAATGCACTTACTAATGCTAGCATACCAACCAAATACCAAGATCCACATGTCATGATACATTGTGGCTATTAAACAAGGCAACATGCATAACTTCCAAAAGGATAGCATACAAGGTGAGTGCAAGACATAATAATAATTCATACAACTTATCCACATATTAAGGCAAGGTTATGGGCACACAAATTAAACACAATGTCTAGCAATGCTCCTTTATGTAGCGAGCGATTTTGGACGCGGTTCTTAAGCGCTGGTCGCTCTCTGCGGTTGAGCTTAAAACTACAGGTCGATTCATTTTTTATCCTATTGTGAGCTGAATAAGGAAGGGAATAGATGTCTCCAATTAACCCTGCTTGCATACTGAGTTTAAACAGCGGTCTGTTAGGTTACGGATGCTATCAATGTGGGGGGGGGGGGCCTTTGTACTGGTTATTCGTATTTCGCCAATACGGTTCTTTCTTTCTTTTTTCTAGGCAAAGGGTTTCTGGCGGGGAATAAGGATTAGGATGTTAGGACTGATGCTTTTGAATTACTGCTTTTAATTGATGGAGATATGGGATTTGGGTTTTTTGTTGATTGCGCTCGCTAAGATCTTTTCTTTTGATCTTATGCCTACGTATTCCCGTTTACCGAAACAGGGAAATCAGAGCGTTCGTAGTTCCTCCTATTCTATGGGAGGAAATTGGTTTTTGGTGTCTTGTTCAAAGCCCAAGACGTGAAGCGAAAGGTGATTTGTATCTTGTTCAAAGCCCAAGATGTGAAGCTAAAAGACCTCGACTTTAGAGAGAATTTGTCATCTCTAAAGAGGGGAGAAGGAGAATTACTTTAACTGGGATACGCGGATCCGAGCAATGCCATAATTTCCGAAGAAAGGGTTTTAACCTGAAGGAGAAGACTTTAACTCAGTGTAGAGCAATGCCATCTTTCCTTAGGAATTTCTCATGCTAAAAGAGGGACAGTGGCATGGATATAGATGATCCAGAGGCTTGCCGCTTACAGCGATTAGATGAAGGGAAAGGAGTTGTTGATGTTTGTGTACTGTGAACGAGGCACAGCTTTGATGCTAAAAGGTTGATTGGATCAACCAATGGTTTTCTTATACAAATCCTAAGAGGAGGCTAATTTCCGCTAGGAAAATCATTATACAAAGCCTAAGAGGAGGCTATTTTGTGTCTCGTACAAAGCTCGAGAGAGAGGCTAAAGGTTTTTGACCCAGCGGGGCATATCGTTATACAAAGCCTAAGAGGAGGCTAGCAAAGAGTTCGACTCTTGCTTAAGGGATTTATATCTCGTACGAGGCCCGAGATGGAGGCAAAAAAAGGGGTGATTGACTCTACGAGGGAATCTTTTGTGTCTCATACAAAGCCTGAGAGAGAGGCTAAAAGGTTGTTTTGACTCCACTGGGGAGAATTTTGGTATCTCGTACGAAGCCCGAGATGGAGGCTATTGTAACTGTTTCAGTTGAGGGACAGATCCAATATACTGATTTAAAAGAGAAAATCAGTTCTTATATGAGCAACACTGTACTCAGGGATTTAATTTGAGGATCAGGGATATTTCCTTCTCTTTGAGGAAACGGGAAATCCAAAGGGTATCGAGACTATCTGAGTCTGCGGGTTTCCTTCCTATTTAACGAAGGGTGCTTGAGAATGTCTTTAAGACTCAAGGAAGTTAGACTGTCCAAGTCTAGAGTTTTATCTTTTGTACTATGCTTCGAGAAACAGTAGTAGACTCTATGAAAGGACTGTTCTATGAAGATGACTAGGTTCTGTTCCTATACCTCTAGGAGGTCGTCGGGACAATTTGTGCGAAGCCCAAGAGGAGGCTGTAATCTTTTAAGAAGCCGACGGGTCCTTGTACGAAGCCCAAGAGGAGGCTATCATTCCCGGAGGAAGATATCATTATACGAAGCCTAAGAGGAGGCTGTGAATACTTCTAAGAAGCCGTAGGGTCCTTGAATAATGCCCAAGAGGAGGCCGATGCTTTTAAGAAGCCCGTGGGTCTATCATCTCCTTTCCATTAGGAGAGATAACTCTTTTAAAGATGAAAACCACTGGTAAACGTGCGAGGTTTACTATCCAGCAACTTTTAGCTTTTAAAGAGGGTTCCTTAGTTAAGGTCCAAGATTATGACCGTAGTGGGTACCCAAACCCCGAGACATTCAAGGCAAGCTATCCACAAGGAATATATCAAGTCAGGAAAGTTCGAGAATTGGGAAGAAACTCAAAGATGCCATTCACGGAGAATACATTCATCTTGGGGAGTAGAGCTTCTTGACGATTCCTAAGGAGGACAGCCAAAGAGAAGACTATATCTGGTGCTCCTATTGGGGATCTAGGCGTCTATTTCTACGAATAAATGAAACGGCATCACCTAGTTCTAGACGTAGTTGCCGGGGAAACTCGAAATATCTATACTATTATTACACAGTAGATACGAGTTTATGAAAGGAGACTTACAGTGAGCAGCCCCACAATACAGTTTATAATATGAAAGCAGTAAATGAAAGCGATAACCACTTACTCGGTTGTAGTGCTTCCATGCTGTTTGGTTAGTTGTTCAACAAAGAAAGATTGAAAACAACAGTATATTCAAAATCAAAGGAGAAAGTGCTTTGAAAAATAAAGATTTGGGGCTTACAGCTCAAGGAGAGGCCCAGGGTTTTATCAGTGAGCGCACTGTTTGACTTCGTACAGCGGGACTTATACAAGTGACTGGGGCCCAAAAATGGTTTTCTGTACAAAGGGATGGGTCTTACACTCTAATAGAGGCCTAAAAAGGTTTAAAGAAAAGAGAGGGGCTTATAACACGAGGGTAGGCCCAAATGATTTTTCGTTTAAAAATGGCGATCGCGCCGAGGTTTTCTTTTAACGCAAAGGGACTTATACAATAAGTGAGGCCCAAAGATGATTTGGTCAAAAAAAGGATTGGGTCTTACACTCTAATAGAGGCCCAGAGTGTTTTGAAAATGATTTATGAGGGTTGAATTAATCCAAAACCCTAATTTGTTTCCAAAAAATGTGTTTAATTGAATAAAAATTCAATTAAATTGATCAAAAATTGTTTTACACATGGGAAACAAATTGTGATCTTGGATTAATGCTTCAAAAATTAAGTATTGACCTACAAAACAAATAGAAAGCATCAAAAGTTGCAAAATCATTGTGGAAATAATATTTCAAATGTTAAAAACAATTAAAATATTAATTCTTTGCAAAAATATCAATTATATAAAATAAATAATATTTTTGGGATTTTTTGGTAAAATAAAATATTTTAACATTTTTGTGAATTATTGCAAAAAGAACCAATAAAAAATGATAAAAATTGAAGGAGTTATTAATTTTTCAAATCATTAAAAATAATAGTATGAAAAATAATAAAATAAAAAAGTGATAAAAAGAAGTCTGGGGTGAGGGGGATTCGAACCCCAGACCTCTCGCTTGCTAATACTCACAAAACCAGCTGATGAACCGCTGGGGCGCAATGCCAATTCATTAAATATATGGCAAGTGAAAATTATATAGAGAACTTGGTTGGTTTTCTGAAAATGGCGCCATGGCCATCTCCTTCCCCGAGCTCGTGCATGAAGCACCCTATCTCACTCATCTCTCAACCATTGGACATGATTCAAACACCAAACTCGTGCGTTTTTTCACAAGGAACAAGATGGCAATACCCAATTTTATTCATTTTCAGTGTGGAGTGAAATAATCATGATGAACACAGATGAACCCTAATTTGCAAAAGCAATCGTGCAAGCATGGTTATGAGGTCTATGATCAAATTTATTGAGGCAAAACAATCAGCATATGATGGTAATCAAATGGCAAAATTATCATGCGAGGAAATATGCATGGATCATGGAGTTTGAGTTTAAAGCTCACCTTGATGCAAGCTGAAATGGAACTTTGCCCAGATGGTGTTCCAGTCGTGAATTGATGATCCCTACAGCTTCAATGGATGTTATGGAGTGTGTTGCAAGCTTTGGAAAACTTTGAAATTCTCTGGATCAAGCTGGAGACCTCCACCTGCAAAACTAAAGCAAAATGGCTTGGTTGAAGAGTGATTTTGAGCTGGGAGTGTTACAGATGTTGTTTAAGCACTTGGACACCTCAAATACATCATATGTGATGTGTTTGAGCAATTGGAATTGATTGCTTATGGCTGTAACTCAAAACCCGATAGTGGTTACTCAAAAACAAGAAAACTTGAAGTTCAAGAAAGAATGAGAGAAAGCAGTGCTGTAACTGGCTTTGGGGTGAGTTGAGTGATCCATTGAGACCTCTATTTATAGGTGATCAACTCTTGTCTTGGAGGAATAGTGAATGGCAGCTGGATCAGATCACATTTGCTTGGATTGGCTTGGCATAAATGCCTCTTGCACTTGGCATAACAGCTGCTCCAAATAGATCAGCTATGCTTTGACTGAAATCACATTCTTCAGATGTTTTTAATGTTTTTTAATCAGAGAACTTGACTGAGGAGAGTGAGAATCTTGACAATACACTATTCCACATAAATGCATTTTGAATTCAAGGCAAAAAGTGCCAAAGTGGATGAATTTCAAGTTGGAAGGTTCTTTGGCTTTTTGACTCAGATTTATCAGTTGGATTAGATGCAATGTGATTGGTTTGAACACAAGTGGAATGCTGATCCTCAGTCTTTGGCTCAAAATCGTGTGAGATAAGCAAACATGCAAACTGATTTTTCCAAAACAGCTTGCAGCAGCATGACTTTGGGCATGGATTTCTCATGGCTTGAGTTGAATCAATTCATGCTGTTGAGCCCTTTGAATTCTTAGCAACATATGCAACAACATTGATGTTTAACTTTGGGACTGATTCAGCTTGCATCTATGTGCAAAAATCCCACAAGTTTTGGTGTTTCAACAAAATTCTGTTTTAGGCAGAATTTTTCTAAGTGTTGGAAAATGTCAAAGTTGACTTTTGTGCACAGTTGACTTTTTATCAGATGAATTCCAAACTGTGCAATTCTTCAGGAAATCATGTCCTTGACCTAAATCAAACTTGATGGACATGTTCCATGGGTGTCATAGGGTATATTCAATCATGTATTAGGGTTTGGGAGCATGTCTTGGTCAAAAGTCAAAGTTACAATTGACTTTTCCCTTAAAACCCTAATTGTGGTGCAGATGAAAATGAAACTTGTTGCTCAAGCTTCTTGGATCAATCCATTGTTCCAAATGGATCAATATGGTGTATTAGAGACCCTCAAATCATGTCTTGAGCTCTTGGCTCATGGTTTGTCCCAAAAGTCAACTTAGGGGTGAATTAGGTCAAGAAACCCTAATTCCTGATTTTTGATGAATGCATCCCCTGAGGAAAAATTGACTTGATGCATGGGTTCATGAGGTTCCATGAAGTATATTAGGTTATGTTTTGGATCATTGCCTTGTGCCCAGATGAAAATTTCCATCTGGAGGCCCTGGTCGACCAAAACCCTAATTTGGTGACACTGTTGATCTTGAGACTTGATCCACCTAGAAGGGAGCAGCCTTGTGCTTAATCCTTGAAGTGGGAGTCCTTTTTGATCCATTGTGGATGTTTGAGAGATTAGACAAGTTGAAGATCATGTCATTTCTTGATTGATCCTTTGTCTAAAGCTCAGAGAGGGCTTGAAACCCTAATTTTGATTGTATTGGATGCTCACCCATCTTTGGGGAGACTGATGAAGCATGATGGTTCATCCATATTGTGATGATGATTTTCATAATGATGGAAAATATAAGTGGTCAAAATTTGGGGTATTACACTTTACATTCAGTCTTAATAACATGATGGTTGAAGACATAGGTTCATGGCATTTTGGATACACAAAGTTGTCATGAAACATAGGTTCAAACAGAATTTGTACACATATAGTGACATCCAAATCAAATAACAGCTAAGCAAAGAGTATCACACATAAGCATACACAAAAGGCTACACATTCATCATGTTGATACAAGTATGATCAGTTATGTTTCCAATGATAAACACACAACAAAAACAACATCCTGATGGTCAAAGGCCATATAAACTAAACACATGTATTCTAGGCAAAACAGGGCATATGTCATGAAAGCATGGTAACCAAATTTACTCAAGTAATATCATTCAAAGCAGACAGTGGCATATGCATGGCATGGTGAAAGTAAATACTTGTTGCACTAACATATAATGGATACAAAAACAAACTTAAAGGTATGGATCAAACCAGTTCTGATTCAAGGAAAATGGCAATCCAATGGTCATAAAGTATAGGCATATCAGATGATCAAGTATTATCAGTAGCATTCAAAACAAACATTTAGACAGTTAGGTACAACAAAGACTCAAGACAATGCAAGGTGAACTTAGGAATGATTATGCACATAGCTTTATGGTAGTAAGCATATGGTACCAAGACAAATAACTCAAGAGATTTAGCAATCAACATCAACCAAGGCTACATGGTAGACAAGCAGATCAGCAGGCAACGCAATTCATATTTGAACATTTAAAAGTTTGCACATATATTGGAGACACCAAATACGACATACTGACAGCAGTGGCACATGGAAAAAACAAATTTTAAACGTGGTAAGGCATATCTAACATGTATTTTAGGCCTACAAACTAATCACAAATCACAATGACAGCAAAGTAAACATGGCATATTATGTACCAAAGACTGGTGGAACAATGATAAGCATGCTAGGTAAAAGATTTGTGAACCTATATCATTGCAGCAAGTAAACATTCAGAGTGTATTTAGTTATTTAACTCTTAACAAGACAGTAGCCTAGATGCATCAATTTTAGGCATACCAACAGATGACCAAATCATAATATAGTGCACAAATCCAATCAAGTGATGAAGTGTTTACCAGCACATGGTTAGAACATCAAAATTTAACTTAAAAGCTAGCAACAAGTTCTCAAGTTAAACAATAAGTCAAACACCAAGCATAACTAGTTATATATTTTAGCAATTCAAACACCAAACTCAAACACAATAAGTCAACAAAGATCATGCCATATCAGAATTGTGTGCATATCAAGATGTAGATAAACACATGAATACCAAAAAAATAACCCCTGCGACAGAGTAAGTAGAAAAACAGTTTCCATACTCACAAACTCAACTCAAAAAGCAATAACACTTAGAAAATTCTTTGTATACAAAGCATGGTAATAAGTTTAAGCACACAAACACATTCATACATTAGTGATGACAGGAAAAGAACACAAATGACATTTAATGAAAGCAACTTAGCAACATTCAATCAAACATTACACATACCAACTTAAAGACAAGCAATGATAGATAGGTTCACTAATCATAAAATACATGAGCATCTCAGAAACAGAGGTGAACTAAACTTCGAAGATCTTCAACTATTCTCATTATAACATCCAAACATCAAGACCAAACATAGGTGAGTTAGCACTTCTATGCATCCAAGTTTTGGCAGTATAACACGAAATGAAACCAAGTAGACTTACAACCAGTTAATGAACAAAAAAAAGGCATTATCATTACAATGATATCTCAGGCATGATAACTAGAGCAAAAGGCAGTGTAAATGTCTATCTCAATACATCAACAAAGCAACCAAACCAAACTTACTTCATGATATCAAGCTATGGACATAAAGTGCAGATTCAAATACACATTGGCACATTATGGATGAGTGACTAGCAACATAAAACACATTATACAAACAGTTATGAAGAGATATGATATAATGATATCAGTTATACATGAGTATGGATATTAAAACATGGAAAGTGTAGTTACCAAGTGGAGTATGTCCACTGCACCTTCAAGTGTGTGCTGAATTCTCTCCTTTCTGAACTAGCAAGACTCCAAAGCAACCCTTCTCCTTTTTCTTGCTCGTGGAATTCAAAACTCAGAGACTTTTAGAGTATTTTGTGAAAATTGTTGGTGATCTTCAAGTGCTGAGATGACCTCCTTTTATAGGTTGGGCAGATTGGCTTTGATTCCTTGAGACCAATGGACAAACACATGGTCTGCTGAGTAAATAATTAGGGTTTCCAACAGCCTCTTTTCAAATTCAAATTCGGTCAATCCTTGGAGACAAAAATGCTCCCTCTGCTGCACAAAGACCTCAGAGATGTAGGGCATGTTTCATAATTTCGTGTGTTGCTTAAAACCTCCTTCTTTGTTGTCATAAGAGTGGGTATCAAAAGAGGCAATGGTTGGGATTTCACGAAGATTTCTGCAGGCGAGGGCAGTCCTTATGCTGAACCAAGTAAATCTTTAGAGTAACTTTTAATGGACCAAAAGCATGAAAGCTCAAAAGGGAAATGGTGGGAGATTTCAAAAGTGTGAATTAACGCGCCAAGGATATGAGCTGTAGTAGTTTGTTTACGTTGAACTGGATACGTTGAACTGGACTACATCAACATTCGTGGGGTAGACAAATTCTTCTCCGTCCAAGGTTGCAAGTCTCAAGGTGCCGCCTGAGAAAGCTTTCGTGACCACATAGAGGCCATCATAATTCGGGGTCCATTTGCCCCGAGAGTCAGTGAGAAATGATTGTATCTTCTTGAGCACGAGGTCTCCTTTTCTGAAGACACGAGGTCGAACTTTTTTGTCGAACGCCCTTTTCATTCTCTGTTGATACAACTGACTGTGGCATAGTGCCGTGATTCTCTTTTCTTCGATCAGGTTCAGTTCGTCGTGTCGACTTTGACACCATTCAGCTTCGGTGAGCTGAGCTTCCATCAATACCCTGATTGACGGGATCTCTACTTCTATGGGAAGCACTGCCTCCATGCCATATACTAGAGAGAAAGGGGTAGCCCCTGTTGAAGTACAGACAGATGTGCGATAACCATGAAGAGCAAAAGGTAACATCTCGTGCCAGTCTTTATAGGTTACAACCATCTTTTGAACGATCTTCTTGATGTTCTTGTTAGCCGCTTCTACCGCTCCGTTCATATTGGGTCGGTAGGGAGATGAGTTATGGTGTTCAATCTTGAACTCTGCACACAACTCTTTCATCATCTTATTGTTCAAGTTAGATCCATTATTAGTAATGATCTCGCTTGGAACACCATAACGGCATATGATATTGTTTTTGATAAATCGGACCACCACTTGTCGGGTTACATTGGCGAATGACGATGCTTCGACCCACTTGGTGAAATAGTCAATGGCTACCAGGATGAACCGATGTCCGTTTGAAGCCTTGGGTTCAATCATACCAATCATGTCGATTCCCCATATGGAAAAAGGCCACGGGGAAGAAAGAACTTTGAGATGTGATGGCGGTATATGAATTTTGTCGGAGTATATCTGACACTTGTGACACCTCCTCATGTACTTGTAGCAGTCAGATTCCATGGTCAACCAATAATACCCGGCCCTGAGAATTTTTCTCGCCATTGTGTGTCCGTTGGCATGAGTGCCAAAGGATCCTTCATGAATTTCTTTCATGAGCATGTCTGCTTCTGGTCTGTCGACACATCGGAGCAAAACCATGTCAAAATTTCTCTTATAAAGAGTGTCACCGCTCAGGAAGAAGTTTCCAGCCAATCTTCTGAGGGTTTTCCTGTCTTTTCTGAGTGCCCCAGATGGGTACTCTTGTTTCTGAAGGAAGCATTTGATATCGTGATACCAAGGTCTGTCATCTATGACTGCTTCAATCATGAAGATGTAAGCGGGCCGTTCAAGGCGCATGATGTCGATCTTAGGTATGTCATTCCATCGACCTACACTAATCATGGAAGAGAGAGTGGCTAATGCATCAGCCATGTGATTCTCATCACGAGGGATGTGATGAAAGTCGACTCTGTTGAAGAAGGGTAACAACCTTCTTGCATAGTCTTTGTAAGGAATCAATCCTGATTGGTATGTGTTCCAATCTCCTTTTATCTGGTTAATAACCAGGGCTGAATCGCCGTATACGTCCAAGTTTTTGATCCTTAAATCAATCGCTTCTTCGAGACCCATGATACATGCTTCGTATTCGGCCTCGTTGTTCGTACATTTGAACGTAAGTCTGGCAGTGAAAGGAATGTGGGAACCCTGAGGGGTAACAATGATTGCCCCAATTCCGTTTCCATAATGATTGACTGCTCCGTCAAAGATAAGTCCCCACTGGGAACCTGGTTCTGGCCCTTCACTGGGTAGCGGTTCATCGCAATCTTTCATTTTTAGATACATGACATCTTCGTCTGGGAAGTCATACCCGATTGATTCTTGATTGTCAATCGGTTGATGAGCCAAATGATCGGCTAAAATACTTCCTTTAACGACTTTCTGAGCATGGTACTCTATGTCATATTCTGATAGTAACATCTGCCAACGGGCAATCCTTCCCGTGAGAGCAGGTTTTTCGAAAACGTACTTGATTGGATCCATTTCGGAGACCAACCAAGTAGTATGACGAATCATGTACTGGCGAAGACGTTTGGCTGCCCAAGCCAAAGCGCAACAAGTTTTCTCAAGCCTTGTGTACCGAGTCTCGCAGTCGGTGAATTTCTTGCTTAGATAGTAAATGGCAGACTCTTTCCTTTTAGTTTCGTCTTGTTGGCCAAGTACACATCCCATTGAGTCCTCTAGGACAGTGAGGTAAATGATTAGTGGTCTTCCTTCCACTGGAGGTGATAGGATCGGAGGATTCAACAGGTATTCCTTAATACTGTCGAAGGCGGTTTGGCAATCTTCTGACCAAACGCAATCCTGGTTCTTTTTGAGTAATTTGAAAATCGGTGCACACGTCGTGGTCATAAGGAATATGAATCTGGAGATGTAGTTCAAACGTCCCAGGAATCCTCTGACTTGTTTTTCAGTTTTCGGAGAAGGCATTTCTTGAATGGCTTTGATCTTGTCAGGATCAACCTCAATTCCTTTCTGGCTGACGATGAACCCTAGCAGTTTCCCTGAACGGACACCGAAGGTGCACTTGTTGGGATTCAAGTGGAGCTTGAATTTTCTTAGACGTTCGAACAATTTTGACAGATGTTCAACGTGCTCATCCTCTGTTCTTGATTTTGCAATCAAATCATCGACATATACCTCGATTTCTTTGTGTATCATGCCATGAAACAAAGTAGTCATGGCCCTTTGATAGGTTGCCCCGGCGTTCTTCAAACCGAACGACATTACCTTGTAACAAAAGGTACCCCATGGGGTAATGAACAAAATTTTCTCCATGTCTTTTGGCGCCATTTTGATCTGGTTATAGCCCGAGAATCCATCCATGAAGGAGAATACTTTGAACTTTGCTGTGCTGTCAACCAGCATGTCAATGTGTGGTAAAGGAAAGTCCTCCTTTGGACTTGCCTTGTTTAGATCTTTGTAATCAACACACATTCTGACCCTTCCGTCCTTTTTGGGAACGGGTACGATGTTGGCTAACCATTGAGGATATTCAGATGTAGCGAGGAAACCCGCGTCGATCTGTTTCTGTACCTCCTCCTTGATTTTGATGGCCATGTCCGGGTGAGTGCGTCTCAACCTTTGCTTTACTGGCGGACATTCTGATCTTAACGGTAAGTGATGTTCCACGATGCTGGTATCCAACCCTGGCATATCCTGATAGGACCAAGCGAATACATCGGGGAATTCTTTGAGAAGCTTTATCAAACTTTCTTTGACAGTTGGACTGAGCAGTGCTCCGATCCTGATTTCTTTTCTCTCTTTTTTTGAACCCAAGTTTACCGTTTCCAACGGTTCTTTGTGAGGTTCAATGGACCTTTCCTCTTGTCTGAGTAGTCGGGAGATCTCTTCTGGAATTTCGTTGTCATTTTCTTCTTCAGCCTCGAATACCGGGAACTCAAAGTTGGAAGAAGGCATCGGATCGTATATTTCAACGGGGTATAAAACAAGTAATCTGCATGACGTGATGATTCGTGTTTAGAAGAGATAGAGAAAATGTAAGTGTGTGCAGTGTATTTATTTTACTGCTTGTTTTTATGATTGAATGTTTTTTAGGATTACCATTTTCTGAAAAAGCAAAAAGAGAAAACAACAAATTAATGCGGAAATTACAGAACGACGTTATTTTATTAATGAACAAGTCGAATCTTGAAACTACAGCCCTATAAAACAAAACTCTGCCGCTTTGGGCAAAGCGAAGAGGGAAATTTACAGAAAGCGAGCCCTATCAAAACATCTGTTTCACCTGGGCAGGGTGAAAGGTTTAAAGATGGCAATTACTTTGACTGACGAACGACCTTCGGAACCTCGACAGCAACCCATTGGCGGCGAACTCCTCGGTGAATCACAAAGTCAGGCACCTTCCTTGATTTATCTTCAGAAATGACGCTGATTTCTGGTGGAGCAGGATCATTGGAATATGTCTCCCAGGCAGAATTGTCGTAGGAGAATTCCTCTGTTGCATTTTGCATAGCATTTGTGCTCTCAGTTGTATCTCCCCATCCAGTTGGCTGGATATCTTCGAGCCTGATACGAGAGCTTTCGGGAG
Source organism: Lathyrus tuberosus (assembly GCA_022829125.1). Taxonomy (NCBI): domain Eukaryota; kingdom Viridiplantae; phylum Streptophyta; class Magnoliopsida; order Fabales; family Fabaceae; genus Lathyrus; species Lathyrus tuberosus. Next base: position 15,047,435 of record JALAZF010000018.1, read on the forward strand.
CGGTGTACTTGACCATATAGTCGTATTTTCCACTCGGTTGTCCCAAAGTGTCCCAAATTTCTTTGGAACTGGAGAAGTCATCCCTCTCGATGACGTTGACCTTAGGAAAAGCATAGTTGATGAGTTCTAGTCCTGCAAACGTTGCGAATTCATCTTCATGTTGAGTAGTTTCCGAATGACCTGAATGTTGATCCCATGACATGGTGGGGACACAGGTATTCTGTTCAATGACGCTCAGCTGAGTTTCATTACTCGGCTGACTTTCTTGCCCCAAGTTTCCTGGGTAAGGCTGCCACATTGGCAGACTATCCATCGGGCCATAGTAATTGCGATCAAAGTTTTCTTTCATCAGAGTGTCTTCCTCTAATGAATTTGGCGGAGCACGACATCCTTTCGGAGCACAATCTCCGTAGATCATTTCGACATCTGATCTTGGTATAAATCTCAGACTTTCTGTAGGAAAGCAAAAAGGCATAGGCACCTCTTCCTGAGACATATAGCCGTCCTTGTTAAGGTAGGACTTCCATTCTTCATCTGTGTTAGAGGGATCTTCCTCATTGATAGCATGAATTATCTGAGACACTGGGTGGAGAAAACCTCCACTGTGGAAGAAGTTTTGAAGGGCATGAAGACTTTCATCGTTGGCGGCCGTCGGGGTACAGGTTGCAGAAAAACCAAGACCCTTCTTTGTTTTATTGTCAATAGGAATGACAAGCCGTCCCCATCCTGTCGTATCGGTACTCTCGACCGCTTTGATAGCATCTTTGTATGAAGAAATTGAAGTTCCTTCTTTGAATTGATCGTTCTTGCTCACCGATAGTGCTTGGAACTGAGTTCCAATAACCTCCTCGGGTTCCACACAAGTAGATGATGATAAGTTACTCACGAGCAAGGCTTGTTCCCCACAAACCGTGACAAGTTGATCGTTCTGGACGAACTTTAGCTTTTGGTGGAGGGTCGAAGTGACCGCTCCAGCCCGATGTATCCAAGGTCTTCCTAATAAACAACTATATGTTGCCCGGATGTCCATGACCTGGAAAGTGACTTGGAAAGTGTGAGGACCAATAGTTATGGGAAGATCCACTTCGCCGATAACTGTTTTTCTGGATCGTCGAATGCTTTGACGATGACCTCGCTGACTCTCATCGGAGGGCCCTTAAATGATAATTGCATCAAAGTGGACTTCGGCATAACATTCAGGGATGACCCTGTGTCTACCAGTACGTTGGCTAAAGCATCGCCCTGGCAGTTAACCTTAATGTTGAGCGCCATGTTATGACGACGACCTTCTTCAGGTAATTCCTCATCACTAAATCCCAAATTATTGCAGGAAGTGATGTTAGAGACAATGCTATCGAATTGTCTGATTGTTACATCCTGTTCCACAAAGGCTTGCTCCAAGACTTTCTGTAGAGCCTCCCTGTGGGCTTCTGAACTGAGTAACAGCGATAATACTGAGATCTTTGAAGGAGTCTGTAACAGTTGATCAACAATGTTATATTCACTCCTTTGGATGAGCTTTAGCATCTCATCTTTGTCTTTTGAAAAGTCGGGATTACTAGATTGACCGACTGGTGGATCAGGAATTTCTGCCTGAAGTTCCTTTTCTTTGTTGGATTCTCCAACCCCTCGGTTGAAGATTAGACCGCTCCATGTTACACGACTGATGTCTGCAATATTCACGACGGAGGGTAATGGAATTTCCTTTCCATTCTCGATTATTGTTGCACCGTATATGTAAGGGATCGCCTTAGCTGATTCATACGGTAATGGCCCTGGTAGATAGATGACTATGGGAACCTTCTGATTTTTCTGACCGTCATAAGTAACCTCGATCCGTTCCCGGTTGGGAACTCTAGATTCGTCAAGTAGAGGAATGATGGCAAAAACATCCCTGATCTGGTGATGACCAGAGATCGTGACAACATCCTCAACCTGATCGGCAAGGTAGTTCGGCGACCAAATGATGGGTCCTGAACCTGGATATGGATGAATTTCTCCGTGATCGATCTGACCCTGAAGAGCTGCTCTCACAAGGTAACACCCTTGGTTACTTTCCGAACAGATGCTACAACTGTCATAGTTGTGTGGTGGCACCTGGCCACGCCCACTTTGAATACAATGTAACCTTACTAGGTTATCTTCCATTGATCGGACATCCTGACTTTGACGACGAGTAGGATTCCTGTTATTGATACTAATCTGCTGAGTATCTTCGTCCATATAGATTGGCATCCACCAGTGATTTAACAAGTGCTGAAGTGCCTCCTGGAAAAGGGTACAACCTCGATCGTTTTCGCAACCTGCTTTACAGCTTTGATAGTTGTGTGATATTAAGAATCCGAGTTGAACCTGCTCAGTATGTAACTCTACCAGGTTGGTATTCATCACGCGAATGTCAAAGATCTGAACCATGTTGATTTGATACGAGTTCCTATCATGGTAGTCTTGGATCCATCCAAGATCTATCTGACGCTGGAGGGCCTCTTGTATGAAAGAGCATCCCTGTTTGTTTACCGAGCAAATCAGACAGGAACTGTAATCGTGCCGCGACAGATTATGATACTGGCTTTGCCTTGAGTGCATCGCCACCAAGTTGACATTCATCACACGGATGTCGTGGTTTTGAATGACGTTAGAATTCGTAGAGACCATGTTAACTCCACGAACTCGGTGCTCCTGGATCCATCCAAGATCCATTTGTTCCTGTAGAGCTGATTGCACCACAGAACATCCTTGGTTATCTTTAGAGCAGATATCACACTGGTGATAGTTATGAGGTGGCACATGGCCATATCCACTCTGTCTACAATGCATCTTGACCAGATTGGTCTTTAACAAGAGTACATCGTGAATTTGATAGACATTGTTAGTCTCTTTCTCAATCAGATTGACTGCAGCCTTCTCGTGTTGAGGCAGCGGGTTCGTAAGAACATTAGGGTTCATATCTTTGAAAGATAAGAGCCCGCTCCTACCAAGCTTTTGCATGTCGGATTTGAAATTGAGGCAAGTCTCAATGTTATGCCCTGAACCTCCTTGATGATAAGGGCATGTTTGATCCGCTTTAAACCAAAAAGGCAGATTTTCCAGAACTGAAAGGGGAGACTTAGTCTGAATGTGCCCCTTGGCTAGCAGTAACGGAAGCAGCTCTGCGTACGTTACAGGTATAGGATCAAATCCTGGTGGCCGTGTTGTACGGTTGTTGTTATATGGAGGACGAGCCTACTGAAGAGGCTGTTGTGTCCTTTGTTGATCAGCCTGGCTCTGCGCAACCTGAGGTTGATACATAGGAACGGGTGCGGGGCCGATAGCAGGAGTAACAGCTGCTACTGGCTGATAACGACGCCTTTTCTTTCCGAGAGAGATATTCCCAATATCTTGCTCTTTTTTCTTAGGGAGAGCACTACCGTATTTTTTAGTACCGCTCGTTGATCCAGTGTCTTTTACCAAACGTCCTTCTCGGACGGCTTCCTCAAGACGTACACCCATGCCGACCATTTCGGTGAAATCACTGGGCGCACTGGCGACCATTCGGTCATAGTAAAATGAGCTTAAGGTCTTTAAGAAGATCTTTGTCATCTCTTTTTCCTCAAGAGGTGGACAAATTTGAGCGGCAATTTCACGCCACCTTTGAGCATACTCCTTAAAGGTTTCCTTGTCCTTTTGCGACATTGATCTGAGTTGATCTCTGTCGGGTGCCATGTCCAAATTGTACTTGTATTGTTGGACGAAGGCAGTACCAAGATCTCTGAATGTACTGATCGTAGTACGGTTTAAACCCATGTACCATTTGAGTGCGGCACCGATCAAACTATCCTGGAAGTAGTGAATCAGCAGGTCCTGATTCTCCGTCTGAGCTGACATCCGCCGAGCGTACATCACCAGATGGCTCTGAGGGCAAGAGTTACCCTTGTATTTTTCAAAGTCGGGCACTTGGAACTTGTGCGGGACTTTTACATTTGGGACCAAGCAGAGGTCTGCGGCGTCCTTCCCAAATAGATCCTGACCGCGAATGGCTTGCAGCTCTTTCTGCATTTCCAAGAACTGTTCCTGGAATTCCTCTATTCTGTCAAACATAGTTTCCTTCTTACCAGAAGGTGTTGGTGGAATCTGTCCTTCCGGGACAGTGTGCACCACAGGGGGTGGTACCGTGGCTACGGCAGTAAGTCTTGGCGCCTCCCGAAGTTTGTAACCTTCAGGAGTCTTGAGTATGCCCCTGGCATCTTCGCTTTCCCGAAGTTTGTAACCTTTAGGCCCAACGGCTTCTGTTGCGATTCCCTGATCTTTAGTGATCGGCGGAACATATCCTTCCGGGATATAGTTAACAGGCATGCCCCAAGTACGATCTTTCGGTATCTGATACCTAGGATCATACTTTTCTATGATGGGCGTTGAGGTGATCTCTGAGATCACAGTTCTTTGTAGCTGAGCTTCTGCCATGGCTTGCATGTCGTTACGAAGCTTTCTCATATCCTCTCTCAGAATGTCGATCTCTTCTTTCAACTCTCTGTTTTCTTCCTCAAGATCATCCATCTTTTTCTGATGATTGGCCCGAGTATTATACGAATGAGACAGTTTGACTCTAGAATCGAGACACAAACGTGAGATTCGTAGGTAAGGAGAATACGCGATGTGAGAATGATGAATGCAATGATTATATTAATTGTTTTTAGGTTTAATTAAAATAAACTTCGACAATTAGATTACAAATATCAAACAGTGGGGAAACCCCTTTTTATTGAAATTCAAAGGATTACAGAAATGGAAATACAGTAGATTACAAAGTGCAGAAACAGAAACCTAAACTAATGGGTCCCGAGTCCTCTCTGAGGAGAAACCGGGTGCTGACTCTGGTACTTTCCTTTTCTTTGACCGGGGCGCTTGGGCCGTTGTCGGGTTGTCATTCCCTTGCCAAGTGAAAGGAGTGAGCAAATTCCTTTGGTCATCTTGATTCTCTACAGCATGCTGCTCCAAAATTTCAATCAGAGCATCTTTCTCTTTTAGTAGTTGTTGTATTTGGATACACTCTACGTCGAGGGTGCGGTACTTGTTCTTCCAAGATCTTCTCTCCTTTTGAAATTTGTTGAGAGTAACCTGAAGCTATTCAGTTTTCGTCATGAAGTACATGACAGTTTCCCTCGGCGGAAGAATTCCGTAACGAGGATAAGGCATCTTTAGCTTGAGAGCTCTAGTTTGTACCCAATGGAGATAAGGCTCCACCGAGACACAGTCCGGTTTTCCCAGAGACTCTCGTCCTTTCTTATGAACATGTTTCCAAGCTTGCACTATTTCCATCTTTAGTGCTCTGTCATTTTCTCCTTCCTTGAAGAAAAGACCTTCCAGATAAACACCCAGTGGGATGTGTCTCATCGGGTATCCAAATTGACGAAGAACTAATATCGGATGATAGTTGATTCCTCCTTTAGTTCCTATGAGGGGTACGCTGGGGAAGTTTCCACAACGGTCAATGATTCTGATTCCCTCATAAATCCTATTACACCAATCTATATCAGAGTTGGTGAGGGACATGATCTTCTGCGACCAACGTAAGACACTCTTGCAATCCCAAAAAGCGGCAGACTTGGGCAAGTGAGAGATAAACCACTTGTAAAGCAAAGGTACACATCATGTGATCTCCCCTCCGCTGTACAAATTTCCTAAGTGTACAGAATGATACGCATCTGCGAGCAAAGTCGGCACAGGGTTTCCAATGAGAAAAACCTTAATAGCGTTGATATCGACGAAGTTATTGATGTTGGGAAACAAAAATAACCCGTAGGTGAGCAAGACAAAGATGCTTTCAAAAGCAGTCCCGTTCCCTATACTAGCGAAGTACAGAGCTTTCTTGGTTAGGAACTGGGCTGGCAAACCTTGGATGCCACCCATAGTAATCATGTGAGTCCTGACCTCAGACTCGTCCAAATGAATTGCTCTTGCAATAGTCTGATTCTTTGGAATTTCTTCCAGTCCAGAAAATGGAGCTCGATCTGTGATATGTAAATCAGTCAGATGAGAATACTCCTCCAGCGTTGGTGCCAGCTGGTAATCCGGGGATGTGAAACAATGATAAACCGGATCGTAGAACTGAATGAGCGCATCCATGATTCCCTTAATCACATGGACTCTTAACAGTGGTAGCAAACCACCGTGCTTGGCTCTGAAAGCCTCTGGGTTAACGATCATCCTCGCTAACTTTCTCAAATCCCCTAGTTTTGGAACCTTGAAGGTATACTGGTGAGTTCTCCTTCTACCGAAATCCATTAGCGTAATCCTTTTCTCTGATATTTGCAATCACAGTCTTAGTTTAATTTGAAAAACAGAGAGACTAGAAGAGAAAGTTTTTTTGAATGTTTTAATGTTTTATTAAATGAATGCATGAATGCAGCACACAAAAACATAGAAAAAACATGGGGTCAGAGGGTCGTTGTCATGAAGTCAAGGCTCTACCCATCTTCAACGGTTTATACTAGGGTGATTTTTGTACCTGTACTCATTATCATCAGCTCCTCCCAGGAAAGCAAAACAACAAGCGGACCGCCAGCGAGTTGTGTGCAATCTTAGAGTAAGTGCTATTCACCGAGAATAGATCACCAGCCTCAAATGAGGGTAGTATCGCGTAACAACTATTTCCGATAGCTTCTGCACTACGAAAAAGGTTGGCTTTTCTTAAGTGTATACTCAATCTCACCACATACGGCATCACACGCATTCCCATTAGTAGAAAAATAAACACGTATAGCAATTAGGAAAAGCAGTATATATATTTGTCCTAATCATCCTAGACTTATAAAGCTATGAATCTTAAGTTCCTGACAGAAATCGGTTCCCCGGCGGAAGCCCCAATCTGTGGTTCCCTGCCTAAGAGATGGACCAGCATAGGTCAATCTTTCTCTTCGGTAGAGTTCCCATTTTCCGTAAAAAATGGGGATGATGCCCTAAGGCAGAAAAGGAGACTCCCCAGTAGAGTCGCCATTTGTGTAATTTTTCACACAAGAGAAGTAGAAAGAAAGGAACGGGCCCCACGGTGGGCGCCACTTTTCTGTAGCGAGCGATTTTGGACGCGGTTCTTAAGCGCTGGTCGCTCTCTGCGGTTGAGCTTAAAACTACAGGTCGATTCATTTTTTATCCTATTGTGAGCTGAATAAGGAAGGGAAATAGATGTCTCCAATTAACCCTGCTTGCATACTGAGTTTAAACAGCGGTCTGTTAGGTTACGGATGCTATCAATGTGGGGGGGCCTTTGTACTGGTTATTCGTATTTCGCAAATACGGTTCTTTCTTTCTTTTTTCTAGGCAAAGGGTTTCTGGCGGGGAATAAGGATTAGGATGTTAGGACTGATGCTTTTGAATTACTGCTTTTAATTGATGGAGATATGGGATTTGGGTTTTTTGTTGATTGCGCTCGCTAAGATCTTTTCTTTTGATCTCATGCCTACGTATTCCCGTTTACTGAAACAGGGAAATCAGAGCGTTCGTAGTTCCTCCTATTCTATGGGAGGAAATTGGTTTTTGGTGTCTTGTTCAAAGCCCAAGACGTGAAGCGAAAGGTGATTTGTATCTTGTTCAAAGCCCAAGATGTGAAGCTAAAAGACCTCGACTTTAGAGAGAATTTTTCATCTCTAAAGAGGGGAGAAGGAGAATTACTTTAACTGGGATACGCGGATCCGAGCAATGCCATAATTTCCGAAGAAAGGGTTTTAACCTGAAGGAGAAGACTTTAACTCAGTGTAGAGCAATGCCATCTTTCCTTAGGAATTTCTCATGCTAAAAGAGGGACAGTGGCATGGATATAGATGATCCAGAGGCTTGCCGCTTACAGCGATTAGATGAAGGGAAAGGAGTTGTTGATGTTTGTGTACTGTGAACGAGGCACAACTTTGATGCTAAAAGGTTGATTGGATCAACCAGTGGTTTTCTTATACAAAGCCTAAGAGGAGGCTAATTTCCGCTAGGAAAATCATTATACAAAGCCTAAGAGGAGGCTATTTTGTGTCTCGTACAAAGCCCGAGAGAGAGGCTAAAGGTTTTTGACCCAGCGGGGCATATCGTTATACAAAGCCTAAGAGGAGGCTAGCAAAGAGTTCGACTCTTGCTTAAGGGATTTATATCTCGTACGAGGCCCGAGATGGAGGCAAAAAAAGGGGTGATTGACTCTACGAGGAAATCTTTTGTGTCTCATACAAAGCCTGAGAGAGAGGCTAAAAGGTTGTTTTGACTCAACTGGGGAGAATTTTGGTATCTCGTACGAAGCCCGAGATGGAGGCTATTGTAACTGTTTCAGTTGAGGGACAGATCCAATATACTGATTTAAAAGAGAAAATTAGTTCTTATATGAGCAACACTGTACTCAGGGATTTAATTTGAGGATCAGGGATATTTCCTTCTCTTTGAGGAAACGGGAAATCCAAAGGGTATCGAGACTATCTGAGTCTGCGGGTTTCCTTCCTATTTAACGAAGGGTGCTTGAGAATGTCTTTGAGACTCAAGGAAGTTAGACTGTCCAAGTCTAGAGTTTTATCTTTTGTACTATGCTTCGAGAAACAGTAGTAGACTCTATGAAAGGACTGTTCTATGAAGATGACTAGGTTATGTTCCTATACCTCTAGGAGGTCGTCGGGACAATTTGTACGAAGCCCAAGAGGAGGATGGAATCTTTTAAGAAGCCGACGGGTCCTTGTACGAAGCCCAAGAGGAGGCTATCATTCTCGGAGGAAGAGATCATTATACGAAGCCTAAGAGGAGACTGTGAATACTTCTAAGAAGCCGTAGGGTCCTTGAATAATGCCCAAGAGGAGGCCGATGCTTTTAAGAAGCCCGTGGGTCTATCATCTCCTTTCCATTAGGAGAGATAACTCTTTTAAAGATGAAAACCACTGGTAAACGTGCGAGGTTTACTATCCAGCAACTTTTAGCTTTTAAAGAGGGTTCCTTAGTTAAGGTCCAAGATTATGACCGTAGTGGGTACCCAAACCCCGAGACATTCAAGGCAAGCTATCCACAAGGAATAGATCAAGTCAGGAAAGTTCGAGAATTGAGAAGAAACTCAAAGATGCTATTCACGGAGAATACATTCATCTTGGGGAGTAGAGCTTCTTGACGATTCCTAAGGAGGATAGCCGAAGAGAAGACTGTATCTGGTGCTCCTATTGGGGATCTAGGCGTCTATTTCTACGAATAAATGAAACGGCGTCACCTAGTTCTAGACGTAGTTGCTGGGGAAACTCGAAATATCTATACTATTATTACACAGTAGATACGAGTTTATGAAAGGAGACTTACAGTGAGCAGCCCCACAATACAGTTTATAATATGAAAGCAGTAAATGAAAGCGATAACCACTTACTCGGTTGTAGTGCTTCCATGCTGTTTGGTTAGTTGTTCAACAAAGAAAGATTGAAAACAACAGTATATTCAAAATCAAAGGAGAAAGTGCTTTGAAAAAGAAAGATTTGGGGCTTACAACTCAAGGAGAGCCCCAGGGTTTTATCAGTGAGCGCACTGTTTGACTTCGTACAGCGGGACTTATACAAGTGACTGAGGCCCAAAAATGGTTTTCTGTACAAAGGGATGGGTCTTACACTCTAATAGGGGCCCAAAAAGGTTTAAAGAAAAGAGAGGGGCTTATAACACGAGGGTAGGCCCAAATGATTTTTCGTTTAAAAATGGCGATCGCGCCGAGGTTTTCTTTTAACGCAAAGGGACTTATACAATAAGTGAGACCCAAAGATGATTTGGTCAAAAAAAGGATTGGGTCTTACACTCTAATAGAGGCCCAGAGTGTTTTGAAAATGATTTATGAGGGTTGAATTAATCCAAAACCCTAATTTGTTTCCAAAAAATGTGTTTAATTAAATAAAAATTCAATTAAATTGATCAAAAATTGTTTTACACATGGGAAACAAATTGTGATATTGGATTAATGCTTCAAAAATTAAGTATTGACCTACAAAACAAATAGAAAGCATTAAAAGTTGCAAAATCATTGTGGAAATAATATTTCAAATGTTAAAAACAATTAAAATATTAATTCTTTGTAAAAATATCAATTATATAAAATAAATAATATTTTTGGTATTTTTTGGTAAAATAAAATATTTTAACATTTTTGTGAATTATTGCAAAAAGAACCAATCAAAAATGATAAAAATTGAAGGAGTTATTAATTTTTCAAATCATTAAAAATAATAGTATGAAAAATAATAAAATAAAAAAGTGATAAAAAGAAGTCCGGGGCGAGGGGGATTCGAACCCCAGACCTCTCGCTTGCTAATACTCACAAAACCAGCTGATGAACCGCTGGGGCGCAATGCCAATTCATTAAATATATGGCAAGTGAAAATTATATAGAGAACTTGGTTGGTTTTCTGAAAATGGCGCCATGGCCATCTCCTTCCCCGAGCTCGTGCATGAAGCACCCTATCTCACTCATCTCTCAACCATTGGACATGATTCAAACACCAAACTCGTGCGTTTTTTCACAAGGAACAAGATGGCAATACCCAATTTTATTCATTTTCAGTGTGGAGTGAAATAATCATGATGAACACAGATGAACCCTAATTTGCAAAAGCAATCGTGCAAGCATGGTTATGAGGTCTATGATCAAATTTATTGAGGCAAAACAATCAGCATATGATGGTAATCAAATGGCAAAATTATCATGCGAGGAAATATGCATGGATCATGGAGTTTGAGTTTGAAGCTCACCTTGATGCAACTGAAATGGAACTTTGCCCAGATGGTGTTCCAGTCGTGAATTGATGATCCCTACAGCTTCAATGGATGTTATGGAGTGTGTTGCAAGCTTTGGAAAACTTTGAAATTCTCTGGATCAAGCTGGAGACCTCCACTTGCAAAACTGAAGCAAAATGGCTTGGTTGAAGAGTGATTTTGAGCTGGGAGTGTTACAGATGTTGTTTAAGCACTTGGACACCTCATATACATCATATGTGATGTGTTTGAGCAATTGGAATTGATTGCTTATGGCTGCAACTCAAAACCCGATAGTGGTTACTCAAAAACAAGAAAACTTGAAGTTCAAGAAAGAATGAGAGAAAGCAGTGCTGTAACTGGCTTTGGGGTGAGTTGAGTGATCTATTGAGACCTCTATTTATAGGTGATCAACTCTTGTCTTGGAGGAATAGTGAATGGCAGTTGGATCAGATCACATTTGCTTGGATTGGCTTGGCATAAATGCCTCTTGCACTAGGCATAACAGCTGCTCCAAATAGATCAGCTATGCTTTGACTGAAATCACATTTTTCAGATGTTTTTAATGTTGTTTAATCAGAGAACTTGACTGAGGAGAGTGAGAATCTTGACAATGCACTATTCCACATAAATGCATTTTGAATTCAAGGCAAAAAGTGCCAAAGTGGATGAATTTCAAGTTGGAAGGTTCTTTGGCTTTTTGACTCAGATTTATCAGTTGGATTAGATGCAATGTGATTGGTTTGAACACAAGTGGCATGCTGATCCTCAGTCTTTGGCTCAAAATCGTGTGAGATAAGCAAACATGCAAACTGATTTTTCCAAAACAGCTTGCAGCAGCATGACTTTGGGCATGGATTTCTCATGGCTTGAGTTGAATCAATTCATGCTGTTGAGCCCTTTGAATTCTTAGCAACATATGCAACAACATTGATGTTTAACTTTGGGACTGATTCAGCTTGCATCTATGTGCAAAAATCCCACAAGTTTTGGTGTTTCAACAAAATTCTGTTTTAGGCAGAATTTTTCTAAGTGTTGGAAAATGGTATTTTTTCACATTTTCAGCCATTTTGGCTCACTCATAGCTCAAAATCCATAAGGAATTGGAGTTAGGCCTAGTTGAAGTTTTTGTAGAGGGAAGTGAGATCTACAAATCAAGCTTTGGATGGAAAAAATTGGCCTTGTGGTTTAGGAGTTATGGTCCTCCAAAGTTGGTACCTTTGCCACTTTATTTTTAACTTAGAAAAATTTCTAAGTTTTATGGTTACCCCTTTTACAAGTTATCTCACTTTTCTTGATTTTTCTTGATGAATGATGATTCAAATCATACATTAACATCATTTTAGGGTTAAAAATCCATTTTGGTGAAAAATCTCAAAAAGTCAAAGTTGACTTTTGTGCACAGTTGACTTTTTATCAGATGAATTCCAAACTGTGCAATTCTTAAGGAAATCATGTCCTTGACCTAAATCAAACTTGATGGACATGTTCCATGGGTGTCATAGGGTATATTTAATCATGTATTAGGGTTTGGGAGCATGTCTTGGTCAAAAGTCAAAGTTACAATTGACTTTTCCCTTAAAACCCTAATTGTGGTGCAGATGAAAATGAAACTTGTTGCTCAAGCTTCTTGGATCAATCCATTGTTCCAAATGGATCAATATGGTGTATTAGAGACCCTCAAATCATGTCTTGAGGTCTTGGCTCATGGTTTGTCCCAAAAGTCAACTTAGGGGTGAATTAGGTCAAGAAACCCTAATTCCTGATTTTTGATGAATGCATCCCCTGAGGCAAAATTGACTTGATGCATGGGTTCATGAGGTTCCATGAAGTATATTAGGTTATGTTTTGGATCATTGCCTTATGCCCAGATGAAAATTTCCATCTGGAGGCCCTGGTCGACCAAAACCCTAATTTGGTGACACTGTCGATCTTGAGACTTGATCCACCTAGAAGGGAGCAGCCTTGTGCTTAATCCTTGAAGTGGGAGTCCTTTTTGATCCATTGTGGATGTTTGAGAGATTAGACAAGTTGAAGATCATGTCATTTCTTGATTGATCCTTTGTCTAAAGCTCAGAGAGGGCTTGAAACCCTAATTTTGATTGTATTGGATGCTCACCCATCTTTGGGGAGACTGATGAAGCATGATGGTTCATCCATATTGTGATGATGATTTTCATAATGATGGAAAATCTAAGTGGTCAAAATTTGGGGTATTACACTTTACATTCAGTCTTAATAACATGATGGTTGAAGACATAGGTTCATGGCATTTTGGATACACAAAGTTGTCATGAAACATAGGTTCAAACAGAATTTGTACACATATAGTGACATCCAAATCAAATAACAGCTAAGCAAAGAGTATCACACATAAGCATACACAAAAGGCTACACATTCATCATGTTGATACAAGTATGATCAGTTATGTTTCCAATGATAAACACACAACAAAAACAACATCCTGATGGTCAAAGGCCATATAAACTAAACACATGTATTCTAGGCAAAACAGGGCATATGTCATGAAAGCATGGTAACCAAATTTACTCAAGTAATATCATTCAAAGCAGACAATGGCATATGCATGGCATGGTGAAAGTAAATACTTGTTGCACTAACATATAATGGATACAAAAACAAACTTAAAGGTATGGATCAAACCAGTTCTGATTCAAGGAAAATGGCAATCCAATGGTCATAAAGTATAGGCATATCAGATGATCAAGTATTATCAGTACATTCAAAACAAACATTTAGATAGTTAGGTACAACAAAGACTCAAGACAATGCAAGGTGAACTTAGGAATGATTATGCACATAGCTTTATGGTAGTAAGCATATGGTACCAAGACAAATAACTCAAGAGATTTAGCAATCAACATCAACCAAGGCTACATGGTAGACAAGCAGATCAGCAGGCAACGCAGATCATATTTGAACATTTAAAAGTTTGCACATATATTGGAGACACCAAATACGACATACTGACAGCAGTGGCCCATGGAAAAAACAAATTTTAAACGTGGTAAGGCATATCTAACATGTATTTTAGGCCTACAAACTAATCACAAATCACAATGACAGCAAAGTAAACATGGCATATTATGTACCAAAGACTGGTGGAACAATGATAAGCATGCTAGGTAAAAGATTTGTGAACCTATATCATTGCAGCAAGTAAACATTCAGAGTGTATTTAGTTATTTAACTCTTAACAAGACAGTAGCCTAGATGCATCAATTTTAGGCATACCAACAGATGACCAAATCATAATATAGTGCACAAATCCAATCAAGTGATGAAGTGTTTACCAGCACATGGTTAGAACATCAAAATTTAACTTAAAAGCTAGCAACAAGTTCTCAAGTTAAACAATAAGTCAAACACCAAGCATAACTAGTTATATATTTTAGCAATTCAAACACCAAACTCAAACACAATAAGTCAACAAAGATCATGCCATATCAGAATTGTGTGCATATCAAGATGTAGATAAACACATGAATACCAAAAAAATAACCCCTGCGACAGAGTAAGTAGAAAAACAGTTTCCATACTCACAAATTCAACTCAAAAAGCAATAACACTTAGAAAATTCTTTGTATACAAAGCATGGTAATAAGTTTAAGCACACAAACACATTCATACATTAGTGATGACAGGAAAAGAACACAAATGACATTTAATGAAAGCAACTTAGCAACATTCAATCAAACACTACACATACCAACTTAAAGACAAGCAATGATAGATAGGTTCACTAATCATAAAATACATGAGCATCTCAGAAACAGAGGTGAACTAAACTTCGAAGATCTTCAACTATTCTCATTATAACATCTAAACATCAAGACCAAACATAGGTGAGTTAGCACTTCTATGCATCCAAGTTTTGGCAGTATAACACGAAATGAAACCAAGTAGACTTACAACCAGTTAATGAACAAAACAAAGGCATTATCATTACAATGATATCTCAGGCATGATAACTAGAGCAAAAGGCAGTGTAAATGTCTATCTCAATACATCAACAAAGCAACATAACCAAACTTACTTCATGATATCAAGCTATGGACATAAAGTGCAGATTCAAATACACATTGGCACATTATGGATGAGTGACTAGCAACATAAAACACATTATACAAACAGTTATGAAGAGATATGATATAATGATATCAGTTATACATGAGTATGGATATTAAAACATGGAAAGTGTAGTTACCAAGTGGAGTATGTCCACTGCACCTTCAAGTGTGTGCTGAATTCTCTCCTTTCTGAACTAGCAAGACTCCAAAGCAACCCTTCTCCTTTTTCTTGCTCGTGGAATTCAAAACTCAGAGACTTTTAGAGTATTTTGTGAAAATTGTTGGTGATCTTCAAGTGCTGAGATGACCTCCTTTTATAGGTTGGGCAGATTGGCTTTGATTCCTTGAGACCAATGGACAAACACATGGTCTGCTGAGTAAATAATTAGGGTTTGCAACAACCTCTTTTCAAATTCAAATTCGGTCAATCCTTGGAGACAAAAACGCTCCCTCTGCTGCACAAAGACCTCAGAGATGCAGGGCATGTTTCATAATTTCGTGTGTTGCTTAAAACCTCCTTCTTTGTTGTCATAAGAGTGGGTATCAAAAGAGGCAATGGTTGGGATTTCACGAAGATTTCTGCAGGCGAGGGAAGTCCTTATGCTGAACCAAGTAAATCTTTAGAGTAACTTTTAATGGACCAAAAGCATGAAAGCTCAAAAGGGAAATGGTGGGAGATTTCAAAAGTGTGAATTAACGCGCCAAGGATATGAGCTGTAGTAGTTTGTTTACGTTGAACTGGATACGATTTATCTTGGAGGAGGATATTCTTCTTTTATTTGAAACGCGAAACCACGAAGAAGGAGATGAGAACTTTTCAGTTATTTTGTTCCATGCCGAGCCACGCGTCATCCTCTCGTTGGCTAAAGAAATGGAGTTGAAAAGTCAAAGCTATATCGCACGAATCCTATTGGTCATCAGCAAGTGATCTTTCTTGTCTCCAATTATAATTTTGCAACATTGTAATTTTGTAGAACAAAAATGGGCTTATGGTGATGGGCTTAAGAGAAAATGTTTTTAAGATTTGGTTTTCTCTTTTCCTTAGTTATAGCAAAATACAAAAGAAAATGATTTAGAAAAAAGGGGAATGTCTTGGAGAAGAAAATAAACAAAAGAGAAAGAGTGAATTTTAATAGGTGAAATGGATATGAATATGGTTTAGGAAAATTGATATGGACAGATAGAAATTAAATTGGATAAAAATTTGGTTAATGGATGACTATTGGAATTGGTTCGGAATTAAGAATAATAATTGAAAAGGGAACATTGAGGGTGAACAAGGTGGATAAAAATTGTTATGGAGAGGGTTATGGAGATGTCTCTTTAAACATGAGAAACTTGCTTGGTTCAATATTCCATCCAAAATCTTGACTGATCAACCCTTGAATCCTCTTGAAATAAAACCTGATTCACAAATGAAACAAAAACAAACAAAACCTGGTAAATGGGTTAGTTATGCAATATGATTGACCTAAGATGACATGTAAAAGATCAATGAATCTAAGGGTAAAATTTGGGGTACAACAGTTGCTCCTATTTAAATATCTTCACCGGATGACATGAGAGATGAAAAATCCTAATGAAATCATGGTGAAAGATATTTAAATACAGATAACCGAAAATTTTGCCCTTAGATGCACAGATATGCAATGCTACTAGTATGATGATATGATGCCATGATAGTGCAAAAAATGCAGACAAAACAAGACATCAAAAAAACAAAAGAAAGCAAACAACACCGGTGAGCCCTAAGGGGAAGGATGAAGGTTAGTATCCATGAGGCGAACTCACTGGGGATACAGGCTAACCAACAAAAGAGACTCAAAAGGGAGACTCCGAGGAGACACCGGGGATAGAAAAAGAAACCGAGGGAAAACCCCTACAGGTCCTTACTGGAGATAGAAGCCAGAAAGGTATTCTCCACTGGGGAAAGATCCAGGGAGATTGACGACAGATTCATATGTGACCTGACGACACTGGGGAAAAATAAGACGCATTCTTACTGGGCATGAAACCAGAAAGAATACATGATCTCCACCGGGGATCAGTTTGAAATAAAAGGATAGACACCCAAATAAAAGATTTTCTGGGGATTTCTTATACTGAAGAGTTCAAACGGGATCTTCAAGAAAAGCCAGAAAAGACAGAGATAAAACTCTGCACGCCAGATGATGAAAAGACAATTGGATTTTAGCTGGGAATAAAGTTAATGAGCCATGACCGGACTCTGGTACTCATATGAGTTGGTTGAGATAACAATATGATCTGCTTTATGAGGAAAACCAGTATGAGCTGGATTTCAAACAACGGGTTCACATCTGAATCGAAGTTTAGGTTCACATCTGACTTGAGTTCTAACTATGGGTTCACATCTGACTCGAAGTTTAGGTTCATATCTGACCTTGTTTCAAACAACGGGTTCACATCTGACTCGAAGTTTAGGTTCATATCTGACCTTGTTTCAAACAACGGGTTCACATCTGACTCAAAGTTTAGGTTCATATCTGACCTTGTTTCAAACAACGGGTTCACATCTGACTCGAAGTTTAGGTTCATATCTGACCTGGTTCAAAATACGGGTTCACATCTGACTCGAAGTTTAGGTTCATATCTGACCTTGTTTCAAACAACGGGTTCACATCTGACCTGAAGTTTAGGTTCATATCTGACCTGGTTTCAAACAACGGGTTCACATCTGACCTAAAGTTTAGGTTCACATCTGACCTGGTTTCAAACAATGGGTTCACATCTGACCTAAAGTTTAGGTTCACATCTGACCTGAAATAAACAATGCCAGCAATTACTAGACTTTTAGGTATCCAAATGAAGTGATTAGGTATCAGATAGATCGGTACTAGGGTTGCAGGTTAGACCTCATGGGGAATACTGCACGAAGAGTCAAAATCTGGCGCACAAAGGTGAAAACCAGACGCAAGCAAAACAAAGACAAAGATCCAAAGACCAGCAAAAAGGGAAAAAGAGAGAGACAAGGACCTCACAAACAACACACCCAAATGCGAACATGCTGGATGCTATGGTATGATGCGAATGCTTAATGATATGCAAGAAACGACTCAGACGGCAGACTGGAGACAGTGAAAGGAAAGACAAAATGTCCACCACTGAACCCTGAAAATGGTCAGTCAAGAAGCTAATGTGAGAACATCCTTATTTCGCCGGGGAATCACATTTTCAACAAACATCTGTGAAGATACTGGTGAGAAGTCCTTTGAATCAGTGGTCAGCCATTTTTGGAAATGTTTAATTCAGGGAAGTAATGCCAATCCTCTTTTTAGTGACAAAGAACGGCGAATTCAAAGTTTTCAAAACATTTTCTGCTTTTAAAACTGTTATTAATGAATAAGTGAAGTCTTGCATAATAAGGAAAATATCAGAGTAATGATAAATATCAAACAAAGAATGGCTCAAAAATCTGATTTCATTAGAATGGTAACTTGCCAATAGCGAAGTTTTAAGGATCATTACAACTGAAAAATGGCAATTTGGGAAAGGATTACATCATATTCAATGACCACTACCATCCCTAATGACTAAAAATCCTAGAATTCTTTTGCTGCCGATGAGGACAAGTGGGCCTGGATTTTCTTCATGCATTTTTGGATGTAGGTGACAACCCCTTCTGATACAGTGAGACGCCTTTGTCCCTAACTTTTGCCTAGGCCGCCCTTTCGGTTTTTTGACTTAGCGTGCTTTTCATGCGTAATATTTTCGTACTGAATCGGCATTTACAGGGTGTGCGAGTTGTTCACCTTCCATTGTTGTGAGAAGTAAAGAACCTCCTGAGAACATAGTCTTTACCACAAATGGACCCTCGTAGTTGGGTGCCCATTTTCCACGAGCATCCTTTTGAGATGGCAGAATTTTCTTGAGTACAAGCTCTCCTTCTCGAAATTCCCGAACACGGACCTTCTTTTCAAATGCCCTCTTCATTCTTTTCTGATACAGATGACCGTGACACATAGCAGTTAGTCGCTTCTCGCCGATGAGGTTCAGTTGGTCATATCTCTCTCTGACCCATTCCGCTTCATCAAGTTTAGTTTCCATCATGATTCTCAAAGACAGTATCTCTACTTCAATGGGGAGGACCACATCCATTCCATATACAAGAGAAAAGGGAGTTGCCCCTGTCGAAGTTCGGACCGAAGTTCTGTGTCCGTGCAAGGCAAATGGTAACATTTTGTGTCAGTCCTTATAAGTCTTGACCATCTTCTACAGGATTTTCTTGATGTTTTTGTTAGCAGCTTCGACAGCTCCGTTCATCTTGGGATGGTAGGGTGAAGAATTGTGATGTTCGATCTAGAAATTGTCACACAGCTCCTTCATTGTTTTGTTGTTCAAATTTGTCCCATTGTCAGTTATGATCTTGTTGGGGATTCCATAACGACAAATGATATTATTCTTGATGAAACGAGCAACCATTTGCTTGGTTACATTGGTATAAGAAGCAGCTTTAACCCACTTGGTAAAATAATCAATGGCCACTAGAATGAAACGATGGGCATTAGAAGCTTTTGGCTCAATAGCTCCAATCATGTCAATGCCCCACATGGAGAAAGGCCAAGGAGATGACAATACATTCAGCAAGGTCGGAGGAACATGCATCTTATCAGCATAGATCTGGCACTTATGACACTTTCTGGCGTATTGGATACAGTCAGCTTCCATAGTCAACCAATAATATCCAGCCCTCAAGATCTTCTTAACCATGGCATGCCCATTGGCATGAGTGCCAAAGGCTCCTTCGTGAATATCATGAATCAACAGGTCTGCTTATCGCTTATCAACACATCTTAGCAGGACCATGTCGTGATTCCTCTTGTAAAGTACATTATTACTGAGAAAGAATTTGGATGAGAATCTTCGCAAAGTTTTCTTATCAAGACTGGAAGCATTGGTAGGATACTCTTGAGTCTTCAGATAATTCATGATGTCGTGAAACCATGGTTTTCCATCCATCTCTTCTTCAACTAACTGGCAGTAAGCTGGCTCGGTCTTGCGCTCGATACTGATGAGAGGTGCTTCATTGAAAAACCTGACTTGCCACATTGAAGCTAACATTGCTAGGGAGTCAGCTATGTGGTTCTCTGAGCGAGGAACATGACGGAAAGTAATCTCATCAAAGCACTTAATCAGTTCCATAATATAAGCCCGATATAGAATAAGTTTTTCATCCTTAGTTTCCCATTCACCTTTGACTTGGTAGATGACTAAGGCAGAATCACCCATGACTTCAAGAATATTGATTCCAAGATCAATTGCAGCTTCTAGGCCCAAAATACATGCTTCGTACTCGACAATATTGTTCGTGCATCCAAAGTCTAACCTTGCTGTGAAAGGAGTATAACCACCATTGGGGTTTATCAATACAACACCTACACCATGTCCTTTGAAATTGGAAGAACCATCAAACATCATCTTCCATTTAGAACCGGGCTCAGGACCTTCATCAGGGCCGAGCTCTTCACAATCTTTTACTACTATGATGTCTTCATCCGGGAAATCAAACTTGAGAGGTTCATAATTTTCCACAGGCAGATCTACAAGGTATTCTGATAAAACACTTCCCTTGATAACCTTCTGAGGAACATATTGGATATCATATTCTGACAATAGCATATGCCAACGGGCAAGTCTTCCTGTTTGAGCAGGCTTCTCAAAGATGTACTTTATTGGATCCATTTTCGAGATCAACAAAGTAGTGTGACATATCAAATACTGCCTCAAACTTCTGGCGGCCCATGCTAAAGCACAACAGGTTTTCTCAAGTAGTGAATAATGGCTTTCGCTATCAGCGAACTTCTTACTCAAGTAATAGATGGCATGCTCTTTGCGACCAGGTTTATCACGTTGGCCCAAAACATAACCCATGGATCCTTCTAAAACAGTCATGTACATAATGAGAGCCCTTCCAGGAACAGGAGGAATTAGAATAGGGGGCTCTTGCAGATAGTTCTTGAGTTTTCCAAAAGCTTGTTGGCAATCAGAATTCCACTCTACAGTCTGATCTTTGCGGAGCAATTTGAAGATCGGTTCACAAATTGGAGTCATGTTGGAGATGAATATGGAATGTAGTTCAAACGACCCAGAAAACCTCTCACTTGAGATTCGGTCTGCGGAGCTGGCATCTCTTGAATAGCTCGTACCTTATCAGGATCTACTTCAATTCCTCTTTGACTGACGATAAAACCAAGCAACTTCCCTGACCTGACACCGAAAGTACATTTGGCCGGATTCAACTTCAACTGATACTTCTGGAGTCTCTTGAATAACTTTAAGAGATGGTCCAAATGTTCCTCCTCACTCTGAGATTTAGCAATCATATCATCCACGTATACTTCAGTTTCCTTGTGGATCATGTCATGGAATAAGGTTACCATAGCCCTCAGATAGGTTGCCCCTGCGTTTTTCAAACCAAAGGGCATGACTTTGTAGCAGTAGGTTCCCCATGGGGTGATAAATGTAGTTTTATCCATATCAGCTGGGTCCATTCTGATTTGATTGTAACTGGAAAAATCGCCCATGAAGGAGAAAACTACAAACTTGGCTGTATTATCCACAAGAGTGTCGGTGTGCGGTAGAGGAAAATCATCCTTGGGACTAGCTTTGTTGAGATCCCTGTAATCTACGCACATTCGGACTTTACCATTTTTCTTCATTACTGGCACGATGTTGGCTACCCATTCCAGATATTTTGAAACTACCAAGAAACTTGCATCCTGTTGTTTCTTAACCTCATCTATGATTTGAAGAGCCATATCAGGTCTACTTCTACGGAGCTTCTGTTTCACAGGCGGACATTCAGGCTTGAGTGGTAGCTTATGAACTACTATGTCTGTATCTAAGCCAGACATGTCTTGATAAGACCAAGCAAACACATCTACATATTCTTCCAAAAGCAGTACTAGCCGTTGTCTGATTTCTGCCCCAAGTGTTGCCCCAATCTTGACCTCTTTCCTCTTTTCTTCGGTGCCAAGGTTGATGATGTCAACTTTTTCTTTATGCGGCTGAAGATCCGTGTACTGATACTCACACATTTCTGCCAAATCATCGGGGACCTCATAATCCTCCTCTACCTCAACTTGATAAATAGGCAAATCAAAGTCGATAGTGAGAGTAGGGTCATTGAATACAATGGGTTTAGGATTTACTCTGCATGATGGAGGGATTTATTTTATTAAAATGCACAAACATGAACGCAAGAAGAAGAAATTTTGTAGTTTTGAAAAAAATGCCATTTTTCTCAAAGCAAAAACAAGAATAAAGACAAAGAATTTTAATAAAACAATCACTTTCATTGATTAAGATTTAAAAGCGGTGGCCCATACAAAATAATCCGGTAGCCTCGGGCAAGGCTGCGGAATTGAAAACATTGACAAAAGCAAACAAATTACTCTGGCATAGGGTACAAAGTAGGGATCTCAATAGCTTCCCAATTACTTAAAGCGGCGTCACACCGAAACACCAAGTGGTTGATATTTTCGTCTTCAGCGTCTTCAATGATGGCATGGACTTGCTGTCCTCCACTGACGAACACCTCTTGAATGGTCCTTGGCCTTCCCTTTGTTGGAGCAGCTTTTCCCTCAAGAGTTGGTTTGTAACCCAACCCTTGGTACTTCTCTCTTTCTGGGACTTCGACGACTTTGCCTCAGCCTTCAGGTACTCCTCCTCGTAGAGCAGATTGAATGCTTTTGAAAGAAGCAAAAGATGGACAACCGGAGGCCATTGGTTCCTTATCATCAAGCTTAACGACATTTTCTATCTCAAGGGCCTGGAAAGAGGTTTCCAAAGCATCTTCATCTGCCTCGATATAACGAAACGAGGATAAATTGCTAACCATTAGGTCTTCTTCCCCGTGTATAATAACCAACTTCTCTTTGGTCACAAACTTCATCTTCTGATGCAGAGTAGATGTAACACCCCAATTCCCATCGCGAATAAATAATACATAATTAAATCAGAGTAAATAAAAATTTATTTTTTCGACAGAAACAAGGATGCCACAATTAAGGAAAGAACATACAATCCCTGCTCATATATTTTTGATACATAGCACAAAATAGAATACCCTCAAAGGGAAATTTTTTCCATATAAAAGAAAAGCTCAATTATGGAATAAAGCGGAAAGATCCATAACTGACTTGTTTTACAAAATAAATTGTTTTATAACATCAAAATATACATACAAAAGTCATACAAAACATATTCAACAATTGTATACAAATAACTTAAAGCGTTCCCCGACTCCCGTGCTACGTATCAGAGCTGACAGACTGACAGACGAATGGAGAACTAAACTTCACAAAAGCCTCCAACACACAAATATGCAATTTCCTCATAGAGCAACAAACCACAGCAGAAGGGTGAGAAATAACAACTAAATCAAGATTGCATAATGTTGCGGTGAAAATCGGATAACAAGCTATTAATTAACTTGCATCATATTTCTTTTACAACCGACTTTGATTTATCCAAAGGAAAGGTTCAAGATCGTTAGAAAAACCTAAAGGGGGAGATCTAAGGTTCGGGGGTTGGTTACGCCTAGGGAAGGTATTAGCACCCTAAACGTCCGTAGTACTCTAAGGGAACCTCTTGCTAAGTTATGTTGTACTATGTTTGCTAAAGGTTCTATGCTAAAGGTTTGAAACCCTAGGGGTTAGTATCTAAGTATACTCGACAAGGCCTCGCACCTTGCGCCTACGTATCCTTGGGTATAGAATCAGAGTATGCGTAGTTCTACTTCTACTGAATGATTGACTGTGGTCAATATTCAGAGGGGAAATGAGTGTGACCTCATTTTAGAGTATAAGAACTCTCTAAGTCTAGTTATAATGGTCCTATGTTATGTTTTAAAGTTAAAGAGGGAAAGTGAGTATTCATTAGGATGAATATCACCAAGAGTGTAAGAACTCTCTCCTAAGGCTAGTTATGATTACATGGCTCTGATGAGGCCAAAAAATAAGGTTTAGCTCTTATGAGGCTACTAAGGTAAGATGGGGGCCATAACTTTAAGAGTCAACATTAATCACCTTCCTTTGGAATGGGGATAATAACAGTTGTAGGATATGATAACAAGAGATATTAATAAAGATGAATAACAACAATAGCATGAGTATGGCAAGAAGCATTTCATAATAAAGCATGGATAAAGTGGATATGATCATTATAGAGGCATGTAAACGAAGACAAATCAATATGTTTCAATCTTAAGGAAGACAAACATAAGGAACACTCACAAGATAAAGAGGCATGATATTAATCAAAGATGATATTTAAAGAAGAACAAAATTCACATCAAAGTCAAATATATGATAAGTCAAACATGGATGAATAAGTTCAAGACTTAAACAAATAATAGTGAATAACACTCATGATGCTCATAAATAATGCTAACAATCACCCGATTAAGAAACAATTTAAACTTGAATAATTAAGAAATAATTAGAAATAAATCACATATTAATTATTAAGCTTAAATAGACAAGCAACAATTAAGAAATAATTCACATATTAATTATATAGACAATTAACAATTAAGAAATAAATCACATATTAATAATAATGCTTAAATAAACAATTAAGAAATAAATTGCTAATTAAAATTAAAATAAAGATAAAATATTTTTGGAGTTTTTGAAATAAAGGAAAAAGTTTTAAATAAAATAAATAAAATAAAAAAAGGTTTTTAAAAGGATTTGAAATGAAAATAGAAATAGAAAATAAATTGAAAAGAAAAAAACGCAGGGGGTGCTGAAGTAATTGAACCAGTTAAAAAACAAAGGGAAATGAAATGGGCCAGAAACAGGGGGTGGAAATAGTGATGCGCAGGCCCAAAGTATGAAAGAGATGTAAGGTTGAAAAATTAAAACCAACAAAAGGGGTCTGGGGCGAGGGGGATTCGAACCCCAGACCCCAAGGTTCAAGGCGCGGCTCTTCTACCACTGGGGTGGCTATACATCCATTGTATAAGCCACCCCTGAAAGCATTTAAACCTTCAAGGCGAAACACATGGCTGATTGGAAAACAAACACAATAATGCTCCACGTGATATTTCTATAACTGCCAACGCATGAATTCTGACCAATGAAAAAACCATGCCCCCACTTTAGTCATGCAGACGTACAACCACAATTAATTAAAAAACAAGGTGCACAAAAGCTATGTCATGTGAGATCAAATGGTCATGGGTTTTTTTTAATTACTAAACGACAAAAAAAAAAAACAAACACCCACTAATCTCACGCTGCCACCTCTCATCCCTGCATGCAATATGATAACTCCAACTTACCAAACTTCTCACGTGAAAACTCATCTCTAAATTTCAAACAAAAACAACACTCTATCTCAATCAAAGCTCACAGGATCAAACAAACTTGCATAACATTCAGACAGTATAGTCACTCTAAACCTTAACAGCTCTAGATGTCAACTTAATCATGGCTAGAACAAGTAAAATATCTAAACTGATGTAAAGCTAATTGATATGGCGATGTAGGGTTGATAACTTAGAATGAACAAGCATATTATCATCTCAAGCTTAAAAGGATGTAAACACAAACAAGCTAAGAGCATGATACTTATTTATTCTGTACATATTATCATGGGAAACAATGAATACGAACAAAGAAAACAAAGAAAGAGCGGGGGGCTTACTTGAAAGTCTTGGAACTTTACGACGAGCTTTTAGGCTGAATTGGATTCCTCCTCTCAGAATGACAGTTTGCACACTTTTGAGACACTAACTTGGAACTCGTTACTTTTCACGAGTTCTTTCTTTTTGAAGTGATTTGTTACTGCTTCACAGAGATGTATGAGTGTTCATACCAACCTCATGTGATGCCTATGTGAATTTGTTGGAGATTTGCACAAGGAAATAACTCTTTTGAACAGTGGTATATTATCTCGTAGAGTGTTGATATTGTCTTTTTGTTCTGCTTGTGTGTATTTTCCTTCCTGTGTTGATGGCCTTTTTGATCTTAAGGCAAAACCAAACTCACAGGTGCCTAAAGGTTTTCGTGTAGTGTTTTCACCTTCCTTTTTGGTACAAATGGAAGTGTGACTGTGGTGTTTTCTTGGTATGTAGCATCATGAAGAAGAAGGCGAGTATATGGTTTGTGTGAGCTGTGCATGGGAGATGACGAAGTGGGAGTTTGCATTATTGAGTCGTGAGGTCAATAGTGAGAGTCCCCCCCAGATATGATAGTGAATGTTTCCTTTGATGGGAAAAAGTAAAAAATATAGCCGTTGGTCCCTTTCCTTTGGCTTTTGTGTGTTCACTTTTCAAGTACAAAGTGGCTGTACCTTGGAAACTTCTCTTGCACGGTTTGTGGAAAAGTGGTACATTGGCATTTAATGAAAAGTTAGCACATGTACTTGTTAGTGAACAAAGTTGTGTAATATCCATAAGCCACACGATGGTTTTTGCTTTTGGCTTTTGTATGTCAACCTTGTGTAGTACAAAGTTATTGTACTTGTAGCTTGTTCTCACGGGTTTGTGGGAAAAGAGGAGTATTGGAAACTGATGCAAGTGACTTAGTAGGTAGCTACCATTTGATTAAGACCTTTGATTCATATTGTAATCCAACATAAAACAAAGTCTGGGCCATGAACATAAGCTATGCTAAGCAATGCACCATATGACCACTCTTTGTCTAATAATACCAACGAATGGTTTTTGGGCCATTTGGAAATTGTCACGCAAATGATGTTCTTTGATGTGAGGAAAAGTTGGAATCTGAATATGAAAATATGTAAGATCTGATGGTAAAATTTGGTATGGCTGCATGTTAGAAGTTAACATCTCATGGTGCAATTCCATCGTGGCAATTTCAAAGCATAATATCTTGATGATCACTCCACCAATCTTTGAAATTTTTAATCCTATATGAAGTGGACATTTGATAGCTCAACTTTCATGTGGAAAGTTACTTGAGATAGTGCTTGTAACATTGAGAAAGAATTTCTTAAAGTCATGCACATGGGAAGGCAAAAAAGACTTAGAAATTTTTTTTCTAAGTTATTGGATTTTTACAATTTGAGGTACCTAACTTTAAAACACCATAACTTGAGATTGGCTCATTCAAATGAGATGTTCCACATATGGTTGGAAAGCTCTCATCATGCTCTAAAACTCTCATTTGGGGCCCAAGTATTGAATCCAAGTGGAAATGGGTGAAAAATGATGTCAAAGTTAGAGAAAAATTATGAAGAAAAGTGTTGAAATTTTTCTAAGTGTTTGGTCAAAATATCTTGCAAGCCTCATAACTAAAAAACCAAGCATTTTTGGACAAAAAGTCATATGGAACAAATTGGATATCTTGAAAAGAGCTTTCCAATGAGCTTTGAGTCACTCCAATTGAGTGTATGGTTTAGGAGTTATGGTCATTTTAAATTGTGCTATTAGAGGGAAAATCTCACATATGAAACCTTTCATGATCAAAACCTTACTTCTCTTGCAAGAAACCTCATGAAAGTTGATCTTGATGCTTTGAATACCTCATGAGACATTCTATGATGATTAGAACCATTGACACTTCATTTGAACCAAAATTCCCAAGGATTAGGGTTTCAGTCAAAAACCTAATTTTGACCGTGAATGCACTGAGGTCAGATCTTGTAAACTTGCTTCTTCCTTCTCATCCAAAGGTCTTAGGAGACTCTTGAGGATGTTGATAAACTAATAGAATCAAGAATTAGGGTTTGGGAGTTCATCTTGATTAAAATCAAAGCGATTGACTGATAAGTGTCACAGAAACCCTAGTTCGGAGGTATAGTGAGGCTGAGGCTCAAACTTCTCTTGTTGAGGACCAATAGATCTTAGATTCCTGTTGAATGATGTCTCTTGGATGTAGATGACCTTGAGTGGTAAGTGAACCACACAAATCTTGACTTGATAGAGCCAAATTCTCAGTGATTTCTTCAGAGCAAAACCTTAATTCCAAAGTTCCTGCACTGGAGATCTTTTGTTGGCTTGACTTGCTTCAAAACAACTTGTGGAGCTTCCTGGTGATATGCAAACCTAATTTGAACACAAAGAAACAAACTGCAAGATATGGGTTAGCTCAAACAATGCAGAGATGCTTGACCTAAGATGCACAAATGAAGATGACATCTAAGGGTAAAAATTTGGGGTACAACAGTTGCCCCTATTTAAATAGCTTTACCGGATGACACGAGGAACAGAGATTCCAGGGGCATCAAGGTGAAAGATATTTAAATATAGCAGCCCAAAAATTTTGCCCTTAGATGGAATGCAAATGCTAAGGACAAGCAACAGACATGCAAATGCTGACATGCCATGAACTTCTAAAATGATGATATGATGCCAGGATGGTGCAAAGATGCAGAACACCAGACACCAGGGACAACAGGAAGCAAACACACAAGATAAGCTCCACCGGGGAAAGAAAAAAGCTAGTATCCATGAGAAAAACTCACTGGGGATACAGGCTAACCAGCGAAAGAGACTCACTGGGGAGACTCCAAAGAAACACTGGGAAAAAACCAAAAAACAATCTCCACTGGGGAAAGAAAATCCGGGGAGATAGACTACTGGGGACAAAATAAACCCACACTCTTCCTGGGCATGAAACCAGAAAGAAAAACCTGATCCGGGGATCAGCCTAAAAAAAGACAGACAACCAAGCGAAGACTTCCTGGGGATCTTATACTGAAGAGTTCAAAATGGGATCTTCAAGAAAAGCCAGAAAGACAGAGACAAACTCTGCGCACCAGACTAGGAGTCTTATAAGGTTGAAGGAATTTGTTCCAAGAAGCTTAGCTTAAAGCAAGTTTTCAAAAAAATCCAAGGTAAGGGTTCAATGTCCGACACGATTCGAACAAGAACGATTTTAAAACAAGAAGACAGTGCTTGACACGATTCAAACAAAGTCCAAGTTCAAGTTCGACATGATTCAAACAAGAACAAGTTTTAAAACACAAGACAATGCTTGGCACGATTCAAACAAAGTCCAAGTTCAAGTTTGACACGATTCAAACGAGAACAGTTTTAAAACACAAGACAATGCTTGACACGATTCAAACAAAGTCCAAGTTCAAGTTTGACACGATTCAAACAAGAACAAGTTTTAAAACACAAGACAATGCTTAACACGATTCAAACAAGTCCAAGTTCAAGTTTGACACGATTCAAACAAGAACAAGTTTTAAAACACAAGACAATGCTTGACACGATTCAAACAAAGTCCAAGTTCAAGTTTGACACGATTCAAACAAGAACAGTTTTAAAACACAAGACAATGCTTGACACGATTCAAACAAAGTCCAAGTTCAAGTTTGACACGATTCAAACAAGAACAAGTTTTAAAACACAAGACAATGCTTGACACGATTCAAACAAAGTCCAAGTTCAAGTTTGACACAATTCAAACGAGAACAGTTTTAAAACACAAGACAATGCTTGACACGATTCAAACAAAGTCCAAGTTCAAGTTTGACATAATTCAAACGAGAACAGTTTTAAAACACAAGAAAATGCTTGACACGATTCAAACAAAGTCCAAGTTCAAGTTTGACACGATTCAAACAAGAACAGTTTTACAAAATCTTTAATGTTAAACTTCTTCGGGAATAGCAAAAGGTTTAAATATTCAAATCTGGCGCGCAAAGGTTAAGACCGAACAAGCACGACACAAAGCAAACTGGGAATGTCTTTACTTCACTGGGGAAATAATGACTGACACCAACAAAAGACCACAAGAGAAACAAAGCACAAGGAGTCAAAATCTGGCACTCAAAGGTGGTGACCGAACGTAAGCCTAACTTAGGCAAAGATTTTGGACGTACCGGGAATGTTTTTACTCCACTGGGGAAGTAAAGGTTCACATCGTCAAAGGATAGACGGTAAAGGATAATTTAGATAAAGATTGACATCATCAAAGGGGTTGATGGTACGAAAACTGACATCGCCAAAGGATTGACAGAAAACACAGTTGATTTAGATAAAGATTGACATCATCAAAGGGGTTGATGGTACGAAAACTGACATCGCCAAAGGATTGACGGAAAACACAGTTGATAAAGATAAAGATTAACATCATTAAAGGGGTTGATGGTACGAAAACTGACATCGCCAAAGGATTTACGGAAAACACAGTTGATTTAGATAAAGATTGCCATCATCAAAGGGGTTGATGGTACGAAAACTGACATCGCCAAAGGATTGACGGAAAACACAATTGATAAAGATAAAGATTGACATCATCAAAGGGGTTGATGGTACGAAAACTGACATCGCCAAAGGATTGACGGAAAACACAATTGATAAAGATAAAATCAAGGACAGATAAGCTTCTCGTGAGAGGTGGCCACTAATTGTTGGGTATAAATTCCAAAGATATGTTGGTATTACAACACTGCTGGAGAAAAGATCATGTCTTCCATGCGGATCTGTAAAAATTCTTCTGCGAAACAAAGTGCAAAATAAATTCACTTTCAAAAATAGGTTTAAAACCCCACCTGCCAGGGACCAAAGTTCAATCAAGGAATAAGCTAGAAAGATACGGCCAAACAAGACTCCAATTGAGGAATGAACTCAACTGGGGATTTATCTTATCCAAATGTGGAAAAGATAACTGAAACAACCATCATCCATGAGGATATAACTCTGTGGGGATTTCAAGAATGGATGGGCACTTTATGCCTATGGGCTGACAACTCTATTGGAGAGAAAAGACAAACCCAGTCACTTGGGGAGATAAGCGCCAAAGTGAACAAAACCGGAAAACACCAAAAGGGAAGCAAAAATGCTAAGATGCTATGCATATGAGTGCTTATGCCATGCTTATGCTTATGCTGACAAAACAGACAAGAAGCGAAACCGGAGATGAAATAAACATCTCGACGAGGATACCCAGCAAACTCAACAGGTCGGACCAATGCTGGGGATGAAGAAGAAACAACAACTTCGCTGGTGAAAAGAGTATTCCACTTGAGGTATAACATCATGAAGACTGCCATCATGAGCTTGATTTCTTTGTTGGTGGAATCCGTGGAAGATTTGTCAAAATTAGCTGAAGTAACAGCTCACTGGGGAGCTAACAAAGTAATTATACATCCCACTGGCATAATTATCATCTTCAAATCTTATCTGCCCCTAGCTATATGGTCTGTCAGAAGAGGATAACAAGAGGATTTTATAGAAGAATTGGCATACAAGGTGTTTCAATATCTTCAAACTCTTGGAGAGATCTCGGCGCGACTGCCCCAGATTAACTGCATTCACACAACAACGTCCTTGAACTCGCTTTAGACTGGTTGTTTGACGATTTGGGGAAGATATGCCCCATACTGATTGGCCTTTTAGAGATTTACCAAATCTTGACTTAACTGCCTCTAATTAACGGGTTTGTGAGGGTAAGTCATCAAAAGGATTTCACAGAAGAATTGACGCACCAGATGCTTCAATGTCTTCAAACTTTTGAAAAGAAATGAACCTAGACATGATTGCCCCAGTTCAACTGTATTCGTGATACTCAAACTGTAGAAACGACTGGGGAACAAAACTTGCCCTACTGCTGGGTCACCGGAGTCCACACTTGTCATAAGATGACCTCAAAGAGACTTGCCCCAATATTCTAAATTGCAGAGTTCTGCCCCTGGTTCACCAACTCTTGGGATGATGGATTGGCAAACCCTCACACTTGGTTGCCCCTGACTGAGCTTCCTTTATCAAGTCGAATCCCCTATCTGGCTGTATTCGTTGGGATTTCTTTGATATTGAATTGTCTTTACAAACAAGTATTATTCATAAAAAATTGGCAATTTCAATGCGATATTCATGCAAGCTTTTGAAATTGAGTTTTATTGATGAAACACACACGGTGGAAAAACAAAGTGTATTTAGTCATTTACGGAATGACATAGGAAGTGATCCGCACGCAAATAACAAAGATTATTAGGAGTCAGGTTAATCAACCTTGCTGTAATATGCTTTCAAAACAACCTTACCTCAATTAGGTCTTTTATGGGTTGTAACGTGGCTTGGTTCACGGTTTACGAAACAAAAGATAAAGGCTCAAAGTTTATTTGTCCCACCCAATATTCGTGATTAACTCCGATCCTACACTCAGCTAACTCAAGCTATACATTCAAGTTTCCAAAGGTTAGGAAGTCACTTGATTTGAGGGCTGACTGGCGCCTTACATGAAGGGCTTGTATTTGATTGCATATCCAAGTTAAACTGAGAACTACCCTGCCCCAAGATTGAGATTTAAGGGTTTTTTGTGTAAGGAAAGAAAACTCCTACTCCTGGGCTCGAAGGGTTAACGAGGGATTATCTTCCTTATTTCTCCAGTGTTTAGGGATTGAAACAATGCCTTACATCCTTGGCGAGGTTTAATTGAAAGCATACCACAACAATTATGAACGCGGGGTTTTCATCATCCTCCCCAATCTTTGTTTAGACAAACAGTTGAATAAAGGGAGTGAAACAAGGTGAAGGTATATTTTTTATTTTTGTATGGCGATAAAAATATATGAGTGAAACGAATGGACTTAATCAAAAAGATGCACAAACATTTCATTAACCTCGCCAATTTGAAAATACAACACAACTTATAGGCAAAAACAGATTCAAATATGCAAAGAAAATACAACAAAAATGCTGAAACAGTCTAAAGTTTACCAGCCTCAGGGAACTGGGCTTTCCTTCTCGACTTGCCAAGCGGAGATAGTCATCCTCAAAACTGATTGTCGAAATCCGTCTGAGAATTATCTTCACATCCACTCTCGACAATTTCTTCCTCTTCAGGGTCTGATGAATCTGCTCGATTAGGTAAAGGACTGTTGATTTGAATTCCTTGAGGCGTGAATGAGATCATCTCAGAATCAAGCAGCGTCTGAACCTTGCTTCTGAGTACCTTACAGTCTTCGGTTGAATGCCCCTGTGCCCCAGCGTGGTAGTCACATCGAGCGTTGGCATCAAAGCCTGGTGGGTAGGGAGGGATCACTAGATCTATCCCTTTTGGTACTATCAATCCCCCTTTGATTAAATCTGGCAGGAACTGACTGTATGGTATTGGCAATAGAGTGAAATTCCTCTTTGGCTTCTTTGGCCTTTGTCGTGCATGCTGACGTGACTGATGGCGGTAGGACCGTTGATACAGAGGAGGTCTTCGATTTATAGAAGCACATTGCCCACGTGGAGAGATTGGTGTCTGATGCAAAGACCCAAAAGGTTGCTGACGCTGAACACTTGAGTTATAGAAGCGCTGAGGTATTTGGGATTCCCATATAGAATTACTTTCCTTCTCCCATTCTTCTTGAGAACTGACAACTGATTTATTCTCACCGGCCGGGATATTCGAGATGCCTCGGATCTTTCCTTTCTGGAGACCACTCTCAATGCGTTCTCCAGCTTTTACCTGTTCAGAAAAGTTTGATGCCACAGTGCTAAACAACTTTTCTCGGTATATACCTTGCAAAGTATCCACGAACCAGTCAACCAATTCCTTCACCTCTGAGCATACTTTCTGAAGGACTCATTTTCTTCCTGAGATAAGTCTAGCAAATGTAGGCGGCTGGGAGCCAAATCAAGATTGTAGTTGTATTGCTTCACAAAGGCACTGGCTAGGTCTGACCATGATTGGACATGACTACTTTCTAGCTGTATATACCAATGCAGTGATGCTCCACTTAGGCTGTTTTGGAAACAATGGATCATGAGTTTGTCATTGAGGACATGTGAAGTCATTCCTCTGCAAAACATCACCAAATGCTGCTTTGGACAGCTATCCCCTTTATACTTCTCAAACTTTGGCATTTTGGACTTAGGAGGTATCACGAGGTCGGGTACCAAACACATGTCCAAAGCATTCAGATCAGCAGTGTTGCGACCTTCAATGGCATCAAGCTTCTTTTCCAAGGCACGACATTTTTCCGTTAGCTCAATGTCTCGTGGATCCTGGGTTTTCATCACAGGGACCACTTCTTGGGAATCTGACTCGGAGAATCCAAAACTGCGATATTCCATAGCATCAATAGAAGAAGAATGTCCATCTCGGACAATGGCATGTTCTTGTATAAACTGGTTCTCAACAGGAATCTGCACAGGTTGAGCTTGGGCAACATTGTTCGCAAACATACCCTGAATATTGGCATCTCTTTTTGCCAACGCTGCCTTAACCTGATCCAACTGGCTTCTTAACAAGTCGAAATCCGCTCTGGTCGCAAACTGGTTCTGCTCCTCTGAATTCATGATCCCTTAAAAGCTTTTTCAAGTCCAAAGCTGGCTCTCTGGGAGGTTAGCTGGGTTACAGACAAAGGACGGAGGAGACTCAAGACCGAGAAATGCAAATGCACTGCAAATGCGCATGCAATGCTAATGCAAGCCAAATGGTTTCAAGGAACTCAAAGGCGAGCTGCAAACATTTTTGGGAAAACTGAAAAGTTTTGTTTTAAAATCTAAGATTCCGATTGATCTTTGCAAAGAAAAGAATGTCTGGGTTCATTGAAACCAAATGGTTATCATGAGATGTATGCAATGCACAAAACACGGGCACACAAAAACACAAACATATGCACACACAACAGCACACAAGTCCTAGGTTTAGGGGTTACGAGCATGGAGTCAAAGGTATACCCATCCCAAAGGTATGTACCATGGTTTTCACCTGCCGAACAAGGTTCTAAAGGGTTTCCAGAGTCTACGATCCATCTTTCGAATTTTGTCGACTTCCCAAATGACTTGGTAATCAACAAAATTCTCAAGAGAACCTCATCTGAGTGTAGTATCGCGTAGCAACTAATTCAGAAATAGACTTCTTCATAGTCCCCGCACTACATCTAAAAGGCTTAAGTGGGGTTTGGAAACTACAGTTCTCAGTATCAATGGCACCTAGGTCGAAGTGGCAACGCTTTCACGATTGCTCGTTCAACATATACCAACTCCGAGACGGCCTCAACTGAGTGTGGAATCTCAAGTCAACTCTTTTGGGAATCGACTCCCTCAAAGTCTCCTTGACTATATCCACTATCCTATCATAAGTGCACTCATGTCCGGGTTAGGACTTATCTCACCACTCAAAAGTAGCACCCAAAGGAAGAACTCAAGCAAATATACAGGCATACACAGATATGGACAAGCATAGTAAACAAACATAAATAACATAAGCAAAAGCAAGGTGGGCTTAACCCTAAAAAATAAGATACTACTTCCCCAGTGAAGTCGCCATTTCTGTTGCGTTGAAAATCGGATAACAAGCTATTAATTAACTTGCATCAAATTTCTTTTACAACCGACTTTGATTTATCCAAAGGAAAGGTTCAAGATCGTTAGAAAAACCTAAAGGGGGAGATCTAAGGTTCGGGGGTTGTGTAATACCCCAAATTTTGACCACTTAGATTTCCCATCATTGTGAAAATCATCATCACAATATGGATGAACCATCATGCTTCATTAGTCTCCCCAAAGATGGGTGAGCATCCACTACAATCAAAATTAGGGTTTCAAGCCCTCTCTGAGTGCTTAGACAAAGGATTAATCAAGAAATGACATGATATTCAACTTGTCTAATCTCTCAAACATCCATAATGGATCAAAAAGGACTTCCACTTCAAGGATTAAGCACAAGGCTGCTCCCTTCTAGGTGGATCAAGTCTCAAGATCGACAGTGTCACCAAATTAGGGTTTTGGTCGACCAGAGCCTCCAGATGGAAATTTTCATCTGGGCACAAGGCAATGATCCAAAACATGACCTAATATGCTTCATGGAACCTCATGAGCCCATGCATCAAGTCAATTTTGCCTCAGGGGATGCATTCATCAAAAATCAGGAATTAGGGTTTCTTGACCTAATTCACCCCTAAGTTGACTTTTGGGACAAACCATGAGCCAAGACCTCAAGAGATGATTTGAGGGTCTCTAATATACCATATTGATCCATTTGGAACAATGGATTGATCCAAGAAGTTTGAGCAACAAGTCTCATTTTCATCTGCACCACAATTAGGGTTTTAAGGGAAAAGTCAACTGTAACTTTGACTTTTGACCTGGACATGCTCCCAAACCCTAATACATGATTTAATATACCCTATGACACCCATGGAACATGTCCATCAAGTTTGATTTAGGTCAAGGACATGATTTCCTGAAGAATTGCACAGTTTGGAATTCATCTGATAAAAAGTCAACTGTGCACAAAAGTCAACTTTGACTTTTTGAGATTTTTCACCAAAATGGATTTTTAACCCTAAAATGATGTTAATGTATGATTTGAATCATCATTCATCAAGAAAAATCAAGAAAAGTGAGATAACTTGTAAAAGGGGTAACCATAAAACTTAGAAATTTTTCTAAGTTAAAAATAAAGTGGCAAAGGTACCAACTTTGGAGGACCATAACTCCTAAACCACAAGGCCATTTTTTCTCATCCAAAGATGGATTTGTAGCCCTCATTATCACCTACAAAAACTTCAACTACAAGTCATTCCAATTCATTAAGGATTTTGAGTTATGGAGTGATCAAAGTGGTTGAAAAGTGAAAATGTCACTTTTTCCAACACTTAGTGAAATTTTCACTAAGTCAGAATTCTGCTTCACTTTTTGCCAAATGTAGGGGGATTTTTCACTTGGAATCAAAAGAGATCAAAACCAAACTTGTTCAAACTGTTGTTGTATCATGTAAGAGCTTTCCAAAAGGGCCAAGAACATTGCCAAATTCGACCTACATCATGAGATACAACATTGGCATGTTGCCTTGCTGAAATCTGTCAAAGCAAGGCAAAATTTGCATTTTGGCTCGATTTTCCAAAATCAGCCAATTGCAATTGCTCCAATCCACTTGGACACCTCAGAGGATCGAATCCAAAGGGGACAATCACGGAGCCAAGCCTCCAAGGTCCAAGGAACAAAGAATAGCATGTTGAACCTAGAATGGCCAAAATAGGGACAAGACTTCAAATTTGGAATGAGGCATTCAATGAAACCATCAAGGTGGCATGGACTGAGCCATTCTCATCTGAAATCAGTCAAGACTTATCCAAGACCAAGGGGACCAAAGCTCTGTGCCCTAACCCCTAGTCAATGGCTAGAGGAGACTTTCATTTCTATTGGCCAACATTGAGGAAACCTACTTACCAGCTGCCATGTACTATTCCTTGCAAAACAAACTTGCTCTACTATAAATAGAGCTCAATTGTGGTCAGTTTAAGTACACCAAAGCCATCTAACAGATGCTTTCCTCAAAATCTCTTTCTCTTGGCAAAAATGCCTTTCTTAGCAAGGTAGCTATCAGGTTTTGAGTTTGAGAGCAATTCTGCACAAACCAATCACTCACACACCTCACATACATCACATATGAGCTGATCAAACACTCACATAACATCTGAAACATCAATTTCACAAAATCACTTGCCATCCACACAAGTTTGAAGTGAAGTTACAGCTGAGATGCCATAAACTGATCCAGTCCATTTCAATTCAATCCAAGTGTTCAAACACACTCCATATGGTGTAGGGAAGCTGTCCAGATCATCACAACTTGTCTGTAACACCTCCAACTCAAAATCACATCTGCTCTTGCTGTCACGACTTGCAGGTAAGCCTAAACTTGGTCATCTCTCAATCTATGCATATTTCCTCGCACAATAATTTGGCCATATGTTCATAATCATGCATGGAATGTTTTCCCTCAATTAATTGCATTGTTTGAATCGTGTATCAAAAATCCTAGCCTTCATGCAGAAATTAGGGTTCTTGACGTTTCTTCGTGATTTCTTGTTGTATGTTTAATTTAAATGAAATTAAAGTACATAGACATGATCGTGAGGTTGAGGCGAGCATAATGATATGTGGATTGCATGATATGATTACGTATTCAGTGAGATTGGATGGAAAATGCAAATTTGGGCAAACTGAAAAACGCGCGTGTTCTTGGTGTTGTTCTTGGCGCCATTTTCATATATTTGAATATTTGAATTTTGTGATTTTTGTTTAATTGATTCAAAAATTAATTTCTCTCTGAGTTTTAATGATTTTGAGTTGATTCTTTTTTTTATAATTCACAAAAATGGTAAAATATTTTATTTTATCAAAAAATCCCAAAAAATATTATTTATTTCATATAATTGATATTTTTGTAAAGAATTAATATTTTAATTGTTTTTGGCATTTTAAATATTTTTTCTACATTGATTTTGCAACTTTTAATGCTTTCTAATTATTTTGTAGGTCAATACTTAATTTTTGAAGCATTAATCCAAGATCACAATTTGTTTTCCATGTGTTAAACAATTTTTGATCATTTTAATTGAATTTTTATTCAATTAAATACCTTTTTGAAAACAAATTAGGGTTTTGGATTAATTCAACCCTCATAAATCATTTTCAAAACACTTTGGGCCTCTATTAGAGTGTAAGACCCAATCCTTTTTTGACCAAATCATTTTTGGGCCTCACTTATTGTATAAGTCCCGATACCGTCAAAAAACCAACGGCGCGATCGTCGCCTTTTCAAAAAGACATCTGGGTCTCTCCTCGAGCTATAAGACCCATTCAAAACTTTTGGGCCTCTATTAGAGTGTAAGACCCAATCCCCCTTTTAACCAAAACATTTTGGGCCTCACTTATTGTATAAGTCCCTCTGCGTTAAAAGAAAACCTCGGCGCGATCGCCATTTTTAAACGAAAAATCATTTGGGCCTACCCTCGTGTTATAAGCCCCACTCTTTTTCCTTTAAACCTTTTTGGGCCTCTTTAGAGAGTGTAAGACCCATCCCTTTGTACAGAAAACCATTTTTGGGCCACAGTCACTTGTATAAGTCCCGCTGTACAAATTCAAACAGTGCGCTCACTGATAAAACTCTGGGCCTCTCCTTGAGCTATAAGCCCCAAATATTTCTTTTTCAAAGCACTTTCTCCTTTGATTTTGAATATACTGTTGTTTTCAATCTTTCTTTGTTGAACAACTAACCAAACAGCATGGAAGCTCTACAATCGAGTAAGTGGTTATCGCTTTCATTTACTGCTTTCATATTATAAACTGTATTGTGGGGCTGCTCACTGTAAGTCTCCTTTCATAAGCTCATATCTACTGTGTAATAATAGTATAGATATTTTGAGTTCCCCCGGCAACTACGTCTAGAACTAGGTGACGCCGTTTCATTTATTCGTAGAAATAGACGCCTAGATCCCCAATAGGAGCACCAGATACAGTCTTCTCTTCGGCTGTCCTCCTTAGGAATCGTCAAGAAATTCTATCCCCCAGAGATGAATTATTCTCGGTGAAACTTCTCTTGAATTTCTTCAAACCGCCGAACGGTTCGGACTCTCTCTAAAAGTTAAAGTCACTGGATAGTAAACCTCGCACGTTTACCAGTGGTTTTAACTCTAAAAGAGTTTTCCTGAACTTTTCTTTGGTTTGGGACCCACGGGCTTCTTAAAAGCATCGGCCTCCTCTTGGGCATCATACAAGGACCCACAGGCTTCCTAAAAGCAACCCCGCCTCCTCTTGGGCATTATTCAAGGACCCTACGGATTCTTAGAAGTATTCACAGCCTCCTCTTAGGCTTCGTATAATGATCTCTTCCTCCGGGAATGATAGCCTCCTCTTGGGCTTCGTACAAGGACCCATCGGCTTCTTAAAAGTTCCCAGCCTCCTCTTGGGCTTCGTACAAATTGTCCCGACGACCTCCTAGAGGTATAGGAACAGAACCTAGTCATCCTCATAGAACAGTCCTTTCATAGAGTCTACTACTGTTTCTCAAAGCATAGTACCAAAGATAAAACTCTAGACACGGACAGTCTAACTTCCTTGAGTCTCAAAGACATTCTCAAGCACCCTTCGTTAAATAGGAAGGAAACCCGCAGACTCGGACAGTCTCAATACCCTTTGGATTTCCCGTTTCCTCAAAGAGAAGGAAATACCCCTGATCCTCAAATTAAATCCCTGAGTACAGTGTTGCTCATATAAGAACTGATTTTCTCTTTTAAATCAGTATATTGGATTTGTCACTCAACTGAAACAGTTACAATAGCCTCCATCTCGGGCTTCGTACGAGATACCAAAATTCTCCCCAGTGGAGTCAAAACAACCTTTTCGCCTCTCTCTCAGGCTTTGTATGAGACACAAAAGATTCCCTCATTGAGTCAATCACCCCTTTTTGCCTCCATCTCGGGCCTCGTATGAGATATAAATCCCTTAAGCAAGAGTCGAACTCTTTTCTAGCCTCCTCTTGGGCTTTGTATAACGATATGCCCCACTGGGTCAAAAACCTTTAGCCTCTCTCTCGGGCTTTGTACGAGACACAAAATAGCCTCCTCTTAGGCTTTGTATAATGATTTTCCTAGCGGAAATTAGCCTCCTCTTAGGCTTTGTATAAGAAAACCACTGGTTGATCCAATCGACCTTTTAGCATCAAAGCTGTGCCTCGTTCGCAGTACACAAACATCAACAACTCCTTTCCCTTCATCTAATCGCTGTAAGCGGCAAGCCTCTGGATCATCTATATCCATGCCACTGTCCCTCTTTTAGCATAAGAAATTCCTAAGGAAAGATGGCATTGCTCTACACTGAGTTAAAGTCTTTTCCTTCAGGATAAAACCCTTTCTTCAGAAATTATGGCATTGCTCGGATCCGCGTATCCCAGTTAAAGTAATTCTCCTTCCCCCTCTTTAGAGATGACAAATTCTCTCTAAAGTCGAGGTCTTTCGCTTCACGTCTTGGGCTTTGAACAAGACACAAATAGACCTTTTAGCTTCACATCTTGGGCTTCGAACAAGATACAAATCACCTTTCGCTTCACGTCTTGGGCTTTGAACAAGACACCAAAAACCAATTTCCTCCCATAGAATAGGAGGAACTACGAACGCTCTGATTTCCCTGTTTCGGTAAACGGGAATACGTAGGCATAAGATCGAAAGAAAAGATCTTAGCGAGCACAATCAACAAAAAACCCAAATCCCATATCCCCATCAATCAAAAGCAGTATTTCAAAAACATCAGTCCTAGCATCCTAATCCTTATTCCCCGCCAGAAACCCTTTGCCTAGGAAAAAAGAAAGAAAGAACCGTATTGGCGAAATACAAATAACCAGTACAAAGGCCCCCCACATTGATAGCATCCGTAACCTAACAGACCGCTGTTTAAACTCAGTATGCAAGCAGGGTTAATTTGAGACATCTATTTCCCTTCCTTATTCAGTTCACAATAGGATAAAAAATGAATCGACCTGTAGTTTTAAGCTCAACCGCAGAGAGCGACCAGCGCTTAAGAACCGCGTCCAAAATCGCTAGCTACAGAAAAATGGCGCCCATCGTGGGGCCAGTTTTTATTTCTGTCTGTTTTCCTTGTAAAATGGCGACTCTGCTGGGGAGTCTCCTTTTTCCCTTAGGGCATCATCCCCGCTTTCTACGGAAAATGGGAACTCTACCGAAGAGAAAGATTGACCTATGCTGGTCCATCTCTTAGGCAGGGAACCATAGATTGGGGCTTCCGCCGCGGAACCCATTTCTGTCAGGAACTTAAGAATCGTAGCTTTATAAGTCTAGGATGATTAGGACAAATATATATATACTGCTTTTCCTAATTGCTATACATGTTTATTTTTCTGCTACTGGGAATGCGTGTGATGCCGCATGTGGTGAGAATGAGTATACACTTAAGAAAAGCCAACCTTTTTCGTAGTGCGGAAGCTATCGGAAATAGCTGTTATGCGATACTACCCTCATTTAAGGCTGGTGATCTATTCTCGGTGAATGGCACTTACTCTAAGATTGCACACAACTCGCTGGCGATCCGCTTGTTGTCTGCCTTCCTGGGAGGAGCTGATGATAATGAGTACAGGTACAAAAATCACCCTAGTATAAACCTTTGGGGATGGGTAGAGCCTTGACTTCATGACAACAACCCTTTGACCCCATGTTTTTTCT
The DNA here is from genome assembly GCA_022829125.1 of Lathyrus tuberosus. Lineage (NCBI taxonomy): Eukaryota > Viridiplantae > Streptophyta > Magnoliopsida > Fabales > Fabaceae > Lathyrus > Lathyrus tuberosus. Next base: position 15,089,141 of record JALAZF010000018.1, read on the forward strand.
ATGTTTTTGTGTGCTGCATTCATGCATCCATTTAATAAAACATTAAAACATTAAAAAAAAAAAACTTCTCTTCTAGTCTCTCTGTTTTTCAAATTAAACTAAGACTGTGATTGCAAATATAAGAGAAAAAGATTGCATTAATGGATTTCGGTAGAAGGAGAACTCGCCAGTATATCTTCAAGGTTCCAAAACTAGGGAATTTGAGAAAGTTAGCGAGGATGATCGTTAACCCAGAGGCTTTCAGAGCCAAACACGGCGGTTTGCTACCACTGTTAAGAGTCCATGTGATTAAGGGAATCATGGATGCGCTCATTCAGTTCTACGATCCGGTTTATCATTGTTTCACATTCCCGGATTACCAGCTGGCACCAACGCTGGAGGAGTACTCTCATCTGGTTGATTTACATATCACTGATCGAGCTCCATTTTTTGGACTGGAAGAAATTCCAAAGAATCAGACTATTGCAAGAGCAATTTATTTGGATGAGTCTGAGGTCAGGACTCACATGACCACTAAGGGTGGCATCCAAGGTTTGTCAGCCCAGTTCTTGACAAAGAAAGCTCTGTACTTCGCTAGTATAGGGAACGGGACTGCTTTTGAAAGCATCTTTGTCTTGCTCACCTACGGGTTATTTTTGTTTCCCAACATCAATAACTTCGTCGATATCAACGCTATTAAGGTTTTTCTCATTGGAAACCCTGTGCCGACTTTGCTCGCAGATGCGTATCATTCTGTACACTTAGGAAATTTGTACAGCGGAGGGGAGATCATATGCTGTGTACCTTTGCTCTACAAATGGTTTATCTCGTACTTGCCCAAGTCTGCTGCTTTTTGGGATTGCAAGAGTGTCTTACGTTGGTCGCAGAAGATCATGTCCCTCACCAACTCTGATATAGATTTGTGTAATAGGATTTATGAGGGAATCAGAATCATTGACCGTTGTGGAAACTTCCCCAGCGTACCCCTCATAGGAACTAAAGGAGGAATCAACTATCATCCGATATTAGTTCTTCGTCAATTTGGATACCCGATGAGACACATCCCACTGGATGTTCATCTGGAAGGTCTTTTCTTCAAAGAAGGAGAAAACGACAGAGCACTAAAGATGGAAATAGTGCAAGCTTGGAAACATGTTCATAAGAAAGGACGAGAGTCTCTGGGAAAACCGGACTGTGTCTCGGTGGAGCCTTATCTCCATTAGGTACAAACTAGAGCTCTCAAGCTAAAGATGCCTTATCCTCGTTACGGAATTCTTCCGCCGAGGGAAATTGTCATGTTCTTCATGATGGAAACTGAAAGGCTTCAGGTTACTCTCAACAAAGTTCAAAAGGAAAGAAGATCTTGGAAGAACAAGTACCGCACCCTCAACGTAGAGTGCATCCAAATACAGCAATTACTGAAAGAGAAAGATGCTCTGATTGAAATTTTGGAGCAGCACGCTGTAGAGAATCAAGATGACCAAAGGAATTTGTTCACTCCTTTCACTTGGCAAAGGAATGACAACTCGACAACGGCCCAAGCGCCCCGGTCAAAGAAAAGGAAGATACCAGAATCAGCACCCGGTTTCTCTTCAGAGAGGACTCGGGACCCACTAGTTTAGGTTTCTGTTTCTGCACTTTGTAATCTACTGTATTTCCATTTCTGTAATCCTTTGGAATTCAATAAAAAGGGGTTTCCCCACTGTTTGATATTTGCAATCTAATTGTCGAAGTTTATTTTGATTAAACCAAAGAAACAACAATTAATATAATCATTGCATTCATCATTCTCACATCGCGTATTCTCCTTACCTACGAATCTCACGTTTGTGTCTCGATTCTAGAGTCAAACTGTCTCATTCGTATAATACTCGGGCCAATCATCAGAAAAAGATGGATGATCTTGAGGAAGAGAACAGAGAGTTGAAAGAAGAGATCGACGCTCTGAGAGAGGATATGAGAAAGCTTCGTAACGACATGCAAGCCATGGCAGAAGCTCGGCTACAAAGAACTGTGATCTCAGAGATCACCTCAATGCCCATCATAGAAAAGTATGATCCTAGGTATCAGATACCGAAAGATCGTCCTTGGGGCATGCCTGTTAACTATATCCCGGAAGGATATGTTCCGCCGATCACTGAAGATCAGGGAATCGCAACAGAAGCCGCTGGGCCTGAAGGTTATAAACTTCGGGAAAGTGAAGATGCCAGGGGCATACTGAAGACTCCTGAAGGTTACAAACTTCGGGAAGCACCAAGACTTACTGCCGTAGTCACGGTACCACCCCCTGTGGTGCACACTGTCCCAGAAGGACAGATCCCACCAACACCTTCTGGTAAGAAGGAAACTATGTTTGACAAAATGGAGGAATTCCAGGAACAGTTCCTGGAAATGCAGAAAGAGCTGCAAGCCATTCGTGGTCAGGATCTATTTGGAAAGGACGCCGCAGACCTCTGCTTGGTCCCAAATGTAAAAGTCCCGTACAAATTCCAAGTGCCCGACTTTGAAAAATACAAGGGTAACTCTTGCCCTCAGAGCCATCTGGTGATGTACGCTCGGCGGATGTCAGCTCAGACGGAGAATCAGGACCTGTTGATTCACTACTTCCAGGATAGTTTAACCGGTGCCACACTCAAATGGTACATGGGTTTAAACCATACTATGATCAGCACATTCAGAGATCTTGGTACTGCCTTCGTCCAATAAAACAAATACAATTTAGACATGGCACCCGACAGAGATCAACTCAGATCAATTTCGCAAAAGGAAAAGGAAACCTTTAAGGAGTATGCTCAAAGGTGGCGTGAAATTGCCGCTCAAATTTGTCCACCTCTTGAGGAAAAAGAGATGACAAAGATCTTCTTAAAGACCTTAAGCTCATTTTACTATGACCGAATGGTTGCCAGTGCGCCCAATGATTTCACCGAAATGGTCGGTATGGGTGTACGTCTTGAGGAAGCCGTCCGAGAAGGAGGTTTGGTAAAAGACACTGGATCGACGAGCGGTACTATAAAATACGGTAGTGCTCTCCCTAAGAAAAAAGAGCAAGATATTGGGAATATCTCTCTCGGAAAGCAAAGGCGACGTTATCAGCCAGTAGCAGCTGTTACTCCTGCTATCGGCCCCGCGCCTGTTCCTATGTATCAACCTCAGGTTGCGCAGAGCCAACCTGACCAACAAAGGACACAACAGCTTCTTCAGTAGGCTCGTCCTCCATATAACAACAACCGTACAACACGACCATCAGGATTTGATCCTATACCTGTAACGTACGCAGAACTGTTTCCGTTACTGCTAGCCAAGGGGCACATCCAGACTAAGTCTCCCCTTTCAGTTCTGGAAAATCCACCTTTCTGGTTTAAGGTGGATCAAACATGCCCTTATCATCAAGGAGGTCCAGGGCATAACATTGAGACTTGCCTCAATTTCAAATCCGACGTGCAAAAGCTTGTTAGGAGCGGGCTCTTATCTTTCAAAGATACGAACCCTAATGTTCTCACGAACCCGCTGCCTCAACACGAGAAAGCTGCAGTCAATCTGATTGAGAAAGAGACTAACAATGTCTATCAAATTCACGATGTACTCTTATTGGGGACCAATCTGGTCAAGATGCATTGTAGACAGAGTGGATATGGCCATGTGCCACCTCATAACTATCACCAGTGTGATATCTGCTCTAAAGATAACCAGGGGTGTTCTGTAGTGCAAGCAGCTCTACAGGAACAAATGGATCTTGGATGGATCTAAGAACACCGAGTTCATGGAGTTAACATGGTTTACACGAATTCCAACGTCATTCAAAACCACGACATCCGTGCGATGAATGTCAACTTGGTGGCGATGCACTCAAGGCAAAGCCAGTATCATAATCTGCCGTGGCACGATTACAGTTCCTGTCTGATTTGCTCGGTAAACAAACAGGGATGCTCTTTCATACAAGAGGCCCTCCAGCATCAGATGGATCTTGGATGGATCTAAGACTACCATGATAGGAACTCCTATCAAATCAACATGGTTCAGATCTCCGATATCCGCGTAATGAATACCAACCTGGTAGAGTTACATGCTGAGCAGGTCCGACTCGGATTCTTAATATCACATGATTACTAAAACTGTAAAGCGGGTTGCGAAAACGATCGAGGTTGTACCCTTGTCCAGGAGGCACTTCAGCACTTGTTAAATCACTGGTGGATGCCAATCTACATGGATGAAGATACTCAGCAAATTAGTATCCATAACAGGAATCCTACTCGTCGTCAAAGTCAGGATGTCCGATCAATGGAAGGTAACCTAGTGAGGTTACATTGTATTCAAAGTGGGCGTGGCCAGGTGCCACCACACAACTATGACAGTTGTAGCGTCTATTCGGAAAGTAATCAAGGGTGTTACCTTGTGAGAGCAGCTCTTCAGGATCAGGTCGATCATGGAGAAATTCGTCCATATCTAGGTTCTGGACCCATCATTTGGTCGCTGAACTACCTTGCCGATCAGGTTGAGGATGTTGTCACGATCTCTGGTCATCACCAGATCAGGGATGTTTTTGCCATCGTCCCTCTACTTGACGAATCTAGAGTTCCCAACCAGGAACGGATCGAGATTACTTATGATGGTCAGAAAAATCAGAAGGTTCCCATAGTCATCTATCTACCGGAACCACTACCGTATGAATCAGCTAAGGCGATCCCTTACAAATACGGTGCAACAAGAATTGAGAATGGAAAGGAAATTCCATTACCCTCCGTCGTGAATATTGCAGACGTCAGTCGTGTAACACGGAGTGGTAGAATCTTCAACCGAGGGGTTGGAGAAGCTAACAAAGAAAAGGAACTTCAGGCAAAAATTCCTGATCCGTCAGTCAGTCAATCTGGTAATCCCGACTTTTCAAAAGACAAAGATGAGATGCTAAAGCTCATCCAAAGGAGTGACTATAACATTGTTGATCAACTGTTACAGAATCCTTCAAAGATCTCAGTATTATCACTGTTACTTAGTTCAGAAGCACACAGAGAGGCTCTACAGAAAGTCTTTGAGCAAGCCTTTGTGGAACAGGATGTAACAATCAGACAATTTGATAGCATTGTCTCTAACATCACTTCCTGCAGTAATTTGGGATTTAGTGATGAAGAATTACCTGAAGAGGGTCGTCGTCATAACATGGCGCTCAACATTACGGTTAACTGCCAGGGCAATACTTTAGCCAACGTACTGGTAGACACAGGGTCAGCCCTGAATGTTATGCCGAAGTCTACTTTGACGCAATTATCATTTAAGGGCCCTCCGATGAGAGTCAGCGAGGTCGTCGTCAAAGCATTCGACGGATCCAGAAAAACAGTTATCGGCGAAGTTGATCTTCCCATAACTATTGGTCCTCACACTTTCCAAGTCACTTTCCAGGTCATGGACATCCGGGCAACATACAGTGTTTATTAGGAAGACCTTGGATACATCAGGCTGGAGCGGTTACTTCGACCCTCCACCAAAAGCTAAAGTTCATATGGAACGATCAACTTGTCATGGTTTATGGGGAACAAGCCTTGCTCGTGAGTAACTTATCATCATCTACTTGTGTGGAACCCGAGGAGGTTATTGGAACTCAGTTCCAAGCACTATCGGTGAGCAAGAACGATCAATCTGAAGAAGGAACTTCAATTTCTTCATACAAAGATGCTATCAAAGCGGTCGAGAGTACCGATACGACAGGATGGGGACGGCTTGTCATTCCTATTGACAATAAAACAAAGAATGGTCTTGGTTTTTCTGCGACCTGTACCCAGACGGCCGCCAACGATGAAAGTCTTCATCCCCTTCAAAACTTCTTCCACAGTGGAGGTTTTCTCCACCCAGTGTCTCAGACAGTTCATGCTATCAATGAGGAAGATCCCTCTGACGCAGATGAAGAATGGAAGTCCTATCTTAATAAGGACGGTTATATGTCTCAGGAAGAGGTGCCTATGCCTTTTTGCTTTCCTACAGAAAGTCTGAGATTTATACCAAGATCAGATATCGAAACGATCTACGGAGATTGTGATCCGAAAGGATGCCGTGCTCCGCCAAATTCATTAGAGGAAGACACTCTGATGAAAGAAAACTTTGATCATAATTACTATGGCCCGATGGATGGTCTGCCAATGTGGCAGCCTTACCCAGGAAACTTGGGGGAAGAAAGTCAGCCGAGTAATGAAACTCAGCTGAGCATCATTGAACAGAATAACTGTGTCCCCGCCATGTCATGGGATCAACACTCAGGTCATTCGGAAACTACTCAACATGAAGATGAATTTGCAACGTTTGCAGGACTTGAATTCATCAACTATGCTTTTCTCGAGGTCAACGTCATCGAGAGAGATGACTCCTCCAGTTCCAAAGAAGTTTGGGACACTCTGGGACAACCAAGTGGAAAATACGACTTTATGGTCAAGTACACTGCTCCTGAAAGCTCTCGTATCAGGCTCGAAGATATCCAGTCAACTGGATGGGGAGATGCAGCTGAGAGCACCAATGCTATGCAAAATGCAATAGAGGAATCCTCCTACGACAATTCTGCCTGGGAGACAGATTCCAATGATCCTACTCCACCAGAAATCAGCGTCATTTCTGAAGACAAATCAAAGAAGGTGCCAGACTTTGTGATTCACCGAGGAGTTCACCGCCAATGGGTTGCTGTTGAGGTTCCGAGGGTCGTTCGTCAGTCAAAGTAATTGCCATCTTTAACCTTTCACCCTGCCCAGGTGAAACGAATGTTTTGATAGGGCTCGCTTTCTGTAAATTTCCCTCTTCGCTTTGCCCAAAGCGACAGAGTTTTGTTTTATAGGGCTGTAGTTTCAAGATTCGACTTGTTCATTAATAAAATAACGTCATTCTGTAATTTCCGCATTAATTGCTGTTTTCTCTTTTTGCTTTTTCAGAAAATGGTAATCCTAAAAAATATTCAATAATAAAAACAAGCAGTAAAATCAATACACTGCACACACTTGCATTTTCTCTATCTCTTCTAAACACGAATCATCACGTCATGCAGATTGCTTGTTTTACACCCCGTTGAAACATACGATCCGATGCCTTCTCTCGACTTTGAGTTCCCGGTATTTGGGGCTGAAGAAGAAACTGACAACGAATTTCTAAAAGAGATCTCCCGATTACTCAGACAAGAGGAAAGGTCCATTGAACCTCACAAAGAGCCATTGGAAACGGTAAACTTGGGTTCAGAAGGAGAGAGAAAAGAAATCAGGATCGGAGCACTGCTTAGTCCAACTGTCAAAGAAAGTTTGATAAATCTTCTCAAAGAATTCCCCGATGTATTCGCTTGGTCCTATCAGGATATGCCAGGGTTGGATACCAGCATCGTGGAACATCATTTACCGTTAAGATCAGAATGTCCGCCAGTAAAGAAAAGGTTGAGACGGACTCACCCGGACATGGCTATCAAAATCAAAGAGGAGGTACAGAAACAGATCAATGCGGGTTTTCTCGCTACATCTGAATATCCTCAATGGTTAGCCAACATCGTACCCGTTCCCAAAAAGGACGGAAGGGTCAGAATGTGTGTTGATTACAGAGATCTAAACAAGGCAAGTCCAAAGGACGACTTTCCTTTACTACACATTGACATGCTGGTAGACAGTACAACAAAGTTCAAAGTCTTCTCCTTCATGGATGGATTCTCGGGCTATAACCAGATCAAAATGGCGCTGAAAGACATGGAGAAAACTTCGTTCATTACCCCATGGGGTACCTTTTGTTACAAGGTAATGCCGTTCGGTTTGAAGAATGCCGGGGCAACCTATCAAAGGGCCATGACTACTCTGTTTCATGACATGATACACAAAGAAATCGAGGTATATGTCGATGATATGATTGCAAAATCAAGAACAGAAGATGAGCACGTTGAACATCTGTCAAAATTGTTCGAACTTCTAAGAAAATTCAAGCTCCGCTTGAATCCCAACAAGTGCACCTTCGGTGTCCGTTCGGGGAAACTCTTAGGGTTCATCGTCAGCCAGAAAGGAATTGAGGTTGATCCTGACAAGGTCAAGGCCATTCAAGAAATGCCTTCTCCGAAAACTGAAAGACAAGTCAGAGGATTCCTGGGACGTTTGAACTACATCTCCAGATTCATATTCCTTATGACCGCCACTTGTGCGCCGATTTTCAAGTTATTGAAAAAGAACCAGGATTGCGTTTGGTCAGAAGATTGCCAAACCGCCTTCGACAGTATCAAGGAATATCTGTTAAATCTTCCGATTCTATCACCTCTAGTGGAAGGAAGACCACTAATTATTTACCTCACAGTCCTAGAGGACTCAATGGGATGTGTACTTGGCCAACAAGATGAAACTAAAAGGAAAGAGTCTGCCATTTACTATCTAAGCAAGAAATTCACCGACTGTGAAACTCGGTACACGATGCTCGAGAAAACTAACTGCGCTTTGGCTTGGGTAGCCAAACGTCTTCGCCAGTACATGATTCGTCATACTACTTGGTCGGTCTCCGAAACGGATCCAATCAAGTACGTTTTCGAAAAACCTGCTCTCACGGGAAGGATTGCCCGTTGGCAGATGTTGCTATCAGAATATGACATAGAGTACCACGCTCAGAAAGCCGTTAAGGGAAGTATTTTAGCCGATCATTTGGCTCATCAACCGATTGACAATCAAGAATCAATCGGGTTTGACTTCCCGGACGAAGATGTCATGTATCTAAAAATGAAAGATTGTGATGAACCGCTACCCAGTGAAGGGCCAGAACCAGGTTCCCAGTGGGGACTTATCTTTGACGGAGCAGTCAATCATTATGGAAACGGAATTGGGGCAATCATTGTTACCCCTCAGGGTTCCCACATTCCTTTCACCGCTCGACTTACGTTCAAATGTACGAACAACGAGGCCGAATACGAAGCATGTATTATGGGTCTCGAAGAAGCGATTGATTTAAGAATAAAAAACTTGGACGTATACGGCGATTCAGCCCTGGTTATTAACCAGATCACAGGAGATTGGAAGACATACCAATCAGGATTGATTCCTTACAAAGATTACGCAAGAAGGTTGTTACCCTTCTTCAACAGAGTCGACTTTCATCACATCCCTCGTGATGAGAATCACATGGCTGATGCATTGGCCACTCTCTCTTCCATGATTAGTGTAGGTCGATGGAATGACATACCTAAGATTGACGTTATGCGCCTTGAACGGCCCGCTTACATCTTCACGATTGAAGCAGTCATAGATGACAGACCTTGGTATCACGATATCAAATGCTTCCTTCAGAAACAAGAATACCCATCTGGGGCACTCAGAAAAGACAGGAAAACCCTCAGAAGATTGGCTGGAAACTTCTTCCTGAGCGGTGACACTCTTTATAAGAGAAATTTTGACATGGTTTTGCTCCGATGTGTCGACAGACCAGAAGCAGACATGCTCATGAAAGAAATTCATGAAGGATCCTTTGGCACTCATGCCAACGGACACACAATGACGAGAAAAATTCTCAGGGCTGGGTACTATTGGTTGACAATGAAATCTGACTGCTACAAGTACATGAGGAGGTGTCACAAGTGTCAGATATACTCCGACAAAATTCATGTACCGCCATCACATCTCAAAGTTCTTTCTTCCCCGTGGCCATTTTCCATATGGGGAATCGACATGATTGGTATGATTGAGCCCAAGGCTTCAAACGGACATCGGTTCATCCTGGTGGCCATTGACTATTTCACCAAGTGGGTCGAAGCAGCGTCATTCGCCAATGTAACCCGACAAGTGGTGGTCCGATTTATCAAAAACAATATCATCTGCCGTAATGGTGTTCCAAGCGAGATCATTACTGATAATGGATCTAACTTGAACAATAAGATGATGAAAGAGTTGTGTGCAGAGTTCAAGATCGAACACCATAACTCATCTCCCTACCGACCCAAGATGAACGGAGCGGTAGAAGCGGCTAACAAGAACATCAAGAAGATCGTTCAAAAGATGGTTGTAACCTATAAAGATTGGCACGAGATGCTACCCTTTGCTCTTCACGGTTATCGCACATCTGTCCGTACTTCAACAGGGGCTACCCCTTTTCTCTCTAGTATATGGCATGGAAGCAGTGCTCCCCATAGAAGTAGAGATCCCGTCAATCAGGGTATTGATGGAAGCTCAGCTCACCGAAGCTGAATGGTGTCAAAGTCGACACGACGAGCTGAACTTGATCGAAGAGAAGAGAATCACGGCACTATGCCACGGTCAGTTGTATCAACAGAGAATGAAGAGGGCGTTCGACAAAAAGGTCCGACCTCGTGTCTTCAGAAAAGAAGACCTCGTGCTCAAGAAGATACAATCATTTCTCACTGACTCTCGGGGCAAATGGACCCCGAATTATGATGGCCCATATGTGGTCACGAAAGCTTTCTCAGGCGGCGCCTTGAGACTTGCAACCATGGACGGAGAGGAATTTGCCTACCCCACGAATGTTGATGTAGTCAAGAAATACTTCGCCTAAACTAAAAAAAAAAAAACGTCTCGGTGGATTGAAAACCCGAAAGGGCGGTCCAGGCAAAAGTTAGAGACATGAAAAAAAAAAGAATCATCCCGATGGATTGGAAATCTCATAGTACAATCCAGGCAAAAATTAGGGATAATGGCAAGTAACTATGTTCAACAGAGGCAAGTCCCTCAGCAGCAGTAGTTACATCATCTATCGGAGGAAATCTCCAGTCAAAGGTCAGCTTCGACGGAAGCTCAGGATGCCCCGAATTCAAAGTTGGTAGAAGGATAGTGGTCGTTATGATTCAACGTAGCCCTTTTCCCTGTAAATTACCATTTTCTAACTTTGTATATACTCTTTGGAATCACGCGTTTGGCTGATCTCCATCCTATCAATAAAATTTGAGCCCTTGTGCTTTTGTTTGTAATTCTTAACTTGCTTTAGCTTTACAGAACGACGTTGTTTAAACTTAATCAGCGATTCTTGAAATAAAACAAAAATGAATTTACTTGTTAAAACTTTTATTGATTTTAAATTAAAGATGGCATTTCTTTTGACTGTTGAACATCAGAAGAATCTCGATCGCTTCTCCAAAGGTATTTGAACCTCAAAGTGCAGAATCAAAGTACTCCTTCTAAACCAGTTCGCCTGAATGAAGGGATCAACTGTGTCAGAGACCTTATTTCGTCTGACACCCTCGGCTGAGTTCTCATCTCTTAAGCCCGATCAACATAGCTCCCCGCGTGGACTATCTCTCCTAAGCAAGGTGGAATTGCTATTTTGAATCAACGGTATTTCTTCGCCCCGCGATGGCCGAGTATCCATTTGTGTTCATCCATTAGTCTGTATGTCGCGTCTGTGTTGTCAGCATAAACATACATACTTCATGCATTTTATTTGCGTTCGCATTTTGTATTGCATCACTATCACTTGAGTCGGTCTTGTCCCCTAGTGATAAACAGTTTTCTCAATCGAGTTTGTCAGTTCTTTCCTCGTCAGGAAGTGTTGCGTCTGCACAATCTCGCCACCAGTGTATCTTTAGATCAGAGTCGGCACTTGGCCACTTTGATAACTTGAACCTCTGAAAGATCAGAGAACCTTCAACAGATGTCACTCTTCGCCATTGAAGATGATGTCCTTGCTTTCCCGGATTAAGGAAAATCCATAGAGAAAGCCTCGTAATCAGAGATTCGGCAGCAAGCCAGTTTCGCTCCGAAAGAACCGCTGGTGAAAAGGTCATCGGCACCTCAAAATTGGACCCCATCATATGACGTTTCTCCGGGAAGATCCCGAGAAAAGTATGATGAAGGATCCCAAATGAAAACAGTCTCTCAAGAGACTCGTTTTCCCCAGTAGAAACAAATGGCGTCTCCAACGGAGAAGTTTGTACAACTCTACAACTCAGACGAATGGGTTCCCCAGCAAGTCTGACAACAAAACATTTTCTACTCAAATGGCATCTCCCCAGGAAAATTCGGCGAGAAGTTTGAAGGAAAGCCGCTACGAATAGCGTCCCTTGTCAGTATAGTTTATTGACAAAAGAAACTAAGACCAGTTCCTTGGTAAGAAACCAGGATCGAGGGGAAGTTTAAATCAGAAACTAAGACCAGTTCCTTGGTAAGAAACCAGGATCGAGGGGAAGCTAAATCAGAAACTAAGACCAGTTCTTGGTAGGAAACCAAGAACGAGGGGAGGTTTATTTCAAAAGAAAACCGAGACCAGTTCCTTGGCTGAAGACTAGGATCGAGGGGATGTTTACCTTTTCTAAGCATCATTGCTTAGCTAAAGAAGATGAATGCGTAAGCTACCATTCATAACCACCATCAAAATTTCGGATATTCCGATATTTAATCCTCTTGCACCCCGAATGCTCGAATACCTTCGTCATTCATACCTTCGGGTCCAAGAAGATTAAATAGGGGCATCTGTAATACCCCAAATTTTGACCACTTAGATTTCCCATCATTGTGAAAATCATCATCACAATATGGATGAACCATCATGCTTCATTAGTCTCCCCAAAGATGGGTGAGCATCCACTACAATCAAAATTAGGGTTTCAAGCCCTCTCTGAGTGCTTAGACAAAGGATAAATCAAGAAATGACATGATCTTCAACTTGTATAATCTCTCAAACATCCACAATGGATCAAAAAGGACTCCCACTTCAAGGATTAAGCACAAGGCTGCTCCCTTCTAGGTGGATCAAGTCTCAAGATCGACAGTGTCACCAAATTAGGGTTTTGGTCGACCAGAGCCTCCAGATGGAAATTTTCATCTGGGCACAAGGCAATGATCCAAAACATGACCTAATATGCTTCATGGAACCTCATGAACCCATGCATCAAGTCAATTTTGCCTCAGGGGATTCATTCATCAAAAATCAGGAATTAGGGTTTCTTGACCTAATTCACCCCTAAGTTGACTTTTGGGACAAACCATGAGCCAAGACCTCAAGAGATGATTTGAGGGTCTCTAATATACCATATTGATCCATTTGGAACAATGGATTGATCCAAGAAGTTTGAGCAACAAGTTTCATTTTCATCTGCACCACAATTAGGGTTTTAAGGGAAAAGTCAACTGTAACTTTGACTTTTGACCTGGACATGCTCCCTGATGACACTGAATTTCACCGTATTTTTGACTCCGATTTCGCATGCATTCTTAGTCTTTTAATGTCATTTTATTATGTTATTATTATGTTTTTCTTTGTTTTCAGGTTTTTAGTCTAATCAGAGCCCCGAGCGAGAAAAGGAGCGAAAAGGAAGTCGAAATGAGCTAAAATAGAGAAAATCAGCATTTTACACTTATGGCATCCACTATGGCGGCCGCCACAGGGTCTTCCATGACGTGGCCATGTCTCAAACTCCTCCCAACTGTTTTTCCCCACGATCTCCAACTGCCCAAGCAAGTTTACACTCATGGCGGGCGCCATGGTGTTGTGGCGGGCGCCACAAGAGCAAAACAAGTTCCCGCCCAAATTCAAATGCTAGGGGCATCCTTGTCTTTTCCACATGTTTCCTTGCCTATAAATAGGACTTTAGATTTTCGTTTTTCTTCATCCAAGCTTAGTTGTTCATAAGCATATATCAGTGTAATAGTGGTAATCGCTTCACATCGAGGTGTTACTACATTCGAGAGATCGAGTCTGTAAGAGCCTGTGAGATTGAGTCTTGGAGCACTCTGGAAGGAAGTTAATCCTGCCGCCATTTTACTTTCAGTTCGCATTTTATTCAACCACTCCGATTGGAGCAGGTTTTTATTACTTTACCTTTTGTCAACTTTATTTCTTGCACTGTCTTTTAATTTCATTTACTTTCCGCACTCGCATTACTTTCGTTTACTTTCCGCACTCGCACTACTTTCGTTTACTTTCCGCACTCGCATTACTTTCATTTACTTTCCGCACTCGCACTACTTTCATTTACTTTCCGCACTCGCACTACTTTCATTTACTTTCCGCACTCGCACTTAAATACCTTTTTTTTATGAAAAATCTAAAAATGAACTTTTACTTTACCATGTCTGGCTAATTTTATAAAGGTTAGAATGTGAAGATCATAACCGAACCGATAATCTGTACAATTGTTGGTGGAAACACTTAAGGGCTATTTTAACTTTCAATATAAGTTTTCCTGTTCTTAAATTCCGTTGGGTAAGATCGAAAGCCGTCCAACGCCTATGTAAACTTAATTGTATTTAAACCATTTCAAAAACAGCGAAAGCGCTTTGTTTAGTTTATTAGGAGTTTTTAATTTAAAAGGAAAAGAGATTTTAAAACCATTTTCGGACGCGTTAAGAAGTTCAAAGTCTGGTTCGTAAGGACCTCTTTTTTTTAGAAAATCCAGGTTAAAATACTTTTCAACTTGGTCAAGATACTATATTTCTTAAAAATAGGTTTACTACTCTAACGCAATGCGCGCCTTTTTATCCGTGACAATAAGAGGGTTTGATTAGGGGATACAACTCGGTTCTGAATACGCGAAAGCGACAGTTCCTGTCAAATTAGTTCTTTTCAAAGTAGAAAACATTGCCCGTAAGTAGTTCTATTAGCAAGTACTTGGATTATCAATTGGTTGTGTGAATTGCATTCGAACCTGTCTTTATCAATTAATTTTAATTACTTTATTTACTACCGTGCACTCTTCAAAACTACTATTTTCAATCACCTTAGATACACACCTTAACAATAGATAGCGATAGATTGACACTTGGTCTCTGTGGATACGATAATCTTTTATATTACTCTGACGCGTTCGTACACTTGCGAAAAAAAACACGCATCAAGTTTTTGGCGCCGTTGCCGGGGACCAATTTCGTCAAATTTCGTACCCTGTTGTTATACCGTTTAGACTAAGGAAGTTACCCGCCGGTCAATGCGAAAAACTCGTAGTACCGGAAGTTTAGTAGACCCTCTAGCTGAACCAGAACGTTACGCTCGCACACGTTTATATTTCCGTAAACTTAGGAAAGCTATGGCCGAAGATCAAAATCAAAGACCTCTTAAGGATTTCGCCCAACCATCCAACGAGGAACCTAGTTCTAGTATAGTAAATCCAGCCATACCAGCTAACAATTTTGAACTTAAACCATCCCTGCTGCAGTTAGTACAGCAGAGACAATTCGCAGGTCTTGCTACAGAGAACCCAAACCAACATTTGAAAAACTTTCTCCAACTAGCAGACACCTTTAAAACCAATGGAGCCCCTCCTGAGGCGATTCGCTTAAGATTATTTCCTTTTTCCCTCAGAGATAAGGCCCTATCTTGGTTAGATTCCCTTCCACCAAATTCCATAACAAGTTGGGAAGACCTTAGAAAAGTATTCCTTGCCAGATATTTTCCCCCGAGTAAGACCGCTGTTCTTCGAAACCAAATAACTAGATTTACCCAAAACCAAGGAGAATCGTTGTTCGAAGCCTGAGAGAGATATAAAGAGCTGTTAAGAGCATGCCCACATCATGGTTTAGAAAATTGGTTAATCATTCAAACCTTCTATAATGGACTTCATTATAACACTAAGATGACCATCGATGCCGACGCAGGTGGCGCACTGATGAACAAACCTTACCCTGAAGCTAGTGCCCTTATCGAAGATATGGCCCAAAACCATCAATCGTGGGGAGTAGAACGAGCGACAGTGGAAAAGAAGGAAGCCCAAGGAGGAATACATGAGTTAAGCTCTATAGACATGATGCAAGCTAAAATGGACGCATTAGCCCTAAAAGTTGAGCATATGTGTACAACCCCGAATACTGCAGCCGCAGTTTCGTCAGATTGTGAGATATGTGGGACGAAAGGACACCAATCCGCAGAATGCAGTCTGTTAAACGAGACTAGCTCTGAACAAGTGAACTACACCCAAGGAAACCCATTTTCAAATACCTATAACCCTGGATGGAGGAATCACCCAAACTTTTCCTATAAGAATAATAACCCTATCCAAAATACTGCCCCTCCGAGACAATCAAGTTATCAAGCCCCAAGATCAAATCAACCTATGCAACCTGTACCACCAAAACCGAGCCTTGAGAAAATCGTGGATAATTTTGTCGCTGCTCAAATCCAACAAAACAAGGAGTTCATGAACCAAAACGTTCATGTTAACGAACTAATTACCCAGTTAGGAACCAAGGTTGACCAAATAATCACTCACAATAAGATGCTTGAAACCCAAATCTCGCAGGTAGCTTTAAACCAAGCCCCTCAGACCACACCTGGAGGACAATTCCCTGGACAACCTCAACAAAACCCGAAAGGACAAGCAAATGCCATTACCCTACGAAGTGGGACCGCTTATGATGAACCTTGTAACCCGAGGTTGAGTGATCCCAAAACTTCTAAGGAAGATGACAACATCCCAGATAAAAAGAAGAAACCAGAGGAATCTGTAAACCAGGAAAGTCAAGAAAAAGGAGAAGAACCCAAAAACAAAACCTATATACCACCCCCGCCATACAAACCACCAATACCATATCCGCAAAGACTTAAACAAACCCAGATCAATAATCAGTATCAGAAATTCATTAAAGTTATAGAAAAACTTCACGTAGAAATCCCGTTCACAGAAGCCATTACCCAAATACCATCCTACGCAAAGTTTCTCAAAGACATCCTTACCAATAAACGTAGACTTGATGATCCGAAACCCTTGGAATGCAATTCTATTGCCGAAAATAAATTAGCAAAAAAGGATAAAGATCCTGGAAACTTTTCCATTCCTTGTACTTTGGGGAGTCATGTCATCGAAAAAGCTTTTCTAGACTTAGGAGCTAGTGTGAGCTTAATGCCCTTAGCGGTTTGCGAAAGGTTAAATTTAGGAGAGTTGCAACCTACCAAGATGTCACTTCAATTAGCCGATAGATCTGTTAAATATCCGATAGGCATACTTGAAGACGTCCCTGTTAGGATAGGTCAGCTGTTTATCCCTACTGATTTTGTTGTCATGGACATTAAAGAAGATGATGACATACCAATTCTTCTAGGTAGACCATTCTTATCGACTGCTGGAGCCATAATAGATGTCAAAAAGGGGAAGCTAACCTTTGAGGTAGGGAACGAGAAGATAGAATTTATACTTTCAAAATTTCTTATGGCACCTGTGATAGGAGATGCGTGTTATGCGATAGATATCATTGATGAATGTGTTAGGGAGTTAGAGCAAGAAGAAGTCATTGAAACAATTAAGCTGCCATCAACTCTTATTTTGGAAGATGACAATTATAAGAAACCCTACATCGATGATAACCTTTACGAATGTTTATCCCTTACCCCAGATCCTATGCCTTGCCCTATTAAACCAGCCTTGGAACTTAAGGAACTACCTAAGAACCTGAGATATGAGTTTCTTGATGAAGAAATGAATCGTCCGGTTATAGTTAGTGCTGCCTTGAGACAAAAAGAAATAGATCAACTCTTGGACGTTTTACGAAGATATCCCTCAGCCTTAGGATATAATATCTCTGATCTGAAAGGTATAAGTCCATCCGTATGCATGCATCAGATTTCGCTCGAAGTAGATTCAAAACCTTCCAGAGAGCACCAGAGAAGGATAAACCCTATACTGAGTGATGTTGTCAAAAAGGAAGTTCTGAAGTTGCTTGAAGCAGGTATAATATATCAGATCTCGGACAGTAAGTGGGTGAGCCCTGTGCATGTGGTACCCAAGAAGGGAGGCATCACAGTTGTGCAAAATGAGAAAGGTGAACAAATAGCAAAGCGGATAGAAGGAGGTTGGCGTATGTGCATAGACTATAGAAAGTTAAATAAAGCAACTAGGAAGGATCATTTCCCTTTACCGTTCATAGACCAGATGTTAGAACGTCTTGCCAGACACTCTTACTTCTGCTATCTAGACGGGTATTCGGGATTCTTTCAAATACCTATACATCCAGAAGATCAAGAAAAAACTACCTTTACATGCCCTTTTGAAACTTTTGCCTACAGACGAATGCCTTTTGGACTCTGTAATGCCCCTGCTACTTTCCAACGTTGCATGATGTCAATCTTTGCAGATTATCTAGATGGAATCATGGAAGTATTTATGGATGATTTCTCGGTTTGCGGTTTTGATTTCCAAAATTGTCTTATCAACCTTGAGAAAATCCTGGAAAGATGTGTGGAGGTGAACCTTGTGCTGAATTGGGAAAAATGCCATTTCATGGTGACTGAAGGAATTGTTTTAGGACATATAATCTCCGAAAGAGGTATAGAGGTAGATAAAGCAAAAATAGAAGTTATAGAGAACCTAAAACCCCCCAAGACTATCAGGGAAGTTAGAAGTTTCCTTGGACACGCTGGATTCTACCGCCGTTTCATCAAGGACTTCTCCAAAATAACAAAACCTTTAACTGGCCTGTTAATGAAAGATGCTGAATTCATCTTTGATGAAAAATGCAATGAAGCATTCAACCTTTTGAAGCAAGCATTGATTTCAGCACCCATTATGAAACCCCCTGATTGGTCTGAACCGTTTGAGATAATGTGTGACGCCAGTGATTACGCTGTAGGAGCCGTTCTAGGTCAGAGAAAAGATAAAAGATTACATGTAATATATTATGCCAGTAGAACCCTAGACGCCGCCCAGCTCAATTACGCAACAACCGAGAAAGAACTCCTAGCTGTAGTTTTCGCTATAGACAAATTTAGATCATATCTAGTAGGAGCCAAAATTATAGTTTACACCGATCATGCTGCCATCCGTTACCTACTAAGTAAAAAAGATGCTAAACCCAGGTTACTTCGATGGATTTTGTTGCTACAAGAGTTCGACTTAGATATCCGAGATAAAAAAGGCACAGAAAATGTAGTAGCCGATCACCTATCTAGGCTAGAATACCTGAATCCTGAATTAGTACCCATAAATGATGATTTTGCCTATGATAGATTGATAGCCCAGTTGGAAACCATTGAAGATAAAGAACCAGACCCTCATGAGCACTTCCAAAAATCCTTAGCTGTAAGTAACGTGCCCTGGTACGCTGATTTTGTTAATTACCTAGCCGCTGATATCATACCCCCTGATCTCGATTACCACAAGAAGAAGAAGTTCTTAAGTGATGTTAGAAATTTCTATTGGGATGAGCCACTTCTTTTCAAGAGAGGTAAAGATGGCATTTTCCGCCGTTGCGTTCCAGAAGACGAGGTAGAAAGTATAATTCAGCATTGTCACTCTGCACCTTATGGTGGACATGCAAGCACCTCTAAGACCTACGCCAAGATTCTTCAAGCTGGCCTATTCTGGCCTACCATGTGGCGTGATGTCCATGCTTACATTGTCAAATGTGATAGATGCCAACGCACAGGAAATATATCAAGACGCGACGAAATGCCTTTGAGAAACATCCAAGAAGTAGAACTCTTCGACGTATGGGGTATAGATTTCATGGGACCATTCCCACCATCTTTAGGAAACAAGTATATCTTAGTTGCAGTAGACTACGTGTCTAAATGGATTGAAGCGATAGCTGCACCCACAAACGACACTAGAGTAGTGATTAAATTATTTAAAAATTATATATTCCCCAGATTTGGAACACCCCGTTTAGTTATAAGTGATGGAGGATCTCACTTCATATCAAGAATATTTGATAAGCTTTTAAGCAAGTATGGAGTTAAGCATAGAGTAGCAACACCATATCACCCACAGACTAGTGGCCAAGTGGAAGTATCTAATAGGGAGATTAAACAAATTTTAGAAAAAACTGTCTCTGTATCCAGAAAAGATTGGTCGCAAAAGCTTCAAGAGGCTTTATGGGCCTACAGAACCGCTTTCAAAACCCCTATAGGAACAACCCCCTACCAACTAGTCTATGGAAAATCTTGTCATTTACCTTTTGAGTTAGAGCATAAGGCCTATTGGGCCATTAAAACTTTGAATTTGGATTACCTAACTGCTGGTGAGAAACGTATCCTTGACATCCACAAATTGGAAGAACTCAGACAGCAAGCCTACGAGAATGCCATAATGTACAAAGAAAGAACAAAAGCTTGGCACGACAAAAGAATCGTAAGAAAAGACTTCAACTTAGGCGACCCTGTTCTCCTGTTCAATTCTAGGCTACGACTCTTCCCAGGAAAGCTCCGTTCAAGATGGACTGGCCCCTTCAAAGTATCAAAAATTCTGAGGTCTGGAGCCGTTGAAATAAAAAACGAGACATGTAAACCATTCATCGTCAATGGACAAAGACTGAAGCTCTACGAAGGAGGAGACATTCCAATAACCTACTCCAGCCACACTCTAAGTGATCCACCAATCCCGACAAGAGATGTATAAGTTCCAGTCGTCAAGCTAACGACGTTAAACAAGCGCTGCATGGGAGGCAACCCATGATTTTCTTACCTTATTTACTCTTTCTACATTTTGTTTTATTTTATTTCTTGTTATATTTTTGTCAGGACTAATGTTTAAAATGTTTGTGTTTTACAGGACTTTCTTCCTAACTCTGTGCAGAATGCAGAACTTTGACGACATGCATGTGACTTTCAGGAATGACGCCCAGAGAGAGCGTTACTTTGTCCACTTCAGACGTCCTATGGCACCTACGAGGTACCCAGATCAGGCTTGCATGGAGGCTTTAGGCATTGAGCCTAGTGTCAGATTCTTATGCCACCAGCTTCAATGGGACCAGTTCGACGACCTGAACAACACCTATAGGAACCTCACTTTGGAGTTCCTCAGCTCGTTTTCTTATGACCCCTGGGCCGGACCAGATGGATGTGCTATTTTCAGGTTATTTGGGACTGAGTACTCCTTCACTCATAAGGAGTTTGGTGATTTATTAGGTTTTCAGACGACCCCTGATGCTATTCCTGAGACACCTATGGGATACTTTCTGAGTAGGGAAGTGGAGAAGTTCTGGAGTGATATCTCTGGTGGAGGGAGTCAGGATCCTTCCACCCAGTTCTCACATGTTATCCACAACCCTGCATTGAGGTATTTTCAGATGATCATATCACACTCTTTCTTTGGATTGCCAGATGCTGAGACCTTGCTTAGTGAGGAGGAGATCTTTCTACTGTTTTGTACGACCCAGTCACGTCCTGTGGCATGTGGGAACTTTCTGCTGAAAGGTCTTAGCAGTATTGCCAGGTCATCAGTAGGTATTATTCATGTGGGAGGTATTGTTACCCAGATTGCTGCTGCTTTAGGCCTTTCGCGTAAGTTGTTACATCTCAGGGTTTTCTGTGAATACACCACCATGGACGTTGATTTCTGCCTAGACAGAGGGTTGATAAGGAGAGCCTCTGAAAACCCCAACCAGTTCAGATTGTTGATCGACAACGAGGCTGTTCATTACTTTTTGCTGCCTGATCTGATGATGACCAGTGTTCATGACCCAGCTAATTGGAGATATGCTTTGGAGGGTTATGGAGAGACTATTGAGGAGCCTAGATCGCCTCCTATTGCTGAGTACACCCCTACACCTCCGTCTCCCCAAATCACTGTATTATCTAATAATTTGTCTTTGCAGCCACCCGATTTATACACCCAGGTTGTTGAGCTCCGCAGAGAGACTGCCAAGCTCAAGCAGGAGGTAGCTGATCTTGCTTTGCAGATTGAGGTATCTGATCTCACTCATGCTACTGAGGCAGACTCTTTATACCAGGAGATCGGAGAGCTTCGTCGCGAGATCGCTGAGCTTCGTGGATCCAGCCAGGCAGAGGAGCCAGCTGATTGATCATATTGCCCTGACTTACTACTCTATTATTTACTATTCAGTATTTCTGCGTTTTCTTTACTTTTTAGCATATCTGGACACATTTCGTATTTTCGCATTTCCTATATTTCCTATGTACTTTGATTATATATATATATATATATATATATATATATATATATATGATGTGTGTTTTTATTTTTCCTTTTATATATATATATCCAATAATAATGTTATTTTTCTTAATATTTGATTTTTATTCCCACAAAAATTGTGCAAGTCCCGTGTTGAAGAAGAAAGCAAATGAGAACGCTATCGGGACCCCCGAGACGCAAAAGGTAAGAGAGGCCCATTCCAAAATTCAAAATTTTGGCCCAGGTCCGAAAATGACCTTATGGCGCCCGCCATAGCCTTATGGCGCCCGCCACGGCGTCCTGGTAAATACGGGGGAGAACTACATCTTCCACCATTTTTGAACCTCTAAACTCCCAAAACCCATTTTTCTCCTTTTCCAAAACTCCATTAAAACTCACAAAAGCTCCCACATTTATTTAATACCCACTATCCATTAACCCTTTCAAACTTCCATTTGAAATTCCACCAATTAAATTCCATAAAAATCTCACCTTTACCAACTTATATTTAAACCCATCTTCACTATCTTCAAATCAATTCAAGGAGCAAGCTATGGAGTTCGAAGGATATATTTTGCGAGAAGGAAAACCCGGGGATAGGCAGAGGAGGAATATTCAAAGGCTTCAAGGTCGAGAAATTCTCTCGACGAGGTACGTGGACGACAACTGTCTGTATACCTTGGGTATTTATCATAGTGTTTATCATTTACTTGATTTTTTGGGACTGCACTCTATTTTTGAAAACCAAGAACCAACCTTTGAGAAACTGACAGTTGAGTTTTTAAGTTCTTTGATCTACACTGTCCACCCTAACACTGCTAGCACAGTCGGTACTGTCCAATTTAGAATGTTTGGAATAGAATATAAGTACAGTACCGACGAACTAACAAGTCTGTTAGGGATTCCTCTTTGGGAAGGTGCCATTTGTGAAACCCCTTTGGATGACGGATGGTCGGTCGATGCATTTTCTTTTTGGCAGAGATTGTCAAATAATTTAATAACTTCTTTTGAAGGAATTCTTGCATCGACCATCCACAACCCGGCCATCAGAGTTTTTAGATACCTGTTGGCATGTACTATTTTTTGCCGGGATAATCCAAA
Source organism: Lathyrus tuberosus (assembly GCA_022829125.1). Classification (NCBI taxonomy): domain Eukaryota; kingdom Viridiplantae; phylum Streptophyta; class Magnoliopsida; order Fabales; family Fabaceae; genus Lathyrus; species Lathyrus tuberosus. Next base: position 15,111,984 of record JALAZF010000018.1, read on the forward strand.
TAAGGTTAATGCTAAAGAGCTTCAGTTTTTACAAGGAAGTCTCACTAATAGAAGAATCAATCCGGTCCCGTTTATGCTTTCTCACATGTCTGTTACTATTAATAAAGCAGGACCGATTGTTTTTGGAGGACTGATTACGTCTATTGCTCGGGCCCTTAACTTGAACAATAAGATAGCCACACTAGAGCCCTTAACTCCTCGCACAATCAACCTAAAATTTCTAAAAGATATGAAATTATGCCGAGCGAGAAGAGAGGGTGGTTTTGTATTGATGATCCATGGTGTAGCTATCCCATCTGTTGCCTTGCCCTGCAGTAGACGTACCGATGTACGTAATGAAAGGAACTGGACCTATGATTTAAATGCTCCACCTGTTCTAGGTCCACTTCCTCCTAATATTCCTGATACGGAGGGACACGACACTGACGAAGAATTTGAGCGGAGAGATCAGTCTCCCATACCTCATGTGTCCCCCCATCATCCTTCACCACCGCACACCGCACCCTCTTCCTCTAACCCTTTTGCAGGTTCAGTCCCTGGATCCTATGTCACTGAGGAGATGTGGCGTGACCTTATGGCTAGAGAAGAAAGGCGAGATGACCTTCTCTCTACCATTCAGCAACAACTGACGGATAATATGAGCTTCATGGAAGAATCACGGCGGAGGACAGATCGATCCTTCGAGTCCGTTTCTCACACCTTGCTTGCGATAGCAAACGAGCAATCCCGTCAGCAAGACTTCAACCGCCGGCATTACGAGCTTATGGAGGCTACTCAAGGTTCCGTTCTAGGTAACCTTCGACAGGTCAGAGATGCCCAGGCGGCCTTATCAGCCCGATTGGATCGGAGAGACCAGCATCGTAGCAGATCCCGTCGTCCCAGGCATTCCCAGCAGGACGACGAGGGCACCAGTGGTCCACATCAGTAGTTTTACAGGTTACTCTCCTTATCTTATTTCGAAACATTGGGGACAATGTTCGATTTAAGTGTGGGAGGGGATTTTATTGCTTTCTATTTCCATTTTTAGTTAGTTGTTTATTTCTTGTTTTTGTCTATGTCTTTTTCTAGAAAATGCATGAGTCTGACGAGTCACCAGTACAGTGTATCCCTAGTGCACCCTCATTTTTCCACATTTCTTTAGCCCTACAAAAAAAAAAAAAAAATTTTGCAAAAAGAAAACATTGTTGTTCTATACGTTTTTTGGGCTTTAAGACAGGTTTGGATTAGGATGTGGTGACTTAGGTGAACTTTTTGAAACATTAGTATCGTTTTAGCACCGTAGACTTCACGAATATAGGAATCATTCCAAAACCCCATGTACCATGGCCTTAATTATCATTTCCAAATTTGTCCTAAGTAGTTTATTTCAGCAGTCAGCTCCGGCCTAAGCATGTTCTACGTAGGGGATCGATGAACATAAGTGAATGATCCCGTAAAATAAATAAAGAATAAGGCAAACTCCGGATAGATGACCCTCACAAGGTCGTTTAACCCAAAAAGTTGAATTGTTGCCACACAAAAAAATATAATTTTAGCTCACCCATTGTTAGTTGGTTCAGAGGTATCTGGCGCTGAACTCGGTAGGGCAGATTACGATCCGATCCCCCACAACTGCATTTGGGTTAAATAAAAGGGTTTACACAGTCTTATGTGCCAGAAACCCTATGTTTTGGATCAGAATCACTAACAGGTCACTCTACTATGAAACATGTACGGATAACGGGCTTAATGTGATTGCGCCTGAATGAAAAGGACCCAAAAAAGAGATGAAGAGGTAGGCCTAGTTATTGTGGGATGGTACGGTTGATTAATATAAGAATGAAGTTTATGTCCGCCTCTGCGGATAAGTGTCATTACGATACCCTTGGTTCACTTAGTACCTGTCACTGCATCCTGACTTGAACCTAGAAGCCCTTTTTGCCCGAATCACGTGTCAGCACTAGTTTTCTTACTTTGAGCTTTAAATGTTTTGCTTGAGGACAAGCAAAGGTCTAAGTGTGGGAGAATTTGATGACACTGAATTTCACCGTATTTTTGACTCCGATTTCGCATGCATTCTTAGTCTTTTAATGTCATTTTATTATGTTATTATTATGTTTTTCTTTGTTTTCAGGTTTTTAGTCTAATCAGAGCCCCGAGCGAGAAAAGGAGCGAAAAGGAAGTCGAAATGAGCTAAAATAGAGAAAATCAGCATTTTACACTTATGGCATCCACTATGGCGGCCGCCACAGGGTCTTCCATGACGTGGCCATGTCTCAAACTCCTCCCAACTGTTTTTCCCCACGATCTCCAACTGCCCAAGCAAGTTTACACTCATGGTGGGCGCCATGGTGTTGTGGCGGGCGCCACAAGAGCAAAACAAGTTCCCGCCCAAATTCAAATGCTAGGGGCATCCTTGTCTTTTCCACATGTTTCCTTGCCTATAAATAGGACTTTAGATTTTCGTTTTTCTTCATCCAAGCTTAGTTGTTCATAAGCATATATCAGTGTAATAGTGGTAATCGCTTCACATCGAGGTGTTACTACATTCGAGAGATCGAGTCTGTAAGAGCCTGTGAGATTGAGTCTTGGAGCACTCTGGAAGGAAGTTAATCCTGCCGCCATTTTACTTTCAGTTCGCATTTTATTCAACCACTCCGATTGGAGCAGGTTTTTATTACTTTACCTTTTGTCAACTTTATTTCTTGCACTGTCTTTTAATTTCATTTACTTTCCGCACTCGCATTACTTTCGTTTACTTTCCGCACTCGCACTACTTTCGTTTACTTTCCGCACTCGCATTACTTTCATTTACTTTCCGCACTCGCACTACTTTCATTTACTTTCCGCACTCGCACTACTTTCATTTACTTTCCGCACTCGCACTTAAATACCTTTTTTTTAATGAAAAATCTAAAAATGAACTTTTACTTTACCATGTCTGGCTAATTTTATAAAGGTTAGAATGTGAAGATCATAACCGAACCGATAATCTGTACAATTGTTGGTGGAAACACTTAAGGGCTATTTTAACTTTCAATATAAGTTTTCCTGTTCTTAAATTCCGTTGGGTAAGATCGAAAGCCGTCCAACGCCTATCTAAACTTAATTGTTTTTAAACCATTTCAAAAACAGCGAAAGCGCTTTGTTTAGTTTATTAGGAGTTTTTAATTTAAAAGGAAAAGAGATTTTAAAACCATTTTCGGACGCGTTAAGAAGTTCAAAGTCTGGTTCGTAAGGACCTCTTTTTTTTAGAAAATCCAGGTTAAAATACTTTTCAACTTGGTCAAGATACTATATTTCTTAAAAATAGGTTTACTACTCTAACGCAATGCGCGCCTTTTTATCCGTGACAATAAGAGGGTTTGATTAGGGGGTACAACTCGGTTCTGAATACGCGAAAGCGACAGTTCCTGTCAAATTAGTTCTTTTCAAAGTAGAAAACATTGCCCGTAAGTAGTTCTATTAGCAAGTACTTGGATTATCAATTGGTTGTGTGAATTGCATTCGAACCTGTCTTTATCAATTAATTTTAATTACTTTATTTACTACCGTGCACTCTTCAAAACTACTATTTTCAATCACCTTAGATACACACCTTAACAATAGATAGCGATAGATTGACACTTGGTCTCTGTGGATACGATAATCCTTTATATTACTCTGACGCGTTCGTACACTTGCGAAAAAAAACACGCATCACTCCCAAACCCTAATACATGATTGAATATACCCTATGACACCCATGGAACATGTCCATCAAGTTTGATTTAGGTCAAGGACATGATTTCCTGAAGAATTGCACAGTTTGGAATTCATCTGATAAAAAGTCAACTGTGCACAAAAGTCAACTTTGACTTTTTGAGATTTTTCACCAAAATGGATTTTTAACCCTAAAATGATGTTAATGTATGATTTGAATCATCATTCATCAAGAAAAATCAAGAAAAGTGAGATAACTTGTAAAAGGGGTAACCATAAAACTTAGAAATTTTTCTAAGTTAAAAATAAAGTGGCAAAGGTACCAACTTTGGAGGACCATAACTCCTAAACCACAAGGCCATTTTTTCTCATCCAAAGATGGATTTGTAGCCCTCATTATCACCTACAAAAACTTCAACTACAAGTCATTCCAATTCATTAAGGATTTTGAGTTATGGAGTGATCAAAGTGGCTGAAAAGTGAAAATGTCACTTTTTCCAACACTTAGTGAAATTTTCACTAAGTCAGAATTCTGCTTCACTTTTTGCCAAATGTAGGGGGATTTTTCACTTGGAATCAAAAGAGATCAAAACCAAACTTGTTCAAACAGTTGTTGTATCATATAAGAGCTTTCCAAAAGGGCCAAGAACATTGCCAAGTTCGACCTACATCATGAGATACAACATTGGCAAGTTGCCTTGCTGAAATCTGTCAAAGCAAGGCAGAATTTGCATTTTGGCTCGATTTGCCAAAATCAGCCAATTGCAATTGCTCCAATCCACTTGGACACCTCAGAGGATTGAATCCAAAGGGGACAATCACTGAGCCAAGCCTCAAAGGTCCAAGGAACAAAGAATAGCATGTTGAACCTAGAATGGCCAAAATAGGGACAAGACTTCAAATTTGGAATGAGGCATTCAATGAAACCATCAAGGTGGCATGGACTAAGCCATTCTCATCTGAAATCAGTCAAGACTTATCCAAGACCAAGGGGACCAAAGCTTTGTTCCCTAACCTCTAGTCAATGGCTAGAGGAGACTTTCATTTCCATTGGCCAACATTGAGGAAACCTACTTACCAGCTGCCATGTACTATTAATTGCAAAACAAACTTGCTCTACTATAAATAGAGTTCAATTGTGGTCAGTTTAAGTACACCAAAGCCATCTAACAGATGCTTTCCTCAAAATCTCTTTCTCTTGGCAAAAATGCCTTTCTTAGCAAGGTAGCTATCGGGTTTTGAGTTTGAGAGCAATTCTGCACAAACCAATCACTCACACACCTCACATACATCACATATGAGCTGATCAAACACTCACATAACATCTGAAACATCAATTTCACAAAATCACTTGCCATCCACACAAGTTTGAAGTGAAGTTACAGCTGAGATGCCATAAACTGATCCAGTCCATTTCAATTCAATCCAAGTGTTCAAACACACTCCATATGGTGTAGGGAAGCTGTCCAGATCATCACAACTTGTCTGTAACACCTCCAACTCAAAATCACATCTGCTCTTGCTGTCACGACTTGGAGGTAAGCCTAAACTTGGTCATCTCTCAATCTATGCATATTTCCTCGCACAATAATTTGGCCATATGTTCATAATCATGCATGGAATGTTTTCCCTCAATTAATTGCATTGTTTGAATCGTGTATCAAAAATCCTAGCCTTCATGCAGAAATTAGGGTTCTTGAGGTTTCTTCGTGATTTCTTGTTGTATGTTTAATTTAAATGAAATTAAAGTACATAGACATGATCGTGAGGTTGAGGCGAGCATAATGATACGTGGATTGCATGATATGATTACGTATTCAGTGAGATTGGATGGAAAATGCAAATCTGGGCAAACTGAAAAACGCGCGTGTTCTTGGTGTTGTTCTTGGCCCCATTTTCATATATTTGAATATTTGAATTTTGTGATTTTTGTTTAATTGATTCAAAAATTAATTTCTCTCTGAGTTTTAATGATTTTGAGTTGATTCTTTTTTTTATAATTCACAAAAATGTTAAAATATTTTATTTTATCAAAAAATCCCAAAAAATATTATTTATTTCATATAATTGATATTTTTGTAAAGAATTAATATTTTAATTGTTTTTGGCATTTTAAATATTTTTTCTACATTGATTTTGCAACTTTTAATGCTTTCTAATTATTTTGTAGGTCAATACTTAATTTTTGAAGCATTAATCCAATATCACAATTTGTTTTCCATGTGTTAAACAATTTTTGATCATTTTAATTGAATTTTTATTCAATTAAATACCTTTTTGAAAACAAATTAGGGTTTTGGATTAATTTAACCCTCATAAATCATTTTCAAAACACTTTGGGCCTCTATTAGAGTGTAAGACCCAATCCTTTTTTGACCAAATCATTTTTGGGCCTCACTTATTGTATAAGTGCCGATACCGTCAAAAAACCAACGGCGCGATCGTCGCCTTTTCAAAAAGACATCTGGGCCTCTCCTCGAGCTATAAGACCCATTCAAAACTTTTGGGCCTCTATTAGAGTGTAAGACCCAATCCCCCTTTTAACCAAAACATTTTGGGCCTCACTTATTGTATAAGTCCCTCTGCGTTAAAAGAAAACCTCGGCGCGATCGCCATTTTTAAACGAAAAATCATTTGGGCCTACCCTCGTGTTATAAGCCCCACTCTTTTTCCTTTAAACCTTTTTGGGCCTCTTGAGAGAGTGTAAGACCCATCCCTTTGTACAGAAAACCATTTTTGGGCCACAGTCACTTGTATAAGTCCCGCTGTACAAATTCAAACAGTGCGCTCACTGATAAAACTCTGGGCATCTCCTTGAGCTATAAGCCCCAAATCTTTCTTTTTCAAAGCACTTTCTCCTCTGATTTTGAATATACTGTTGTTTTCAATCTTTCTTTGTTGAACAACTAACCAAACAGCATGGAAGCTCTACAACCGAGTAAGTGGTTATCGCTTTCATTTACGGCTTTCATATTATAAACTGTATTGTGGGGCTGCTCACTGTAAGTCTCCTTTCATAAGCTCATATCTACTGTGTAATAATAGTATAGATATTTTGAGTTCCCCCGGCAACTACGTTTAGAACTAGGTGACGCCGTTTCATTTATTCGTAGAAATAGACGCCTAGATCCCCAATAGGAGCACCAGATACAGTCTTCTCTTCGGCTGTCCTCCTTAGGAATCGTCAAGAAATTCTATCCCCCAGAGATGAATTATTCTCGGTGAAACTTCTCTTGAATTTCTTCAAACCGCCGAACGGTTCGGACTCTCTCTAAAAGTTAAAGTCACTGGATAGTAAACCTCGCACGTTTACCAGTGGTTTTAACTCTAAAAGAGTTTTCCTGAACTTTTCTTTGGTTTGGGACCCACGGGCTTCTTAAAAGCATCGGCCTCCTCTTGGGCATCATACAAGGACCCACAGGTTTCCTAAAAGCAACCCCGCCTCCTCTTGGGCATTATTCAAGGACCCTACGGATTCTTAGAAGTATTCACAGCCTCCTCTTAGGCTTCGTATAATGATCTCTTCCTCCGAGAATGATAGCCTCCTCTTGGGCTTCGTACAAGGACCCATCGGCTTCTTAAAAGTTCCCAGCCTCCTCTTGGGCTTCGTACAAATTGTCCCGACGACCTCCTAGAGGTATAGGAACAGAACCTAGTCATCCTCATATAACAGTCCTTTCATAGAGTCTACTACTGTTTCTCAAAGCATAGTACCAAAGATAAAACTCTAGACACGGACAGTCTAACTTCCTTGAGTCTCAAAGACATTCTCAAGCACCCTTCGTTAAATAGGAAGGAAACCCGCAGACTCGGACAGTCTCAATACCCTTTGGATTTCCCGTTTCCTCAAAGAGAAGGAAATACCCCTGATCCTCAAATTAAATCCCTGAGTACAGTGTTGCTTATATAAGAACTGATTTTCTCTTTTAAATCAGTATATTGGATCCGTCACTCAACTGAAACAGTTACAATAGCCTCCATCTCGGGCTTCGTACGAGATACCAAAATTCTCCCTAGTGGAGTCAAAACAACCTTTTTGCCTCTCTCTCAGGCTTTGTATGAGACACAAAAGATTCCCTCGTTGAGTCAATCACCCCTTTTTGCCTCCATCTCGGGCCTCATATGAGATATAAATCCCTTAAGCAAGAGTCGAACTCTTTTCTAGCCTCCTCTTGGGCTTTGTATAACGATATGCCCCACTGGGTCAAAAACCTTTAGCCTCTCTCTCGGGCTTTGTACGAGACACAAAATAGCCTCCTCTTAGGCTTTGTATAATGATTTTCCTAGCGGAAATTAGCCTCCTCTTAGGCTTTGTATAAGAAAACCACTGGTTGATCCAATCGACCTTTTAGCATCAAAGCTGTGCCTCGTTCGCAGTACACAAACATCAACAACTCCTTTCCCTTCATCTAATCGCTGTAAGCGGCAAGCCTCTGGATCATCTATATCCATGCCACTGTCCCTCTTTTAGCATAAGAAATTCCTAAGGAAAGATGGCATTGCTCTACACTGAGTTAAAGTCTTCTCCTTTAGGATAAAACCCTTTCTTCGGAAATTATGGCATTGCTCGGATCCGCGTATCCCAGTTAAAGTAATTCTCCTTCCCCCTCTTTAGAGATGACAAATTCTCTCTAAATTCGAGGTCTTTCGCTTCACGTCTTGGGCTTTGAACAAGACACAAATAGACCTTTTAGCTTCACATCTTGGGCTTTGAACAAGATACAAATCACCTTTCGCTTCACGTCTTAGGCTTTGAACAAGACACCAAAAACCAATTTCCTCCCATAGAATAGGAGGAACTACGAACGCTCTGATTTCCCTGTTTCGGTAAACGGGAATACGTAGGCATAAGATCAAAAGAAAAGATCTTAGCGAGCGCAATCAACAAAAAACCCAAATCCCATATCCCCATCAATCAAAAGCAGTATTTCAAAAACATCAGTCCTAACATCCTAATCCTTATTCCCCGCCAGAAACCCTTTGCCTAGGAAAAAAGAAAGAAATAACCGTATTGGCGAAATACGAATAACCAGTACAAAGGCCCCCCCCACATTGATAGCATCCGTAACCTAACAGACCGCTGTTTAAACTCAGTATGCAAGCAGGGTTAATTGGAGACATCTATTTCCCTTCCTTATTCAGCTCACAATAGGATAAAAAATGAATCGACCTGTAGTTTTAAGCTCAACCGCAGAGAGCGACCATCGCTTAAAAACCACGTCCAAAATCGCTCGCTACAGGTTGGTTACGCCTAGGGAAGGTATTAGCACCCTAAACGTCCGTAGTACTCTACGGGAACCTCTTGCTAAGTTATGTTGTACTATGTTTGCTAAAGGTTCTATGCTAAAGGTTTGAAACCCTAGGGGTTAGTATCTAAGTATACTCGACAAGGCCTCGCACCTTGCGCCTACGTATCCTCGGGTATAGAATCAGAGTATGCGTAGTTCTACTTCTACTGAATGATTGACTGTGGTCAATATTCAGAGGGGAAATGAGTGTGACCTCATTGTAGAGTATAAGAACTCTCTAAGTCTAGTTATAATGGTCCTATGTTATATTTTAAAGTTAAAGAGGGAAAGTGAGTATTCATTAGGATGAATATCACCAAGAGTGTAAGAACTCTCTCCTAAGGCTAGTTATGATTCGATGACTCTGATGAGGCCAAGAAATAAGGTTTAGCTCTTATGAGGCTACTAAGGTAAGATGGGGGCCATGACTTTAAGAGTCAACATTAATCACCTTCCTTTGGAATGGGGATAATAACAGTTGTAGGATATGATAACAAGAGATATTAATAAAGATGAATAACAACAATAGCATGAGTATGGCAAGAAGCATTTCATAATAAAGCATGGATAAAGTGGATATGATCATTATAGAGGCATGTAAACGAAGATAAATCAATATGTTTCAATCTTAAGGAAGACAAACATAAGGAACACTCACAAGATAAAGAGGCATGATATTAATCAAAGATGATATTTAAAGAAGAACAAAATTCACATCAAAGTCAAATATATGATAAGTCAAACATGGATGAATTAGTTCAAGACTTAAACAAATAATAGTGAATAACACTCATGATGCTCATAAATAATGCTAACAATCACCCAATTAAGAAATAATTAAGAAACAATTTCAACTTGAATAATTAAGAAATAATTAGAAATAAATCACATATTAATTATTAAGCTTAAATAGACAAGCAACAATTAAGAAATAATTCACATATTAATTATATAGACAATTAACAATTAAGAAATAAATCACATATTGTCACTCCCGAAAGATTCGCATCCAACGGTACAAACGCGAGAGTGGCGCAGAAAACACAGAGTCGCCAACAATGTGTATTTATCCCGAGAGAGGGAAAGGAAACACTGCATAAACCTAAAGAGAAAGGGGGAAAGACATGGTCGTCGCAACCATAGTCAGGGTTCGGGAGTCGGTTATGGAAGGGGAAGGTGTTAGCACCCCACGCATCCATTGTACTCGATGGGATCCACGCTTGTTGTCTAAACGGAGGAGGAGCTGTCCTACTATCTATGGCTGAACAAAAGGAAACGGGGATGGGGGTGACTAAGACGGACTCGGTAGGACATATTCGATGCCCTAGGCCTACGAACTCCCTCAGTACAATGGGAAAGTCAGAGTCAACGTAGTTCGGACGGGAACTGTGGGGGAAGGTTGCTCGCCAAGACAACCGCTATCTTGTGCCTACATATCCTCAATCGAACGAGAGAGAGGAATCAGAGCTAATGTAGTTCGTGGGTACGACCAAGAATGGGTAAGTGTTTTTTACGTGAGCGACGAGCTCTTTTCTGAAAATGAAATTTGAAACCCAACAATCCCGAAGGACAAAAAGATTTGAATTTGTTTTGGTGTTTTTTAGACAGAAGTGTTTTTTTAAGTTAGTTCATAACTTGCATTGCACCAAAGTCTAGGGCACAGGGACAAATACTTAACGAATCGACCCAAGACAGGACGCCCGCTAAGCACTCTAGAAATATGAGAGGAAGCCCCTCATTTCTCATTCCCCACGCTTAAGGCTCGTGCGCAATACACTTTATCTTTATTAAGTGTTTTCAAGAAGTTTTGAGATGAGAAGAGAGAAGACCTAAAGGAAACTCTAAAGGGAAACTAAGAGTCCTAATGTTATCATGCATGGGAGACCTATGGTTAGTGAGGCTTAGGAGGAATGACTACCTAAAACCTAATGCTAATCCTACTCCAAGCTTAATCAAAAATTAAGTTGGACTAGGTAGCTCTAAAGGGAGAGAATCCAAGACTTAAACAAGTCTTGAGATTCATGGGAGGAAGAGAGTGAAAGAGAAGAATGAGAAAGAGAAGGGTGAGATAAGAAACAAGATAGGGCAGCAAGCACATCATATCAAGTATATCCAACTCACACCAATAAACAAGTCTCAAAGATCATGCAACACATCTCAAGTAAGCATGCAAAGGTAATCATGAAAGAATGCAAGCATACTTATATGAAATGCACAATTAAGCACCAATGAACTTCATGTAAAGATGAAATGAGAAAAATAAGATGAATATGAAAGCAAGTCAGAACCAAGATCATACCATCATCAACAATTCTCATGTGCAAGAAAAGATCAAAAACATGAAACATTATGCACCAAAGAAAGTCCATAAAAGGAAACTCAAAGTCCAAACACTTAGCACATGCCAAACATGATTCATAAATTGCAAAAATAAGTCTCAAAGGACCTCAACCAGGGGTAAACATCATACCAAAAGCTCATACAAATAATCATAAAGAAATTCAATCAATTAGGCATGGCAAATCAATTATTGTTAAGAGAAGCCATATGATGATCATGCAAAATTCACTTAAACACAAATAATCAAACATATATCAAATGACATTCAAAAATTGTGAAATCAGAACCCAAATGACCTAAGTCAGAGACTAACAACATGTCAAAAGATCACACCAAAATTCAAAGTTTAAGTACCTCAAACAATTAGGCAAAGATCACATAGGAACCATGAATCAATATGCAAAGGAGAGGGACTAAAATGCAATATGCAAAGATTTTAAAAATATGGGAAAAATATTTTTAAGGACCTCAAGATGTCCCATGAAATATACAAAAAGAATGGGATGCAAATCATACACAAATGATGAGAAAAAAAATCAACAAGGCAAGGTGTGCACAATTGAAGCAATTCACAAAGAAATTAAACAAACAATTAATTCAAAGGCACAAAATAAAATAAAAATGGAAAATAAAATTTTTCAAAATTTTATAAAATGCCAAAGATGATCCATGATTTTTTTTGTAATTTTTTGATGCATAAAAATATTTTTAAAAATTAAAAATGAAAATGCAACAATTAAAATAAAATAAAAGGAAATAAAAGCCAGGGGGTGCAAACAGCAAAGGAAACACGTTCAATACATCAAATGGGCTGAACAGGGGGTGGGGATAGCAGGCCCAAGTCAAATGATCCATCAGCGCAAGTCAACAATCCCATACAAAACCCAGTCAATCATCTTGACCCACACACACCATCAGATTAATCACACGCTCCATAATCAGTCAAACAAACCAAAGGTACCCAAGATGAAAGGCCAGGATTAAAAGGCACACAATAATAAACATAAGCATGCACACACCAAGATCATTCTGGACAAAATAAAATTCACGTGAGCAACACATGGCATTTTAATGCGTTGGCAATTTAATATCCTTCAGATCAATCCAACGCGCACAAACAAATCATCAGATCAAAGATTAAACAAAGTGTGTGGCTCAGATCTGTGGCACATGATAACTAGCATGGATCAATAACACGCAATCAATAAAATAAAAGCAGGTTTTAAAAGACGTGGCCCAACGTGAACCACCAGATCTGGACCATCAACGGCTGTGATTGCATCTTTAACCTCCATCCCTCAGGCGACCTGCAAATGAACCAGGTGCCGGAGCCCTAGCTCCGGTCACCTTCTCCGGCGAGCACCAAACCAAAATTCTCCAGAAATCACACATGAGTACATCATTCCACTCATATTTTCACAAGGATTCAGAATATGCAATTCATTTCATCAAACAATAAACACACAAGCCAAATCGAAGAAAAGAAGTTTGGATCTAAAAACTTCAGATCCAAAATACAACCATAATTCACGTTCAAATTCACAACAAATCATACCAGAATCATCAGCAAGTCACGAGGAACAAAATACACACCATAAAAACAAGTTATGAGATCATGAAATCCAACTCACCTGAAACTTGAAACTAGCAAAAATACTCCTAGAAACCCAGTGTAAGAGTGCAGATCTTCCTCTTTTAAGCTCTATTTGCAAAATAAATGCAAATAGAGGCTTGAATCAGGCTGGATCTTGGATTTTGAAAGTGAGCACCTCAAATTCGTATATGGTGAAAACCTTGCTTAGAGCTTCAAATGATGGTTGATTCTTGTTCTATGGAGTGTGTAGATCAAGAATATGAAGAAAAATCTTCAGAAACCCTTGAGAGGAGAGAGTTTCGAAGGAGAGAAAGTGTGAGTGAAAAATGGAATTCTGAGCAAATGAGGGTGCATGAGGGTGAAATGAACGTGTGATCCTTCTTAAATAGACTTGGTTAGACCTCTGGGCATGATTAGGGTTTCTTAATTCCTTGTTAAGGCTAATGGAAGTAATTTGCAAAAATGCAAGTTGTGATGCACCTCTTAATCCACACGTGCCAAGGTCATGAAATCAGCATGATTCACTCACATTTCACTTGCTGATCACAATGGAATTGAAATTGGGCCTTGTGGATGCTTGATTTATGAGATTTGATCCATCTTGCAAAAATGCATTTTGTGAAATAAGTGAGAAACATGGCGCGTATCCACTTGATCCAAGGGTTAAAAAATGATCCTCATGGAGTGTACTTGAATATGGAAATGTGACTTGAAGCATTAGAGGTCATTACAAGTCATTTTGAGCCAAAATGCAAAAGGTGGAAAAATGGATACATGTGAAAACCTTAAAAAACACCTTGCCTTCTTTTGATCATAAATTGAGAACCACAAATGGTATGGAGACAATCTAGTACTTTTTGGAAATGGGAGAGAAAGATCTTCAACTTTCATGTTTGAGGAAAATTCATTTGGAGCTTCTTTGATGATGAAAAGTCAAGTTGAATGTGGTGGAAAAACTGCCAAAAAATGGAAAGTTTCAAATTATAGGTCATTTCCATATTTAGTAACTTTTGCACAAACTCTTGATTCTTGATGAATAATGCCATCCATGCTATTCCTTGACCAAATAAAGGTACATGGACTTGGGAAACGTGATTTGAACCCTTGAAAACCCATGGTTGACTTTCCTTTTGAACTGTTGACTTTTGCTTACTTCACAAGTAACTGATCCACTGAACATCTTCCACAATGAACCACTAGCCAAGCCTTCCTCTACGAGTGTTTGTGATCAAATGGAAACCATGAGAGCATGCTTGAATCCACAAAGCCCTCCAATAAGTCCTTTGAACCCAAGAACCCTAATTGGTCCCTCTGGTTAGGAGGGAAAGATTCACTTGAAATCATTTTGCCATTCTTGATCTTATGAAGATATGATGACCTATCAAACCACCTTGAGGCTTGAGACTCCTTTGAGATGAACCAAGTACCTTGATCCCATGCTAAGAACAATTGCTATGCACAAATGCTAATGCAAGAAATGCAAAGAAACATAAGCCAGTTAGCTAAAAACAAGAAGGCAAATTTTGGGGTGTTACAGCTGCCCCTATTCAATCATCTTGGTTCTGAAGGTATGATAGCAACGACTGTCATGTGTTCAAAGGATTCACGGAGATTGAATACCAAAAGAAACCTGAAATTTGCAGTCCTCAAAGGAGAGACGACTCCACTGGGGAACAAACAATAAATGCTGCACTGTCACAACACGGACGAGTGTTAGCTATGCTGGGGATAAACACGGACGGGTGTCAAGGAATCAAAGATATCAGATACGGACGGGTATCGAAAAGATACACGGACGGGTGTAAAAAGGTTTCAATACGGACGGGTATCGAAAAGGTACACGGACGGGTGTAAAGGGATTCAATACGGACGGGTATCGAAAAGGTACACTGACGGGTGTAAAGGGATTCAATACGGACGAGTATCCAAAAGGTACACGGACGGGTGCAAATGAGTTTCAATACGAACGGGTATCGAAAAGGTACACAGGCGGGTGTAAAATGGTTTCAATATAGACGGGTATCGAAAAGGTACATGGACGGGTGTAAAAAGGTTTCAATACGGACGGGTATCGAAAAGGTACACGGACGGGTGTAAAAAGGTTTCAATACGGACGGGTATCGAAAAGTACACGGACGGGTGTATAGAGGATCAATACGGACGAGTACCGAAAGGTACACGGACGGGTGTATAAAGGATCAATATGGACGGGTATCGAAAGGTACACGGACGGGTGTATAAAGGATCAATACGGACGGGTATCGAAAGGTACACGGACGGGTGTATAAAGAATCAATACGGACGGGTATCGAAAGGTACACGGACGGGTGTATAAAGGATCAATACAGACGGGTATCGAAAGGTACACGGACGGGTGTATAAAGGAACAATACGAACGGGTATCGAAAAGATACACAGACGGGTGTAAAAAGGTTCAATACGGACGGGTATTGAAAGGTACACGGACGGGTGTATAAAGGATCAATACGGACGGGTATCGAAAGGTACACGGACGGGTGTATAAAGGAACAATACGGGCGGGTATCGAAAGGTACACGGACGGGTGTATAGAGGATCAATACGGACGGGTACCGAAAGGTACACGGACGGGTGTATAAAGGATCAATACGGACGGGTATCGAAAGGTACACGAACGGGTGTATAAAGGATCAATATGGACGGGTATCGAAAGGTACACAGACGGGTGTATAAAGGATCAATACGGACGGGTATCGAAAGGTACACGGACGGGTGTATAAAGGATCAATACGGACGGGTATCGAAAGGTACACAGACGGGTGTATAAAGGATCAATACGGACGGGTATCAAAAGATACACGGACGGGTGTAAAGAGGTTCAATACGGACGGGTATCAAAAAATACACGGACGGGTGTATAAAGGGTTCAATACGGACGGGTATTGAAAAGATACACGGACGGATGTAAAAATGGTTAAATTTACTGGGGATTGGCCTTATTGGGGATTAAAATGATGAACTGAACACGGACGAGCGTTATCAACAGGTCAATACGGACGGGTATTGAAATCAAAGGTTCAAACACGGACGGGTGTTATCAACAGGTCAATACGGACGGGTATTGAAATCAAAGGTTCAAACACGGACGGGTGTTATCAACAGGTCAATACGGACGGGTATTGAAATCAAAGGTTCAAACACGGACGGGTGTTATCAACAGGTCAATATGGACGGGTATTGAAATCAAAGGTTCAAACACGGACGGGTGTTGTCAACAGGTCAATACGGACGGGTATCGAAACCAAAGGTTCAAACACGGACGTGTTTCGAAGGAAACACGGATGGGTGTCAAGGTAAAAACTTTGAGGGGATAAACCAAAGGACCACCTGGACGAAGGGGTAAAAATACAATCCTGGAAAAACACTCTGCCGTGGGACTGTCAAATATTGCTTTGAATGACTAAACCCAACACTTGTGGAATAAAGTCGAATGATATCTCCTGAAATCCGGCTTTCCTGACGAAGGAAAACTCAAACCTGGCTTATGCTTCGGATGCATATGTTTGAATTTTGCCGTAATGCTCCACACGAAGTGGAAATGCTACGCATTTAGGAGGATGCCATGTAAACAATGCTTATGCAATGCAAAAGACCGTCCCAGCGAAATAAACGCTTAGAACAGAAGCAACTCCACCAAGGACGACAAACTATATTGTCATCAAACCAAAGAAAACATGTTGAGGAAAACTTCACCCTGCTGGGGAAGATCACAATCACCAATTCTGCTGGAGATGGACGAAACTCTGAGAGAATACCCACTCTGTTGGGGATGGAAATGAATACTGAAGATGGAAACTCCTCCGTCGGGGATCACCAAATGCTTCAGCACTTGGATTTGACGCTTGCCAAAAACGATTAGACTTAAGACCTGCTGGGGATACCAATCACCACCAGACTCTGCTTGGGGATGTCGGTGGGCTTAATCTGCTGCTAGGGAAATAACTTTACCCTCACTCTGCTGGGGATTAGATCAAACCGTTGTCGGTGAGACTATACTTTCTAACCAACTGAGGAAAGTAGACCCCAAGACTCTGTGGGGATAATAACATCTTTGTCCACGAATCTCCTGCTGGAGATACAACAACATTAACCTTAGAGCAATCAACTTCTGAATGCTTGCTGGGAATAATAATCCAAACACAACTTCGGCTGGGTATACAATCCTCTGTACTCCTGCTGAGGGGGACGATCCTCTTATATCCTGCTGAGGGGGACGATCCTCATCGACACATCTTCTTGGAAAATAGTAGTTGTCAACATCCACTCTGCTAGGGGGTAAACACATGTTTCCTGACTAGCTGAGGAAAAAACGACTGCCCCATACTCTGTGGGGAAACACCGTCTTTGATCAAAGAATATGCTCCATCAATCTCTTGCAGAAGAGGCTATAGAAATGACAGTTTATGGCTACCTGCTGAGTAAAGATGAGCCAAATCACAACTCTGGCTAGGGGTAAACCTCTTATATCCTGCTGAGGGGGACGATCCTCAAGACTCCGCTTGGGGAATTACTTCTTTATACTCTGTTGAGGAGGACGATCCTCGATACTCTGACTGGGAAGAGTAATAAACTGCTGAGGATAATCAGACTTCAAAGTTGAAGAGAGCAAAGCTCTACTGGGGAGGTACCAATGAAGATTAGATTTTGAATTACTTGAGATGACTAGATCTGACCATTGAGGAAGAGAACACTCTGACTCATCGTCTTCTTGACGATATTCTATCGTCTTACCTTACTGAGAGTGAGGATTCCATCTGTACTGCTAGAGATAAGAAACCTTAATAAAAGCCCTTTTTCGAACATAGGACAATTCTCTACTTGAGGAAGAATAACAATTCCCACACCTTGCTGGAAAAAGATACCCTCTGGCTCTTTGCTGGAGGGAAAAGACTCCAAAAGTCCCACACTGGGAACAACTCAGTGCTTCAAGTTTCTGCATATTGATTGTCAAGAGCGAAACACAGTTCCTTTAACTCTCCACCTTGCCCCAGACCACAGGGTCTACTTGAAGCAATCATCTTAAGAGGATTTTACAGAAAACCTGGCGTTCAACAATGCCCCAGGGTCTTCAAACTCTTAGAGATGTATCCAGTCTGGACATAATTGTCCCATACTTCATGATTCATGAAGTAAACCACCTCGAGAGGGTTCGTAATGACCTGAAATATTCTGCCACAGTATTCTGAACCTTGCAGAGGTGCTATTGATTGACTGTGTTCTGAAGGGAAAAACTTCTCGTGCCCTTGAAGTGACCTGCCCCAGTACAAGCCTTGCAGTACATTTGTCTCTGACCGACTAGTCTTCGAGAGATTTACCGAATCTCGACGTGATTGCCCCAGTTTACACGCTTGTGGAGAGATTTATCGGATCTCGACATAATTGCCCCAGTTCGAAGAAATTTTCTCAACATGAATGCCCCATGGTTGATTGTACTCTGAAAAGACCTTCTCAACTTGAATGCCCCAGCTTGGATACATTTTGAAGAGATTTCCCGGTGTGATTGTCCCAGATTGGTTACCTCTCAACACAAATAGCTGGGAACACCTTTTTTCCACATAATCTTTCAGCAACATGTCCTCTGGAATCTCAGGCACCTCAACTTGGCCAGTTTAAGCTTCTCGACTGATGTTCATAGTGTAAGCTTGTTTGATGTCAAACAAATGTATGTAAGCAAAAAATATTTATTCTGAGAATGATTATTCAAATGCAACACATATGTTAATCTTGAAGTCCTTATTGAAAATATGTCACACAACCGAGTTACGACACTCATTTTTGAAAGGAAAGCAATACGCACATGCAACACCAACAAAAATCTTATTAGCACAACTCATGGGAGTCAGGAACGCTATCTCGTTGAAGTACGCCTTCAGACTAAACCCTGTTTCAATTAGGACTTTTAAGGGTTGTAGCGTGGCCTGGTTCGCGGTTTGAGAAAAAGGATTTATGGCTCAAAGTGTATTGGTACCCACCCACTCTTCATGATATTCTCCAGTCCTATGTTCAGCTAATTTGACACAAACGCTCGTCTCTCAAAAGGTTTCCCGATTTCTAGGGAATCCATGCAACTGGTGATTTGACACCTGACGAGGTTTTGGACTAACAGTTGCCCCTTTTTGTCTTTTGTGTCTACAGTCACACGACTTTGTTCTTATCGAGGATTTTCTTTGTAATCCTTTTGGCTTTTCGCTTTCTCATTCTTTTGCTTTTTGTTCCCTAATTTTTGCCTGGACTGACTCTTTTGAGTTTTCAATTTTGAAGTCCAGCGGGATGCCTTAACTTTTGCCTAAGTCACTTACTTTCAAGTTTTTCGACTTAGCAGGCTTTTTCTTTTTCTCTTTTTTCTCTTTTTTTTTGAACAAGTCGTGTGACACCATTTTGCCTGACTTGCTTGAAATGGTTGTGATCGTTTCACTCTTCGGTTGGTGAGGAGTAACCATTGTGGTTCTACACCTCTTAACCTCTTGATAGTGGAATGGAAGGTAATGGATCCTCAGATGTACACTCCTTCTGAAAGTTGAACACTTGGTCAAACTAACTGACGCCTACCCTGCCCCTGGGTTAAAATTGAGGGTTTTTCGTTTTCAGAAAGAACTCCTACTACTAGGCTCAAAGTAGGGGTGATCGTATCCGAACCAATCCAAAAGCAAAACCGCAAATCGAACCAATCCAAACCGAAAACCGCAAAAACCGCATTTGGTTTGGATGATTTTGGATGATATTTTTAATGAACCGCGCGGTTCGGTTCGGTTTGCGGTTTTTGTTCCACACAACCGAACCGATCCGAACCGAACCGCATATTAACCTTAACTTCCTAATTTCTAATATTATATTTTCATATTAATAACTAAAGTACCATTTTCCATATTAATATTTCCAATTTATAATATTATATTAATATTGCATTTCAAATGGGATAGAATTTGGTTTTTCATTTATTTTTGTACTGTGTTTGGCTAAGCATTGCTTTGTATGATTGTTCTGTTTAGGAAATTATATGATTAGTTTCTTAGTTTTATAATTTCATAATCAAGAAGTCTATAAACCGCAACCACCGAACCGATTCTAACCACATTGGTTTGCTTTGGTTTGGTTTGGATGAATTTTTAAAAATCAACCGAACCAAACCGAACCGCATGCATTCTTATCTCGCAGTTAGGATGATTTTTATGCTCAAAACCGAACTAAACCGCACCGCGAACACCCCTAGCTCAAAGGGGTTGACAAAGGTCTATCTCCTTATCTCCCCAGTGTTTGTGAATTGGAAACAATGCCTGTACATCCTTAACAGGGTTTTATCCAAAAGCGTACCATTAGAAATCTGCGTTCTTATTTCGTCATCCTCCCTCCAAGAGTCTAGGCAAGAAAGATAGTATTGCAGTGCATACAAGCATTTAAAATGAGTGAACATGAATGGAATTCTTCAAGAAAAACATACTCATTGCATTAAAATCATCATTCAAACACAAAAAAGTTTTTACATGCAGACAATGTTTAAACAAACAAAGGAAAGCTACATATGAAAATGCAGTAAAGGAAGCTGATGATTGCCATTGTTGAGGAGACTTGACTCCGCCTGGACTTATTGCTTCTGATGACGCTCTTGCAATCTGGTGCTTACTCTGCCAAAGAAGCTTCAATCCAAAGGGGTACCATCTGGCGTGATGACCTTTGAGTCGATCAAGTCTTGCACCTTGTGCTGGAATACATTACAATTATCAATTGTATGCCAAACGTTCCCGAGTGGAACTCGCACCTAGCATTCATGTCATAATCTGGAGGAATAGGGTACAGTACCGACATGGTACTCCTTGTTTGAATCAGAGAGTTCTTAAGCAGACGAGCAAACAACTGACTATAAGGGATAGGAATAGGATCAAATATCCTCTTGGGCTTTCTTGGTCTCGGTTGCCCCTGCTGCTGATAATTCTGCTGTCGATGCTGATTTGGGCGCCTCACCTGCGCTTGCACTTTCCTTTCCACATTTGGATGAGGCACGAACAAAGGTTGCTGACGTAGAGCTTCTACAACAAAAGGTTGTGGAGAAAGTCCATGACATGAGGTGGAACCTGCAAAGAGGGGAGGAGTCTCTACTTCCTTTGCAACAATTGGGGTAAAATCACCTTGTATGCTCACGCCGCCCGACGTGAATTCAATTGCCCCTGCATCAATCAAATCCTGGACTTGGTGCTGAAAGGCCCTACATTTCTCCACAGTATGCCCTGGTGCCCCAGAATGGAAATCACAATGGGCTCTTGCATTGTAGCCTGGTGGGGGATTACCAACAAGAGGAGCCAAATTCCTTTTCTGTACCAGTTGCAACTTAAGGAGATGTTGCAATAGCTGAGAATTTGGCATAGGGAGCGGATGAAAAACTCTTTCAGACTGCATCGGTCTTTGTGCACACTTTTTATTCTTGGGCTTCTCTTGGGAGACAAGACCTGGCTGCTGTTGGGAAAGTTCTGGAACCTTGGGTTGTGGAGGGGATTCACGAGGCAATCCATGATCTAGCGAAGACCCCAAAGAGATGGGAGGATTATGGACTTCTGTTGCAGAAGCGAGCACATGACTATTTTCTTTCTTTAACACTGTTTTCAAAATTTCCATGACCAAACCTATCTGAGTCTTCATCTGATTGACTTCCTCTCTTAGCACTTTCTGGTCTTGCATGAGAGTTTTCATATTCCCCATAAATTGCCCCATCTGGCCTCACATTTCCCTCAACTCAGCTTGAATTTGCTCCATGATCAACTCTTGAATGGCCTGAGGAGTTAAGTCTACAATTCTGAAGAAAAACAGGCCAGAACAAGAATAACCAGCCTTGAACACCTGTTATGCACATGAGTATGGTTATGCAAATGCAAATGCAAACATGTATGAACATTATCAAGGCGATCTATCCCTTGATTCCAGTTTTAACAACAGAAGAGAACTGAATTCCTGATCATATAAAGAGAATAAGCATCTGTTACAACACAAGTCTGAATAATCATAAACAAAGACCCCGACCAACAAGCCTGGCGGTGATCCCGGAAATACAAAGAAAACAACACCAAGGAAACTAAGGCATGTCATCGAGACTCAGCCGTGCTAGAATTCCCCATTCGTCATTCTTTTTGCACCAATTATTCACTTCCTTGAGAAGCTTCTTGGTATTAGGATACTCTGGTCTCTGAATCAACTCCTGAATCAAAAGATCCCTCCTGTGCAAGATCCCTGTTAAATAACGACTATGCAATTCCCAATCATCTTCTCCAGAAGATCCACCTGAACTTGGACCTTCGCCTTTGGCTTTTTTCACTTCGGCTTGGATCTTCAGCTGTTCCATATCTTCCATGGTTTCCTTGAGCTTTTCCTCAATTGCTCTCCTCTCAAAGATCCCTGATAAAATCTCCTTATCCTTTTTCCGAAGCTTTGTCTTCAAACCTTCAATCTGCTCCAGATACTTGTCCTCTTTCAACCTGTTGGCAGTAATTGCTGTATTCCGACAATCACGGAACTGTGAATTCTTGACATAGCATAAGCCAACTCTTTCTTTTTGGACGAAAGGACCTTGCTAACACCTTTCAACGCTTGAGCCACTTTCTCTCTGGCTGTGGCTTCTTTAGACAATTCTTTCTCCTTCACGGCCAAAAGTTCTGATTTCAACCTGGCAACATGGATAGCTTCGCCTTTTTCGTGCTTCAACTGACCAACCTCTCTGCTCAGCTCACGATTCTCCCCTCGGAGTTTCTCTTTCTCAGCCCATAACTTATCATACTTCTCTATATCAACAGTCGTGGGAGCCTCGATCATCAAAGGATACAAAGGTGGTTCCACCGGGAAAGGAAGAAGCTCCTCTTCTGCTCTTTTCTTAATCCACTCTTCATAGGAAGGAAAAGCCCGGTTATTACATTTCCCGAATGAAGTTTTTCCCTTCTTGGTCACCTGCTTCCAAGCATTCACAATCTTCCTTATCATTTCTTGATCCCCAGTACCATTGAAGAATAAGGACTCTTTGATATCTCGCTCTTCAGGTGGACCTCTCAAAGGATAACTGTAATACCCCAAATTTTGACCACTTAGATTTCCCATCATTGTGAAAATCATCATCACAATATGGATGAACCATCATGCTTCATCAGTCTCCCCAAAGATGGGTGAGCATCCAATACAATCAAAATTAGGGTTTCAAGCCCTCTCTGAGCTTTAGACAAAGGATCAATCAAGAAATGACTTGATCTTCAACTTGTCTAATCTCTTAAACATCCCCAATGGATAAAAAAGGACTCCCACTTCAAGGATTAAGCACAAAGCTGCTCCCTTCTAGGTGGATCAAGTCTCCAGATCGACAGTGTCACCAAATTAGGGTTTTGATCACCCAGGGCCTCCAGATGAAAAATTTCATCTGGGCACAAGCCATTGATCCAAAACATAACCTAATATATTTCATGAAACCTCATGAACCCATGCATCAAGTCAATTTTACCTCAAGGGATGCATTCATCAAAAATCAGGAATTAGGGTTTCTTGACCTAATTCACCCCTAAGTTGACTTTTGGGACAAACCATGAGCCAAGACCTCAAGACATGGTTTGAGGGTCTCCAACATACCATATTGATCCATTTGGAACAATGGATTAATCCAAGAAGTTTGAGCAACAAGTCTCAATTTCATCTGCACCACAATTAGGGTTTTAAGAGAAAAGTCAACTGTAACTTTGACTTTTGACCAGGACATGCTCCCAAACCCTAATACATGATTGAATATACCCTATGACACCCATGGAACATGTGCATCAAGTTTGATTTAGGTCAAGGACATGATTTCCTGAAGAATTGCACAGTTTGGAATTCATCTGATAAAAAGTCAACTGTGCACAAAAGTCAACTTTGACTTTTTGAGATTTTTCACCAAAATGGATTTTTAACCCTAAAATGATGTTAATGTATGATTTGAATCATCATTCATCAAGAAAAATCAAGAAAAGTGAGATAACTTGTAAAAGGGGTAACCATAAAAACTTAGAAATTTTTCTAAGTTAAAAATAAAGTGGCAAAGGTACCAACTTTGGAGGACCATAACTCCTAAACCACAAGGCCATTTTTTCTCATCCAAAGATGGATTTGTAGCCCTCATTATCACCTACAAAAACTTCAACTACAAGTCATTCCAATTCATTAAGGATTTTGAGTTATGGAGTGATCAAAGTGGCTGAAAAGTGAAAAAGTCACTTTTTCCAACACTTAGTGAAATTTTCACTAAGTCAGATTTTGCCTCACTTTTTGCCAAATGTAGGGGGATTTTTCACTTGGAATCAAAAGAGATCAAAACCAAACTTGTTCAAACAGTTGTTGTATCATGTAAGAGCTTTCCAAAATGGCCAAGAACATTGCCAAATTCAACTTACACCATGAGATACAACATTGCCAAGTTGCCTTGCTGAAATCTGTCAAGGCAAGGCAGAATTTGCAACTTTGGTCGATTTGCCAAAATCAGCCAAATTCAGTTGCTCCTATCCACTTGGACACCTCAGAGGATTGAATCTAAAGGGGACAATCACTGAGCCAAGCCTCCAAAGTCCATGGAACAAGAAATAGCATGTTGAACCTAGAATGGCCAAAATAGGGACAAGACTTCAAATTTGGAATGAGGCATTCAATGGAACCATCAAGGTGGCATGGACTGAGCCATTCTCATCTGAAATCAGTCAAGACTTATCCAAGACCAAGGGAACCAAAGCTCTGTGCCCTAACCTCTAGTCAATGGCTAGAGGAGACTTGGATTTTCATTTGCCAACATTGGCCAAACCTACTTACCGGCTGCCATACACTATTCCTTGCAAAACAAACTTGCTCTACTATAAATAGAGCTCAATTGTGGTCTGTTTGAGTACACCAAAGCCATCTAACAGATGCTTTCCTCAAAATCTCTTCTTTCACTCCAATTTTGCATTCTAAGGCAAGTCACTATCGGGTTTTGAGTTTGAGAGCAATTCCAATCAAACCAATCACTCACACACCTCACATACATCACATATGAGCTGATCAAACACTTAGATTACTTCTGAAACACCAATTTCACAAAATCACCAGCTGGTTGCTCAAGGTTTTAACCAAAGTGCAGTTGAGGTACCACAAAATGATCCACCCAATTTCAATCAAGTCCAACCATCCAAACACAATCCATAGGGTGTAGGGAAGCTGTTCAGATCATCACAACTCATCTGTAACACCTCCAGATCAAAAATCACTTTGAACTTGCTGTCACGACTTGGAGGTAAGCACATACTTGGTCATCTCTCAATCTATGCATATTTCCTCGCACAATAATTTGGCCATATGTTCATAATCATGCATGGAATGTTTTCCCTCAATTAATTGCATTGTTTGAATCGTATATCAAAAATCCTAGCCTTCATGCATAAATTAGGGTTCTTGAGGTTTCTTCGTGATTTATTGTTATATGTTTAATTTAAATGAAATTAAAGTACATAGACATGATCGTGAGGTTGAGACGAGCATAATGATATGTGGATTGCATGATATAATCAAGTATTCATGGAGATTGGATGGAAAATGCAAATCTGAGAATCCAAGAACACGCGCGTGTTCTTCAGCTTGTTCTTGGCGCCATTTTTAGAAATTCAAATATTTGAATTTTGTGATTTTGTTTAATTGATTCAAAAATTAATTTCTCTCTGAGTTTTAATGATTTTGAGTTGATTCTTTTTTTAATAATTCACAAAAATGTTAAAATATTTTATTTTCCCAAAAAATCCCAAAAATATTATTTATTTCATATAATTGATATTTTTGTAAAGAATTAATATTTTGATTGTTTTTGGCATTTTAAATATTTTTTCTACATTGATTTTGCAACTTTTGATGCTTTCTAATTATTTTGTAGGTCAATACTTAATTTTAGAAGCATTAATCCAAGGTCACAATTTGTTTTCCATGTGTTAAACAATTTTTGATCATTTTAATTGAATTTTTATTCAATTAAATACATTTTGAAAACAAATTAGGGTTTTGGATTAATTCAACCCTCATAAATCATTTTCAAAAAACTCTTTGGGCCTCTTGAGAGAGTGTAAGACCCATCCCCCCTTGTACAAAAACTTTTTTGGGCCTCACTCATTGTATAAGTCCCTCTGTACAAGTAAACGGCACGATCGCCGCCCGTTTAAAAATAAAAATCATCTGGGCCTCTCCTTGAGCTATAAGACCCATTCAAAACACTTTGGGCCTCTATTAGAGTGTAAGACTCAATCCCCCTTTTAACCAAAACATTTTGGGCCTCACTTATTGTATAAGTCCCTTTGCGTTAAAAGAAAACCTCGGCGCGATCGCCATTTTAAACGAAAAAATCATTTGGGCCTACCCTCGTGTTATAAGCCCCACTCTTTTTCTTTAAACCTTTTTGGGCCTCTTGAAAGAGTGTAAGACCCATCCCTTTGTACAGAAAACCTTTTTGGGCCTCAGTCACTTGTATAAGTCCCTCTGTACAAATTCAACAGTGCGCTCACTGATAAAACCCTGGGCCTCTCCTTGAGCTGTAAGCCTCAAATCTTTCTTTTTCAAAGCACTTTATCCTTTGATTTTGAATATACTGTTGTTTTCAATCTTTCTTTGTTGAACAACTAACCAAACAGCATGGAAGCACTCCAACCGAGTAAGTGGTTATCGCTTTCATTTATTGCTTTCATATATATATAAACTGTATTGTGGGGCTGCTCACTGTAAGTCTCCTTTCATAAACTCATATCTACTGTGTAATAATAGTATAGATATTTCGAGTTTCCCCGGCTACTACGTCTAGAACTAGGTGACGCCGTTTCATTTATTCGTAGAAATAGACGCCTAGATCCCCAATAGGAGCACCAGATATAGTATTCTCTTCAGCTGTCCTCCTTAGGAATCGTCAAGAAGCTCTACTCCCCAAGATGAATGTATTCTCTGTGAATGGCATCTTTGAGTTTCTTCTAAATTCTCGAACTTTCCTGACTTGATCTATTCCTTGTGGATAGCTTGCTTTGAATGTCTCGGGGTTTGGGTACCCACTACGGTCATAATCTTGGACCTTAACTAAGGAACCCTCTTTAAAAGCTAAAAGTCGCTGGATAGTAAACCTCGCACGTTTACCAGTGGTTCTTATCTTTAAAAGAGTTATCTCTCCTAATGGAAAGGAGATGATAGACCCACGGGCTTCTTAAAAGCATCGGCCTCCACTTGGGCATCGTACAAGGACCCGTCGGCTTCTTAAAAGTTTCCAGCCTCCTCTTGGGCTTCGTACAAATTGTCCCGACGACCTCCTAGAGGTATAGGAACAGAACTTAGTCATCTCCATAGAACAGTCCTTTCATAGAGTCTACTACTGTTTCTCAAAGCATAGTACAAAAGATAAAACTCTAGACACGGACAGTCTAACTTCCTTGAGTCTCAAAAGACATTCTCAAGTGACCCTTTCGCTAAATAGGAAGGAAACCCGCAGACTCGGACAGTCTCAACACCCTTTGGATTTCCCGCTTCCTCAAAGAAAATGAAACAACCCCGATCCTCAGATCTAACCCGAGTACAGTGATGCTCATATAGGAACTGATTTTCTCTTTCAAAATCAGTATACTGGACCTGTCACTTAACTGACATAGCCTCCTCTTGGGCTTTGTACAATGACTCTCCCCAGCGGAGTCAAACAACGCTTTAGCCTCCATCTCGGGCTTTGTACGAGATACAGAGACTCTCTTGTTGAGTCAAAACTTTTAGCCTCCATCTTGGGCTTCGTACGAGATACAAAAACACTCTCTTGTTGAGTATAAGAGACTCCCTCGTTG
Source organism: Lathyrus tuberosus (assembly GCA_022829125.1). Lineage (NCBI taxonomy): Eukaryota > Viridiplantae > Streptophyta > Magnoliopsida > Fabales > Fabaceae > Lathyrus > Lathyrus tuberosus. Next base: position 15,139,742 of record JALAZF010000018.1, read on the forward strand.
AGTCAAACAAACAACAACCTCCATCTCGGGCTTCGTAGGAGACACAAAGACTCCATCGCCGGGTCATAAACTTTTAGCCTCTCTCTCGGGCTTTGTACGAGACACAAAATAGCCCCCTCTTAGGCTTTGTATAATGATTTTCCTAGCGGAAATTAGCCTCCTCTTAGGCTTTGTATAAGAAAACCACTGGTTTATCCAATCAACCTTTTAGCACTAAAGATGTGCCTCGTTCACAGTACACAAACATCAACAACTCCTTTCCCTTCATCTAATCGCTGTAAGCGACAATCCTCTGGATTATTTACATCTATGCCACTGTCCCTCTTTTAGCATGAGAAATTCCTAAGGAAAGATGGCATTTCTCTACACTGAGTTAAAGTCTTCTCCTTCAGGTTAAAACCCTTTCTTCGGAAATTATGGCATTGCTCGGATCCGCGTATCCCAGTTAAAGTAATTCTCCTTCTCCCCTCTTTAGAGATGACAAATTCTCTCTAAAGCCGAGACCTTTCAGCTTCACATCTTGGGCTTTGAACAAGATACAAATCACCTTTACGCTTCACGTCTTGGGCTTTGAACAAGACACCAAAACACCCATTTCCTCCCATAGAATAGGAGGAACTACGAACGCTCTGATTTCCCTGTTTCGGTAAACGGGAATACGTAGGCATAAGATCGAAAGAAAAGATCTTAGCGAGCGCAATCAACAAAAAACCCAAATCCCATATATCCATCAATCAAAAGCAGTATTTCAAAAGCATCAGTCCTAACATCCTAATCCTTGTTCCCCGCCAGAAACCTTCTGCCTAGATAAAAAGAAAGAAAACCGTATTGGCGAAAATACAAATAACCAGTACAAAGGCCCCCCCCCCCCACATTGATAGCATTCGTAAACTAACATACCGCTGTTTAAACTCAGTATGCAAAGCAGGGTTAATTGGAGACACCTATTTCCCTTCCTTATTCAGCTCACAATAGGATAAAAAATGAATCGACCTGTAGTTTTAAGCTCAACCGCAGAGAGCGACCAACGCTTAAGAACCGCGTCTAAAATCGCTCGGTACAGAAAAGTGGCGCCAACCGTGGGGCTATTTCATTCTTTCTTAAACGTTTAAGGTGAAAACCTTGGACAAACCTTTTTTCTCTTCACTTGTGTGAATGCCACAGATTGGGGCTTCCGCCGGGGAACCCATTTTCTGTCAGGAACTTAGGATTCTTAGCTGTAAAGGTCTAGGATGGTTAGGACAAATATATATACTGCTTTTCCTAAATGCTATACGTGTTTATTTTTCTGCTAATGGGAATGCGGGTGATGCCGTATGTGGAAAGATTGAGTATACACCTAGAAAAGCCAACCCTTTCGTAGTGCGGAAACTATCGGAAATAGTTGTTACGCGATACTACCCTCATTTGAGGCTGGTGATCTATTCTCGGTGAATGGCACTTACTCTAAGATTGCTCTACAACTCGCTGGCGATCCGCTTGTTGTTTTGCTTTCCTGGGAGGAGCTGATGATAATGAGTACAGGTACAAAAATCACCCTAGTATAAACCTTTGGGGATGGGTAGAGCCTTGACTTCATGACAACGACCCTCTGACCCCATGTTTTTTCTATGTTTTTGTGTGCTGCATTCATGCATTCATTTAATAAAACATTAAAACATTCAAAAAACTTCTCTTCTAGTCTCTCTATTTTTCAAGTTAAACTAAGACTGTGATTGCAAATATCAGAGAAAAAGATTGCATTAATGGATTTCGGTAGAAGGAGAACTCACCAGTATACCTTCAAGGTTCCAAAGCTAGAGGATTTGAGAAAGTTAGCGAGGATGATCGTTAACCCAGAGGCTTTCAGAGCCAAGCACGGTGGTTTGCTACCACTGTTAAGAGTCCATGTGATTAAGGGGATCATGGACGCGCTCATTCAGTTTTACGATCCGGTTTATCACTGTTTCACATTCCCGGATTACCAGCTATCACCAATACTGGAGGAGTATTCTCATCTGACTGATTTACATATCACTGATCGAGCTCCATTTTCTGGACTGGAAGAAATTCCAAAGAATCAGACTATTACAATAGCAATTCATTTGGACGAGTCTGAGGTCAGGACTCACATGACCACTAAGGGTGGCATCCAAGGTTTACCAGCCCAGTTCTTGACAAAGAAAGCTCTATACTTTGCTAGTATAGGGAACGAGACTGCTTTTGAAAGCATCTTTGTCTTGCTCACCTACGGGTTAGTTTTGTTTCCCAACATTAATAACTTCATCGATATCAACGCTATTAAGGTTTTTCTCATTGGAAACCCTGTGCCGACTTTGCTCGCAGATGCGTATCATTCTGTACACTTGGGGAATTTGTACAGTGGAGGGGAGATCACATGCTGTGTACCTTTGCTTTATAAATGGTTTAACTCGCACTTACCCAAGTCTGCTGCTTTTTGGGATTGCAAGAGTGTCTTACGTTGGTCGCAGAAGATCATGTCTCTCACCAATTCCGATATAGATTGGTGTAATAGGATTTATGAGGGAATCAGAATCATTGACCGTTGTGGAAACTTCCCCAGCGTACCCCTCATAGGAACTAAAGGAGGAATCAATTATCATCCGATATTAGTTCTTCATCAATTTGGATACCCGATGAGACACATCCCACTAGGTGTTCATCTGGAAGGTCTTTTCTTCAAGGAAGGAGAAAGTGACAGAGCACTAAAGATGGAAATAGTGCAAGCTTGGAAACAGGTTCATAAGAAAGGACGAGAGTCTCTGGGAAAACCGGACTGTGTCTCGGTGGAGCCTTATCTCCATTGGGTACAAACTAGAGCTCTCAAGCTAAAGATGCCTTATCCTCGTTACGAAATTCTTCCACCGAGGGAAACTGTCATGTACTTCATGACGGAGACTGAAAAGCTTCAGGTTACTCTCAACAAAGTTCAAAAGGAAAGAAGATCTTGGAAGAACAAGTACCGCACCCTCGACGTAGAGTGTATCCAAATACAGCAACTACTAAAAGAGAAAGATGCTCTGATTGAAATTTTGGAGCAGCATGCTGTAGAGAATCAAGATGACCAAAGGAATTTGCTCGCTCCTTTCACCTAGCAAAGGAATGACAACCCGACAACGGCCCAAGCGCCCCGGTCAAAGAAGAGGACTCGGGACCCATTAGTTTAGGTTTCTGTTTCTGCACCTTGTAATCTACTGTATTTCCATTTCTGTAATCCTTTGGAATTCAATAAAAAGGGGTTTCCCCACTGTTTGATATTTGCAATCTAATTGTCAAAGTTTATTTTGATTAAACCAAAAAAACAACAATTAATATAATCATTGCATTCATCATTCTCACATCGCGTATTCTTCTTACCTACGAATCTCACGTTTGTGTCTCGATTCTAGAGTCAAACTGTCTCATTCGTATAATACTCGGGCCAATCGTCAGAAAAAGATGGATGATCTTGAGGAAGAAAACAGAGAGTTGAAAGAATAGATCGACACTCTGAGAGAGGATATGAGAAAGCTTCGTAACGACATGCAAGCCATGGCAGAAGCTCAGCTACAAAGAACTATGATCTCAGAGATCACCCCAACGCCCATCATAGAAAAGTATGATCCTAGGTATCAGATGCCGAAAGATCGTCCTTGGGGCATGCCTGTTAACTATATCCCGGAAGGATATGTTCCGCCGATCACTGAAGATCAGGGAATCGCAACAGAAGCCGCTGGGCCTGAAGGTTACAAACTTCGGGAAAGCGAAGATGCCAGGGGCATACTCAAGACTCCTGAAGGTTACAAACGTCGGGAGGCGCCAAGACTTACTGCCGTAGTCACGATACCACCCCCTGTGGTGCACACTGTCCCGGAAGGACAGATTCCACAGACACCTTCTGGTAAGAAGGAAACTATGTTTGACAGAATGGATGAATTCCAGGAGCAGTTCTTGGAAATGCAAAAAGAGCTGCAAGCCATTCGCGGTCAGGATCTATTTGGAAAGGACGCCGCAGACCTCTGCTTGGTCCCAAATGTGAAAGTCCCGCACAAGTTCCAAGTGCCCGACTTTGAAAAATACAAGGGTAACTCTTGCCCTCAGAGCCATCTGGTGATGTACGCTCGGCGGATGTCAGCTCAGACGGAGAATCAGGACCTACTGATTCACTACTTCCAGGATAGTTTAACCGGTGCCGCACTCAAATGGTACATGGGTTTAAACCGTACTACGATCAGTACATTCAGAGATCTTGGTACTGCCTTCGTCCAACAATACAAGTACAATTTGGACATGGCACCCGACAGAGATCAACTCAGATCGATGTCACAAAAGGACAAGGAAACTTTTAAGGAATATGCTCAAAGGTGGCGTGAAATTGCCGCTCAAATTTGTCCACCTCTTGAGGAAAAAGAGATGACAAAGATCTTCTTAAAGAACTTAAGCTCATTTTACTATGACCGAATGATTGCCAGTGCACCCAGTGATTTCACCGAAATGGTCGGCATGGGTGTACGTCTTGAGGAAGCCGTCCGAGAAGGACGTTTGGTAAAAGACACTGGATCAACGAGCGGTACTAAAAAATATGGTAGTGCTCTCCCTAAGAAAAAAGAGCAAGATATTGGGAATATCTCTCTCGAAAAGCAAAGGCGACGTTATCAGCCAGTAGCAGCTGTTACTCCTGCTATCGGCCCCGCGCCTGTTCCTATGTATCAACCTCAGGTTGCGCAGAGCCAACCTGACCAACAAAGGACACAACAGCCTCTTCAGCAGGCTCGTCCTCCATATAACAACAACCATACAACACGGACACCAGGATTTGATCCTATACCCGTAACGTACGCAGAGCTGTTTCTGTTACTGCTGGCTAAGGGGCACATCCAGACTAAGTCTCCCCTTTCAGTTCCGGAAAATCTGCCTTTTTGGTTTAAAGCGGATCAAACATGCCCTTATCATCAAGGAGGTTCAGGGCATAGCATTGAGACTTGTCTTAATTTCAAATCCGACGTGCAAAAGCTTGTTAGGAGCAGGCTCTTATCTTTCAAAGATACGAATCCTAATGTTCTCACGAACCCGCTGCCTCAACATGAGAAAGCTGCAGTCAATCTGATTGAGAAAGAGACTAACAATGTCTATCAAATTCACGATGTACTCTTATTGGGGACCAATCTGGTCAAGATGCATTGTAGACAGAGTGGATATGGCCATGTGCCACCTCATAATTATCACCAGTGTGATATCTGCTCTAAAGACAACCAGGGATGTTCTGTGGTGCAAGCAGCTCTACAGGAGCAAATGGATCTTGGATGGATCCAAGAGCACCGAGTTTGTGGAGTTAACATGGTTTACACGAATTCCAACGTCATTCAAAACCACGACATCCGTGCGATGAATGTCAACTTGGTGGCGATGCACTCAAGGCAAAGCCAGTATCATAATCTGCCGCGGCACGATTACAGTTCCTGTCTGATTTGCTCGGTAAACAAACAGGGATGCTCTTTCATACAAGAGGCCCTCCAGCGTCAGATGGATCTTGGATGGATCCAAGACTACCATGATAGGAACTCCTATCAAATCAACATGGTTCAGATCTTTGACATTCGCGTGATGAATACCAACCTGGTAGAGTTACATGCTAAACAGGTCCGACTTGGATTCTTAATATCACATGACTATCAAAGCTGTAAAGCGGGTTGCGAAAATGATCGAGGTTGTACCCTTGTCCAGGAGGCACTTCAGCACTTGTTAAATCCCTGGTGGATGCCAATCTACATGGACGAAGATACTCAGCAGATTAGTATCAATAACAGGAATCCTACTCGTCGTCAAAGTCAGGATGTCCGATCAATGGAAGATAACCTAGTGAGGTTACATTGTATTCAAAGTGGGCATGGCCAGGTGCCACCACACAACTATGACAGTTGCAGTGTCTGTTCGGAAAGTAACCAAGGATGTTACTTTGTAAGAGCAGCTCTTCAGGGACAGGTCGATCATGGAGAAATCCGTCCATATCCAGGTTCAGGACCATCATTTGGTCGCCGAACTACCTTGCCGAGCAAGTTGAGGATGTTGTCACGATCTCTGGTCATCACAGGACCAGGGATGTTTTTGCCATCATCCCTCTACTTGACGAATCTAAAGTTCCCAACCAGGAACGGATTGAGGTTACTTATGATGGTCAGAAAAATCAGAAGGTTCCCATAGTCATCTATTTACCGGGGCCACTACCGTATGAATCAGCTAAGGCAATCCCTTACAAATACGGTGCAACAATAATCGAGAATGGAAAGGAAATTCCATTACCCTCCGTGGTGAATATTACAGACATCAGTCGTGTGACACGGAGCGGTCGAATCTTCAACCGAGGGGTTGGAGAATCCAACAAAGGAAAGGAACTTCAGGCAGAAATTCTTGATCCACCAGTCGGTCAATCTAGTAATCCCGACTTTTCAAAAGACAAAGATGAGATGCTAAAGCTCATCTAAAGGAGTGAATACAACATTGTTGATCAACTGTTACAGACTCCTTCAAAGATCTCAGTATTATCACTTTTACTCAGTTCAGAAGCGCACAGGGAGGCTCTACAGAAAGTCTTGGAGCAAGCCTTTGTGGAACAGGATGTAACAATCAGACAGTTCGATAGTATTGTCTCTAACATCACTTCTTGCAACAATTTGGGATTTAGTTATGAGGAATTACCCGAAGAGGGTCGCCGTCATAACATGGCGCTCAACATTACAGTTAACTGCCAGGGCGATGCTTTTGCCAACGTACTGGTAGACATAGGGTCAGCCCTGAATGTTATGCCAAAGTCCACTTTGACGCACTTATCATTCAAGGGCCCTCCAATGAGAGTTAGCGAGGTCGTCGTCAAAGCATTCGACGGATCCAGAAAAACGGTTATCGGCGAAGTTGATCTTCCCATAACTATTGGTCCTCACACTTTCCAAATCACTTTCCAGGTCATGGACATCCGGACAACGTACAGTTGTTTATTAGGAAGACCTTGGATACATCAGGCTGGAGCGGTTACTTCAACCCTTCACCAAAAGCTAAAGTTCGTCAAGAACGATCAACTTGTCACGGTTTGTGGGGAACAAGCCTTGCTTGTGAGCAACTTATCATCATCTACTTATGTGGAACCCGAGGAGGTCATTGGAACTCAGTTTCAAGCACTATCGGTGAGCAAGGACAATCAGTTCAAAGAAGGAACTTCAATTTCTTCATACAAAGATGCTATCAAAGCGGTCGAGAGTACCGATACGACAGGATGGGGACGGCTTGTCATTCCTACTGACAATAAAACAAAGAAGGGTCTTGGTTTTTCTGCGACCTGTACCCAGGCAGCTGCCGACGATGAAGGTCTTCATCCCCTTTAAAACTTCTTCCACAGTGGAGGTTTTCTCCAACCAGTGTCTCAAGCAGTTCATGCTATCAATGAGGAAGATCCCTCTGACACAGATGAAGAATGGAAGTCCTATCTTAACAAGGACGACTATATGTCTCAGGAAGAGGTGCCTATGCCTTTTTGCTTTCCTACAGAAAGTCCAAGATTTATACCCAGGTCAGACGTCGAACTGATATACGGAGGTTGTGATCCAGAAGGATGTCGTGCTCTGCCAAACTCATTAGAGGAAGACACTCTGATGAAAGACAACTTTGACTCTACCTACTATGGCCCGATGGATGGTCTGCCAATGTGGCAACCTTACCCAGGAGACTTGGGGCCAGAAAGTCAGCCGAACAATGAAACTCAGCTGAGCATCATTGAACAGAATACCTGTGTCCCCACCATGTCATGGGATCAACACTCAGGTCATTCAGAAACTACTCAACATGAAGATGAATTCGCAACGTTCGCAGGACTTGAATTCATCAACTATGCTTTTCCCGAGGTCAACGTCATTGAGAGAGATGACTCCTCCAGTTCCAAAGAAGTTTGGGACACTCTGGGAGAACCAAGTGGAAAATACGACTATATGGTCAAGTACACCGCTCCTGAAAGCTCTCGTATCAGGCTCGAAGATATCCAGCCAACTGGATGGGGAGATAAAGCTGAGAGCACAAATGCTATGCAAAATACAATAGAGGAATCCTCCTACGACAATTCTGCTTGGGAGACAGATTCCAATGATCCCGCTCCACCAGAAATCAGCGTCATTTCTGAAGAAAAATCAAGGAAGGTGCCAGACTTTGTGATTTACCGAGGAGTTCGCCGCCAATGGGTTGCCGTCGAGGTTCCGAAGGTCGTTCACCAGTCAAAGTAATTGCCATCTTTAACCTTTCACCCTGCCCAGATGAAACAGATATTTTGATAGGGCTCGCTTTCTATAAATTTCCCTCTTCGCTTTGCCCGAAGCGACAGAGTTTTGTTTTATAGGGCTGTAGTTTCAAGGGTCGACTTGTTCATTAATAAAATAACGTCGTTCTGTAATTTCCGCATTAATTGCTGTTTTCTCTTTTTGGTTTTTCAGAAAATGGTAATCCTAAAAAACATTCAATAATAAAAACAAGCAGTAAAATCAAAACACTGCACACACTTACATTTTCTCTATCTCTTCTAAACACGAACCATCACGTCATGCAGATTGCTTGTTTTAAATCCAGTTGAAACATACGATCCGATGCCTTCTCCCAACTTTGAGTTCCCGGTATTCGAGGCTGAAGAAGAAGTTGACAACGAAATTCCAAAAGCGATCTCCTGATTACTCAGACAAGAGGAAAGATCCATTGAACCTCACAAAGAGCCGTTGGAAACGGTAAACTTGGGTTCAGAGCAAGAGAGAAAATAAATCAGGATCGGGGCACTGCTCAGTCCAACAGCCAGAGAAGATCTGATAAAGCTTCTCAAAGAATTCCCCGATGTATTCGCTTGGTCCTATCAGGATATGCCAGGGTTGGATACCAGCATCGTGGAACATCACTTACCGTTAAGATCGGAATGTACGCCAGTAAAGCAAAGGTTGAGACGCACTCACCCGGACATGGCCATCAAAATCAAGGAGGAAGTACAGAAACAGATCGACGCGGGTTTCCTCGCTACATCTGAATATCCTCAATGGTTAGCCAACATCGTACCCGTTCCCAAAAAGGATGGAAAGGTTAGAATGTGTGTCGATTATAGAGATCTGAACAGGGCAAGTCCAAAGGACGACTTTCCTTTACCGCACATTGACATGCTGATATACAGCACAGCAAAGTTCAAAGTATTCTCCTTCATGGATGGATTCTCGGGCTATAACCAGATCAAAATGGCGCCGAAAGACATGGAGAAAACTTCGTTCATTACCCCATGGGGTACCTTTTGTTACAACGTAATGCCGTTCGGTTTGAAGAATGCCGGGGTAACCTATCAAAGGGCCATGACTACTCTGTTTCATGACATGATACACAAAGAAATCGAGGTATATGTCGATGATTTGATTGCAAAATCAAGAACAGAGGATGAGCATGTTGAACATCTGTCAAAATTGTTCGAACGTCTAAGAAAATTCAAGCTTCGCTTGAATCCCAACAAGTGCACCTTCGGTCTCCGTTCGGGGAAATTACTAGGGTTCATCGTCAGCCAAAAAGGAATTGAAGTTGATCCTGACAAGGTCAAGGCCATTCAAGAAATGCCTTCTCCGAAAACTGAAAAACAAGTCAGAGGATTCCTGGGACGTTTGAACTACATCTCCAGATTCATATTCCTTATGACCGCGACGTGTGCGCCGATTTTCAAATTACTCAAAAAGAACCAGGATTGCGTTTGGTCAGAAGATTGTCAAACCGCCTTCGACAGTATCAAGGAATATCTGTTGAATCCTCCGATTCTATCACCTCCAGTGGAAGGAAGACCACTGATCATTTACCTCACAGTCCTAGAGGACTCCATGGGATGTGTACTTGGCCAACAAGACGAAACTAAAAGGAAAGAGTCTGCCATTTACTATCTAAGCAAGAAATTCACCGACTGCGAGACTCGGTACACGATGCTTGAGAAAACTCGTTATGCTTTGGCTTGGGCAGCCAAACGTCTTCGCCAGTACATGATTCGTCATACTACTTGGTTGGTCTCCGAAATGGATCCAATCAAGTACGTTTTCAAAAAACCTGCTCTCACGGGAAGGATTGCCCGTTGGCAGATGTTACTATTAGAATATGACATAGAGTACCATGCTCAGAAAGCCGTTAAAGGAAGTATTTTAGCCGATCATTTGGCTCATCAACCGATTGACGATCAAGAATCAATCGGGTTTGACTTCCCAGACGAAGATGTCATGTATCTAAAGATGAAAGATTGCGATGAACCGCTACCCAGTGAAGGGCCAGAACCAGGTTCCCAGTGGGGACTTATCTTTGACGGAGCAGAATCATTATGGAAACGGAATTGGGGCAATCATTGTTACCCCTCAGGGTTCCCACATTCCTTTCACTGCCAGACTTACGTTCAAATGTACGAACAACGAGGCCGAATACGAAGCATGTATCATGGGTCTCGAAGAAGCGATTGATTTAAGGATCAAAAACTTGGACGTATACGGTGATTCAGCCCTGGTTATTAACCAGATAAAAGGAGATTGGAACACATACCAATCAGGATTGATTCCTTACAAAGACTATGCAAGGAGGTTGTTACCCTTCTTCAACAGAGTCGACTTTCATCACATCCCTCGTGATGAGAATCACATGGCTGTTGCATTAGCCACTCTCTCTTCCATGATTAGTGTAGGTCGATGGAATGACATACCTAAGATCGACATCATGCGCCTTGAACGGCCCGCTTACATCTTCGCGATTGAAGCAGTCATAGATGACAGACCTTGGTATCACGATATCAATTGCTTCCTTCAGAAACAAGAGTACCCACCTGGGGCACTCAGAAAAGACAGGAAAACCCTCAGAAGATTGGCTGGAAACTTCTTCCTGAGCGGTGATACACTCTATAAGAGAAACTTCGACATGGTCTTGCTCCGATGCGTCGACAGACCAGAAGCAGACATGCTCATGAAAGAAATTCATGAAGGATCCTTTGGCACTCATGCCAACAGACACACAATGGCGAGAAAAATTCTCAGGGCCAGGTACTATTGGTTGACAATGGAATCCGATTGCTACAAGTACATGAGGAGGTGTCACAAGTGTCAGATATACTCCGACAAAATTCATGTACCGCCATCACATCTCAAAATTCTTTCTTCCCCGTGGCCATTTTCCATATGGGGAATCGATATGATTGGTATGATTGAGCCCAAGGCTTCAAGCGGACATCGGTTCATCCTGGTGGCCATTGACTATTTCACCAAGTGGGTCGAAGCAGCGTCATTCGCCAATGTAACCCGACAAGTGGTGGTCCGATTTATCAAAAACAATATCATCTGCCGTTATGGTGTTATAAGCGAGATCATTACTGATAATGGATCTAACTTGAACAATAAGATGATGAAAGAGTTGTGCACAGAGTTCAAAATCGAACACCATAACTCATCTCCCTACCGACCCAAGATGAACGGAGCGGTAGAAGCGGCTAACAAGAATATCAAGAAGATTGTTCAAAAGATGGTTGTAACCTATAAAGATTGGCACGAAATGCTACCCTTTGCTCTTCATGGTTATCGCACATCTGTCCGTACTTCAACAGGGGCAACCCCTTTCTCTCTAGTATATGGCATGGAGGAAGTTCTCCGTATAGAAGTAGAGATCCCATCAATCCGGGTATTGATGGAAGCTAAGCTCACCGAAGCTGAATGGTGTCAAAGTCGACACGACGAACTGAACCTGATCGAAGAGAAGCGAATCACGGCACTATGCCACGGTCAGTTATATCAACAGAGAATAAAGAGGGCGTTTGACAAAAAGGTCCGACCTCGTGTCTTCAGGAAAGGAGACCTTGTGCTCAAGAAGATACAATCATTTCTCACTGATTCTCGGGACAAATGGACCCCAAATTATGATGGCCCCTATGTGGTCACGAAAGCTTTCTCAGGCGGCGCCTTGAGACTTGCAACCATGGACGGAGAGGAATTTGCCTACCCCACGAATGTTGATGTAGTCAAGAAATACTTCGCCTAAACTAAAAAAAAATGTGTCTCGGTGGATTGAAAACCCGAAAGGGCGGTCCAGGCAAAAGTTAGAGACATGGAAAAAAATCATCCCGATGGATTGGAAATCTCATAGTACAATCCAGGCAAAAGTTAGGGATAATGGCAAGTAACTATGTTCAACAGAGGCAAGTCCCTCAGCAGTAGTTGCATCATCTATCGGAGGAAATCTCCAGTCAAAGGTCATCTTCGACAGGAAGCTTAGGATGTCCCGAATTCAAAGTTGGTAGAAGGATAATGGTCGTTATGTTTCAACGTAGCCCTTTTCCCTGTAAATTACCATTTTCTAACTTTGTATATACTCTTTGGAATCACGCGTTTGGCTGATCTCCGTCTTATCAATAAAATTTGAGCCCTTGTGCTTTTGTTTGTAATTCTTTACGTGTTTTAGCTTTACAGAACGACGTTGTTTAAACTTAATCAGCGATTCTTGAAATAAAACAAAAATAAATTTACTTGTTAAACTTTTTCTGCTTTTAAATTAAATATGACATTTCTTTTGACTGTTGAACATCAGAAGAACATCGATCGCTTCTCCCAAAGTAAGCGGACTTCAAAGTGCAGAATCAAAGTACTCCTTCTAAGCCAGTATGCCTGAATGAAGGGATCAACTGTGTCAGAGACCTTGTTTCGTCTGACACGCCTCGGCCGAGTTCTCATCTCCTAAGCCCGATCAACATAGCTCCCAACGGGACTATCTCTCCTAAGCAAGGTGGAATTGCTATTTTGAACCAACGGTACTTCTTCGCCCCGCGATGGCCGAGTATCCAATTGTGTTCATCCATTAGTCTGTATGTCGCGTCTGTTTTGTCAGCTTATACATACGTACTTCATGCATTTTTTATTTGCATTTACATTTCATATTGCATCGTTATCACTCTAGCCGGTCTTGTCCCCTAGTGATAAACAGTTTTCTCAATCGAGTTTGTCAGTTCTTTCCTCGTCAGGAAGTGTTGCTTCTGCACAATCTCGCCACCAGTGTATCTTTAGATCAGAGTCGGCACGTGGCCACTTTGATAATTTGAACCTCTGAAAGATCAGAGAACCTTCAACAGATGTCACTCTTCGCCATTAAAGATGATATCCTTGCTTTCCCGGATTAAGGAAAATCCACAGAGAAAGCCTCGTAATCAGAGATTCGGCAGCACGCCATTTTTGCCCCGAAAAAAAAAACCACTGATGAAAAGGTCATCGGCACCTCAAAATTGGATCCCATCATATGGCATTTCTCTGGGAAGATCCCCAAGAAAAGTATGATGTAATATCCCCAATCAGAAGCAGTTTCTCAAGAAACTCGCTTTCCCTAGTAGAAATAAATGGCGTCTCCAACGGAGAAGTTTGTACAACTCTACAACTCAGATGACTGGGTTCCCCAGCAAGTCTGACAGCAAAACATTTTCTACTCAAATGGCATCTCCCCAGGAAAATTCGGCGAGAAGTTTGAGGGAAAACCGCTACTAATAGCGTCCCTTGTCAGTAAAGTTTATTGACAAAAGAAACTTAGACCAGTTCCTTGGTAGAAAACCAGGATCGAGGGGAAGTTTATATCAGAAACTAAGACCAGTTCCTTGGTAGGAAACCAGGATCGAGGGGAAGTTGACAAAAGAAACTAAGACCAGTTCCTTGGTAGGAAACCAGGATCGAGGGGAAGTTTATTTCAAAAGAAACTAAGACCAGTTCCTTGGTAGGAAACCAGGATCGAGGGGAAGTTTATTTCAAAAGAAACTAAGACCAGTTCCTTGGTTGGAGACCAGGATCGAGGGGAAGTTTAAATCAGAAACTAAGACCAGTTCCTTGGTAGGAGACCAGGATCGAGGGGGAGTTTACCTTTTCTAAGCATCATTGCTCAGCAAAAGAAGATGAATGCGATCCGCCATTCATAGACACCATCAAAATTTTGGGTATTCCGATATTTAATCCTCTTGCACCCCGAATGCCTGAATCCCTTCGTCATTCACACCTTCGGGTCCAAGAAGATTAAATAGGGGCATCTGTAATACCCCAAATTTTGACCACTTAGATTTCCCATCATTGTGAAAATCATCATCACAATATGGATGAACCATCATGCTTCATCAGTCTCCCCAAAGATGGGTGAGCATCCAATACAATCAAAATTAGGGTTTCAAGCCCTCTCTGAGCTTTAGACAAAGGATCAATCAAGAAATGACTTGATCTTCAACTTGTCTAATCTCTTAAACATCCACAATGGATCAAAAAGGACTCTCACTTTAAGGATTAAGCACAAAGCTGCTCCCTTCTAGGTGGATCAAGTCTCCAGATCGACAGTGTCACCAAATTAGGGTTTTGATCACCCAGGGCCTCCAGATGAAAAATTTCATCTGGGCACAAGCCATTGATCCAAAACATAACCTAATATACTTCATGGAACCTCATGAACCCATGCATCAAGTCAATTTTGCCTCAAGGGATGCATTCATCAAAAATCAGGAATTAGGGTTTCTTGACCTTATTCACCCCTAAGTTGACTTTTGGGACAAACCATGAGCCAAGACCTCAAGACATGGTTTGAGGGTCTCCAACATACCATATTGATCCATTTGGAACAATGGATTAATCCAAGAAGTTTGAGCAACAAGTCTCAATTTCATCCGCACCACAATTAGGGTTTTAAGGGAAAAGTCAACTGTAACTTTGACTTTTGACCAGGACATGCTCCCAAACCCTAATACATGATTGAATATACCCTATGACACCCATGGAACATGTCCATCAAGTTTGATTTAGGTCAAAGACATGATTTCCTGAAGAATTGCACAGTTTGGAATTCATCTGATAAAAAGTCAACTGTGCACAAAAGTCAACTTTGACTTTTTGAGATTTTTCACCAAAATGGATTTTTAACCCTAAAATTATGTTAATGTATGATTTGAATCATCATTCATCAAGAAAAATCAAGAAAAGTGAGATAACTTGTAAAAGGGGTAACCATAAAAACTTAGAAATTTTTCTAAGTTAAAAATAAAGTGGCAAAGGTACCAACTTTGGAGGACCATAACTCCTAAACCACAAGGCCATTTTTTCTCATCCAAAGATGGATTTGTAGCCCTCATTATCACCTACAAAAACTTTAACTACAAGTCATTCTAATTCATTAAGGATTTTGAGTTATGGAGTGATCAAAGTGGCTGAAAAGTGAAAAAGTCACTTTTTCCAACACTTAGTGAAATTTTCACAAAGTCAGATTTTGCCTCACTTTTTGCCAAATGTAGGGGGATTTTTCACTTGGAATCAAAAGAGATCAAAACCAAACTTGTTCAAACAGTTGTTGTATCATGTAAGAGCTTTCCAAAATGGACAAGAACATTGCCAAATTCAACTTACACCATGAGATACAACATTGCCAAGTTGCCTTGCTGAAATCTGTCAAGGCAAGGCAGAATTTGCAACTTTGGTCGATTTGCCAAAATCAGCCAAATTCAGTTGCTCCTATCCACTTGGACACCTCAGAGGATTGAATCTAAAGGCTACAATCACTGAGCCAAGCCTCCAAAGTCCATGGAACAAGAAATAGCATGTTGAACCTAGAATGGCCAAAATAGGGACAAGACTTCAAATTTGGAATGAGGCATTCAATGGAACCATCAAGGTGGCATGGACTGAGCCATTCTCATCTGAAATTAGTCAAGACTTATCCAAGACCAAGGGAACCAAAGCTCTGTGCCCTAACCTCTAGTCAATGGCTAGAGGAGACTTGGATTTTCATTTTCCAACATTGGCCAAACCTACTTACCAGCTGCCATGCACTATTCCTTGCAAAACAAACTTGCTCTACTATAAATAGAGCTCAATTGTGGTCAGTTTGAGTACACCAAAGCCATCTAACAGATGCTTTCCTCAAAATCTCTTCTTTCACTCCAATTTTGCCTTCTAAGGCAAGTCACAATCGGGTTTTGAGTTTGAGAGCAATTCCAATCAAACCAATCACTCACACACCTCACATACATCACATATGAGCTGATCAAACACTTAGATTACTTCTGAAACACCAATTTCACAAAATCACCAGCTGGTTGCTCAAGGTTTTAACCAAAGTGCAGTTGAGGTACCACAAAATGATCCAGCCAATTTCAATCAAGTCCAACCATCCAAACACAATCCATAGGGTGTAGGGAAGCTGTTCAGATCATCATAACTCATCTGTAACACCTCCAGATCAAAAATCACTTTGAACTTGCTGTCACGACTTGGAGGTAAGCACATACTTGGTCATCTCTCAATCTATGCATATTTCCTCGCACAATAATTTGGCCATATGTTCATAATCGTGCATGGAATGTTTTCCCTCAATTAATTGCATTGTTTGAATCGTATATCAAAAATCCTAGCCTTCATGCATAAATTAGGGTTCTTGAGGTTTCTTCGTGATTTATTGTTATATGTTTAATTTAAATGAAATTAAAGTACATAGACATGATCGTGAGGTTGAGACGAGCATAATGATATGTGGATTGCATGATATAATCAAGTATTCATGGAGATTGGATGGAAAATGCAAATCTGAGAATCCAAGAACACGCGCGTGTTCTTCAGCTTGTTCTTGGCGCCATTTTTAGAAATTCAAATATTTGAATTTTGTGATTTTGTTTAATTGATTCAAAAATTAATTTCTCTCTGAGTTTTAATGATTTTGAGTTGATTCTTTTTTTAATAATTCACAAAAATGTTAAAATATTTTATTTTCCCAAAAAATCCCAAAAATATTATTTATTTCATATAATTGATATTTTTGTAAAGAATTAATATTTTGATTGTTTTTGGCATTTTAAATATTTTTTCTACATTGATTTTGCAACTTTTGATGCTTTCTAATTATTTTGTAGGTCAATACTTAATTTTTGAAGCATTAATCCAAGGTCACAATTTGTTTTCCATGTGTTAAACAATTTTTGATTATTTTAATTGAATTTTTATTCAATTAAATACATTTTGAAAACAAATTAGGGTTTTGGATTAATTCAACCCTCATAAATCATTTTCAAAAAACTCTTTGGGCCTCTTGAGAGAGTGTAAGACCCATCCCCCCTTGTACAAAAACTTTTTTGGGCCTCACTCATTGTATAAGTCCCTCTGTACAAGTAAACGGCACGATCGTCGCCCGTTTAAAAATAAAAATCATCTAGGCCTCTCCTTGAGCTATAAGACCCATTCAAAACACTTTGGGCCTCTATTAGAGTGTAAGACCCAATCCCCCTTTTAACAAAAACATTTTGGGCCTCACTTATTGTATAAGTCCATTTGCGTTAAAAGAAAACCTCGGCGCGATCGCCATTTTAAACGAAAAAATCATTTGGGCCTACCCTCGTGTTATAAGCCCCACTCTTTTTCTTTAAACCTTTTTGGGCCTCTTGAGAGAGTGTAAGACCCATCCCTTTGTACAGAAAACCTTTTTGGGCCTCAGTCACTTGTATAAATCCCTCTGTACAAATTCAACAGTGCGCTCACTGATAAAACCCTGGGCCTCTCCTTGAGCTGTAAGCCCCAAATCTTTCTTTTTCAAAGCACTTTCTCCTTTGATTTTGAATATACTGTTGTTTTCAATCTTTCTTTGTTGAACAACTAACCAAACAGCATGGAAGCACTCCAACCGAGTAAGTGGTTATCGCTTTCATTTATTGCTTTCATATATATATAAACTGTATTGTGGGGCTGCTCACTGTAAGTCTCCTTTCATAAACTCATATCTACTGTGTAATAATAGTATAGATATTTTGAGTTTCCCCGGCTACTACGTCTAGAACTAGGTGACGCCGTTTCATTTATTCGTAGAAATAGACGCCTAGATCCCCAATAGGAGCACCAGATACAGTCTTCTCTTCAGCTGTCCTCCTTAGGAATCGTCAAGAAGCTCTACTCCCCAAGATGAATGTATTCTCTGTGAATGGCATCTTTGAGTTTCTTCTAAATTCTCGAACTTTCCTGACTTGATCTATTCCTTGTGGATAGCTTGCCTTGAATGCCTCGGGGTTTGGGTACCCACTACGGTCATAATCTTGGACCTTAACTAAGGAACCCTCTTTAAAAGCTAAAAGTCGCTGGATAGTAAACCTCGCACGTTTACCAGTGGTTCTTATCTTTAAAAGAGTTATCTCTCCTAATGGAAAGGAGATGATAGACCCACGGGCTTCTTAAAAGCATCGGCCTCCTCTTGGGCATTGTTCAAGGACCCACAGGCTTCCTAAAAGCAACCCATCCTCCTCTTGGGCATTATTCAAGGACCCTACGGCTTCTTAGAAGTATTCACAACCTCCTCTTAGGCTTCGTATAATGATCTCTTCCTCCGGGAATGATAGCCTCCTCTTGGGCTTCGTACAAGGACCCGTCGGCTTCTTAAAAGTTTCCAGCCTCCTCTTAGGCTTCATACAATTTGTCCCGACGACCTCCTAGAGGTATAGGAATAGAACTTAGTCATCTCCATAGAACAGTCCTTTCATAGAGTCTACTACTGTTTCTCAAAGCATAGTACAAAAGATAAAACTCTAGACACGGACAGTCTAACTTCCTTGAGTCTCAAAAGACATTCTCAAGTGACCCCTTCATTAAATAGGAAGGAAACCCGCAGACTCGGACAGTCTCAACACCCTTTGGATTTCCCGCTTCCTCAAAGAAAAGGAAACAACCCCGATCCTCAGATCTAACCCGAGTACAGTGATGCTCATATAAGAACTGATTTTCTCTTTCAAAATTAGTATACTGGACCTGTCACTTAACTGACATAGCCTCCTCTTGGGCTTTGTACAATGACTCTCCCCAGCGGAGTCAAACAACGCTTTAGCCTCCATCTCGGGCTTTGTACGAGATATAGAGACTCTCTTGTTGAGTCAAAACTTTTAGCCTCCATCTCGGGCTTCGTACGAGATACAAAAACACTCTCTTGTTGAGTATAAGAGACTCCCTCGTTGAGTCAAACAAACAACAACCTCCATCTCAGGCTTCGTACGAGACACAAAGACTCCATCGCCGGGTCATAAACTTTTAGCCTCTCTCTCGGGCTTTGTACGAGACACAAAATAGCCTCCTCTTAGGCTTTGTATAATGATTTTCCTAGCGGAAATTAGCCTCCTCTTAGGCTTTGTATAAGAAAACCACTGGTTGATCCAATCAACCTTTTAGCACTAAAGTTGTGCCTCGTTCACAGTACACAAACATCAACAACTCCTTTCCCTTCATCTAATCGCTGTAAGCGGCAAGCCTCTGGATTATTTACATCCATGCCACTGTCCCTCTTTTAGCATGAGAAATTCCTAAGGAAAGATGGCATTGCTCTACACTGAGTTAAAGTCTTCTCCTTCA
Organism: Lathyrus tuberosus; assembly: GCA_022829125.1. NCBI lineage: Eukaryota > Viridiplantae > Streptophyta > Magnoliopsida > Fabales > Fabaceae > Lathyrus > Lathyrus tuberosus. The sequence goes on from JALAZF010000018.1 coordinate 15,159,112, forward strand.
GGTTAAAACCCTTTCTTCGGAAATGATGGCATTGCTCGGATCCGCGTATCCCAGTTAAAGTAATTCTCCTTCTCCCCTCTTTAGAGATGACAAATTCTCTCTAAAGCCGAGACCTTTCAGCTTCACATCTTGGGCTTTGAACAAGATACAAATCACCTTTTCGCTTCACGTCTTGGGCTTTGAACAAGACACCAAAACACCCATTTCCTCCCATAGAATAGGAGGAACTACGAACGCTCTGATTTCCCTGTTTTGGTAAACGGGAATACGTAGGCATAAGATCGAAAGAAAAGATCTTAGCGAGCGCAATCAACAAAAAACCCAAATCCCATATCTCCATCAATCAAAAGCAGTATTTCAAAAGCATCAGTCCTAACATCCTAATCCTTGTTCCCCGCCAGAAACCTTCTGCCTAGATAAAAAGAAAGAAAACCGTATTGGCAAAAATACAAATAACCAGTACAAAGGCCCCCCACATTGATAGCATTCGTAAACTAACAGACCGCTGTTTAAACTCAGTATGCAAAGCAGGGTTAATTGGAGACATCTATTTCCCTTCCTTATTCAGCTCACAATAGGATAAAAAATGAATCGACCTGTAGTTTTAAGCTCAACCGCAGAGAGCGACCAGCGCTTAAGAACCGCGTCCAAAATCGCTCGCTACAATAACCAAACTGCCTGATAACAAGGGAAGGATTATAGTTAATTCCACCTCTTCTCCCTATCAAGGGTACATTAGGGAATTCTCCGCACTTGCAAATAATCTCCATCCCTAGCAAGTCATGGTTGAACCAAACAATGTTGTCAGCAGTCAAGCCCATTAACCTCTTTGACCACTTCAGAGAATCTCTCGTATCAACGAAAGCGCCAGCTTCGGGGAGATGACTCAGAAACCAAGTAGATAAGAGTGGTGCGCAGCAACTTACAGTTCTTCCACGCCTATTTTCATTCTTGTAGTGGACTGAGTGACACACATCACCTAGCAAGGTAGGTATAGGATTCTTTGAAATAAAGATTCTGACAGCATGCATATCCACCAGATCAGGAACATTGGGAAACAGGACAATCCCATAGATGCACATAGCCATAATCGCTTGGAAAGCAGTCCAATTCCTCTCCTTAATATGTATGCAAGCTTGATCAAACAAGAACTTCAATAAGAAACCCTTAGCTCCTTGTTTCTCCACAATAATACTGCTCAGAGAGGATTTACCAATATGAAGAGCAATGGCCATTTCTTTTATCCCGGGCGTTCTTCAGAAAAGAATACTATGTCATGCCTGATGGGGATTCCCAAAATAAATGAGAACTCCTCCAACGTTGGAGCCAAGATATAGTCTGGGAAAGTGAAGCAACACAAAGATGGATCATAAAACTGAAGAAGTGTATGAATGACATCCTTCTCATACTTAGAGATATTGTAGACAAACTTCAGAAGTCTCCCATACTCTCCACCAAACTCTGTACGAACTCCGGGACCAGCCATACTAATCAGCTTGTGAATCAACGTCAATGTCGGGTCTTGGAACGAATAAGCAACAGTCTTCTTTCTCTGGACATCCATGTTAAGGCAACCTCGGAAAACCAGAATCAAGAGTAAGATGCAAGCCCTGAAAAATGTCAAACATGTTAGAATGCAAGAAAAATGACATGCACATGCAAGCATGGGATCAAGGCATATCTGCTGGATGTGCTGTGCTGTTAACTGAACGAGAACCATAACCCAGAAAAACCAGAATTCTAGGATACCGAACCACTGAGATAACCAGAAACCCAGATAATCAAACACTGATGAGAAATCCAGAAAACCGGGTAGGTTGAAGGTTTCGGTTTCCTGCAAGCCTGTAAACACCCATCCCATCTCACATGTGGGTTCTAGAAAGCGAGGATCCTCAATATCACGGGCTCTCAGGTCGAGAAATAATGATACGTTCACCATTTCTGGTTTGGCATCATCATCAATCGAGGAGGCCTCAACTGATTCCCCTAAAAAATAAGGTCATCCTATGCGAGTCCCTCAGCATTGGGTCCACGGATCGACAAGTGTAATGGGTTTTCCATTTCTGGTCTGCCATTATCACAGGTCGGGAGGAGAGGCGCAACTGAGGTATCGGAGAAACGGTCACCAGAGTCGACAGCTCTCTAGATCAACACCCTGAAATGCGCAAGACACGCACGTCAGAATGCGTCCCAAGATAGCCTCGTCTGGTTGTGAATTTCGTGAACACACAAACGCACCAAGCTGGCACGTAGGTCCCACTACTCTCCACTCTAGTCCTAGGGTGTACTCAAGCCTGGGTATTGGGCTTATCTCTCAGAACAACCCAACCTGCCAAATAGAAACCAGCCAGCACAACACAACAATATCTAGTATGATAGTAATAAAATGAAATGCAATGCAATAAAAGCTGTAAAACAGTAATATACAACATAATAAAGCACAACAAATAAACACCCAACGAAAAAACAAACAAGCGCTAGGATCGACTCGCTAAAGGGGATGGACCAGCAAGAGGTCAACCAGAGTCCCCAGCAGAATCGCCAGCTGTCGCTCCCGAAAGATTCGTATCCAACGGTACAAACGCGAGAGTGGCGCAGAAAACACAAAGTCGCCAGCAATGTGTATTTATCCTGAGAGAGGGAAAGGAAACACTGCATAAACCTGAAGAGAAAGGGGGAAAGACATGGTCGTCGCAACCATAGTCAGGGTTCGGGAGTCGATTATGCGAGGGGAAGGTGTTAGCACCCCACGCATCCATCGTACTCGATGGGATCCATGCTTGTTGTCTAAACGGAGGATGAGCTGTCCTACTATCTATGGCTGAACAAAAGGAAACGGGGATGGGGGTGACTAAGACGGACTCGGTAGGACATATTCGATGCCCTAGGCCTACGTACTCCCTCAGTGCAATGGGAAAGTCAGAGTCAACGTAGTTCGGACGGGAACTGTGGGGGAAGGTTGCTCACCAAGACAATCGTTGTCTTGTGCCTACATATCCTCAATCGGACGAGAGAGAGGAATCAGAGCTAATGTAGTTTGTGGGTACGACCACGAATGGGTAAGTGTTTTTTACGTGAGCGACGAGCTCTTTTCTGAAAATGAAATTTGAAACCCAACAATCCCGAAGGACAAAAAGATTTGAATTTGTTTTGGTGTTTTTTAGACAGAAGTGTTTTTTTAAGTTAGTTCATAACTTGCATTGCCCCAAAGTCTAGGGCACAGGGACAAATACTTAACGAATCGTCCCAAGACAGGACGCCCGCTAAGCACTCTAGAAAGATGAGAGGAGGCCCCTCATTTCTCATTCCCCACGCTTAAGGCTCGTGCGCAATACACTTTATCTTTATTAAGTGTTTTCAAGAAGTTTTGAGATGAGAAGAGAGAAGACCCAAAGGAAACTCTAAAGGGAAACTAAGAGTCCTAATGTTATCATGCATGGGAGACCTATGGTTAGTGAGGCTTAGGAGGAAAGACTACCTAAAACCTAATGCTAATCCTACTCCAAGCTTAATAAAAAATTAAGTTGGACTAGGTAGCTCTAAAGGGAGAGAATCCAAGACTTAAACAAGTCTTGAGATTCATGGGAGGAAGAGAGTGAAAGAGAAGAATGAGAAAGAGAAGGGTGAGATAAGAAACAAGATAGGCAGCAAGCACATCATATCAAGTATATCCAACTCACACCAATAAACAAGTCTCAAAGATCATGCAACATATCTCAAGTAAGCATGCAAACGTAATCATGAAATAATGCAAGCATACTTATATGAAATGCATAATTAAGCACCAATGAACTTCATGTAAAGATGAAATGAGAAAAATAAGATGAATATGAAAGCAAGTAAGAACCAAGATTATACCATCATCAACAATTCTCATGTGCAAGAAAAGATCAAAAACATGAAACATTATGCACTAAAGAAAGTCCACAAAAGGAAACTCAAAGTCCAAACACTTAGCACATGCCAAACATGATTCATAAATTGCAAAAATAAGTCTCAAAGGACCTCAACCAGGGGTAAACATCATACCAAAATCTCATGCAAAGAATCATAAAGAAATTCAATTAATTAGGCATGGAAAATCAATTAGGGTTAAGAGAAGTCATATGATGATCATGCAAAATTCACTTAAGTACAAATAATCAAACATATATCAAATGACATTCAAAAATTGTGAAATCAGAACCCAAATGACCTAAGTCAGAGACTAACAACATGTCAAAAGGTCACACCAAAATTCAAAGTTTAAGTACCTCAAACAATTAGGCAAATATCACATAGGAACCATGAACCAATATGCAAAGGAGAGGGACTAAAATGCAATATTCAAAGAGTTTAAAAATATGGGAAAAATATTTTTAAGGACCTCAAGATGTCCCCTGAAATATTCAAAAATAATGGGATGCAAATCATACACCAATGATGAGAAAAAAAATCAACAAGGCAAGGTGTGCACAATTGAAGCAATTCACAAAGAAATTAAACAAACAATTAATTCAGAGGCACAAAATAAAATAAAAATGGAAACTAAAATTTGTCAAATTTTTTAAAATTCCAAAGATGATCCATGATTTTTTTGGTAATTTTTTGATGCATAAAACTATTTTTAAAAATTAAAAATGAAAATGCAACAATTAAAATAAAATAAAAGGAAATAAAAGCCAGGGGTTGCAAACAGCAAAGGAAACACGTTCAATACATCAAATGGGCTGAACAGGGGGTGGGGATAGCAGGCCCAAGTCAAATGATCCATCAACGCAAGTCAACAATCCCATACAAAACCCAGTCAATCATCTTGACCCACACACACCATCAGATTGATCACACGCTCCACAATCAGTCAAACAAACCAAAGGTACCCAAGATGAAAGGCCATGATTAAAAGGCACACAATAATAAACGTAAGCATGCACACACCAAGATCAGTCTGGACAAAATAAAATTCACGTGAGCAACACATGGAATTTTAATGCGTTGGCAATTTAATATCCTTCAGATCAATCCAACGCGCACAAACAAATCATCAGATCAAAGATTAAACAAAGTGTGTGGCTCAGATCTGTGGCACATGATAACTAGCAAGGATCAACGTGAACCACCAGATCTGGACCATCAACGGCTGTGATTGCATCTTCAACCTCCATCCCTCAGGCGACCTGCAAATGAACCAGGTGCCGGAGCCCTAGCTCCGGTCACCTTCTCCGGCGAGCACCAAACCGAAATTCTCCAGAAATCACACATGAGTACATCATTCCACTCAGATTTTCACAAGGATTCAGAATATGCAATTCATTTCATCAAACAATAAACACACAATCCAAATCGAAGAAAAGAAGTTTGGATCAAAAAACTTCAGATCCAAAATACAGCCATAATACACGTTCAAATTCACAACAAATCATACCAGAATCATCAGCAATTCACGAGGAACAAAATACACACCGTAAAAACAAGTTATGAGATCATGAAATCCAACTCACCTGAAACTTAAAACTAGCAAAAATACTCCTAGAAACCCAGTGTAAGAGTGCAGATCTTCCTCTTTTGAGCTCTATTTGCAAAATAAATGCAAATAGAGGCTTGAATCAGGATGAATCTTGGATTTTGAAAGTGAGCACCTCAAATTCGTATATGGTGAAAACCTTGCTTAGAGCTTCAAATGATGGTTGATTCTTGTTCTATGGAGTGTGTAGATCAAGAATATGAAGAAAAATCTTCAGAAACCCTTGAGAGGAGAGAGTTTCGAAGGAGAAAAAGTGTGAGTGAAAAATGGAATTCTGAGCAAATGAGGGTGCATGAGGGTGAAATGAACGTGTGATCCTTCTTAAATAGACTTGGTTAGACCTCTGGGCATGATTAGGGTTTCATTAATTCCTTGATTAAGGTTAATGGAAGTAATTTGCAAAAATGCAAGTTGTGATGCACCTCTTAATCCACACGTGCCAAGGTCATGAAATCAGCATGATTCACTCACATTTCACTTACTGGTCACAATGGAATTGAAATTGGGCCTTGTGGATGCTTGATTTATGAGATTTGATCCATCTTGCAAAAATGCATTTTGTGAAATAAGTGAGAAACATGGCGCGTATCCACTTGATCCAAGGGTCAAAAAATGATCCTCATGGAGTGTACTTGAATATGGCAATGTGACTTGAAGCATTAGAGGTCATTACAAGTCATTTTGAGCCAAAATGCAAAAGGTGGAAAAATGGATACGTGTGAAAACCTTAAAAAACACCTTGCCTTCTTTTGATCATAACTTGAGAACCACAAATGGTATGCAGACAATCTAGTACTTTTTGGAAATGGGAGAGAAAGATCTTAAAATTTCATGTTTAAGGAAAATTCATTTGGAGCTTCTTTGATGATGAAAAGTCAAGTTGAATGTGGTGGAAAAACTGCCAAAAATGGAAAGTTTCAAATTATAGGTCATTTCCATATTTAGTAACTTTTGCACAAACTCTTGATTCTTGATGAATAATGCCATCCATGTTATTCCTTGACCAAATAATGGTATATGGACTTGGGAAACATGATTTAAACCCTTGAAAACCCATGGTTGACTTTCCTTTTGAACTGTTGACTTTTGCTTACTTCACAAGTAACTGATTCACTGAACATCTTCCACAATGAACCACTAGCCAAGCCTTCCACAATGAACCACCATGAGAGCATGCTTGAATCCACAAAGCCATCCAAGAAGTCCTTTGAACCCAAGAACCCTAATTGGTCCCTCTGGTTAGGGGGGAAAAATTCACTTGAAATCCTTTTGCCATTCTTGATCTTATGAAGATATGATGACCTCTCAAACCACCTTGAGGCTTGAGACTCCTTTGAGATGAACCAAGTACCTTGATCCCATGCTAAGAACCAACGCTATGCACAAATGCTAATGCAAGAAATGCAAAGAAACATAAGCCAGTTAGCTAAAAACAAGAAGGCAAATTTTGGGGTGTTACACATATTAATAATAATGCTTAAATAAAAAATTAAGAAATAAATTTCTAATTAAAATTAAAATGAAGATAAAATATTTTTGGAGTTTTTGAAATAAAGGAAAAAGTTTTAAATAAAATTAAAAAAATAAAAAAAGGTTTTTAAAAGGATTTGAAATGAAAATAGAAATAGAAAATAAATTGAAAAGAAAAAAACGCAGGGGGTGCTGAAGTAATTGAACCAGTTAAAAAACAAAGGGAAATGAAATGGGCCAGAAACTGGGGGTGGAAATAGTGATGCGCAGGCCCAAAGTATGAAAGAGATGTAAGGTTGAAAAATTAAAACCAACAAAAGGGGTCTGGAGCGAGGGGGATTCGAACCCCATACCCCTAGGTTCAAGGCGTGGCTCTTCTACCACTGGGGTGGCTATACATCCGTTGTATAAGCCACCCCTGAAAGCATTTAAACCTTCAAGGCAAAACACATGGCTGATTGGAAAACAAACACAATAATACTCCACGTGATATTTCTACAACTGCCAACGCATGAATTCTGACCAATGAAAAAACCATGCCCCCACTTTAGTCATGCAGACGTACAACCACAATTAATTAAAAAACAAGGTGCACAAAAGCTATGTCATGTGAGATCAAATGGTCATGGGTTTTCTTTTTAATTACTAAACGACAAAAAAAAAACAAACACCCACTAATCCCACGCTGCCACCTCTCGTCCCTGCATGCAATATGATAACTCCAACATACCAAACTTCTCACGTGAAAACTCATCTCTAAATTTCAAACAAAAACAACACTCTATCTCAATCAAAGCTCACAGGATCAAACAAACTTGCATAACATTCAGACAGTATAGTCACTCTAAACCTTAACAACTCTAGATGTTAACTTAATCATGGCTAGAACAAGTAGAATATCTAAACTGATGTAAAGCTAATTGATATGGCGATGTAGGGTTGATAACTTAGAATGAACAAGCATATTATCATCTCAAGCTTAAAAGGATGTAAACACAAACAAGCTAAGAGCATGATACTTATTTATTCTGTACATATTATCATGGGAAACAATGAATACGAACAAAGAAAACAAAGAAAGAGTGGGAGGCTTACTTGAAAGTCTTGGAACTTTACGACGAGCTTTTAGGCTGAATTGGATTCCTCCTCTCAGAATGACAGTTTGCACACTTTTGAGACACTAACTTGGAACTCCTTACATTTAACAAGTTCTTTCTTTTTGGAGTGATTTGTTACTGCTTCACAGAGATGTATGAGTGTTCAAACCAACCTCATGTGATGTCTATGTGAATTTGTTGGAGATTTGCACAAGGAAATAACTCTTTTGAACAGTGGTATATTATCTCGTAGAGTGTTGATATTGTCTTTTTGTTCTGCTTGTGTGTATTTTCCTTCCTGTGTTGATGGCATTTTTGATCTTGAGGTAAAACCAAACTCACAGGTGCCTAAAGGTTTTCGTGTAGTGTTTTCACCTTCCTTTTTGGTACGAATGGAAGTGTGACTGTGGTGTTTTCTTGGTATGTAGCATCATGAAGAAGAAGGCGAGTACATGGTTTGTGTGAGCTGTGCATGGGAGATGACGAAGTGGGAGTTTGCATTATTGAGTCGTGAGGTCAATAGTGAGAGTCCCCCCAGATATAACAGTGAGTGTTTCCTTTGATGGGAAAAAGTAAAAAATATAGCCGTTGGTCCCTTTCCTTTGGCTTTTGTGTGTTCACTTTTCAAGTACAAAGTGGTTGTACCTTGGAAACTTCTCTTGCACGGTTTGTGGAAAAGTGGTACATTGGCATTTAATGAAAAGTCAGCACATGTACTTGTTAGTGAACAAAGTTGTGTAATATCCATGAGCCACACGATGGTTTTTGCTTTTGGCTTTTGTGTGTCAACCTTGTGAAGTACAAAGTTGTTGTACTTGTAGCTTGTTCTCACGGGTTTGTGGGAAAAGAGGAGTATTGGAAACTGATGCAAGTGACTTAGTAGGTAGCTACCATTTGATTAAGACCTTTGATTCAGATTGTAATCCAACATAAAACAAAGTTTGGGTCATGAACATAAGCTATGCTAAGCAATGCACCATATGACCACTCTTTGTCTAATGATACCAACGAATGGTTTTTGGGCCAATTGGAAATTGTCATGCAAATGATGTTCTTTGATGTGAGGAAAAGTTGGAATCTGAATATGAAAATATGTAAGAGCTGATGGTAAAATTTGGTATGGCTGCATGTTAGAAGTTAACATCTCATGGTGCAATTCCATCGTGGCAATTTCAAAGCATAATATCTTGATGATCACTCCACCAATCTTTGAAATTTTTAATCCTATATGAAGTGGACATTTGATAGCTCAACTTTCATGTGGAAAGTTACTTGAGATAGTTCTTATAACATTGAGAAAGAATTTTTTAAAGTCATGCACATGGGAAGGCAAAAAAGACTTAGAAATTTTTTTTCTAAGTTATTGGATTTTTACAATTTGAGGTACCTAACTTTAAAACACCATAACTTGAGATTGGCTCATTGAAATGAGATGTTCCACATATGGTTGGAAAGCTCTCATCATGCTCTAAAACTCTCATTTGGGGCCCAAGTCTTGAATCCAAGTGGAAATGGGTGAAAAATGATGTCAAAGTTAGAGAAAAATTATGAAGAAAAGTGTTGAAATTTTTCTAAGTGTTTGGTCAAAATATCTTGCAAGCCTCATAACTCAAAAACCAAGCATTTTTGGACAAAAAGTCATATAGAACAAATTAGATATCTTGAAAAGAGCTTTCCAATGAGCTTTGAGTCACTCCAATTGAGTGTATGGTTTAGGAGTTATGGTCATTTTAAATTGTGCTATTAGAGGGAAAATCTCACATATGAAACCTTTCATGATCAAAACCTTACTTCTCTTGCAAGAAACCTCATAAAACTTGATCTTGATGCTTTGAATACCTCATGAGACATTCTATGATGATTAGAACCATTGACACTTCATTTGAACCAAAATTCCCAAGGATTAGGCTTTCAGTCAAAAACCTAATTTTGACTGTGAATGCACTGAGGTCAGATCTTGTAAACTTGCTTCTTCCTTCTCATCCAAAGGTCTTAGGAGACTCTTGAGGATGTTGATAAACCAATAGAATCAAGAATTAGGGTTTGAGAGTTCATCTTGATGAAAATCAAAGCCATTGACTGATAAGTGTCACAGAAACCCTAGTTCGGAGATATAGTGAGGCTGAGGCTCAAACTTCTCTTGTTGAGGACCAATAGATCTTGGATTCCTGTTGAATGATGTATCTTGGATGTAGATGACCTTGAGTCGTAAGTGAATCACACAAATCTTGACTTGATAGAGCCAATTTCTCAGTGATTTCTTCAGAGCAAAACCTTAATTCAAAAGTTCTTGCACTGGAGATCTTTTGTTGGCTTGACTTGCTTCAAAACAACTTGTGGAGCTTCCTGGTGATATGCAAACCTAATTTGAACACAAAGAAACAAACCACAAGATATGAGTTAGCTCAAACAATGCAGAGATGCTTGACCTAAGATGCACAAATGAAGATTACATCTAAGGGTAAAAATTTGGGGTACAACACATAATAATATGCAACACACATAAAAATTCACATGCACAGTTATTCTCACCACAAGCATCACATACAATACATATAGTATATATCAATTATACCAACATAATACCACATTCACACATAATGCACACCAAAGTTATGACATATGGAAACACATCACCACATCACCTAGCATGTCTATACATAAAACATATTATTCATAACCAATGCATTTAACACGAATGCATATCAATTCACCAATCCAATCACAAACTCAACACATAATTACTCCATTCACAAATGCATATCAATCATGCACAATCCATTTAACACAAATGCATATCACAATTTCTCACACATACTCAATCCATTCATATTTTCCACACATAATCAATCCATTCATGATTCATGCAAATGCAAAGAGACCGACACAACGACTCTATGCAAATGCCATGCGGTACCATCCATCCATCATTCTCATCACCAGTTCACTCTGGAACTATTGGAATCATCGCTTGTTACCAAGGACCACTCATGTAACACCCCGTCGGGCAAACGATGTTCCCCGTCGCTTTCGGTCCTCTTATTTTTTTAAGGCTCACGACGTTTATGGATCACTTTCGGTCCTCTTTGTATAAGGCTCACGATCCGATCGCTTTCGGTCCTCTTTGTATAAGGCTCACGATCGTCTATAATCATCGCTTTCGGTCCTCTTATTTTTTTAAGGCTCGCGATGTTATAGCGGATTCCCTCTGGAATCGATTCGTCGCTCACACCCCACAAGGGCACACGACATCACAAGATGCATATCATGATGCTTGACACACAAGAACTCATGACAATCAAATGCATTTTCACAATTCAACCATATGAATTATCTCATCATCATTATTCATGCATTGAAAACACTTCAAACAATGCATTTCAAACCATTAAGGCCACCAAACAACATACATTGAATTTCACATAAACAATGCATTTCATCATAATCCATAAAACACAACAATTAGCACTTTAGTACATACACTCATATCAATTCACATCAAGAATTACTCACCATCAACCACAACAATCCTACAATCATACAATGATACTCACAACACTAGGATTCACGCCACGAAGGCTACCCACAGCAACATACATTAATACCATACATTTGTATTCAACTCAACAAAGTATTTTGCCATGAGGCCACAACAATTACAACAACTTATCACATGCTTCAACATCATATAAACCACATAAAAGTTCCACGTCATATAACAATAACACAACACACGATAAAATACCGACCGCATGCATTGTACGCGATAAGAACACCCGACCGCCTGACTAATTCTCAAAAACAAATTAATTAAATCATCTTCTACCCTCCAAACCATTTTTAATAGAAAGAATATTTCATTAGCTTTCCAACACTTCGAACGGGGGTCAAAACAGACTTACGGTTTAAAAGTTATGAAGAAAACAAAATCTGACATTTTGGAAAATTGGTGTCACGCGCAGGTATGCTCAGGTCGAGTCTTTAGGTCGACTCAAGGTTCTTTAGGTCGACTTATAGTCCTTTAGGTCAACTCATACTGCGCAGAATTTGTTAAAAACTCAGTTTTCGATCGTTAAATGACTTTCGGACCTCCGATTTCGATTCCGTAATAAGCTGCGATCTCAGAATTCAACGTACTACAATATTTTCACTATTAAAAAGCCATCCAACACATTTTACATTTTTGACATATTTTAAAACATAATTTTATCAATTTATCCCAACTCCAAACTCGCTCAAAACCACTCGAAAACACACAAACAACCATTCCCGATTAATTCCTATCCTCACCCGACTATACTACACAACTTATTCCAAATTCTAACCGTGAAAACATCGATTTCCACTCGATTTACCATTAATGCCCTAAACTCCAATTCTCGATAACTCGACACAAAACCCCTCAAATCTCACCAACGTGCCTTTCCGATTAAACCCACTCCTTGCTCGACTATTCTACACGAACAGTTCCGAAATCTAACCGTGAAAACATCGATTTCTATCAATTGTTCATAATTCTAACCAAATAGAAAACATACATATTTCAACCAAACAAACACATACATATACATATACAATCTAAATATAATTGAAACTTCTCCCCCTTACCCGATTATTCGCGATTGAAATGGAGATTTCCTCGATTTTCCTCTTTTTCCTCTTCTCTCTTTTTCCTTCTCTTCTCTTTCTCTTCTTCCCCTTTTCTTTCTTTTCTTTTCATTTCTCTCTATTTCTCTTTTTATATAAATATCTAACTAATCAAATGACCATTTTACCCCTCAGCTCAAATATCTCGCAAACGCTCTCAAAATGCGATAAAACATAAACAGCGATGAAATATATTTTCGGGAAATAAAAGTTGAAAAGAAATTATAATTTATTGCAAATATTTTACCTATCAAGGAAATTAACCAATTAACTCAATTAGCAGGTAAAATACAATAAACTCACACATTTCACAAAATTCACATAAATGAAATACATAAATACAATTAAACAAATCGGGACGTTACAACTCTCCCCCACTTAGACATTTTCGTCCTCGAAAATATCACTGAGACGAACAACTCCGGATACGACTCTCGCATCCGACTAACCAACTAACATGCCAACAAAAGGCACACCACGAATAACACAAACTGACAAACCACCTAGCTAACAGCAGCTACAACAACGACACAACAACGACGACAACTACAACGACAAGATGCAAAGCCCATACAATGCACTTGACGACTAACTCACAACTCAAAGAAAACCATGTTACCAACACCCAGGTAACACTCCTCTAATCTCCCACACAGGAATTAGCTACTCGCACTCGAACCAACACGATAGAAACGAGGCAACAACACAAACAAGAACATAAAGTTCCACGACCCAAGATCGTTTCAACAACCTCGACCAAACCAGGATACCAAACATCCTTGTCACACAACAATATTATAACAATGCTACGATTCACCAATCGAACGTACAACCAAAACAACCATCTACATAGTAGCCCATGAATAATATTCAAACCTTTCACCTAACACTTCCATTCTGAAACGTCCAATGGTATCATCATTCCTACCGTTTTCCACTATTCAACCTTTGAACTCTTGCAGGTCACACACGCATATACGAATTGTGCCACATCACACTTTCGCTGCGTACTCTGATTACTCGTAACCATCAAAACTACCAATTCCACGTCCAAAGTCTAACTCTTTCTTATATTCGCCAAAACTCACTGTTCACTTTTAATATACCCAACCTCACACTCTCCTATGTTAGCTTACACACCAGACACAAGTCTCTGTATTGCTTAAATAATTCTAACTCCCTGACCATCAAAACTGACATGTATAAAGCTTTTGACTTAACTTATCACGCACGACATTAACTTTACCAATAGGATAATTCCAGCTAAAGTCATAACTCATCACGAATTCCAACCATCCACGCTGTCTCATACTATATTCCTTTCGACCAAACAGGTACTCTAAACTCTTGTGATTACCAACCATTTCGAACTCAAAACCATGAAAATAATCCTCCAGATTCTCAACACAAAGTAACCACAATCATCTCGAAATCATGAATCCTCAATTGTCGTAAAGCATAAGCCATGACTTTACCATCTTGTATTAATACACTGACTAAACTCATCAATGACACATCACAATACCTCACAAACGGTTGATCAGGATCACACAGTATCAAAACTGGAGCCGCAGACAACTTCTACTTCAGCTCTCTGAAACTTTCCTCACAATGAACATCCAAAGCAAACGACTTACCCTTTGCAAGTCAACCGAAGTAACGAAAACGGTAACTTGGAAAAGCCGTCCATAATCTCCGGTAATAACCAACTAAAGTCTAAAAAGATTCTAATCTCCTTAACTAACCTTTTCCAACCAAAATTCTCACTTGGACAACTTAGCATAAAAATTCCTTTCTTTTCAACACTTGCAACTCAATTCTCAAACACCCTACATACTCTTCTTCTGATTTTATAATAGATAAGAATATCCCTAATAAACACCACTCCAAACTTATCCAAAAATATGGAAGATATGATTCATATACTCCACAAACATTCCAGCAGCATTACTAACACCGAACAACATCACTGTACATTGTAATGCCCAACCAAATTCCAAAAGATATAAATTCTTAAAGTGTTTGCAAAAATTTTCACTGGGTAACTGGTTACTCACATACAAGCTTAATCGAGAAAATAACACCCTAATCCGATGATAACAACCATAACCAGTCACATGAAATAGATCAAAGCCTTAACTCACAAAATTCACCACTCTTATCAAACGTTCCAACAACTATTTTTTCAATCAAACTCAACCAAATCATTCCAATCATCTATCCTTGAAAGTGGACACTTATTTTCAATCATTACCTTATTCCACTGTCAGTAATCCATACACAATTTCATCTGAGCCCGAAACAATTCATCCAAAAATAGCTTAACAAACTCTGGTTACCATATTCCATATCAATTCTTCTTACGGGGTTCCAACTCACTCAAGGTTTCTGTTGACACGAGATCTCAACCCATAACAAAAGTAATACCATCAAGGAACTTCAAATCGTTCGCGATTCGTCATAATTCAAAACTCAAGCTATCCCGAACACCACCGCAAGTTTCCATACTACTCACTGATTAACACGCAACCTCATGCTATCATCCTTTTCCTTACCAACCATGTTGGACCTCTTCAAGTCGACACACTAATGTTCCATCCAAAAACACATCTGAAACCATGCACAACTGACGGCCCATCACTGTGGCCTTCCTGCCAATTTCCAGAACACTATCATCACAAACATAACAACATCTTAGTTTCACGTCCTAAAAGTTCTTCTATTTACTTAGCAGGTCCAAACCTCAAATCCGTCTCATCTTCCGATATAAGAATCTTCATCGACTCTTCAAAATATTCCGTAATCATTTTCTTAATTCCAAACAATTCATTGCACACACTATCAAAGCCGGAAAGACACGTCTATTCCATCCAACATAATTCCGTCTACTATCAACAAGAGATTAAGGGTGATCAGTTCCTCAATTTGTCGATAGACAGCCGACAATCATGATGGGGCATAAACCGTCTTCACCAAACTATAATAGCATTTCTTGCATCCTGTGCACAAAACTAACTAAGGCACAAATCTTTAGTTGACATAAACCTTACCTCCGCATTCCCTCCGAAACTGGGAACAACATTGTCCAAACAACACTTACACTCTTGCAATCTACAACACACTGAGCCAACACTCCACACCTGAAGCAACTTGGAGAAGTACAAGCTTCTCCCCCACTTATCTCATTCTCACACCTGAAGACAAAGGATTAGAAAACAGAAAGTACTGACAGTGTTTCACACACATATCACATACTAAGGGATAAATAACATCGACAGTATTCAACTGTCACACCAACTGACTCAACAACTTGGCCGGACGGACCGACCTGCTCTGATACCACTAATGTAACACCCCAATTCCCATCGCGAATAAATAATACATAATTAAATTAGAGTAAATAAAAATTTATTTTTCCGACAGAAACAAGGATGCCACAATTAAGGAAAGAACATACAATCCCTGCTCATATATTTTTGATACATAGCACGAAATAGAATACCCTCAAAGGGAAACTTTTTCCATATAAAAGAAAAGCTCAATTATGGAATAAAGCGGAAAGATCCATAACTGACTTGTTTTACAAAATAAATTGTTTTATAACATCAAAATATACATACAAAAGTCATACAAAACATATTCAACAATTGTATACAAATAACTTAAAGCGTTCCCCGACTCCCGTGCTACGTATCAGAGCAGACTGACTGACAGATGGATGCAGAACTAAACTTCACAATAGTCTCCAAGACACAAATCTGCAATTGCCTCATAGAGCAACAAACCACAGCAGAATGGTGAGAAATAACAACTAAATCAAGATTGCATAATAATATGCAACACACATAAAAATTCACATGCACAGTTATTCTCACCACAAGCATCACATACAATACATATAGCATATATCAATTATACCAACATAATACCACATTCACACATAATGCACACCAAAGTTATGACATATGGAAACACATCACCACATCACCTAACATGTCTATACATAAAACATATTATTCATAACCAATGCATTTAACACGAATGCATATCAATTCACCAATCCAATCACAAACTCAACATATAATTACTCCATTCACAAATGCATATCAATCATGCACAATCCATTTAACACAAATGCATATCACAATTTCTCAAACATACTCAATCCATTCATGATTTTCCACACATAATCAATCCATTCATGATTCATGCAAATGCAAAGAGACCGACACAACAACTCTATGCAAATGCCATGCAGTACCATCCATCCATCATTCTCATCACCAGTTCACTCAGGAACTATTGGAATCATCGCTTGTTACTGAGGACCACTCATGTAACACCCCGTCGGGCAAACGATGTTCCCCGTCGCTTTCGGTCCTCTTATTTTTTTAAGGCTCACGATGTTTATGGATCGCTTTTGGTCCTCTTTGTATAAGGCTCACGATCCAATCGCTTTCGGTCCTCTTTGTATAAGTCTCACGATCTTCTATAATCATCGCTTTCGGTCCTCTTATTTTTTTTAAGGCTCGCGATGTTATAGCGGATTCCCTCTGGAATCGATTCGTCGCTCACCCCACAAGGGCACACGACATCACAAGACGCATATCATGATGCTTGACACACAAGAACTCATGACAATCAAATGCATTTTCACAATTCAACCATATGAGTTATCTCATCATCATTATTCATGCATTGAAAACACTTCAAACAATGCATTTCAAACCATAAAGGCCACCAAACAACATACATTGAATTTCACATAAACAATGTATTTCATCATAATCCACAAACCACAACAATTAGCACTTTAGCACATACACTCATATCAATTCACATCAAGAATTACTCACCATCAACCACAACAATCCTACAATCATACAATGATACTCACAACACTAGGATTCACGCCACGAAGGCTACCAACAGCAACATACATTAATACCATACATTTGTATTCAACTCAACAAATTATTTTGCCATGAGGCCACAACAATTACAACAACTTATCACATGCTTCAACATCATATAAACCACATAAAAGTTCCACGTCATATAACAATAGCATAACACACGATAAAATACCGACCACACGCATTATACGCGATAAGAACACCCGACCGCCCGACTAATTCTCAAAAACACAAATTAATTAAATCATCTTCTACCCTCCAAACCATTTTTAATAGAAATAATATTTCATTAGCTTTCCAACGCTTCGAACGGGGGTCAAAATGGACTTACGGTTCAAAAGTTATGAAGAAAACAAAATCTGACATTTTGGAAAATTGATGTCACGTGCAGGTATGCTCAGGTCGAGTCTTTAGGTCGACTCAAGGTTCTTTAGGTCGACTCATAGTCCTTTAGGTCGACTCATACTGCGCAGAATTTGTTAAAAACTCAGTTTTCGATCGTTAAATGACTTTCGGACTTCCGATTTCGATTCCGTAAAAAGCTGCGATCTCAGAATTCAACGTACTACAATATTTTCACTATTAAAAAGCCCTCCAACACATTTTCCATTTTTGACATATTTTAAAACATAATTTTATCAATTTATCCCAACTCCAAACTCGCTCAAAACCACTCGAAAACACACAAACAACCATTCCCGATTAATTCCTATCCTCACCCGACTATACTACACAACTTATTCCAAATTCTAACCGTGAAAACATCGATTTCCACTCGATTTACCATTAATGCCCTAAACTCCAATTCTCGATAACTCGACACAAAACCCCTCAAATCTCACCAACGTGCCTTTTCGATTAAACCCACTCCTCGCTCGACTATTCTACACGAACAGTTCCGAAATCTAACCGCGAAAACATCGATTTCTATCAATTGTTCATAATTCTAACCAAATAGAAAACATACATATTTCAACCAAACAAACACCTACATATACATATACAATCAAAATATAATTGAAACTTCTCACCCTTACCCGATTATTCGCGATTGAAACGGAGATTTCCTCGATTTTCCTCTTTTTCCTCTTCTCTCTTTTTCCTTCTCTTCTCTTTCTCTTCTTCCCCTTTTCTTTCTTTTCTTTTCCTTTCTCTCTCTTTTCTCTCTATTTCTCTTTTTATATAAATATCTAACTAATCAAATGACCATTTTACCCCTCAGCTCAAATATCTCGAAACGCTCTCAAAACGCGATAAAACATAAACAGCGATGAAATATATTTTCGGGAAATAAAAGTTGAAAAGAAATTATAATTTATTGCAAATATTTTACCTATCAAGGAAATTAACCAATTAACTCAATTAGCAGGTAAAATACAATAAACTCACACATTTCACAAAATTCACATAAATGAAATAAATAAATACAATTAAACAAATCGGGGCGTTACAGTAGAGGTTACAGCGCCAACCTCATGGATCCATGGTCTACCCAACAAACAACTGTAGGCAGGGTTGATATCCAAGATCTGAAAAAGGATATTGAATACTTGAGGGCCAATCGAGACAGGCAGCTAAATCTCACCCATCACCGATCTTCTTGGGCGATCAAAGGCTTTAACAATGAGCGAAGTGGGTCTCATTATAGCTCCTTGGTAAGATAGCTTCTCAAGAGTTCTTTTTGGCAAAACATTCAAGGATGGACCGGTATCTACAAAAACCCTGGCAATCGTATCCTCCTAACATTTCACTGATACATGTAAGGCAAGATTTTGATTCCTTCCTGCTCGAGGTAACTCCTCGTCACTGAAGCTGAGAGTGTTACAAGTTGTAATGTTGGAAACGACATGGTCGAACTGTCCAGCTGTTATGTCTTGGGCCACGTGTGCCTGGGCTAATACCTTCTGCAAAGCTGATCTATGAACATGTGAATTGACTAACAGAGACAAGATCGAAATCTTGGATGGGGTCTGATGGAGTTGATCTACCATTTTGTAATCACTTCTCTTGATAATCCTTAGGAACTCTTCGTCTTCTTCTTTAGAAATTACCTCTTTTCCTTTGTCTCTAGGCAGTATGGGGACAACAGTTTCTTTGGGTGTAGTTTCTTTGAAAGAAGGAGTGTATACTCTACCACTTCGGGTTATCTTTCCGATCCCAACTATGTTAGTCACATCTTCAACAGTAGTTCCCACCTCTTTCCTTGGAACTACGTCTTCAACAGCGATTCCCACCTCTTTCCTTGGAATCACGTCTTCTCGTCTTTTGTTACCCATGACATTCTCATAGACCCATGGTACGGCCTTCGGGCCAATCGTCAAAAAAAGATGGATGATCTCGAGGAAAAGAACAGAGAGTTGAGAGAAGAGATCGACGCTCTGAGAGAGGATATGAGAAAGCTTCATAAAAACATGCAAGCCATGGCAGAAGCTCAGCTACAAAGGACTGTGATCTCGGAGATCACCTCAAAGCCCATAGTGGAAAAGTCCGATCCTAGGTACAAAATACCGAAAGATCGTCCCTGGGGCATGCCACTTAACTATATCCCGGAAGGATATATCCCATTGATCAATGAGGATCAGGGGACCGCAGCAGGAACCGCTGGGCCTGAAGGTTACAAACTTCGGGAAAGCGAAGATGCCAGGGCATGACAGCAACTCCCGAAAGTTACAAACTTCGGGAGGCACCGAGAGTCTCGGCCATAATGACTATACCACCGCCCGTGGTACACACTGTCCCGGAAGGACAGATTCCACAGATACCATCTGGTGGAAACGACAACATGTTCGAAAGAATGAATGAGTTCCAGGAACAGTTCCTGGGAATGCAGAAAGAACTGCAGGCCCTTCGCGGTCAAGATTTATTTGGAAAGGACGCCGCGGACCTCTGCTTGGTCCCCAATGTGAAAGTCCCACACAAATTCCAAGTGCCCGACTTTGAAAAGTACAAGGATAACTCTTGCCCTCAGAGCCATCTGGTGATGTACGCTCAGCGAATGTCAGCTCAGACAGAGAATTAGGATTTACTGATTCACTACTTTCAGGATAGTTTAACCGGCGTCGCACTAAAATGGTACATGGGTTTAAACCGTGCTACGATTAGCACTTTCATAGATCTCGGCACAGCCTTCGTCCAACAATATAAATACAATCTGGACATGGCACCAGACAGAGATCAACTCAGATCAATGTCGCAAAAGGACAAGGAAACTGTAACACCCCATTTCTACCCGGCGGATAAGTAATAAAATCAGAGTTTTCATTTTAAAAATTCTTCAACATAAACAGGATGTCACATTTTCAACAGAAAACAACTTCATGTTAATCACAAATAATTCAGATACATAACACTGATTCGGATGAACTGATAACAACCGGAATTATCCTTTTGAAAACAAAACAACTTTTATTAATAATCGGCTTCACATAATTCAACTTATAATGACATAACCTCATGTCCAACTCAAAACAACTTTGAAACAACAATTCTTTAATAACAAAAATTTAAGATTCAACTACTAAGACCATAACGACAAATAAACAACAATCGTTCATCCCCCCGAGTGCTACGTATCAGAGCAAGACCAACTCGAGCTAACAGCATCTAAGACTTCACATTATACCTCAACTTCTGCAGCTATTCTTGAGTACCTGCTCAGTTACCCATAATAGGTAACATCATTACAGAAGGGGTGAGATATCGAATATTATAAACAAAATATGATAATTAATATGCTAGATTAGAATCATATAAATTCCACCGCTTCATACAACCGTCATGCAACAACCAGAAATAAACAACTTAATAGCAACCCTAACTTGTATTGACAGCAAATAACAACATATAACAACAACTTATATAAAAGATGCAAATTATAGTAATAACAACATATATAACATCAGCTCACGACATTAGTAATTTATCTCAAGCAACAAGACATAGCAACAACAACTTATAACAAGCAACAACTTCACAACAACGGCAACTTCACAACAACAGCAACTTCACAACAACCACGAATCAAGAACAACAGCAACTTCACAACGACTCAAAATGTGACACAACTATGCACATGCATGTGGTTCCATCGGAGTAAAACTCCCAACTTAAACATATGCCAGGTTATCGAGGCATTTCAACAAGGCATAAGCCTTCAACGTGGTGCCATCAAGGCCAACTTAATCAATGCCATCAAGGCCAACGTGGTGTGAGCATACAGCCCCGACTCATGAATGCAATGTATGCGACGATTATCAAAGGCATACAATCAACTACATCATCAACAAGAACAACCAGAACAGCAACAACGAAAACAACAACTCAAACATGCATCAATAGCATCAACTTAATCCAACATTGGTCATTCGACCTACAACTTAATCAACAACAACACAACTCAAACAACATTGGTCATTCGACCTACAACTTAATCAACGACAACACAACTCAAACAACATTGGTCATAAGACCTGCAACTTAAATACTTCGCCCGTAAATCGGGACAATACAACTTATCCAACTTTGCCTGCAATTCCACGCGTTCAACTTAATTCAACAAAACAAACCGACTAAAATCACCTACTAATTATTACGAACTACCTCGACAATTTTCGTTAAATTCCGGACAATTCTACTAAAACCGGTTAATTATTTTTTTGGTAAAGGTTGTAATATTTCTACTCTGCTTTAACATTATTAAGACTATTCTGTTATTGTTGTAATACAAATTCTGCTATATAATTACTCACTACTACTGCTATTCCATTATTCCCACAGTTACTGCTTGATTAGCTAATTTGACCACTTATCTTTCTACCCAGTATTTCTGCTACTGATACATATACATCCTGCTATTCACCTGACTAGGCATTACAATTTATTCCTGCAACTCATTAATTCACTTAGTTGCTAATTTATTTTACTACTGATATTACTTATGGTTATTGTAGAATACTGCCTTTACTGACTTGTTCTACTAATACCTTATTCCAAAACTCCTAAAAGTACTATTATACTAATAATAATACTAAATTATTATTAACTATTAATAATATTAATTATACTAATGAAATATTATATAATATAAACTGTTAACTATTTAATTAAACTAACAGAGAAAACAAAGTAAAAAAGTGAAGCATGGCATAGCTATGGGACGGTCGTCCCTAATAATAATATTAAATTATTAATAACTATTACTAATATGTTAGTAATAAATATATATATATATATATATTGTAAAATGGTTCAGTATATAGGGAAAGCATAAAGGAGGCGCCCACCTCAATACTTGGAGGCCCTCGCCTCCTTCCTTTAATTAAAAGGGGTGCTCACCTCCATTACTTTGAGGCCCCCGCCTCTAATTGCTCTGAGGCCCCCGCCTCCATTCCTCTGAGGCCCCCGCCTCCATTTCCTATTCTTCTTCTTTCTTTAATTTCCTTCAGTATCGATTTTACACCAACCCACTATATAACGCAACAACTTATTTTCCTTCGACCATTATTTCGGCCAACAACGTGGAAGCAACAACATGACAGTTATCTCAACACAAGGTAATTTCCAGCAACGTATCCATAGATATTAGATAAATTTCAGAGACAGCCACGACAAATCAACACAAACAGCAACCATCAATTTTTCTTTTTATGAAAACAAAATATCACCGAAACCACAAGCAATTCCATGGCATCAATTTATATAACCTAACCCCACATAGAAATTATCATAATCCCGTTTATAAGATTCGAACCCACCCTTACCTTGGATTGAAGGCAGCTCGACAATCGATCGGCTTCCAGAAATTCGACGCCGGTAGCGGTTTCTCTCTCGTTCCCAACTTCTCTCACGTTCTTCCAAATTCCTCGTGTAACTTCTGTCTGCAACTTGTTTCACGATCTCCTTTGCTTCAACTTCCAAAAACCCCTTTTTCCAACAAAACTTAATTTATTTTCTTAAATTCCTTTTAACCAAATAATAATAATAATAATAATAATAGTATTATTATTCTTTAATGGGCCAACTAATCCACACCACCAAATTGCTATATACCACTCCCACACTAAATCCAATTAAATAAACAATATTCTAAATTAATATTATCTTCAATATTAATTTCTCCGATCCAACCGACTAATAATCCAACTTTAACTTAATAATCCAAATACGCCTCTTAAAATAATATTGACAAATCCAACTACTCCGATTAATTCTCAAACTTCATCTAAATCCAATAATTAAATCCTTCAATAATTTAATTATCTAATTAATTAAATTCAGGCGTTACAACTCTCCCCCACTTAGAATATTTTCGTCCTCGAAAATCTATCCGACACCACCGTCCTTATCCCAACTCTCGTATTTAATCTTCCAGTCCAACAACAACTCAATCACGGTTTTAAACCCAATATGTATACTCCAATACTTCAATTACTCTTACAACATGATCGTTACTATTCGCCAACCATTTTAGTAATACCTTGAAACAATCACCTTACAACATAGTAACAACCTTCACTTGCCTATACTCTACTATACAACATCGCATCATTACCGCAGCAACGTAAACAATACCAAAACACATATACGATCCTTATCTCCATACTCCGAAGGCATCCCACGTATAACACAAACAACGGTTCTTAACCTCAACGGCGACAACAACGCGAATACTACCCAAGTGATGCAATTGACAACTAACATCGCAACACAAGAAGTAACCAACGTAAGAATTTACCGGTTTAAGAACCAGAACACAACAACTTAAGAATACCAACTTAAACACAACATCAACGTAATCAAATATCAACATCGGTACAATTCTCGTCTGAACAACCGCAATACACTACGTGTTCGCTGCGCACTCTGATTACTTTCAAGGTACTAACACTACTCAGTTGACCTCCAACTTCCAATCATCAAAATCGACATAATACCAAGGCTTTCGACTTAACTCTTCGGGATCTCCCCGTTAACACCACCCATAAATTACAACTTTACTATCTTTTATCAACATAGTTCCCAAAATCACCTTAGGCGCATAACAACATTACAACAACATTTGACACCTGAGTCCACTTTTACAAATCAACTTATAATTTAACTTCTTTTAATAATCACCACTCAACCTTCAAATATTCTACGCGTTCTTCCTCTGATTTTACAACAGCTCAAAACATTCGCAACAAACACAAGTTCCAACTCATCCAAACAAATATGGAAGATACGCTTCATACTCCATACATACACCTTAAGGCATACTAGTCATTCGCTTCATCACAAACAACGACTCAAGTTATCTAGAACTCGACTGTGAGTCTCCATACTACTCATCAATCAAACACAGCTTCGTGCTGTCATCCTTAAATTCAACTAATATTCTAACATATGAACTTGTATCAGCAAAACAAACAACCTTCAAGCACTTGGCTTGACTTCGACCAATTCAACGTACATACTATACTAGTTGGCACGACACATCTATCCATCAATTATGATTCCGTCTACTATCAACAATAGATTAAGGGTGATCAGTTCCTCAATTTGTCAATAGACAGCCGACAACCATAACGGTGAAATAAATCATCAGTACCCAACCCAATAGCGTACTTCAACTTATGCCCAAAGTCCTTAAGCATAATGCTCCGCCAACTTTCTAAGGCTTACCAATGCCACTCTTAGTTTCTTTAGTTTCAACTTCGTCAACGACACAAAAACGTTCAAAATCCATTACGCATCCTCTTATGCACGTTCATAGTACAACACGACTTTAACTATTTTTCCAATACCGAAGTCGCTACAACATTGAGAACGATCCAATTCAGTTTGCTCCAATTACAACTTTCAACCAAGGTGAAAATTCTTAGCAACACAAATCAACTTTCGCATTTCTCTCAACCTTACCTTTACTTAGCATCATCGTCTTAATCATCCTCATTCAACATAAGTTGCATCTCCAAGCATTCTCCGATACAGTCACATGTTACAAATACCAACACTTTATTCTTAATAATATTCCACACTTGTTTTCATCCTTCCAAATTTTTTCAGCAAATGTCGCTCAACTTCAACCATATATATCTCCTTCAATAAAGATCTCTCAATCACAAAATCATATTCCAAAATGAAGAGAATTTTGTGTAGATTTCAGAACTTCAAGAATCGCGTAAATCCGACTTACGAGTAAAAAGTTATCAGCTACACAACAGGACTGGTCCAGAATTTCCGTATGCAGAATTTTCCAAAAAAAAAAATCAGCAACAGACCCAAATATTAAAACGCACCTTTCTCCCTCTCCACAAACTTCCTGAAGACAAATCTTATATGAAAACTGTAGGGAATTTCGTAAGCTTTCCAAAATGTCCAGAACCGCTTCCATCCGAATCACGAGTCAAAAGTTATACCTCGTTTACGACAGCTGCTCCAAAATCACAAAAACCAGAATTTGAGGTTGATGGACATAAGTTCCATTTCCCTCTCTTGCTTCCAAGATCTACCAACATCCTCCTTTTCGGCCAACTACGAAAATCACTCAACTTTAATCCAACTATACTCAAGATATACAACTTACCGAATTAATCCACCAACTTATCATTCCATTCGGAATAATTCCTTACTTTCAATCATCTTTGATTCACCGTCCAGACTTTACGCACATCTCCAGCTTGACTGATACGGATTCGCGAGTCCAAACTCTCGCTGGTCCGCAATAACATCGCTCCAACATATGCACTCTTGCAAGCAACATCACCTCGAAACAACTTCTACATACCAACAACACGTACGGGAGCAAACTTCTCCCCCACTTAATTCAAACCAACCTGTAGACAACTACCAGAAACTACTAACAAACAAGCACCGACAGTGTTCCACACACATGTCGAGTACTAAGGAAGAAATAACATTAGACAACATTGGCCGGACAGACCGACCTGCTCTGATACCACTAATGTAACACCCCATTTCTACCCGGCGGATAAGTAATAAAATCAGAGTTTTCATTTTAAAAATTCTTCAACATAAACAGGATGTCACATTTTCAACAGAAAACAACTTCATGTTAATCACAAATAATTCAGATACATAACACTGATTCGGATGAACTGATAACAACCGGAATTATCCTTTTGAAAACAAAACAACTTTTATTAATAAGCGGCTTCACATAATTCAACTTATAATGACATAACCTCATGTCCAACTCAAAACAACTTTGAAACAACAATTCTTTAATAACAACAATTTAAGATTCAACTACTAAGACCATAACGACAAATAAACAACAATCGTTCATCCCCCCGAGTGCTACGTATCAGAGCAAGACCAACTCGAGCTAACAGCATCTAAGACTTCACATTATACCTCAACTTCTGCAGCTATTCTTGAGTACCTGCTCAGTTACCCATAATAGGTAACATCATTACAGAAGGGGTGAGATATCGAATATTATAAACAAAATATGATAATTAATATGCTAGATTAGAATCATATAAATTCCACCGCTTCATACGACCGTCATGCAACAACCAGAAATAAACAACTTAATAGCAACCCCAACTTGTATTGACAGCAAATAACAACATATAACAACAACTTATATAAAAGATGCAAATTATAGTAATAACAACATATATAACATCAGCTCACGACATTAGTAATTTATCTCAAGCAACAAGACATAGCAACAACAACTTATAACAAGCAACAACTTCACAACAACGGCAACTTCACAACAACAGCAACTTCACAACAACCACGAATCAAGAACAACAGCAACTTCACAACGACTCAAAATGTGACACAACTATGCACATGCATGTGGTTCCATCGGAGTAAAACTCCCAACTTAAACATATGCCAGGTTATCGAGGCATTTCAACAAGGCATAAGCCTTCAACGTGGTGCCATCAAGGCCAACTTAATCAATGCCATCAAGGCCAACGTGGTGTGAGCATACAGCCCCGACTCATGAATGCAATGTATGCGACGATTATCAAAGGCATACAATCAACTACATCATCAACAAGAACAACCAGAACAGCAACAACGAAAACAACAACTCAAACATGCATCAATAGCATCAACTTAATCCAACATTGGTCATTCGACCTACAACTTAATCAACAACAACACAACTCAAACAACATTGGTCATTCGACCTACAACTTAATCAACGACAACACAACTCAAACAACATTGGTCATAAGACCTGCAACTTAAATACTTCGCCCGTAAATCGGGACAATACAACTTATCCAACTTTGCCTGCAATTCCACGCGTTCAACTTAATTCAACAAAACAAACCGACTAAAATCACCTACTAATTATTACGAACTACCTCGACAATTTTCGTTAAATTCCGGACAATTCTACTAAAACCGGTTAATTATTTTTTTGGTAAAGGTTGTAATATTTCTACTCTGCTTTAACATTATTAAGACTATTCTGTTATTGTTGTAATACAAATTCTGCTATATAATTACTCACTACTACTGCTATTCCATTATTCCCACAGTTACTGCTTGATTAGCTAATTTGACCACTTATCTTTCTACCCAGTATTTCTGCTACTGATACATATACATCCTGCTATTCACCTGACTAGGCATTACAATTTATTCCTGCAACTCATTAATTCACTTAGTTGCTAATTTATTTTACTACTGATATTACTTATGGTTATTGTAGAATACTGCCTTTACTGACTTGTTCTACTAATACCTTATTCCAAAACTCCTAAAAGTACTATTATACTAATAATAATACTAAATTATTATTAACTATTAATAATATTAATTATACTAATGAAATATTATATAATATAAACTGTTAACTATTTAATTAAACTAACAGAGAAAACAAAGTAAAAAAGTGAAGCATGGCATAGCTATGGGACGGTCGTCCCTAATAATAATATTAAATTATTAATAACTATTACTAATATGTTAGTAATAAATATATATATATATATATATATATATATATATTGTAAAATGGTTCAGTATATAGGGAAAGCATAAAGGAGGCGCCCACCTCAATACTTGGAGGCCCTCGCCTCCTTCCTTTAATTAAATGGGGTGCTCACCTCCATTACTTTGAGGCCCCCGCCTCTAATTGCTCTGAGGCCCCCGCCTCCATTCCTCTGAGGCCCCCGCCTCCATTTCCTATTCTTCTTCTTTCTTTAATTTCCTTCAGTATCGATTTTACACCAACCCACTATATAACGCAACAACTTATTTTCCTTCGACCATTATTTCGGCCAACAACGTGGAAGCAACAACATGACAGTTATCTCAACACAAGGTAATTTCCAGCAACGTATCCATAGATATTAGATAAATTTCAGAGACAGCCACGACAAATCAACACAAACAGCAACCATCAATTTTTCTTTTTATGAAAACAAAATATCACCGAAACCACAAGCAATTCCATGGCATCAATTTATATAACCTAACCCCACATAGAAATTATCATAATCCCGTTTATAAGATTCGAACCCACCCTTACCTTGGATTGAAGGCAGCTCGACAATCGATCGGCTTCCGGAAATTCGACGCCGGTAGCGGTTTCTCTCTCGTTCCCAACTTCTCTCACGTTCTTCCAAATTCCTCGTGTAACTTCTGTCTGCAACTTGTTTCACGATCTCCTTTGCTTCAACTTCCAAAAACCCCTTTTTCCAACAAAACTTAATTTATTTTCTTAAATTCCTTTTAACCAAATAATAATAATAATAATAATAATAGTATTATTATTCTTTAATGGGCCAACTAATCCACACCACCAAATTGCTATATACCACTCCCACACTAAATCCAATTAAATAAACAATATTCTAAATTAATATTATCTTCAATATTAATTTCTCCGATCCAACCGACTAATAATCCAACTTTAACTTAATAATCCAAATACGCCACTTAAAATAATATTGACAAATCCAACTACTCCGATTAATTCTCAAACTTCATCTAAATCCAATAATTAAATCCTTCAATAATTTAATTATCTAATTAATTAAATTCAGGCGTTACAACTCTCCCCCACTTAGAATATTTTCGTCCTCAAAAATCTATCCGACACCACCGTCCTTATCCCAACTCTCGTATTTAATCTTCCAGTCCAACAACAACTCAATCACGGTTTTAAACCCAATATGTATACTCCAATACTTCAATTACTCTTACAACATGATCGTTACTATTCGCCAACCATTTTAGTAATACCTTGAAACAATCACCTTACAACATAGTAACAACCTTCACTTGCCTATACTCTACTATACAACATCGCATCATTACCGCAGCAACGTAAACAATACCAAAACACATATACGATCCTTATCTCCATACTCCGAAGGCATCCCACGTATAACACAAACAACGGTTCTTAACCTCAACGGCGACAACAACGCGAATACTACCCAAGTGATGCAATTGACAACTAACATCGCAACACAAGAAGTAACCAACGTAAGAATTTATCGGTTTAAGAACCAGAACACAACAACTTAAGAATACCAACTTAAACACAACATCAACGTAATCAAATATCAACATCGGTACAATTCTCGTCTGAACAACCGCAATACACTACGTGTTCGCTGCGCACTCTGATTACTTTCAAGGTACTAACACTACTCAGTTGACCTCCAACTTCCAATCATCAAAATCGACATAATACCAAGGCTTTCGACTTAACTCTTCGGGATCTCCCCGTTAACACCACCCATAAATTACAACTTTACTATCTTTTATCAACATAGTTCCCAAAATCACCTTAGGCGCATAACAACATTACAACAACATTTGACACCTGAGTCCACTTTTACAAATCAACTTATAATTTAACTTCTTTTAATAATCACCACTCAACCTTCAAATATTCTACGCGTTCTTCCTCTGATTTTACAACAGCTCAAAACATTCGCAACAAACACCAGTTCCAACTCATCCAAACAAATATGGAAGATACGCTTCATACTCCATACATACACCTTAAGGCATACTAGTCATTCGCTTCATCACAAACAACGACTCAAGTTATCTAGAACTCGACTGTGAGTCTCCATACTACTCATCAATCAAACACAGCTTCGTGCTGTCATCCTTAAATTCAACTAATATTCTAACATATGAACTTGTATCAGCAAAACAAACAACCTTCAAGCACTTGGCTTGACTTCGACCAATTCAACGTACATACTATACTAGTTGGCACGACACATCTATCCATCAATTATGATTCCGTCTACTATCAACAATAGATTAAGGGTGATCAGTTCCTCAATTTGTCAATAGACAGCCGACAACCATAACGGTGAAATAAATCATCAGTACCCAACCCAATAGCGTACTTCAACTTATGCCCAAAGTCCTTAAGCATAATGCTCCGCCAACTTTCTAAGGCTTACCAATGCCACTCTTAGTTTCTTTAGTTTCAACTTCGTCAACGACACAAAAACGTTCAAAATCCATTACGCATCCTCTTATGCACGTTCATAGTACAACACGACTTTAACTATTTTTCCAATACCGAAGTCGCTACAACATTGAGAACGATCCAATTCAGTTTGCTCCAATTACAACTTTCAACCAAGGTGAAAATTCTTAGCAACACAAATCAACTTTCGCATTTCTCTCAACCTTACCTTTACTTAGCATCATCGTCTTAATCATCCTCATTCAACATAAGTTGCATCTCCAAGCATTCTCCGATACAGTCACATGTTACAAATACCAACACTTTATTCTTAATAATATTCCACACTTGTTTTCATCCTTCCAAATTTTTTCAGCAAATGTCGCTCAACTTCAACCATATATATCTCCTTCAATAAAGATCTCTCAATCACAAAATCATATTCCAAAATGAAGAGAATTTTGTGTAGATTTCAGAACTTCAAGAATCGCGTAAATCCGACTTACGAGTAAAAAGTTATCAGCTACACAACAGGACTGGTCCAGAATTTCCGTATGCAGAATTTTCCAAAAAAAAAAATCAGCAACAGACCCAAATATTAAAACGCACCTTTCTCCCTCTCCACAAACTTCCTGAAGACAAATCTTATATGAAAACTGTAGGGAATTTCGTAAGCTTTCCAAAATGTCCAGAACCGCTTCCATCCGAATCACGAGTCAAAAGTTATACCTCGTTTACGACAGCTGCTCCAAAATCACAAAAACCAGAATTTGAGGTTGATGGACATAAGTTCCATTTCCCTCTCTTGCTTCCAAGATCTACCAACATCCTCCTTTTCGGCCAACTACGAAAATCACTCAACTTTAATCCAACTATACTCAAGATATACAACTTACCGAATTAATCCACCAACTTATCATTCCATTCGGAATAATTCCTTACTTTCAATCATCTTTGATTCACCGTCCAGACTTTACGCACATCTCCAGCTTGACTGATACGGATTCGCGAGTCCAAACTCTCGCTGGTCCGCAATAACATCGCTCCAACATATGCACTCTTGCAAGCAACATCACCTCGAAACAACTTCTACATACCAACAACACGTACGGGAGCAAACTTCTCCCCCACTTAATTCAAACCAACCTGTAGACAACTACCAGAAACTACTAACAAACAAGCACCGACAGTGTTCCACACACATGTCGAGTACTAAGGAAGAAATAACATTAGACAACATTGGCCGGACAGACCGACCTGCTCTGATACCACTAATGTAACACCCCATTTCTACCCGGCGGATAAGTAATAAAATCAGAGTTTTCATTTTAAAAATTCTTCAACATAAACAGGATGTCACATTTTCAACAGAAAACAACTTCATGTTAATCACAAATAATTCAGATACATAACACTGATTCGGATGAACTGATAACAACCGGAATTATCCTTTTGAAAACAAAACAACTTTTATTAATAAGCGGCTTCACATAATTCAACTTATAATGACATAACCTCATGTCCAACTCAAAACAACTTTGAAACAACAATTCTTTAATAACAACAATTTAAGATTCAACTACTAAGACCATAACGACAAATAAACAACAATCGTTCATCCCCCCGAGTGCTACGTATCAGAGCAAGACCAACTCGAGCTAACAGCATCTAAGACTTCACATTATACCTCAACTTCTGCAGCTATTCTTGAGTACCTGCTCAGTTACCCATAATAGGTAACATCATTACAGAAGGGGTGAGATATCGAATATTATAAACAAAATATGATAATTAATATGCTAGATTAGAATCATATAAATTCCACCGCTTCATACGAGCGTCATGCAACAACCAGAAATAAACAACTTAATAGCAACCCCAACTTGTATTGACAGCAAATAACAACATATAACAACAACTTATATAAAAGATGCAAATTATAGTAATAACAACATATATAACATCAGCTCACGACATTAGTAATTTATCTCAAGCAACAAGACATAGCAACAACAACTTATAACAAGCAACAACTTCACAACAACGGCAACTTCACAACAACAGCAACTTCACAACAACCACGAATCAAGAACAACAGCAACTTCACAACGACTCAAAATGTGACACAACTATGCACATGCATGTGGTTCCATCGGAGTAAAACTCCCAACTTAAACATATGCCAGGTTATCGAGGCATTTCAACAAGGCATAAGCCTTCAACGTGGTGCCATCAAGGCCAACTTAATCAATGCCATCAAGGCCAACGTGGTGTGAGCATACAGCCCCGACTCATGAATGCAATGTATGCGACGATTATCAAAGGCATACAATCAACTACATCATCAACAAGAACAACCAGAACAGCAACAACGAAAACAACAACTCAAACATGCATCAATAGCATCAACTTAATCCAACATTGGTCATTCGACCTACAACTTAATCAACAACAACACAACTCAAACAACATTGGTCATTCGACCTACAACTTAATCAACGACAACACAACTCAAACAACATTGGTCATAAGACCTGCAACTTAAATACTTCGCCCGTAAATCGGGACAATACAACTTATCCAACTTTGCCTGCAATTCCACGCGTTCAACTTAATTCAACAAAACAAACCGACTAAAATCACCTACTAATTATTACGAACTACCTCGACAATTTTCGTTAAATTCCGGACAATTCTACTAAAACCGGTTAATTATTTTTTTGGTAAAGGTTGTAATATTTCTACTCTGCTTTAACATTATTAAGACTATTCTGTTATTGTTGTAATACAAATTCTGCTATATAATTACTCACTACTACTGCTATTCCATTATTCCCACAGTTACTGCTTGATTAGCTAATTTGACCACTTATCTTTCTACCCAGTATTTCTGCTACTGATACATATACATCCTGCTATTCACCTGACTAGGCATTACAATTTATTCCTGCAACTCATTAATTCACTTAGTTGCTAATTTATTTTACTACTGATATTACTTATGGTTATTGTAGAATACTGCCTTTACTGACTTGTTCTACTAATACCTTATTCCAAAACTCCTAAAAGTACTATTATACTAATAATAATACTAAATTATTATTAACTATTAATAATATTAATTATACTAATGAAATATTATATAATATAAACTGTTAACTATTTAATTAAACTAACAGAGAAAACAAAGTAAAAAAGTGAAGCATGGCATAGCTATGGGACGGTCGTCCCTAATAATAATATTAAATTATTAATAACTATTACTAATATGTTAGTAATAAATATATATATATATATATATTGTAAAATGGTTCAGTATATAGGGAAAGCATAAAGGAGGCGCCCACCTCAATACTTGGAGGCCCTCGCCTCCTTCCTTTAATTAAATGGGGTACTCACCTCCAATTGCTCTGAGGCCCCCGCCTCTATTGCTTTGAGGCCCCCGCCTCCAATTCCTCTGAGGCCCCCGCCTCCATTTCCTATTCTTCTTCTTTCTTTAATTTCCTTCAGTATCGATTTTACACCAACCCACTATATAACGCAACAACTTATTTTCCTTCGATCAATTATTTCGGCCAACAACGTGGAAGCAACAACATGACAGTTATCTCAACACAAGGTAATTTCCAGCAACGTATCCATAGATATTAGATAAATTTCAGAGACAGCCACGACAAATCAACACAAACAGCAACCATCAATTTTTCTTTTTATGAAAACAAAATATCAATGAAACCACAAACAATTCCATGGCATCAATTTATATAACCTAACCCCACATAGAAATTATCATAATCCCGTTTATAAGATTCGAACCCACCCTTACCTTGGATTGAAGGCAGCTCGACAATCGATCGGCTTCCGGAAATTCGACGCCGGTAGCGGTTTCTCTCTCGTTCCCAACTTCTCTCACGTTCTTCCAAATTCCTCGTGTAACTTCTGTCTGCAACTTGTTTCACGATCTCCTTTGCTTCAACTTCCAAAAACCCCTTTTTCCAACAAAACTTAATTTATTTTCTTAAATTCCTTTTAACCAAATAATAATAATAATTATAATAATAATAATAGTATTATTATTCTTTAGTGGGTCAACTAATCCACACCACCAAATTGCTATATACCACTCCCACACTAAATCCAATTAAATAAACAATATTCTAAATTAATATTATCTTCAATATTAATTTCTCCGATCCAACCGACTAATAATCCAACTTTAACTTAATAATCCAAATACGCCTCTTAAAATAATATTAACAAATCCAACTACTCCGATTAATTCTCAAACTTCATCTAAATCCAATAATTAAATCCTTCAATAATTTAATTATCTAATTAATTAAATTCAGGCGTTACATAAACCTTTAAGGAGTACGCTCAGAGATGGTGTGAAATTGCCGCTCAAATTTATCAACCTCTTGAGGAAAAAGAGATGACAAAGATTTTCTTAAAGACCTTGAGCTCATTTTACTACGATAGAATGGTTGCCTGTGCGCCCAGTGACTTCACCGAAATGGTCGGTATCGGAGTACGTCTCGTGGAAGCCGTCTGAGAGGGACGTCTAGTCAAAGATACTGGATCATCAAGTAGTACAAAGCGATACGGTAGTGCCCTCCCTAAGAAAAAAGAGCAGGATATTGGGAATATCTCTCTCAAAAAGAAAAAGCAACGTTATCAACCAGTAGCAGCTATGGCCCCTGCTATCAATCCTGCGCCTATTTCTACGTATCAACCTCAGGTTGCGCAGAGCCAACCTAATTAGCAAAGGACTCAACAACCTCTTCAGTAGGCTCGTCCTCCATACAACAAAAATCGTGCAACGCGGCCACCAGGATTTGATCCTATACCCGTATCGTACGCAGAACTATTTCCGTTACTACTGGCCAAGGGGCATGTCTAGACTAAGTCCCCTCTTACAGTACCGGAAAATCTGCCTTTTTGGTTTAAGGTGGATCAGACTTGCCCTTACCATCAAGGAGGACCAGGGCATAACATAAAGAACTGTCTTAATTTCAAATCCGACGTAGAAAAGCTTGTTAGGAGTGGGGTCTTATCTTTCAAGGATACAAATCATAATGTTCTCACAAACCCGCTGCCTCAACACGAGAAAGCTACAATCAATTTGATAGAGGGAGAGACTAACAACTATCAAATTCATGATGTACTCTTGTTAAGGGCCAACTTGGTAAAGATGCATTGCAGACAGAGTGGATATGGCCATGTGCCACCTCATAACTATCACCAGTGTGATGTCTACTCTAAAAGCAATCGAGGATGTTTTGTGGTGCAATCAGCTCTACAGGAACAGATGGATCTCGGATGGATCCAAGAGCACCGAGTTCGTGGAGTTAACATGGTTTACACGAATTCTAGCATCATTCAGAACCACGACATCCGTGCAATGAATGTCAACTTGGTGGTGATGCATTCCAGGCAAAGCCAGTATCATAATCTGCCGCGGCACGATTACAGTTCCTGTCTGACTTGCTCGGTAAACAAACATGGATGCTCTTTTGTACAAGAGGCCCTCCAGCATCAAATGGATCTTGGATGGATTCAGGACTACCATGATAGGAATCCCTATCAGATCAACATGATTCAAATCTTTGATATTCGCTTGATGAATACCAGCCTGGTGGAGTTACATGCTAAATAGGTCCGGCTCGGGTTCCTGGTATCACATGATTATCAGAGCTGTAAGGCGGGTTGCGAAAACGATCAAGGTTGTGCCCTTGTCCAGGAAACCCTTCAGCACATGTTGAACCACTGGTGGCTTCCAATCTATATGAATGAAGACACCTAGCAAATTAGTATTACCAATGGGAACCCTACTCGGCATCAAAGTCAGGACGTTCGATCTATGGAAACTAACCTAGTGAGGTTACATTGTATTCAAAGCGGGCGTGGCCAGGTGCCACCACACAACTATGAACATTATAGAGTCTGTTCGGAAAGTAACCAAGGATGTTACCTTGTGCGAGCAGCTCTTCAGGGTCAGGTGGATCGTAGAGAGATTCGCCCATATCCGGGTTCCGGACCAATCAACTGGGTGCCGAACTACCTCGCTGATCAAATTGAGGACGTTGTCATAATCTTTGATCATCAGAGGGCTAGGGATGTTTGTACCATCATCCCTCTACTTGACGAATCGAGAGTTCCCAACCAAGAATGGATCGAAATTGCTTATGATGGTCGGAAAAATTAGAAGGCTCCCATAGTCATCTATCTACCGGGACCATTACCGTATGAATCAACTAAGGTCATCCCTTACAAATAAGGTGCAACAACAGTCGAGAATGGAAAGGAAATTCCATTACCCTCCGTCGTGAATATTGCAGACATCAGTCGAGTAACACGGAGTGGTCAAATCTTCAACCGAGGAGTTGGAGAACTTAACAAAGAAAAGGAACCTCAGACAGAAGTTCCCAATCCACCAGTCGGTCAATCCAGTATCCCAACTGTAATACCCCAAAATTTGCTCTCCCTCTTTGTCATCATAGCATGGCATTATCATTTATCATATCATATCCACCTCATTAACATTACATTGCATTTAACATAGAAAATTGAAGCATAGCATCCTTCTTACCATCAGGGCATGTGATCAGGTGGAAGGTGGACAATCAAGGGATCATTCAAAGCACAAAAAGGTAAATCAAGTTTCCTCAAGGCAAGCCAAGAGGCCTTTCATGTCTCATACTATCTCAATGGAACATCCACAACCTCAAGAATGAGAGAATCAATGGGAGATTGAAGCACTACATCTTTCACTATGCAAGAGGTTCAAAAAATGAAGGAAAACCCTCAAAAGAGATAGTTCATTGATCCAAAATCATCCTCAAATGGCATATATCATCATCCTTTAAGAGGATACATAACATACTCTGAGGAATTGGAAATTGAAGACTGCACATTTTTCTCCTAGGAGGTGGGCACCAAAACTAGGGTTTCCCATTAAATCAGGGAATCTTTGATTTCTTGGACAAAACTTGATGTCATGGTGTCCTACATGTTCTTAAGTGTATGTGTATGGAGAATTGCCCCTCAATTGGTTTTGGAAGTGGTTCAATTGGAAGAAAGATAAAAAATCAGGAAATTTGGGGCCAAGTCAAATAATCAGAGGAAAAAGTCAACTCTTGACTTTTTGAGGCCAAATTCATGAAATTCATGTTATATGTGTCCAATGTGCAAAATTTGACCAAGAAACTCCAAAGGAATCATGAAAAAATCAAGATGTAAAAAGTTGCCATTTTTGGGTGAAGAAGGGTTACTAAATATAGCAAGTTTTGGCCATTTTGCATCAGAGTTTGAGCCAAGGCCATTTAAAATTGGGGCATCAAATGAAAATTCCACTCAGCCATAACAAAAGATCTTGTTTCAAGCTTCAAATCCATGTGTGGAACATCTCCATTGGATTAATATTGAGAGAGATATGATGGATCAAAGTTGGGGAAAAGTAGGCCAAAACCATGTCATGACCTAGGATTTTCAAGGCACGCGCGTAGTCATTTTAACAAGCAGTTGGTGGGTCAGAAGTGCACTCATTTTTACTCATGGTTAGAGGCCTCAAATGGAAAATCTTCCAACATGAAAGTTGTTCCTCTATGTGTGATCTTCAAACTTGGTGTTCATAATTTTTTCATCTGATCAATGGATTGGGAGTTATGATGGTCCAAAGTCATGGTGATCATGACTGAAAACCCATGTCAAGATGCCTGGCCAGCCAACCTCATTACCACGCCTTCTACCAGTCTTGAGGTGTGAAGTTCATGACCATTTTTCAGTGTGTTTGAGGTCCCATTTCAATTCCATTCAAACACCAAAGTTGCTCTACTATGTTCGATCTTTCACGTGACACAAGAAGCTCATGATTTCATGTACCAAATATAGAGATATCCACCCTCAAACATCTACTTTTGCATTGATATCCAAACTGCTACAAACCAGAAAATGATATTGTTATTGTTAGTTCACACCAACTCCACGCATACATGTTGCTCACATCAGTTCACTTCACTTCATTAAACCACCATACACTTGACAAGCACGTGCATACCATACATGTTACATACTCCCTACGTGCAAAATGAAAATCATGTAAAGCTTACATTGCAAGTTTCTGTCATATCAGAACTCTTCATCCTCACCATTCCTTCACTTCACTCCACCATAAGCTTCTCCACACCATAGCAGAACCAAGGAGACACGCCCCTAACTAACTTAACTCAGTTAGTTAGGGTGCACTCAGCGAACTCAGTCATCAAACTCAGTCATTAATCCCCTATATAAACAATAACACACAGAGGCACGAGAGGAGGACTTCACTTCTCACTTTCCAACTTTCACACCAAAACTCTCTGAATTTTCTCTGCTCTCTCTCTGAATTATTTCTCTCTGTGTGCACGAATTCATAAGGATCTTCATCTATCCCATCGCCATTCATCATCATCATCATCAAGAGCTCGTGGATCCAGCAGTGTTGAGGCTCTAAATTCATTTGTACTCCAAGTTCTTCACATCCGATTTCACATGAGCTGAAGCAGATCACGACCTTTATTTGGCTTAGGATCAAGGTCAAGGAGCATTGGAGCCTCCTCTCTGGTTTTCTCAAATAATTCCAAGTTCTGTAAGTTCAGGTTCCACTATCTCCTAAATTTTCTTGCTTGTTTCTTATCTGTTTTGCTTGTTTTGTACTGATTAATCTTGCTAGAAGCAATGTAGTATCATCTGGTTATTGGTAGGCTCATTAGGAGCATATTTGAGTTTTCTAGGGCTTTTTGTTTTGATTCGTATCTCTGTGTGCAAGCATCATCTGTGAATTTCAAGTATGGATCTGTGTTCTATGTGAGTTAAGCTTCAATTTGGTATACAATACAAGCATTTCTGGTAACACGTGTGTTTGACACGGTGGAGGGGTCACCGGAGAGGGTGACCGGAGAACCAGTCCGGGCACCTGAGATTTGTGCTCCGTTCCGCCCTAATTTCCGTCCAGTTTTGATCTGAACCGTTGATGTGAGTGGATCGGACGGTCGTGTTATATTCATTTTAAAGTGTTGTGATGTGGTGGAGTCACTTAAAGTGTACCGTGAGCGCGCGATTTGGACCACCTGATTTTGGTATTTTTTTGATCATCAGATGAAGACCTCATCCAAGAGCTATGAGAGAGTCAACAATTTGACCGGTTCCATGCCATAGACCTCAGCTTCTAAACGTAATTGGACCTTGGGCCTAATACGCTATTCGCACCTCCCTTTTCCAAAGCCCAATGATTTTGAACTGATTAATTACTAGTCACGCACCCCCATTCCTTTTTGCATTGCATTTTATTTTTCCATTTTTCTACACGTTTGCTTTTTAATTTTTAAAAAATACTAAATAGCATCACAAAATTCCACAAAAATTCATGAGCCTTCTTAAAACATTTAGAAAATTTTTCATGATTTTGTTTCTTGATTTTATGACCTTTTTGCCCCTGTTCTATATTTTTCTTTGATTTTCTTTTGTATGCATTCTTAATGTGGTACATGATTTTGTTTAATTTTGTTCTTGATCATTAAAAATTGTTTTGATACTATTCTTTTTGCATTGAGTCATTATCATCTTGAGGTGTGTTAAGTGATTTTTATTTGATTTTTTAGGTCAGTTTATGGCATGTTTGATGTTCATTTTTGTGCTACTTTGTATGATATGTCTACTTGACCTAAGTGCATTGTTTGACATCATTTTGCCTTGGTTCCTTGCATGCTACTTTGATATGTGATTCATCTCTGATTAGTGAACTTCAATACCATGTTTTCATAATTTTCATGAGGCCATTTGATTTTTGTTTGATGCATTTCATATAAAGCATTATAACATGTCACATCATTGTAGTATTTGTGCATGTTTACATGATTTCTTTTGGACATACTTGCATGATCATTTGCCTATTTTGTGAACTACACTCTTGAAATTATAGGTCATTGATATATATCATATGTCATCTTTGCATGTTGGTTATCATTTGAACCTTGTGCACCTTTAACATGTTGTGTTTGCCCTTTCCTTTGTTTGGAACTTTCATTTCAATTTTACTTCTTCTATCACTTCTTAAATGTTTTGATGTGTCATGCATGAATACTTGTGAGATGTTTGTGAAATCATTTTTCCTTTCATTTAAATTCTGATCCATGGATTACATGTTCCATTTATGCACATTTCTTCTTTTTCCTTTCATCTTTCATTCTCCCTTTTCTTATGGTGGCATGTTCTAATGCCATGGATGATGTTTGTTGCCTATCCACTTGGACTTGCATGATAATGATCATTTGTTTACCATGTGATGTACATTCTGGTTGTGACCTTAGAATTTGATTTCTCATCTAATTCTTTTGAGCTTTATGGTGCATAAATGTTCTTTTACTCCCTATATTTCTTACACATGTTTACTAACCATGTAGGGGCTTTGGTAAGTTTCAATTGAGTGTGGATAAGGAATCCACATTCAAACTTCTTTCCTTTCATCTCTTTTACAATTCCATTTTGTGTTTTGTTAAGCACTTATGTGCTTTCTTTTAATAACTCATCACTTTCCCTTTGTGAATTACAATTCATCTTCTACTTTAGAAGTGGATTGTTTAATCCTTTCTTTCTTTAGACTTTAGGTTGAAACCTCACAAACCATTAGGATCACTCCCCTTAATCTTCAATTAGGATTGAGTCTTAGTCCACATAGGTTTTACCTTTTCTCCTCTCTTGAGTCTCTCTTCTCATCTCTTAAAGGAAAATTCAAAACATATAATAAAGGTAGGCATTTATTGCATTTAGGCCTTTCATATAAAGAAAAGATTATAAGGGGTCTTCTCTTATAATCTTAAAATGTGTAGCATATAACCCATCTTGGGTCAATGTGTTAAACATTTGATCTTGTATGAGGGACCTAAATGCAATACTTGTTGAAGGTACAAATAAAAAACACTTCTTCATTTCTTAATCAACAAAAACACTTAATAAATACAAGTATACTAGTGTGTTTGAACCTTAATAATTGGAAATAGGTGTGAGGGTCTTCTTCACTCTTAGTGTGCTTTCTTACTCATTCCATCTTGGAATGTGAGGAGGTACACATTCCAATGACTAAGATTCAGATACACTATCACATGCAAACAAATCCAAAACACTTCTTTCTAAAAGACAAAAACAAACAATAACGTCTTTCCTTCGGGAATTCTTTTCTCACCTCATTCACTCTCAGCGTACGAACGTGCTTCTACTCGTTCTCTTGCAAGATGGTAACGCGCTCGGACCGGCGAGACTGCAACACCTGAGCTAGAACGTTAGCCGTTCCCTAAAAAACACAAACAATTCATCCCTAGTGAGGGGAACTACGTCGCTCTGATTCTCATGCTCCCAATGAGATACGTAGGCAGTGGGGTAGGGCCCATGCGAGCACTTCTTTTATTTTCCCTACATTTGTTTCCCGTTCCTTTTCTTTTCCTTTTCCTTTCCAGCTAGCAGTTCCTTTTCCAGCATCCTTTCCTTACACCCTTTGATTGAAGCAAGCAAGCGTGGATCCCATCGGGTACGATGTACGCGTGGGGGTGCTAATACCTTCCCCTCGCGTAACTGACTCCCGAACCCAGTTCTCTTGGTCGCAAGACCATGCTCTATCCTTTCCTTCAGGTTTATGCGGTGTTTCCTTTCCCTCTCTTGGGATAAATACACATTGCTGGCGACTCTGTTTCGGTGCCACTTTCGCGTTTGTACCAGGATGAAAATCCCGGGAGCGACAGCTGGCGACTCTGCTGGGGACAGATTGACCTCCTGCTGGTCCATCCCTAAGCGAGTCAATCCTAGCGCTTGTCTGTTTTTCTTTCATTGGGTGTTTACTGTTGTGCTGTATTTGCTGTTTTATTGTCTGGTTATTTACTGCTTTACTGTACATTACTGTATTTACCGCATTTTAGCATTTTCATTTCATATGATATATTATGCTATACTGGACTGTGCTGTTTTCTGTTTGGCGGGCGGGGTGTTCTGAGAGATAAGCTCACTACCCAGGCTTGAGTACACACATAGGTATT
The DNA here is from genome assembly GCA_022829125.1 of Lathyrus tuberosus. NCBI lineage: Eukaryota > Viridiplantae > Streptophyta > Magnoliopsida > Fabales > Fabaceae > Lathyrus > Lathyrus tuberosus. The sequence continues at coordinate 15,202,224 of JALAZF010000018.1, forward strand.
AGAGTGGATAGTCATGACGCTTGCGTGGTGGTGACCACGTATTGTTGTTCATGAGACCCACAACCAGACGAGGTTCTATCAGGAGCTTTCTGCTACTGTATGTTATGCAGGCCAGTAGTTATTCTCTTGAGGAACTGTCGACTCTGGTGACCATTCCCGAGGACTCAGTTGCGGCACTCCTCCCGAGTTGTGACAGTGGCAGACCACATTCTGTGGCAAACCCATTGCACATTCTCGATCCGAGGACCCAATGCTGGGAACTTGCTATAGGTTGTCCTTTTTGAAAGAGAATCAGTGGAGGCACTCCTCGATTGGCGATAGTACTGTACCCCGAGGGATGAATGTACTATTGCTTATCGACCTCAGTGCCAGAAGCTGAGGACCTTTCGTTTTGGAGAATCAGTTGAGGCCTCCTCGATTAATGATGATGCCAAACCAGAAATGGTGAACGTATCATCATTTCTCGACCTGAGAGCCCGGGATACTGAACATCCTAGTACCCACATGTGAGAGGGGCGGGTTTGTTTACAGGTTTGCAGGTAACCTTAGCTTTCATCCTACCTGGTATTTTGGTTCTCTTATCAGTGTGGACTCATCAGCCTGGTATTATGGCATCATGATTATTCTGACCATCCCGGTATTCTGGTCAGGTCGGTGCTCTGATTATGCCGATATTCTGGCCTTTCTGGTATTCTGATTATGCCGATATCCCGACATCCTGGTATTCTGATTAGTTGGATATTATGGCATTCCGGCGTTCTCTTCATTCGATCACCAACACAACAGTTATCCAGATTATATGGAAGCCTTGTCCCATGTCTGTTGCATCTGCATCATCATTTGCGCATACATGTTCTCGTATTTCCAAGGGATATTAACTTTGAGACTTGCCACTGGGCATTTACATCCATTTCTTGTGTTTTTCTAAAAAAAAATTTCGAATCAAAGCATAATAATCCCTTAGAAATATTCGAACATGGCATTCTGCATTGCATTCTCATACTCATATGCATAACAGGTGTTCTGGAGCGGATTTCTCATTCTGACTGGGTATTCTCTTCAGAAACGGCCAACTTGACTTCTCCCACCACTCAACTCATAACGATCAGAGGGTTGTTATGGAACAAATCCGAGCGAAAGTGACTGAGAGAAGGGCCCAGGTGGGGCATTTTATGGTGGACATTCAAGCGTTGTCCCGCGGTCAGAAACTGCTGAGAGAAGAAGTCAACCGGGTGAAGTCTCAGATGGGTCCGCTTACAGAAATCCAGAATGCGGTGTTAAGGAAACAAAGCAATCCTCATCCCTGGTGAGGGGAACTACGTCGCTCTGATTCTTCATTAGTCAATGGAGATACGTAGGCAGGAGATCGTGCGAGATCTTTGCGAGCAACCTTATCTATCAACCTTATTTATCAATTTCTTTCCTCCAGATATCTCTTGTCAGCTTCCAACTCCATCTCCCCAAGAGATTCCTAGGGGCAGAGCATATGGGCAAAGGCCAGAACAACTTGAGAAGAAGTTTGATCCTATTTCGATGCCGTACGCGCAACGAGTTTCCTCATTTGCTCAAACTCAAACTGGTTGAGCTAGTCGCATCAGGATCATCTTCGACAAAGCTTCCTTTGGGATTTCAATGCCAAATGCCGGGTATGACTACCATTCTGGGGCACCCGACCATTTAATTGACGATTGCAAGTCTTTCAGAGGTAAAGGTAACGACAAGGTGCAAGACGTGATTGACTCAAAGGTTATCACACCATAGGGGTGGCCCTTAAATCGAACTTTCTTCATCAGATTGAGCGCCCGATTTGCAAAGACATATTCTGAAGTAATAAGTCCAGACGGAGTCAAGTCTCCTCAACAAGGACAATCATTCAGCTTCTTTACTGCATTTTCATATGTAGCTTTATTTGTTTGTTTGAATAATGTTTGCATGTAAAAATTTGTTTGCTCTTAAATGACAATCATAATACAATACGCATGTTTTTCCTGAAGTAATCCATTCGTATTCACTCATAAGTTTGCATACGTGCATTGCAATACCAACTGTCGTGCTTAAACTCTTGAGGGAGGATGATGAATTGAAAACGCCGAAATCTCTAATTGCGTGCTTTTGAATAAAAACCCTGTTGAGGATGTACAGGCATTGTTTCAACTCCCCAAACACTGGAGATATAAGGGAGATAGACCCTCGTTAACCCCTTTGAGCCTTGAAGTAGGAGTTTCTTTCGTATGAAAAACCCTCACATTTAACCCAGGGGCAGGGTAGACGTCAGTTAATTTGACCGAGCGTTCAAATTTCAAAAGGAGTGTGCATCTGAGGATCCATTACCTTCCATTCCACCATCAAGAGGTCAAGAGATGCGAAACCACAATGGTTATCCATCAAAAATCAAAGAGTGAGGCAGTCACGACCCTTTCAACGAAGTCAAGACAAGCCAGTGTCACACGATTTGTTCAAGGAAAAAGAAAGAGAATAAAAAAAAAAGAAATGAAAAAGCCCGCTAAGTTGAAACTTGAAAACAAGCAACTTAGGAAAAAGTTAGGGCATCCTGCTGGACTTCAAAATCTAAAGATTCAAAAGAATCAGTCCAGGCAAAAATTAGGGATAAAAAAAAGAGACAAAAGAATGCGAAAGCGAAAAACAAAAGGATTACAAAAGAAAATCCTCGAGCAAGAACAAAGTCGTGTGACTACGAACGAAAGACAAAAGGGGTGACTGTTACTCCAAAGCCTCATTAGGTGTCAAACCATTAGTGCATGGATTCCTTGAAGATCAAAAAATATTTTTGAGAGGCGAACGCTTGTGCAAATTAGCTGAATGTAGGACTGGAGAACATCACGAAGAGTGGGTGGGCACCAATAAACTTTGAGCCATAAACCATTTTTCTCAAAACCGTGAACCAGGCCACGATACAACCCTCAAAAGTCCTAATTGAAACAGGGTTAGTTCGAAAGCATACTACCAAGAGATAGTGTTCCTGACTCCCATGAGTTATGCTAAAAGATCTTTGTTGGTGTTGCATGTGCATTGCATTCTTTCATTCAAAAATTAATGTCGTATCCTAACCCGTGATCCGCTCACAAAGGGTTTGCGACATCTTTTCAGTAAAACTTCGAGATTAACATGTGTGTTGCATTAGAATTTTCATTCTCAGAATAAAACATTTTCTGCTTGCATACATTTGTTTGACATCAAAGGAAGTTTACATATGGCAGTCCAGTCCAGAAGTTTAATCTTGCCGAGTTGAGAATCCTGAAACTCCCGAAGGGCAGTCACGTCCAGTGGTACCTCCTCAGGAAACTTTGTTGAGCAGGAGCTTTCCCAACAAGTTGTGTTAAGACGTAGTCGATCCGGGGCAGTCACGTCGAATCATCTCTTTAAGGTGTAGCCGGTCTGAGCCAATTACGTCGAGAAATCTTTTCAGAGTTCAGCCAAACTGGGGCAAAACCACTTCAAGGGTCATACTGAGGCAGGCCATCCCAAAAGCACGAGAAGTTAGTCCATCCAGACAACTAATCAGCCCATCCAGGTTTCAGAATACCGAGGCAGAATATCCCACGGTGGTATGAGATTCTTCATGGATCTTCTCAAGGCGAATTCTTCTGTAGACCATACAGTCTGAGGCAGTTACGTCGAGATCCGATGAATCTCTACAAGAGTTTGAAGACACTGAAGCATTGAGCTTGCCAAGTCTTCTGTAAAATCCTCTTGAGGTGATTTCTTCTAAGTAATCCATGCGGTTTGGGGCAGTTACGTCGAGATCCGACGAATCTCTACAAGAGTTTGAGGACATTGAAGAGTTTTGGATGTCAAGTCTTCTGTAAAATCCTCTAGGGACAATTTCTTCCGGTGGATCATGTTGGTCTGGGGCAAGTGAAGAAAAATGGTTGGTCACGCATATGTATTCAATCAGCCAAAAGGATTGAAACCAAGGGGCATTCCAACCCAAGGCATTTGTGGTCCCCGTCTTCAGCAGGCTTCATTAATAATGTTCTCCAGCAAGAGATTGCATACAAACCTTGCTCCCCAACAAGTGGTGGTTCAGGGTTGGATTTTCTTAATTGCAGAAGTTAGATCTAGCTCGGGGCATGTGTGCATATTCTTTGTTGCAGGTAGCAGGTACAGATGATTTTAAGCACAAGGCGAGTAATCATTTACCCCACGCAAAAGACTGGGGCAATCACAGGAAAGGAGGTCGGCGTTCATCGCTCGGTCGACGGTCGTTCATAACGGTTTGATATCAGTGAATTAAGTTCAACTGGGTACCGTTGTATCTTATTAAGTCGATTCTCTCATACAGTACTTCCAACAGCTACAAGCTTTTCTGTGTCGATAACGGTCACAAGTTCCCCAAAAGAGTGGTCTCGTCGATACTGAAACTGATGGTCATTATCCCCAGCGAAGTCACAGGAGTTTGAAGAGGCTAAATCTTCTGTAAAATCCTCTTAGGACATCCTCTTCGGGGACGAATTGTTGGTTTGTCCAAGCATGGGGCATGTTTGTTTCCCCAGCATGAAGTGTTGATCATCCCCAGTAGAGTTTGAGGACAGTTGGTCTTCTGTAAAATCCTCTCAGAAGGCATTCCCAGCACAAGACGCTTTAAAGCGGTTTTCTCCAACAGAGTTGTTGTAAACTCGTCATCCCTAACGGAATTGTCTAAAGGGAAGCTTGCCTAACATGGTGCATTGTGGTACTTATCCTAAGCTCGACAGTCATATTCTTCAGCAGACTACTGTGGATTTGCTTTGGGCTTCCCCAACTGATCTCTAAGGACTCTTTCCTAGCAAGTTGCAGTGGAATGTTCTAACCAGGATTTGCATATCCCTGGCAGAGTAGCCCTGATCCCCAGCAAGATTGTGTCTCTGGTAATGATCCCCCACAGAGGTCAGCATCGAATCTTGTCAGCAATACTCCCCATCTGAGTTGTTGTTCTCCCCGCAGAGGTTTATAGGATCGGCAGAATCTATTCCTCAACAAGGATGGTACAGTCTTTCCCCAGCCGGGTCAGAAGGTTGATAACCCCTACAAAGGGTCTTGGATTGGATAGATCCCCAAGCAGAGTTTTTTTACGACTTTTCTTCCTTAGCAAGACGCCATGCAAAGAAATTCTTATCCCCAGCGGAGTCGCTGTGACCAGAATTCATTCCCCCAGCAGATGAAGTGATTACTGGCAGATTTATTATTCTTCAGGTCCAATTTATTTTTGGCAAACTTGACAATTCGAAGCAGACGGATTGTTCATTTATTCTCCAGCAGAGATACTATCCTCTCAGGAACCTCAAAAGTCCAACAGTGGATTGGCAAAAGTCCATCTTCGGGTGGCAAAGCAGCTAAAAGTCCAACAGTGGATTGGCAAAAGTCCGTCTTCGGGTGGCAAAAGTCCAACAGTGGATTGGCGAAAGGTCCATCTAAGGGTGGCAAATTCCAAAAGTCCAACAGTGGATTGGCAAAGTCCGTCTTCGGGTGGCAAAAGTCCAACAGTGGATTGGCGAAAGGTCCATCTAAGGGTGGCGAATTCTAAAAGTCCAACAGTGGATTGGCAAAAGTCCGTCTTCGGGTAGCACGAAGCTGCAAAGTCCACCAGTAGCGTGGCAGGCCAGTAGTCGTCTGGAGTTGCATAAAAGACATTATTAAAGTCCACCAGCAGCGTGGCAAGCCAGTAGTCGTCTGGCGTCGTTCAAAAGACGTTATCAAAGTCCACCAGTAGTGTGGCAGGCCAGTAGTCGTCTGGAATTGCATAAAAGACATTGTTAAAGTTTACCAGTAATGCGACGAGCCAGTAGTCGCCTGGCGTCGTTCAAAAGACAGATTTCTCCGACAATGTTTCACTTGAAGATTCAATCCAACAATCTCGTTGGGTTTATATCCCTTTTGTTCTTCATCATCCAGAGCAAATTTTTGGTTATATTTGGTATTCAATAACTATATACCTTGAAAGTCTGAAAGCAACCGCTTTCAGGCATTCAGGTCTACAGCGTTTGAATAGGGGCAGCCGCTATCAAACTTTCAAGGTATGGAGGGATTGAATAGGGGCAGCTGTAATACCCCAAAATTTGCTCTCCCTCTTTGTCATCATAGCATGGCATTATCATTTATCATATCATATCCACCTCATTAACATTACATTGCATTTAACATAGAAAATTGAAGCATAGCATCCTTCTTACCATCAGGGCATGTGATCAGGTGGAAGGTGGACAATCAAGGGATCATTCAAAGCACAAAAAGGTAAATCAAGTTTCCTCAAGGCAAGCCAAGAGGCCTTTCATGTCTCATACTATCTCAATGGAACATCCACAACCTCAAGAATGAGAGAATCAATGGGAGATTGAAGCACTACATCTTTCACTATGCAAGAGGTTCAAAAAATGAAGGAAAACCCTCAAAAGAGATAGTTCATTGATCCAAAATCATCCTCAAATGGCATATATCATCATCCTTTAAGAGGATACATAACATACTCTGAGGAATTGGAAATTGAAGACTGCACATTTTTCTCCTAGGAGGTGGGCACCAAAACTAGGGTTTCCCATTAAATCAGGGAATCTTTGATTTCTTGGACAAAACTTGATGTCATGGTGTCCTACATGTTCTTAAGTGTATGTGTATGGAGAATTGCCCCTCAATTGGTTTTGGAAGTGGTTCAATTGGAAGAAAGATAAAAAATCAGGAAATTTGGGGCCAAGTCAAATAATCAGAGGAAAAAGTCAACTCTTGACTTTTTGAGGCCAAATTCATGAAATTCATGTTATATGTGTCCAATGTGCAAAGTTTGACCAAGAAACTCCAAAGGAATCATGAAAAAATCAAGATGTAAAAAGTTGCCATTTTTGGGTGAAGAAGGGTTACTAAATATAGCAAGTTTTGGCCATTTTGCATCAGAGTTTGAGCCAAGGCCATTTAAAATTGGGGCATCAAATGAAAATTCCACTCAGCCATAACAAAAGATCTTGTTTCAAGCTTCAAATCCATGTGTGGAACATCTCCATTGGATTAATATTGAGAGAGATATGATGGATCAAAGTTGGGGAAAAGTAGGCCAAAACCATGTCATGACCTAGGATTTTCAAGGCACGCGCGTAGTCATTTTAACAAGCAGTTGGTGGGTCAGAAGTGCACTCATTTTTACTCATGGTTAGAGGCCTCAAATGGAAAATCTTCCAACATGAAAGTTGTTCCTCTATGTGTGATCTTCAAACTTGGTGTTCATAATTTTTTCATCTGATCAATGGATTGGGAGTTATGATGGTCCAAAGTCATGGTGATCATGACTGAAAACCCATGTCAAGATGCCTGGCCAGCCAACCTCATTACCACGCCTTCTACCAGTCTTGAGGTGTGAAGTTCATGACCATTTTTCAGTGTGTTTGAGGTCCCATTTCAATTCCATTCAAACACCAAAGTTGCTCTACTATGTTCGATCTTTCACGTGACACAAGAAGCTCATGATTTCATGTACCAAATATAGAGAAATCCACCCTCAAACATCTACTTTTGCATTGATATCCAAACTGCTACAAACCAGAAAATGATATTGTTATTGTTAGTTCACACCAACTCCACGCATACATGCTGCTCACATCAGTTCACTTCACTTCATTAAACCACCATACACTTGACAAGCACGTGCATACCATACATGTTACATACTCCCTACGTGCAAAATGAAAATCATGTAAAGCTTACATTGCAAGTTTCTGTCATATCAGAACTCTTCATCCTCACCATTCCTTCACTTCACTCCACCATAAGCTTCTCCACACCATTGCAGAACCAAGGCGACTCGCCCCTAACTAACTTAACTCAGTTAGTTAGGGTGCACTCAGCGAACTCAGTCATCAAACTCAGTCATTAATCCCCTATATAAACAATAACACACAGAGGCACGAGAGGAGGACTTCACTTCTCACTTTCCAACTTTCACACCAAAACTCTCTGAATTTTCTCTGCTCTCTCTCTGAATTATTTCTCTCTGTGTGCACGAATTCATAAGGATCTTCATCTATCCCATCGCCATTCATCATCATTATCAAGAGCTCGTGGATCCAGCAGTGTTGAGGCTCTAAATTCATTTGTACTCCAAGTTCTTCACATCCGGTTTCACATGAGCTGAAGCAGATCACGACCTTTATTTGGCTTAGGATCAAGGTCAAGGAGCATTGGAGCCTCCTCTCTGGTTTTCTCAAATAATTCCAAGTTCTGCAAGTTCAGGTTCCACTATCTCCTAACTTTTCTGGCTTGTTTCTTATCTATTTTGCTTGTTTTGTACTGATTAATCTTGCTAGAAGCAATGTAGTATCATCTGGTTATTGGTAGACTCATTAGGAGCATATTTGAGTTTTCTAGGGCTTTTTGTTTTGATTCGTATCTCTGTGTGCAAGCATCATCTGTGAATTTCAAGTATGGATCTGTGTTCTATGTGAGTTAAGCTTCAATTTGGTATACAATACAAGCATTTCTGGTAACACGTGTGTTTGACACGGTGGAGGGGTCACCGGAGAGGGTGACCGGAGAACCAGTCCGGGCACCTGAGATTTGTGCTCCGTTCCGCCCTAATTTCCGTCCAGTTTTGATCTGAACCGTTGATGTGAGTGGATCGGACAGTCGTGTTATATTCATTTTAAAGTGTTGTGATGTGGTGGAGTCACTTAAAGTGTACCGTGAGCGCGCGATTTGGACCACCTGATTTTGGTATTTTTTTGATCATCAGATGAAGACCTCATCCAAGAGCTGTGAGAGAGTCAACAATTTGACCGGTTCCATGCCATAGACCTCAGCTTCTAAACGTAATTGGACCTTGGGCCTAATACGCTATTCGCACCTCCCTTTTCCAAAGCCCAATGATTTTGAACTGATTAATTACTAGTCACACACCCCCATTCCTTTTTGCATTGCATTTTATTTTTCCATTTTTCTACACGTTTGCTTTTTAATTTTTAAAAAATACTAAATAGCATCACAAAATTCCACAAAAATTCATGAGCCTTCTGAAAACATTTAGAAAATTTTTCATGATTTTGTTTCTTGATTTTATGACCTTTTTGCCCCTGTTCTATATTTTTCTTTGATTTTCTTTTGTATGCATTCTTAATGTGGTACATGATTTTGTTTAATTTTGTTCTTGATCATTAAAAATTGTTTTGATACTCTTCTTTTTGCATTGAGTCATTATCATCTTGAGGTGTGTTAAGTGATTTTTATTTGATTTTTTAGGTCAGTTTATGGCATGTTTGATGTTCATTTTTGTGCTACTTTGTATGATATGTCTACTTGACCTAAGTGCATTGTTTGACATCATTTTGCCTTGGTTCCTTGCATGCTACTTTGATATGTGATTCATCTCTGATTAGTGAACTTCAATACCATGTTTTCATAATTTTCATGAGGCCATTTGATTTTTGTTTGATGCATTTCATATAAAGCATTATAACATGTCACATCATTGTAGTCTTTGTGCATGTTTACATGATTTCTTTTGGACATACTTGCATGATCATTTGCCTATTTTGTGAACTACACTCTTGACATTATAGGTCATTGATACATATCATATGTCATCTTTGCATGTTGGTTATCATTTGAACCTTGTGCACCTTTAACATGTTGTGTTTGCCCTTTCCTTTGTTTGGAACTTTCATTTCAATTTTACTTCTTCTATCACTTCTTAAATGTTTTGATGTGTCATGCATGAATACTTGTGAGATGTTTGTGAAATCATTTTTCCTTTCATTTAAATTCTGATCCATGGATTACATGTTCCATTTATGCACATTTCTTCTTTTTCCTTTCATCTTTCATTCTCCCTTTTCTTATGGTGGCATGTTCTAATGCCATGGATGATGTTTGTTGCCTATCCACTTGGACTTGCATGATAATGATCATTTGTTTACCATGTGATGTACATTCTGGTTGTGACCTTAGAATTTGATTTCTCATCTAATTCTTTTGAGCTTTATGGTGCATAAATGTTCTTTTACTCCCTATATTTCTTACACATGTTTACTAACCATGTAGGGGCTTTGGTAAGTTTCAATTGAGTGTGGATAAGGAATCCACATTCAAACTTCTTTCCTTTCATCTCTTTTACAATTCCATTTTGTGTTTTGTTAAGCACTTATGTGCTTTCTTTTAATAACTCATCACTTTCCCTTTGTGAATTACAATTCATCTTCTACTTTAGAAGTGGATTGTTTAATCCTTTCTTTCTTTAGACTTTAGGTTGAAACCTCACAAACCATTAGGATCACTCCCCTTAATCTTCAATTAGGATTGAGTCTTAGTCCACATAGGTTTTACCTTTTCTCCTCTCTTGAGTCTCTCTTCTCATCTCTTAAAGGAAAATTCAAAACATATAATAAAGGTAGGCATTTATTGCATTTAGGCCTTTCATATAAAGAAAAGATTATAAGGGGTCTTCTCTTATAATCTTAAAATGTGTAGCATATAACCCATCTTGGGTCAATGTGTTAAACATTTGATCTTGTATGAGGGACCTAAATGCAATACTTGTTGAAGGTACAAATAAAAAACACTTCTTCATTTCTTAATCAACAAAAACACTTAATAAATACAAGTATACTAGTGTGTTTGAACCTTAATAATTGGAAATAGGTGTGAGGGTCTTCTTCACTCTTAGTGTGCTTTCTTACTCATTCCATCTTGGAATGTGAGGAGGTACACATTCCAATGACTAAGATTCAGATACACTATCACATGCAAAAAAATCCAAAACACTTCTTTCTAAAAGACAAAAACAAACAATAACGTCTTTCCTTCGGGAATTCTTTTCTCACCTCATTCACTCTCAGCGTACGAACGTGCTTCTACTCGTTCTCTTGCAAGATGGTAACGCGCTCGGACCGGCGAGACTGCAACACCTGAGCTAGAACGTTATCCGTTCCCTAAAAAACACAAACAATTCATCCCTGGTGAGGGGAACTACGTCGCTCTGATTCTCATGCTCCCAATGAGATACGTAGGCAGTGGGGTAGGGCCCATGCGAGCACTTCTTTTATTTTCCCTACATTTGTTTCCCGTTCCTTTCCTTTTCCTTTTCCTTTCCAGCTAGCAGTTCCTTTTCCAGCATCCTTTCCTTACACCCTTTGATTGAAGCAAGCAAGCGTGGATCCCATCGGGTACGATGGATGCGTGGGGGTGCTAATACCTTCCCCTCGCGTAACCGACTCCCGAACCCAGTTCTCTTGGTCGCAAGACCATGCTCTATCCTTTCCTTCAGGTTTATGCGGTGTTTCCTTTCCCTCTCTTGGGATAAATACACATTGCTGGCGACTCTGTTTCGGTGCCACTTTCGCGTTTGTACCAGGATGAAAATCCCGGGAGCGACAGCAACCTTTCAAAAAACGATGATGAGATGCTGAAGCTCATCCAAAGGAGTGAATACAACATTGTTGATCAACTGTTACAAACTCCTTCAAAGATCTCTGTGCTGTCACTTTTACTCAGTTCAGAAGTGCACAGGGAGGCTCTATAAAAAGGCTTGGAGCAAGCCTTTGTGGAACAGGATGTAACAATCAGACAGTTCGATAGCATTGTCTCTAATATCACTTCCTGCAATAACTTGGGATTTAGTGATGAAGAATTACCTGAAGAGGGTCGCCGTCATAACATGGCGCTCAATATCACGGTCAGCTGCCAGGGTGATGCTTTAGCCAGCGTACTGGTAGACACAGGGTCAGCCCTGAATGTTATACCGAAGTCCAATTTGATGCAATTATCCTTTAAAGGACCCCCAATGAGAACCAGTGAGGTCGTCGTCAGAGCATTTGACGGGTCCAGAAAAACGGTTATCGGCGAAGTCGACCTTCCCATAACTATTGGTCCTCACACTTTCCAAGTCGCTTTCTAGGTTATGGACATCTGGGCAATGTACAGTTGTTTATTAGGAAGACCTTGGATACATCAGGCTGGGGCGGTCACCTCGACCCTCCACCAAAAGTTAAAGTTTGTCCAGAACAACCAGCTCGTCACGGTATGTGGAGAACAAGCCTTGCTCGTGAGTAACTTATCATCATCTACTGGTGTAGAACCCGAGGAGGTTATTGGAACTCAGTTCCAAGCACTGTCGGTGAGCAAGGACAATCAATCCGAAGAGGGAACTTCCATTTCCTCATACAGAGATGCTATCAAAGCGGTCGAGAGTACCAATACAACAGGATGGGGACAGCTTGTCATTCCCACTGATAACAAAACAAAGAAGGGTCTTAGTTTTTCTGCAACCTGTACCCAGACAGCTACTACCAGCAATGAAAGTCTTCATCCCATTCAAGACTTCTTCCACAGTGGAGGTTTCCTTCACCCAGTGCCTCAAGAAGTGCATACCATCAATAAAGATGATTCCTCTGATATGGAGGAAGAATGAGAGTCCTATCTTAACAAGGATGGTTATATGTCTCAGGACGAAACACAGACTCCCTTTTGCTTTCCTACAGAGATTCCGAGATTTATACCCAGGTCAGATTTCGAAATGATATACGGAGATTGTGATCCGGAAGGATGACGTGCTCCACCAAACTCATTAGAGGAGGACACTCTGATGAAGGACAACTTTGACCACAACTATTATGGCCCGATAGATGGCCTGCCAATGTGGCAGCCGTATCCAGGAGACTTGGGGCAAGGAAATCAGCCGAACAATGAAAATCAGCTGAGCATCATTGAAAAGAATACCTGCGTCCCCACCATGTCATGGGATCAACAATCAGGTCATTCAGAAAATGTCCAGTACAACGATGAATTTGCAATGTTTGCAGGACTTGAATTCATCAACTATAGTTTTCCAGAGGTCAACGTCATCGAGAAGGATGACTCATCCAGTTCCAAAGAAGTGTGGGACACCCTGGGACAACCAAGTGGGAAGTACGACTATATGGTCAAGTACACTGCTCCCAAAAGCTCTCGTATCAGGCTCGAAGACATCCAGCCAACTGGATGGGGAGATCTACTTGAGAGCACAAATGCTATGCAAAATGCAACAGAGGAATCCTCCTACGACAACTCTGCCTGGGAGGCAGATTCCAATGATCCTGCTCCACCAGAAATCAGCGTCATTTCTGAAGACAAATCAAGGAAGGGGCCAGACTTGTGATTCACCGAGGAGTTCGCTGCCAATGGGTTGCAGTCGATGTTCCGAAGATTATTCATAAGTCTAAGTAATTGCCGTCTTTAACCTTTCACCCTGCCCAGGTGAAACGAATGTTTTGATAGGGCTCACTTTCTATAAATTTCCCTCTTCGCTTCGCCCAAAGCAACAGAGTTTTGTTTTATAGGGCTGTAGTTTCAAGAATCGATTTGTTCATTAATAAAATAACGTCATTCTGTAATTTCCGCATTTATTGCTGTTTTCTCTTTTTTCTTTTCTTAGAAAATGGTAATCCTAAAAAACAACTCAATAATAAAAATGAGCAGTAAAAAAATAATACACTGCACACACTCTTGCATTCTCTCTATCTCTTCTAAACACAAATCATAACGTCATGCAGATTTCTTGTTTTAAACCCCGTTGAAACATACGGTCTGATGCCTTCTCCCAACTTTGAGTTCCCGGTATTTGGGGCTGAAGAAGAAAATGACGACGAAATCCCAAAAGAGATCTCCCGATTACTCAGACAAGAGGAAAGGTCCATTGAACCTCATAAAGAGCCGTTGGAAACGGTAAACTTAGGTTCGGAAAAAGAGAGAAAAGAAATTAGGATTGGGGCACTGCTCAGTCCAACTGCCAGAGAGGGTTTGGTAAAGCTTCTCAAAGAATTCCCCGATGTATTCGCTTGGTCCTATCAGGATATGCCAGGATTAGATACCAGCATCGTGGAACATCATATACCGTTAAGATCGAAATGTCCTCCAGTAAAACAGAGGTTGAGACGGACTCACCCGGACATGACCATCAAAATCAAAGAGGAGGTACAAAAACAGATTGACGCGGGTTTCCTCGCTACGTCAGAATATCCTCAATGGTTAGCCAACATCATACCAGTTCCGAAAAAGGACGAAAAGTTCAGAATGTGTGTCGATTACAGAGATCTAAACAAGGCTAGTCCAAATGACGACTTTCCTTTACCACACATCGACATGCTGGTAGACAGTACAACAAAGTTCAATTTTTTTCTCCTTCATGGATGGATTCTCGGGCTATAATCAAATCAAAATGGCGCCGAAAGACATGGAGAAAAATTTCTTCATCACCCTATGGGGTACCTTTTGCTACAAGGTAATGTCGTTCGGTTTGAAGAACGCTGGGGAAACCTATCAAAGGGCCATGACTACTCTTTTTCATGACATGATACACAAAGAAATCGAGGTATATGTCGATGATATGATTGCAAAATCTAAAACAGAAGAGGAGCATGTGACCCACCTGTCAAAACTATTCAAGCGTTTGCGAATGTACAAACTCCGCTTGAATCCCAACAAGTACACCTTCGGTGTTCGTTCAGGGAAACTCTTAGGGTTCATCGTCAGCCAGAAAGGAATTGAGGTTGATCTTGACAAGGTCAAGGCCATTCAAGAAATGCCTTCTCCAAAAACTGAAAAACAAGTCAGAGGATTCCTGGGAAGTTTGAACTACATCTCCAGATTCATATTCCTCATGACCGCGACATGTGCGCCGATTTTCAAATTACTCCAAAAGAATCAAGACTGCGTTTGGACAGAAGATTTCCAAACCGCCTTCGACAGTATTAAGGAATACCTATTGAACCCTCCGATTCTATCACCTCCAGTGGAAGGAAGACCACTGATCATCTACCTCACCATCCTAGAGGACTCAATGGGATGTGTACTTGGCCAACAAGACGAAACTAAAGAAAAGAGTCTGCCATCTACTATTTGAGCAAGAAATTCACCGACTGCGAGACTCGGTACACTATGCTTGAGAAAACTTGCTGCGCTTTGGCTTGGGCAGCCAAGCGTCTTCGCCAGTACATGATTCGTCACATTACTTGGTTGGTCTCCGAGATGGATCCAATCAAGTATGTATTTGAAAAACCTGCTCTCACGGGAAGGATTGCCCGTTGGCAGATGTTGCTATCAGAATATGACATAGAATACCATGCTCAGAAAGCCGTTAAAGGAAGTATTTTAGCCGATCATTTAGCTCATCAACCGATTGACGATCAAGAATTGATCGGGTTTGACTTCCCAGACGAAGATGTCATGTATTTGAAAATGAAAGACCGCGATGAACCGTTACCCAGTGAAGGGCCAGAACCAGGTTCGCAATGGGGACTAATCTTTGACGGAGCTGTCAATCATTACGGAAACGGAATTAGGGCAATCATCATAACACCTAAGGGTACCCACATTCCTTTCACTTACGTTCAAGTGTATGAACAATGAGGCCGAATACGAAGCTTGTATTATGGGTCTCGAAGAAGCGATCGACTTAAGGATTAAGAACTTGGACGTATATGGCGACTCAGCCCTGGTTATCAATCAGATCAAAGGAGATTGGAACACTTACCAATCAGGACTGATTCCTTACAAAGACTACGCGAGAAGGTTGTTACCCTTCTTCAACAGAATCGAGTTTCATCATATCCCTCGTGAGGAGAATCACATGGCTGATGCATTAGCCACTCTCTCTTCCATGATTAGTGTAGGTCAATGGAACGACTTACCTAAGATTGACATAATCCGCCTTGAACGGCCCGCTTACATCTTCACGATTGAGGCAATCATAGACTTCAAACCTTGGTATCACGATATCAAATGCTTCCTTAATAAATAAGAGTACCCACCTGGGGCACTAAGGAAGGACAGGAAAACCCTCAGAAGGCTGGCAGGAAGTTTCTTCCTGAGCGGTGATAATCTCTATAAGAGAAATTTTGACATGGTCTTGCTCCGATGCGTAGACAAACCAGAAGCAAACATGCTGATGAAAGAAATTCACGAAGGATCCTTTGGCACTCATGCCAACGGGCACACAATGGCGAGAAAAATTCTAAGAGCAGGGTACTATTGGTTGACCATGGAATCCGACTGCTACAAGTACATGAGGAAGTGTCACAAGTGTCAGATATACTCCGACAAAATTCATGTACCGCCAACGCATCTCAAAGTTCTTTCTTCCCCATGGCCTTTTTCCATATAGGGAATCGACATGATTGGCTTGATTGAGCTGAAGGCTTCAAACGGACATCGGTTCATCCTGGTAGCCATTGATTACTTCACCAAGTGGGTCGAAGCAGCATCATACGCCAATGTAACCCGACAAGTGGTGGTCCGATTTATCAAAAACAATATCATCTGCCGTTATGGTGTTCCGAGCCAGATCATTACTGATAATGGATCTAACTTGAACAATAAGATGATGAAAGAGTTGTGCGCAGAATTCAAGATCGAACACCATAACTCATCTCCCTACCGACCAAAGATGAACGGAGCGGTAGAAGCGGCTAACAAGAACATCAAGAGGATTGTTCAGAAGATGGTTGTAACCTACAAAGATTGGCACGAGATGCTACCCTTTGCTCTTCACGGTTATCGCACATCTGTCCGTACTTCAACAGGGGCAACCCCTTTCTCTCTAGTATATGGCATGGAAGTAGTGCTTCCCATAGAAGTAGAGATCCCATCAATTTGGGTATTGATGGAAGCTAAGCTTGCAGAAGCTGAATGGTGTCAAAGTCGACACGACGAACTAAATCTGATCGAAGAATAGAGAATAATGGCATTATGCTACGGTCAGTTGTATCAACAAAGAATGAAGAGGGCATTTGACAAAAAGGTCCGGCCTCGCGTCTTCAGGAAAGGAGACCTTGTGCTAAAAAAGATACAATCTTTTCTCACTGATTCTCGGGGCAAATGGACTCCGAAATATGACGGACCCTATGTGGTCAAGAAAGCTTTCTCAGGCGGTGCCGTGAGACTTGCAACCATGGACGGAGAGGAATTTTCCTACCCCACAAATGTTGATGTAGTCAAGAAATACTTCGCTTAAACTAAAAAAAAACGCCTCGGTGGATTGAAAACCCGAAAGGGCGGTCCAAGCAAAAATTAGAGACAAAGTCAAAAAATCATCCCGGTGGATTGGAAATCTCAAAATCCAATCCAGACAAAAGTTAGGGATAATGGCAAGTAACTACGTCCGATCAGTTCAATTCCTCAGCAGTGATGCCATCCATCAGAGACTCCAGTCACGATCATCTTCGACAGAAGCTCAGGACGCCCCGAATTCAAAGTTGGTAGAATGATAGTGGTCATTATGTTTCAACATAGCCCTTTTCCCTGTAAATTACCATTTGCTAAACTTTGTAAATACTCTATGGAATCACGCGGTTGGCTGATCTCCATCCTATCAATAAAAGTTGAGCCCTTGTGTTTTTATTTGCAATTCATATTTGTTTTAGCTTTACAGAATAATGTTTTTAACCTGATCAACGATTCTTGAAACGAAACAAAAATGAATTTACTTGTTAAAATTGTTCTGCTTTTAAAAATAAAGATGGCAATTTCTTTTGACGGTTGGACATCGAAAGAACATCGATCGCTTCTCCAAAGGTGTTCGAGCATCAAAGTACAGAATCAAAGTACTCCTTCTAAACCAGTATGCCTGAATGAAGGATCAGCTATGTCAGATGCGAATGCTCCATCTGACCTCTTCGGCCGAGTTCTCATCTCCTAAGCCCGACCAGCGTCGCTCCCAACAGGGACCGTTTCTCCTAAGCAAGGCAGAATTGCTATCTTGAACCAGCGATACTTTTTATCTCCCACTGTGGCCGAGTATCCAGTCGTGTTCATCCGTTAGTTTGTATGTCGCGTCAGTTTTGTCAGCATATACATACATACATCATGCATTATTGATTTGCATTCACATTCATATTGCATCACTATCACTCCAGTCAGTCTTGTCCCGTAGTGGTGACAGTCTTCACAATCGAGTTGTCGGTTCTTTCCTCGTCAGGAAGTGTTGCATCTGAACTACCTCTCTCCTCTAGTTTATTTCTGGGATGAAGTCGGCCCTTGACCACTTTGATAACTTGAACCTCTGAAATACCAGAGAACCTTCAACCGATGTCACTCTTCGCCATTGAAGATGATATTTTTGATTTCCCGGATTAAGGAAAATCCCTAGAGGAAGCCTCTTAAGCAGAGATTCGGCAATACAACAGTTTTTCTCCAAAAAATTCACTGATGAAAAGGTCATCAGCACCTCAAAATTGGATCACATTATATGGCGTTTCTCCGGGAAGATCCTGAGAAAAGTATGATGTAATATCCCCAAGCATGAAAGCTGTCTCTCAAGAGACTCATTTTCCCCAGTAGAGTCGGCAAATGGCGTCTCCAAACAGAGAAGTTTGTACACCTCTACAACTCAGGTGAATGGGTTCCCCAGTGAGTCTGACATCAAAATTTTTCTATCAAATGGCATCTCCCCAGGAAAATTCGGCGAGAAGTTTGAGGAAAACCGCTACGAATAGCGTCTCTTGTCAAGCAAGTTTATTGACAAAAGAAACTGAGACCAGTTCCTTGGTAGGAAACCAGGATCGAGGGGAAGTTTACTTCAGAAACTTATACCAGTTCCTTGGTAGGAAACCAGGATCGAGGGGAAGTTTACATCAGAAACTAAGACCAGGTCCTTGGTAGGAAACCAGGATCGAGGGGAAGTTTATTTCAGAAACTAAGACCAGTTCCTTGGTAGGAAATCAGGATCGAGTGGACGTTTTTACCTTTTCTAAGCATCATTGCTTAACAAAAGAGGATGAATGTGTAAGCTACCATTCATAATCACCATCAACATTTTGGGTATTCTGATATTTAATCCTCTTGCATCCCAAATGCCCAAATACCTTCGCCATTCACACCTTCGGGTCCAAGAAGATTAAATAGGGGCATCTGTCATACCCCAAATTTTGACCACTAAGATTTCCCATCATTGTGCAAATCATCATCACAATATGGATGAACCATCTTGCCTCATCAGTCTCCCCAAAGATGGGTGAACACTTACTACAGTCAAAATTAGGGTTTCAAGCCCTCTCTGAGTTCTTAGACAAAGGATCAATCAAGAAATGACATGATCTTAAACTTGTGTAGCCTCCCAAACATCTACAATGGATCAAGAGGACTCCCACTTTAAGGATTAAGCACAAGGCTGCTCCCTTCCAGGTGGATCAAGCCTCAAGATCGCCAGTGTCACCAAATTAGGGTTTGGTCGACCAGGGCCTCCAGATGGAAATTTTCCTCTGGGCATGAGCCACTGCTTCAAAGCATGTCCTAAAATACTCCATGGAACCTCATGGGCCCAAGCATCAAGTCAATTTGACCTCAGGGGATGCATACATAAAAAATCAGGAATTAGGGTTTCTTGACCTAATTCACCCCTAAGTTGACTTTTGGGACAAATCATGAGCCTAGACCTCAAGACATGATTTGAGGGTCTCCAACATACCACATTTATCCATTTGTAACAATGGATTGATCCAGGAAGCTTGAGCAGCAAGTCTCAATTTCATCAGTACCACAATTAGGGTTTCGCGAGAAAAGTCAACTGTGTCTTTGAGTTTTGACCAGGACATGCTCTCAAACCCTAGGACATGATTCAATACACCCTATAACACCTATGAAATCAATCCATCAAGTTTTATTTAGGTCAAGGACTGGATTTCAAAGAGGATCACACAGTTTGGAATTCATTTGACAAAAAGTCAACTGTGCACAAAAGTCAACTTTGACGTTTTGAGATTTTTCACAAAAATGGTTTTTTAACCCTAAAATGATGTTAATGTATGATTTGAATCATAATTCATCAAGAAAAATCAAGAAAAGTGGGATAGCTTGTAAAAGGGGTAACCATAAAAACTTAGAAAATCTTCTAAGTTATGAACAAAGTGGCAAGGGTACCAACTTTGGAGGATCATAACTCCTAAACCACAAGGCCATTTTTCCCCATCCAAAGCTAGATTTGTAGCTCTCATTACCCTCTAAAAAAGCTTAGAACTGACCTCCTTCCAAATTCATCATGGATTTTGAGTTATGGAATGATCAAAATCACAAAAAGTGAAAATGTCACTTTTTTCCAACACTTAGTGAAATTTTCACTAAGTCAGAATCTGCCTTCACTTTTTTCCAAAAGTAGGGGGATTTTTCACTTGGATCCAAAAGGTATCAAAACTAAATATGATCAAACAGTTGTTGTATCATATGAGGGCTTTCCAAAATGGCCAAGAACATCACCAAAATCCACTTGGGCCATGAGATATGACAATGGCAATATGCCTTGCTGAAAACTGCCAAGGCTAGGCAGAATTTTGTATTTTTGCTCGATTTGGCAAAATCAGATAATTCCAAGCCTTGTCATCACTTTGGACACATCTGAGGATCAAATTTAAAGGGGACAAACACTGAGCCAAGCCTCCAAAGTCCTTGGAACAAGAAGTAGCATGCCAAACCTAGAATTGCCTAAAAGAGGGATAAGACTCCAATTTTGGATTGGAGCATTCAATAAATACACCAAGGTGGCATGGACTGACACATTTGCAACTGAATTCAGTCAAGACTTATCCAAGACCAAGGGAACCACAGCCCTGTGCCCTAACCTCTAGTCAATGGCTAGAGGAGACTTGGATTCCAAAGTGCAACCATTGGCCAAACCTCTGCTACAGTTACCATTCACTATTGATCCCAAAACAAACTTGCTCTACTATAAATAGAGTTCATTTGTGCTCAGTTTAAGTACACCAAAGCCATCAAACAGATGCTTTCCTCAAAATCCCTCTCTTTAGGCCAAAATACCTTCTTTAGCAAGGCAACTCTAAGTTTTTGAGTTAGAGAGCATTTCCATCACAACTCATGATCCTAACACCTCATAAACATCATATGTAGGTGATCCAAACTATCAAAAGTAACCTGTAACGCCAAAATCACAAAGTCACCTCTCAAAACCTCAAAATAGGCCTTTTGTGCATTTTTCAAGCCATGTCTGGATTCAGTCACTTTCCAAACTAGATAAAACCTCAAACACACTCCAAATAACATCCTTGAATTGTGCCAAAAGGTTCCCCCCATCTGGAACACCATTTGAGAGAGTTGTTATTTTGGTTATTTTAACCCCTTTTGCAAGAAAGGTCCAGTTTGTGTTTTTGCAGGTTCCAGCTGATTCCAACCATCCTAAAAGCTTCTAAGGGATCATTTGAGAGTGTCCAAAGCATCAAATCATTTCTGGAACAAGAAGTTTGGCAGATTGCACAGAAAGTTCCAAAAGCTCAAAAAGAGGTAAGCATCATGACTTGAACTTTCCAAAATATGCATTGCTTTGAGGTCCACTGATCATACACACCTCATACATGTTATATATGTTGTGTTTGAACCAATTCATAATGTAAATCATGCTTGTATCAAAGTGTAGCATAGAAAATGCAATTATAGGCCTTTTTCAAAACCACTATCGGATTTTGAGGAGGGAGTATGATCTGAAAAAAATACCACCACCATTGGATTCCTTGTGAAATTCTAGGCCAGATGCATATAAATTTTGTCCCCAATCATTGAGAAATAAGAAAGTTATGGACCTTCCCGTTTCTTGGCAAAACTTACCTTGCCTTGCCTTGACCAGGCCTAGAAAATAAGGCATGCCTTGTATATTTGCGGTTTCACTTCAAGCAATGGATGTATCACCACCCCAGTGGTAAGGCGCGTGCCCTATAACCTTGAGGTTGTGGGTTCAAACCCCACCCATGCCATTTTGTGTTTTCTCACATTTTTGCTTTTTTTTTTCCAATATTTTCTTGTTTTATTAATTAATTGGAAAATTAATAACTCCTTCAATTTTAATTATTTTTTATTGGTTCTTTTTGCAAAAAATCACAAAAATGTTAAAATATTTTATTCCACAAAAAAAATTAAGTTTATATTAGTTATTTAATATAATTAGTATTTTTGTGAATAAATTCCTTTTTAATGTTTTTAAACATTTTATAAAGTGAATATTTACTTTGAAAATCAAAACCAAGTGAGTTTTAATTCATCTTGTGATTAATCCCTCATTTCTATAACCTTAAACAAAAATCACAAATGGTTTGTTCAAACTTATTTGGTATTTAATTTGATTTTCTTTAAATATTTACTTTTAAAGAATAACAAATTAGGGTTTCTTTGATTTTCACCCTCATCAAACAATTTCAAACAATTTTGGGCCTCTAATAGAGTGTAAGACCCAATCCTTTGTAAATACAAACCTATTTTTGGGCCTCACTTATTTTATAAGTCCCGTTGTATTTCAAAAAGTTCGACGCGATCATCGTCCGTTGAAAAACAAACCTTGGGCCTCTCCTTGAGCTGTAAGCCCCACCACTTGTACAAAAATAAATCTTTTGGGCCTCTATTAGAGTGTAAGACCCAATCCCCTTTTATAGGAAGAAGCAGCATTATTGTCTAAAGTGGCAGTTGTGACATAATGTGGAGATTCTGATCTTGATGATAAGTAGTTTGTTCTGGCAAAGCATAACTAATTTCATGATGAAGACATCATTAGGTGCTTGGACAGAAGGGTATTGTCAGTGGTGAATGGTTGAAGGTTCTTCCAATACAAGTGAAAGGTGGTGGCAATCCTTATCTTGTGTTGCAAGAAATCTAAAGACATTTGTTATGGAATATGTGTGAAATTCCAAATCAAGTGGGTTTTTATTTTGGACTTGGTATAAACCTGGTGAGATTATGCTCAACAAATACTAGAAGTGGCAGTTCTAGATGTTGAGAATGTGGCAATATCATTGGGCTATCATCTGGTGTCAAGTGTTTATCTTCATAAGGAGCTTTGGTTGTTCATGTCAGGGGGAGTTGAAGCTGCTGTCTATGGTGTGTTACTGCAAGGGCGCAGATTTCTTGTAGCATGTGCGCTGGTTAAGTCTGCAGTGTGATCTGAAAAGCAGACATTGTCTGATAAGATTTCAGAACATGGTACAGGACATGTTTTTCTTGGGCCAAACAAGGAATTACTCTGGACGGTGGTATAAGGATAAGACAAAACACGTGTCCCTGCCTATGCATGGAAAGTTATTGGCTTAATTTATGGTAAGATTCAGTTGAGAAATATTTAAGGAAGTCAAGGCAGATTTTGGAAGGTAGGCATTGAATGTTGAATGGAGTTTTTGATACCCAAAATAGCGTTTCTTTGACCAAGAACCTTGACATATTCAAGGCTCGTTAATTCCTAAGTTACTGGTCAGCTATTTATAGGGGCTGCTCTCTTCTCCTCCAGCCAAGTGAGTTTCTTGTTTCACTAGTCTTATGGCGTTTGTTCATATTTGGGTAAGTGTCACTTGGGTCTGGTTCTGTGAGGGCCTTCTTTGCCAAGTTTTGGCTAAAAAGGGGGAGAAAGGGTGTGTGAAATTGAAATGGGTTATGCAGATGCCTTGTTCTGAGTCTACACTGAGCCTGCAGTTCCAATTGTTTGCGAAGAGAGTGTTAAAATTCTTGAGTTGGTGTTGAGTTCCCATTGTGACTTGTGTCCTGAGTTATGAACACAGTTGTGACTTGTGTTCTGAGTTACCTGGGTTAATAGATTGATACTTCCTAAGTTTCATCTTATGCAACAGGTTGACTGGGGGCTTCTGATCAAGCAAGGTGTGCAGAAATCTCGTATGCCACCTTTGGTCCTTTGTGTTAAGACAGACGCTTCTTTTCTGGAGGAGTCTTCTACAATGAATCAGGGTCTGAGTTGAAAGGAAAAAGAAATGTGTGGTATTAAGGGGGAGTGTTAGAAATCTTCTTCCTCATGTACACCAGATATCTTCTTCCTCATGTGCATAACTTCTGGACTTTCTACTTCTTACCTCCTGATGTGCTGCCTGAAGTGATTGTGGTGGGATGCTCGAAGGTGATGTTATGGAGTTCATAGAAATGTGCTGTCAAAAGAGTTATCAGACATGATGTCCTAACATCATTCAAATATTCCCTAGAAGATGTTTTTCCAGGATTGCTGTTCACAGTAGCTACTGAAGGTTACTGTTAGGTTCAGTAGTTGCTGATGACTACTGACAGTAGTATAGTATTGTGACTGCTGCTGTTGTAATATGTGCTGTTTTTTATTTTAGCCAAAATTTGCCAAAGGGGGATAATGTTAGTTCTTTAATTTTAAGGGTTGGCATAAATTTTGTAAAACAAATAATAACAACAATATGTTAGATAGTCTGGTTTATCTTGCTAAAGAAGAACAGGTTGAGCAAGAAGTCCTAGTGTACATTGGAACATGTTGAGCTGAAGTAATGTTAACATCTGGAACAACATGTCCTATCGAGATGTCCCATGCAGGTTCATTCGACATCGTGCCAAAACTGAAGTGGTTAGTTAATTCTGATAGGTTTTAATTGATGCAGAATATTCTGGAATATTATGCAATCATGAGGCGCTGATTTATAGGCCTAAAGATTCAAGATGGAGAGAAAATATTGAAGAACTGAGACTTTCTAAATATGGAGATATTTTAGGAAGTTAATGATTTGAAGTCCTATTTTGTAGAAGAAGTTTCTGCTAATTTGTAGCAGCTCATTTGCTGTGTTTTTGGTAGGCCCAAATCCAGTTGGGAATAGGTTATATATAGATGTTTTGTAACCTAGTTTTGCAACACAACCAAAGATGTAAAGTTCTATCATTAGGGTTGGTTCCTGTACCACTCGACCTGTGAGTTGGACAGTTTGTAAGTGTGATCCTCGAAGCTGTTAAGTAAGAGGAGTTGTGTTCTTGGAGGAAGCTTTTAAGTAACTCTAAGTTGTGTCTTGGAAGGGTGTCTTCCATGCTGGATTATTGTATAGGTAAAGAGCCGTTGATGCAGTGGCAGAGTGTTGATTGCTAGACATCATTGCGATGATTGGGAGTGAGAAGGGTTTCTCATATATAGAGAGGATCTAGGTAGAAGGGTCATTGGGTAGTGATTAAGTGATAAGTTGTAAACGGGTGGTTTAGCTTTGAATTGATACTACTAATAGTGGACTTCATCCCTGGCTTGGTAGCCCCCAGATGTAGGATAGTTAGATCTGAACTGGGTTAACAATTCTGTGTGTCTTGCTCTTATTTCTTTTCAGTACCATGTTTATTGGATTATACCTTGCCATTTATGATCATGTCAGACCAGATGTCGAACGGCATATTCTAGGACATCTGAAGTCTTCACATGCACCAGAATTTCAATTGGTATCAAAGCAGGTCATTCTGTTCTATATCTGAATGAGATCCGAGGGAAGATATTTCCTGGTTCATGGTCAAGGTAGAAGCTTTCTACTGAAAAGTTGTTTGAACTTGGAGTAGTTCATATAGGTGTGAGAATGGTCCCTATAAGTGGAGGATGGACTGTTCATGACTGGCAGTGGCGTGTGCTGAGGGCTTGGAGGAGTAGTTGAAAAACTGTTGTGTTGTGGCTTTGTTAGGTTTGAGGTATCACCTAATTCATGTTGCTAGGGCTGATATATGACACCTGAGGGCCTTGAGGAGTTTGCATCTTGATCCGCTGCGATCCTATCTGAAAACTCCTAAGGTGGTAACTGAGAAGGTTATTCCTCTCTGAATGTATATCCTATGGTGATGGGATCTATGCAAGACTGCTTCAACTTACAGTGTCAACGATACTTGAAGATTATTGTTCAAGTCCACTCATAAAGGCATTGATAAGTGAAGGTGTGAGGAAGAGAAGTAATTTACTTTTGCTTCTACTCCTAAGAGGACTAATCTCCAGTCTTTGATCTCTTGTTGTGTTCATTGGAATGATGTCCTATCTGGTGTTAGAACATTATGCCAGAATTGTGCTGAATTCTGTTGTCTGAAGGAATGGCACAGCAGATGCTCTGGGTGCTAAACTAAGGTGGCTTGATCACATGAGTTTGGAGCCTACTCCTGATTTGGAAGAGGAGGCATCTGGGTGGTATGTCTAAGAAGTTTCTGGCCCTATCTTAGATGTGTGAGTTGGTCAAGGTGTGATCAACATGTTATTTACTCCTGAGGTCAGTTTATTTCTGATCCTTGCTGCAGGAGTGGAGATCCTGAGATTCAAGAAGTAATATCTCTAGTAGACTTCTTGGACATGAAGGTCAAAGATCAAGGTCATGTTCTTTTTAGAGGCATGTTCTGAATGATCTTGTGAAGCTAGATATGTATTGACTGTGTGTGCTTAGGATTGATATGATCTAATCACAGTCTGTGCTGCTATTAAAGGGACTGATGTTTTGGAAGTCCTTGAAGACATGTCTCAAGCTGTCTGGATGATGAGAGTTGGATGAAAGATTACTACTCTCACGCTTCTGTGATGAGATGGCTGGTCCCAAGGCTTAAAAAGGGATGTTTGGAGATTCTGGTTATGAAATGGGGTGTTTTTCTTAGTACAGCTGGATTCTTTTCATGATGTCAAGACTGATGTCTTAACATTTGTTGACAGAACAGAATGCGGTGGTGTGCGTCTCCAGAGATCACATGTCTCTACTTGACTTATGGACTGATATAAGAGTTAAGCAGTAGGTGAATGTGTTCAGCAGGTGTGTTGAACAGAGAGTGTTCTCTTGAAAACATGAAGATGAGTCTCATGTTCTCCATTCATTTAAGGCATTCTTCTTGCAAAGGAGTACTGGTAGTCTTCAATAGAGAAAAGTTGATCAAATTGAGATCATGTGAGTATTGGTACAAGTAATGATTGTGTTCAACTTATGAGTTGAACAAAGAGTGAGCTCTTGAAAACATGAAGATGCGTCTTATGTTTTCCATCCTTCAAGGTACTAAGAAGCACATGATAGGAGAAGTGTGTTACAATTTTATGTAGCTGGACGGGATTAAGTGTGCTGCTGAAGGTGTTTGTGATATGACCTGGGAGCTTGATCAGCTACTGATGGTTGATCCTCGTGTGATAGAGCTTTACTATAGATGATATCTTCAGAAAAGCTCTGTGGAACATCAATTCAGGTGGTTGCTTGTTCAGCTAAGGCTGTTTTGCACAGAAAGAAGTCCAAGATCAAGTCACTGATCCAAGTCTAAGTAACTTGTGAATATATGAATCAGAAGTTGTCAGACGTATGCAGAAGATGACCTTATTCTAACTAATAGTAGATACTTTGACGGGAGACTTAGTATTTGTCTATTATTGATGTTATGCATAAGGGTAGATACTTTGACGGGAGACTAAGTATTTGTCCAGAGAATTATGCAAGTCTGCAGTCTGGATATTATGGTTCAGGAATTTATTCTTTCTGAGTGTTTGTGGTTGATGACAAACTTAGGTAGCCTTATCAGCTGACTGAATCAGAAGGTGTGATCTTCTATCCAATGTTGATGTCCTACATAATGTTACAACATCATTGGCTGTTGTGTATCCTGGATGAAGGTCTGGGACTGTGCTTGTGGAGTTGGAAGAAGCAGCATTATTGTCTGAAGTGGCAGTTCTGACATAATGTGGAGATTCTGATCTTGATGATAAGTAGTTTGTTCTGGCAATGCATAACTACTTTCATGATGAAGACTTCATTAGGGGCTTGGACAGAAGGGTATTGTCAGTGGTGAATGGCTGAAGGTTCTTCCAATACAAGTGAAAGGTGGTGGCAATCCTTATCTTGTGTTGCAAGAAATCTAAAGACATTTGTTATGGAATATGTGTGAAATTCCAAATCAAGTGGGTTTTTATTTTGGACTTGGTATAAACCTGGTGAGATTATGCTCAACAAATACTAGAAGTGGCAGTTCTAGATGTTGAGAATGTGGCAATATCATTGGGCTATCATCTGGTGTCAAGTGTTCATCTTCATAAGGAGCTTTGGTTGTTCATGTCAGGGGGAGTTGAAGCTGTTGTCTATGGTGTGTTACTGCAAGGGCACAGATTTCTTGTAGCATGTGCGCTGGTTAAGTCTGCAGTGTGATCTGAAAAGCAGACATTGTCTGATAAGATGTCAGAACATGGTACAGGACATGTTTTTCTTGGGCCAAACAAGGAATTACTCTGGATGGTGGTATAAGGATAAGACAAAACACGTGTCCCTGCCTATGCATGGAAAGTTATTGGCTTAATTTATGGTAAGATTCAGTTGAGAAATATTTAAGGCAGTCAAGGCAGTTTTTGGAAGGTAGGCATTGAATGTTGAATGGAGTTTTTGATACCCAAAATAGCGTTTCTTTGACCAAGAACCTTGACATATTCAAGGCTCGTTAATTCCTAAGTTACTGGTCAACTATTTATAGGGGCTGCTCTCTTCTCCTCCAGCCAAGTGAGTTTCTTGTTTCACTAGTCTTATGGCGTTTGTTCGTATTTGGGTAAGTGTCACTTGGGTCTGGTTCTGTGAGGGCCTTCTTTGCCAAGTTTTGGCTAAAAAGGGGGAGAAAGGGTGTGTGAAATTGAAATGGGTTATGCAGATGCCTTGTTTTGAGTCTGCACTGAGCCTGCAGTTCCAATTGTTTGAGAAGAGAGTGTTAAAATTCTTGAGTTGGTGTTGAGTTCCCATTGTGACTTGTGTCCTGAGTTATGAACACAGTTGTGACTTGTGTTCTGAGTTACCTGGGTTAATAGATTGATACTTCCTAAGTTTCATCTTATGCCACAGGTTGACTGGGGGCTTCTGATCAAGCAAGGTGTGCAGAAATCTCGTATGCCACCTTTGGTCCTTTGTGTTAAGACAGACGCTTCTTTTCTGGAGGAGTCTTCTACAATGAATCAGGGTCTGAGTTGAAAGGAAAACGAAATGTGTGGTATTAAGGGGGAGTGTTAGAAATCTTCTTCCTCATGTACACCATATATCTTCTTCCTCATGTGCATAACTTCGGGACTTTCTACTTCTTACCTCCTGATGTGCTGCCTGAAGTGATTGTGGTGGGATGCTCGAAGCTGATGTTATGGAGTTCATAGAAATGTGCTGTCAAAAGAGTTATCAGACATGATGTCCTAACATCATTCAAATATTCCCTAGAAGATGTTTTTCCAGGATTGCTGTTCACAGTAGCTACTGAAGGTTACTGTTAGGTTCAGTAGTTGCTGATGACTACTGACAGTAGTATAGTATTGTGACTACTGCTGTTGTAATATGTGCTATTTTTTATTTTAGCCAAAATTTGCCAAAGGGGGAGAATGTTAGTTCTTTAATTTTAAGGGTTGGCATAAATTTTGTAAAACAAATAATACAACAATATGTTAGATAGTCTGGTTTATCTTGCTAAAGAAGAACAGGTTGAGCAAGAAGTCCTAGTGTGCATTGGAACATGTTGAGCTGAAGTAATGTTAACATCTGGAACAACATGTCCTATCGAGATGTCCCATGGAGGTTCATTCGACATCGCGCCAGAACTGAAGTGGTTCGTTAATTCTGATAGGTTTTAATTGATGCAGAATATTCTGGAATATTATGCAATCATGAGGCGCTGATTTATAGGCCTAAAGATTCAAGATGGAGAGAAAATATTGAAGAACGGAGACTTTCTAAATATGGAGATATTTTAGGAAGTTAATGATTTGAAGTCCTATTTTGTAGCAGAAGTTTCTGCTGATTTGTAGCAGCTCATTTGCTGTGTTTTTGGTAGGCCCAAATCCAGTTGGGAATAGGTTATATATAGATGTTTTGTAACCTAGTTTTGCAACACAACCAAAGATGTAAAGTTCTATCATTAGGGTTGGTTCCTGTACCACTCGACCTGTGAGTTGGACAGTTTGTAAGTGTGATCCTCAAAGCTGTTAAGTAAGAGGAGTTGAGTTCTTGGAGGAAGCTTTTAAGTAACTCTAAGTTGTGTCTTGGAAGGGTGTCTTCCGTGCTGAATTATTGTATAGGTAAAGAGCCGTTGATGCAGTGGCGGAGTGTTGACTGCTAGACATCATTGCGATGATTGGGAGTGAGAAGGGTTTCTCATATCTAGAGAGGATCTAGGTAGAAGGGTCATTGGGTAGTGATTAAGTGATAAGTTGTAAACTGGTGGTTTAGCTTTGAATTGATACTACTAATAGTGGACTTCATCCCTGGCTTGGTAGCCCCCAGATGTAGGATAGTTAGATCCGAACTGGGTTAACAATTCTGTGTGTCTTGCTCTTATTTCTTTTCGGTACCATGTTTATTGGATTATACCTTGCCATTTATGATCATGTCAGACCAGATGTCGAACGGCATATTCTAGGACATCTGAAGTCTGCACATGCACCAGAATTTCAGAAAGAATGTCGTTCGACAGTGTCTCGCATTTATGAGTTTGGATTAAAATAGTTTCAAACAAGAAAACAGAAAAGTAAACATTAAAACATAAAAAGAAATTCATTCTTCAGAGACAAGAAACTCATCAGGCGTGCACATAATCGACTCCTCACAAACTTAAACTTACCGACCAGTTATACTCCACCTACAATACTCCTCAGTATCACCCAGCATCGCTCACAACACAGGTTATGTCTAACGCAAAGTTGAGATAACAACCGTGTCACTCTCTTCGTCACTCTCGCGAGCGAAGCCTCGAGACACGGAAGGCATTTAGCTTCGGCGCCTATTGAAGATTGTTAGCTCCTAAATCTATCTCTAGAGTCCAGAAACTAACAGACAATCGTCCCTAATCGAAGTTCGCAAAGGTTATGTCTAACGCAACCCAAACCCCGCGCATAAAGAAAAAATCAGAGACAATCACCAATAAAGATTTGTAAAGCAAGTTTTATACAACGCCATGGGCGACAAATATACATGAGTTTACAGCAAATACATATACACCACCCAACCATAAAGAAAAACACAAAGAAGAAAAGAAATGAACCAAACATCTCGCGGATTGTCAGAGCCGGTCGATGCTCAATCCACCCCGATTCATCCGTATGCATGCTCCACAGTTATTTTCTAAGATCCCCAATGAAAAATGAAGTTTGATGGAATTAGGAACAAGAATCCCCAAAACCATCCCTAACAAAATGACTGAAAAATCTAATATATATAATCAGAATTTCGCAGGTTCGCTAGGCGAACCTTTTACTCGCTAGGCGAGCCTCCAAAAATGGCACATAAGTGCCTCTGAAATGTTAAACCGCCCTTGCTATCCTTCGCGGGTTCGCTAAGCGAACGATTTATTCGCCTAGC
This sequence comes from Lathyrus tuberosus, assembly GCA_022829125.1. Taxonomy (NCBI): domain Eukaryota; kingdom Viridiplantae; phylum Streptophyta; class Magnoliopsida; order Fabales; family Fabaceae; genus Lathyrus; species Lathyrus tuberosus. The sequence goes on from JALAZF010000018.1 coordinate 15,233,243, forward strand.
GAATGCTCGCTAGTTCATTCGCCTAGTGAACTTTGGTCTATTTCACCTCTGTCCAATTCTGGGCTCCTTCGCTGGGACCTTCGCCAGCCTTCGCTAAGCGAACATTCGCTGTCACACTCGCCTAGCGAACATGACAGAAAACCAGTCCCTTATTTGACCATAACTTCAGAACCGTAATCCGGATTTTTGCACGGTCGGAAGCGCTGGAAAGCTTATTCAATGCTCTTTATGAATATGGCAAGATATCCTTAATTGAATACCTGCAAAAATGAGATAAAATCAATTAAACTTAATGATATTTACATGATACGCGATATATACACTAAAACGTAAAGTAAACGTATTTACACATAAAGTGGGGTTTATTCAACCAATTTCAACACAAAGTAACGATAAGTGCAACAAAACTTATATACAAACAATAGGTACAATTTGGACTTATCAAACTCTCCCAAACTTACATAGTTGTTTGTCCACAAACAAGAATCAAACAAACTTGAAAACACAAAAGCGATATCCAAAGAAAGACGAATCAATAGGTTTTGAAAAATGGAAACGAATGAATGGTTCAAATGAAAAATGGTACACACAAAAAGTAAAAACTTACCACTAAACTACGACGACAACATAGTCACGAAACAAATGCAAAATACAAAAATCATGCCAAACCATCCTAAAACAACACAAGTTCAAATGTGAATCATACCTAGCAAAAATAATCATCGGTAGATGAAAAACACACAATGGGGTATTTATCACTCACACAACAACCATGCAAACAAAAGACTAAATTATGCATACATCCACAAATTCATATTGAATATACAAAGGCAAGAATCACAAGGACTTTCAAGGTTGTAACATGGTCGGGTAAACAAACAAGGGGCAATTTCTAAAGCTAATTGAAACAAAAACTTGCCTAAACCTAAGGGAGTGAAAACTCACAAAGATTCACACACAAAATTTCAACCAACTTCTTCCACAATCCCAAGTGCTACACAACACACAATACTTATATAGCACAATTATTGAAACTCTTTTTGTTTCCTTTCTCAAGGATTTTCTTTTTCTTCTTTTTTTTCACTTTTTTTTTCTCTTTCACAAATTTTTCTCTTTTTTCTTTTCTTTTTCAACCCGCATAGAATCCAACCAATGAGTACACAATCATCCTCTCCCCAACTTGAATTCAACCGCACCATCATGTGAATACTCCCTACTTTCTAAGGCAAGGTAAAAATTCATACAACAACACAAAAAGTTGAAGGTTCAAGAAAAAACAAAATCCAATAAAAAATAAGTGAACTAAATACTCATAGACAAGCATTAAGTTCAAATAAAAACATGGATCAAAAAGCTCAAAGGGGTTACAAATTCTCACACACTCACAAGGTGAATTGACTATTTGGCTAAGGTGGTTGTGCTCAAAATGAAACAATTGCCTTGATCCTTTTCATGCATTCATATACACAACATAAACAAAAGATTCAACATAATAAAATCCAGTTAGAACAAGAATGTCGGTACTCCGTGCATATATGAATAATAGAAGGCTTCCTCACAAAAAGGTTGGGAACTAAAGTGATTCACAAAAGAACAAGTATACAAAAGAATGGATGGCATGGAAGTTTGTAAAATGCCTAAGTATCATGAATATGCTAAAGTATAGAAAATGATAAATACATACCTTGGACGTGTACAAAACTTAACCAGATCATTACCATACATCCGCAAGTTGAAACGAACCAACTTGGAAAATCACCAAAGCATCCTCAAATAAATCAATCAAAATTTGTGAGCAAACAACAACCAAAAACCTTAGAAATGAAAAACAATAAAAACATGCTTGTTTTACGTCGTAAGCTCGACGCCTTTACGGTGCTTAATTAGTAACTTCCTTCCTTCATGCCATGGTGATGTCTCACCGCGCAACCAAAAGCAAGTGTCCTAACCAAACACTTGAACAAACGTTAAAAGAAACAAAAATGTACAAGTATCAGTATAGACAAGTGAAAATATACAAAATATACGATATCTACAAAACTCAAAAACAAAGAAACTATCGCAATGCGATTCAATATCAAAACCAATCCCCGGCAACGGCGCCATTTTGTTGAATGCAGAATAGGGCAAGCAAGCAAAAATATTTATTTTCAGAAAGAATTCCCTCTGGGATTTATGTCGTTTCCATAGAGATCGGTTCGAGGGAAAGAATGTTGTTCGATAGTCTCTCGCGTTTATGAGTTTGGATTTAAATAGTTTCAAACAAGAAAACAGAAAAGTAAACATTAAAACATAAAAAGAAATTCATTCTTCAGAGACAAGAAACTCATCAGGCGTGCACATAATCGACTCCTAACAAACTTAAACTTACCGACCAGTTATACTCCACCTACAATACTCCTCAGTATCACCCAGCATCGCTCACAACACAGGTTATGTCTAACGCAAAGTTGAGATAACAACCGTGTCACTCTCTTCGTCACTCTCGCGAGCGAAGCCTCGAGACATGGAAGGCATTTAGCTTCGGCGCCTATTGAAGATTATTAGCTCCTAAATCTATCTCTAGAGTCCAGAAACTAACAGACAATCGTCCCTAATTGAAGTTCGCGAAGGTTATGTCTAACGCAACCCAAACCCCGCGCATAAAGCAAAAATCAGAGACAATCACCAATAAATATTTGTAAAGCAAGTTTTATACAATGCCATGGGCGATAAATATACATGAGTTTACAGCAAAAACATATACACAACCCAACCATAAAGAAAAACACAAAAAAGAAAAGAAATGAACCAAACATCTCGCGGATTGTCAGAGCCGGTCGATGCTCAATCCACCCCAGTTCATCCGTATGCATGATCCACAGTTGTTTTCTAAGATCCCCAATGAAAAATGAAGTTTGATGGAATTAGGAACAAGAATCCCCAAAACCATCCCTAACAAAATGACTGAAAAATCTAATATATACAATCAGAATTTCGCAGGTTCGCTAGGCGAACCTTTTACTCGCTAGGCGAGCCTCCAAAAATGGCACATAAGTGCCTCTGAAATGTTAAACCGCCCTTGATATCCTTCGCGGGTTCCTAAGCGAACGATTTATTCGCCTAGCGAATGCTCGCTAGTTCATTCGCCTTGCGAACTTTGGTCTATTTCACCTCTGTCCAATTCTGGGCTCCTACGCTGGGACCTTCGCCAGCCTTCGCTAAGCGAATATTCGCTATCACACTCGCCTAACGAACATGACAGAAAACCAGTCCCTTATTTGACCACAACTTCAGAACCGTAATCCGGATTTTCGCACGGTCGGAAGCGCTGGAAAGCTTATTCAATGCTCTTTATGAATATGGCAAGATATCCTTAATTGAATACCTGCAAAAATGAGATAAAATCAATTAAACTTAATGATATTTACATGATACGCGATATATACACTAAAACGTAAAGTAAACGTATTTACACATAAAGTGGGGTTTATTCAACCAATTTCAACACAAAGTAACGATAAGTGCAACAAAACTTATATACAAACAATAGGTACAATTTGTACTTATCAGTATTCACTGCCTCCTCTTAGGCTTCGTATAAGGATTCTTCCTTCGGGAAGAGAGCCTCCTCTTGGGCTTCGTACAAATTGTCCCGACGACCTCCTAGAGGTATAGGAACATAAATTAGTCATCTTAATAAAACAGTCTTTCAAAGAGTCTAGATCTTTCTACCGTGAATGTACTACTACTGTTTCTTTAAGCATAGTACAAATGATAAAACTCTAGACTTGGACAGTCTAATCTCCTTGAGTCTCGAAGGCATTCTCAAGTAGGGAAAAACACCAGTAGACTCGGACAGTCTCCAATCCCCTCTGGATTCCCCATTTCATTAAAGAATAGGAAATAACCCTGATCCTCTGATCAATCCCAAAGCATAGCCTTACCTTTAATCAGTCTCTTTATAAGAACTGATTTTCTCTTTTAACCAACCTACTGGACCTGTCACTCAACTGAAACAGCAATCCTTTTAGCCTCTATCTCGGGCTTCGTACGAGATACAAAAAGACTCTCTCGTTGAGTCAATAATCCTTTTAGCCTCTATCTCGGGCTTCGTACGAGATACAAAATCACTCTCTTGTTGAGTATAAAAAGACTCTCTTGTTGAGTCGATCACTTTTAGCCTCTATCTCGGGCTTCATACGAGATACAAAGCACTATCTTGTTGAGTATAAAGGACTCTCTTGTTGAGTCAACCTTTAGCCTCCGTCTTGGGCTTCGTACAAGATACATCTAAAAGCACTCTCTTGTTGAGTCAATTCCTTTTAGCCTACCTCTCGGGCTTCGTACGAGACACAAAAGCATCCTCTTGTTGGGTCAATAGCCTCCTCTTAGGCTTTGTATAAGAAAACCCCGGTTGAGTCAATCAACCTTTTAGCATCAAAATTGTGGCTCGTTCACAGGATACAAACATCAACAACTCCTTTCATCTAATTGCTGTAAGCGGCAAGCCTCTGGATTATTTACATCCACACCACTGTCCCTCTTTTAGCATGAGAAATTCCTAAGAAAAAATAGCATTGCTCTACACTGAGTTAAAGTCTTATCCTTCAGGTTAAAACCCCCTATAAAGGAAATTATGGCATTGCTAGGATTCACATATCTCGGTTAAAGTAATCCTCCTTTATAGTCAGTCACCCAACAGTTGTGACAAACAGACCCCCTTTAGAGATGACAAATTCTCTCTAAAGACAACACCTTTTTAGCTTCACATCTTGGGCTTCGAACAAGATACAAATAGACCCTTTAGCTTCACATCTTGGGCTTTGAACAAGATATAAACCACCTTTTCAGCTTCACGTCTTGGGCTTTGAACAAGACACCAAAACACCATTTCCTCCCATAGAATAGGAGGAACTACAATCGCTCTGATTTCCCTGTTTCGGTAAACGGGAATACGTAGGTATAAGATTGAAAGAAAAATCTTAGCAAGCACACTAATCCAAAGCCCCAAATCCCATACCTTCACATATCAATCGAAAAGCATCAGTCCTAGCATCCTAACAAAATTCCCCATGAACATTCCCGGTGTTTTGTTCTAAACAAAGTAAGAAGAAAGAGGCCCCATTATCATATAGTATCCGTAACCTAACAGACTGCTGTTTAAACTCAGTATGCAAGCAGGGTTAATTGGAGACATCTACTTCCCTTCCTTAGTCAGCTCAATAGGATAAAAAATGAATCGACCTGTAGTAACCCCAGAGCGACAGTGCTTAAGAACCATGTCCAAAATCGCTCGCTACAGTACCATATGAGGGCAGCACCGGTTAAACTATCCTAAAAATAATGGATCAATAGCTATTGATTTTCTGTCTGGGTAGACATTTTGCGAGCATACATCACCAAGTGACTCTGAGGGCAAGAGTTTCCTTTGTACTTCTCAAAGTCGGGCACCTTAAATTTGTGCGGGATTTTGACATTCGGGACCAAGCAAAGGTCGGCAGCATCTTTTCCAAATAAATCCTGACCGCGAATAGCATGCAATTCCTTTTACATCTCTAAGAACTGTTCCCGAAACACGTTCATCTTTTTATACATCTCCTCGTTTCCAACAGATACTGTCTGTGGAATCTGTCCTCCCGGGACAGTGTGTACCACTGCTTGTGGTATGGTTATTACGGTTGTGACTCTGGGTTCCTCAGAGCCCTGAAGTTTGTAAACTTCAGGAATTCCTGTCGTAAATCTTGCGTCCTCACTTTCCCAAATTTTGTAACCTTCAGGCCCAGTGGCTCCTGCTACAGTGTCCGGGTCGTCCGAGACCGGCAGAATGTATCCTTCAGGAATAAAGTTAGACGGCATGCCCCAGGGCCGACCCGGAGGCATGTTGTACCGCGGATGTACCTCAAGTGGCTTCTCCACTATCGGTGTAGATATGATTTCTGAAATCACAGTCCTTTGACGTTGCTCCTGAGCTGTTGTCAGGGATTGCATATTACTATGCAGTTTCTTTAGATCATCCTTTAGAGCATCGATTTCTTCTCTCAGCTCTCTATTCTCTTCCTCGAGATCGTCCATTTTCTTTTACCGATTCGCCCGAGTATTGTACGATTGAGACAGTTTGATTATAGAATCGAGACGTAGACGTGAGACTCGAGAGAAAGGAGAATGCGTTATGTTAGAATGATGAATGCAATTATTATTATTTTTTTGTTTTTTTAGCTTTAATCAAAAAGAAACTTTGAAATAAATTGCAAATATCATACAGAAAGGGGAGAACCCCGTTTTGTTGAATTTGAAGGATTGCTAAATGTTACAAAGAAAAGTACAGTATTTTACAAAGTGCTGGTAAAAGGAAAGTGCTAAGCTTAAGGGTTCTAAGTCCTCTCTAAAGAGAGCTCAGAAGCAGGTTCTGGTAGCTTCCTTTTCTTCGATCGAGGTTGTTCAACCGTTGTTGAGTTATCAGTTCTTTGCAAAATGAAAGGAGTGAGTAGGTTCTTTTGATCTTTCCGACTCTCCTCAACGTGTTGCTCTAATATTCCGATTAAAGCATTCTTTTCTTTTAACAGTTCCTAGAGTTTGACACACTCCACGTTGAGAGTCATGTACTTGTTTTTCCAAGAGTTCCTCTCTCGTTGAATTTTGTTAAGAGCGACCTGAAGTTTTTCCGTATTTGACATGAAATATAGGACAGATTCCTGCAGGGGAAAACTTCTTGATGAGGGTAAGGCATCCTTAGCTTGAGAGCTCTAGTTTGCACCCAGTGGAGATAAGGCTCCAAAGAGATACAATCCGGTTTTCCTAGAGACTCTGGTCCTTTTCGGTGGATGTGCTGCCAGGAATACACTATCTCCTTTTTAAGTGCTCTGTCATTTTCTCCATCATTAAAGAAAAGACCTTCTAGATGAGCATTCCGTGGGACATGCCTCATCGGGTATCCGAATTGACGATAGGCTAGAACTGGATGATAGTTAATTCCACCTTTAGTGCCTATGAGGGGTACATTAGGAAAGTTTCCACAGCGATCGATGATTTCTGCACCCTCATAAATCCTATTTGACCAGTCTATGTCAGAGTTGGTAAGAGACATGATTCTCTGTGACCAACGTAAAGTGTTCTTATGATCCCAAAATGCAGCAGACTTGGGTAGATGGGAAATAAACCACTTGTACAGCAAGGGTACACAACATGTGATCATTCCTCTGGCGTACAAATTCCTTAAGTGTATGGAATGATAAGCATCTGCGAGCAGGGTAGGTACAGGGTTTCTAATCAAGAATATCTTAATGGCATTGATATCGACAAAGCTATCGATATTGGGAAAGAGGAATAATCCGTAGGTGAGTAGGACAAAGATATCCTCGAAAGCCGTCAGGTTTCCTACACTGGCAAAGTATAGGGCTTTCTCCATCAGGAACTTAGCTAGTAAGCCCTGGATTCCTCCTTTAGTGGTTAAATGAGTCCTGACCTCTGACTCGTCCAAATAAATTGCTCTTGCAATGACTTGTTCCTTTGGAATTTCTTCCAGTCCAGAAAAGGGAGTTTGGTCAGTAATTAGTAAATCGATCAGGTGAGAGTACTCCTCTAGGGTTGGTGTAAGTTGGTAATCCGGGAAGGTGAAACAGTGATAGACTGGGTCGTAAAACTGTATCAGCGCGGACAGAATTCTCTCAACGACATGAGTCCTTAGCAAAGGCAACAGTCCTCCGTGATTTGCTCTGAAAGCCTCCGGGTTGGTAATCATCCTAGCCAACTTTCTTAAATCCTCCAATTTTGGAACCTTAAAGGTGCACTTGTACGTCTTTCTCCTACCGAAATCCACAACGCAATCCTTCTGATATTTACAAACTATCGTTCAGTTTAATTTTGAGAAAAGAGAGGGAATATAAGAGAAATGATTTTTTTTGTTTTAAAGTTTTTTAGATGAATGCATGAATGCAGCACACAAAAACATAGAAAACATGGGTTCAAGGGTTCAGCGTCACGAGCATGGAGTCATGGCTCTACCCATCCCCAAGGGTTTATCTATTTTGGTGATTTTTGTACCTGTAGAACAGGTAGGTCTCAAAAATCACTGATTTAATCCGGACAGTACAACAGCAAGCTGGTTCACCCGAGCAAGCTATAATATCCAAGAAGAAATCTCATATTGAGTGTAGTTATCGCGTATCGACTATTCTCGATAGCAACTGCACTACCAAAAGGATACAGTTTAAAAGTCTAATAAATCCTCAATTTCCCGGGTCATCGCACTATGAAATCGTCTGCTTTCACAACCATAGGTCGTTCAGCATAGTAACACACAGATACCTCCACTGATTAGATGGTCTACCAGGTTCTCTTATTTGGGACTCACTCCCTATATGACCCCCCCATCTATGCCATCACTTATCTTATGGTTTTTCTCTCTTTCCATATGCGACATCACTCGCAGTCCCATTGACAGAAAAATAAACATGGATATCAAGTAAGAAAGCGATATATATAGTATTGATCCTAAAACTAACATCCTAGACCTCTTAGAAAGCTAGTTCTATATCCTATACAAAAATAATGACTCCCCAACAGAGTCGCCATTTTTCTGTAGCTAGCGAAATTTGTCGATGACGCGACCACCTTATCGCTGAATTTTGGGAATTCCTCACCTCAATGGGAGGAACGTTGGGTGCTACTTTCTGATTACTTATTTATCCCGTGAAGCTGGAAGGGAAAGGGAAAGTTATCTGAAACGAACCTTGCACGCATCTGTTTAACTGAACAAATGCTTGACAGAGATTGGGGAGTCTGGGGTCAGGTTATACAATGGGGAGTTGTCAATTACCCATCCTATACATGGTTATCCATGAGATAATTGTTTTAGGCTCAGCTTTGGTACTTGATTGTGTTTGTCTGTGAAATGGGAAAAGTTTTGTCTGATGTTTGAGAGAGAGAGAGAGAGAGAGAGAGAGAGAGAGAGAGAGAGTTTTGTTGTTTTTGGTAAGGTCGGGGACCTAAGGTTCTTTTAGTGTGCTCGCTAAGATTATCACAATCTTATGCCTACGTATTCCTTGTTATGGAGTATAGGGAAATCAGAGCAATCGTAGTTCCTCCTATTCTAAGGGAGAAACAGATGGCTGGTGTCTTGTTCAAAGCCCAAGATTGAAGCTAAAGGTTGGTTTGTTTGTGTCTTGTTTAAAGCCCAAGATTGAAGCTAAAAGGTTTTTTGTATCTTGTTCAAAGCCCAAGATGGAAGCTAAAAGGTTTTGAATGAGATAGAATTTGTCATCTCTAAAGAGAGATATCTCATCTGTTAATTATAGTTGTTTAGGTAACTGGTTTTGATTATAAAGGAATTAATTTAACTAGACTGTATGAAGTCCAGCAATGCCATAATTGCCTTTACATGGTGATTTATCCTAAAGGAGAAAACTTTAACTCAGGTATGAGCAATGTCATTTTTCCTTAGGAATTCATACTAAAAGAGGGACAGTGGCATGGATGTTTGTATCCAGAGGCTTGCCACTTACAGCAATTAGATGAAGGTTTTAACCAGGATAATGATGGACAGACAGCTTGGATGTTAATATCAACAAGTGTGCCACTTACAGCAGTTATCTGGAATTTGAGGGTTTTATTTTGATTTGACTGTTTTTTATGCAATTAGACAAAAAATGTATCTTCCTATAGAGAGTTTTGATTTCCTCTGAGGGAATGCTGATTTTTTGTGTGCCTTGAATAAAGCCCAAGGTTGAAGCTAAGAGGTTGATTGGTTTCCACTGGGGAAAATCATTATACAAAGCCTAAGAGGAGGCTGAAAAAGGCTGACTCAACAAGAGAGTGTTTATTTGTATCTTGTACAAAGCCCAAGATGGAGGCTAAAAGACTGATTAACTCAACAAGAGAGTGTTTAATTTATATCTTGTACAAAGCCCAAGATGGAGGCTAAAAGACTGATTAACTCAACAAGAGAGTATTGTTTTGTATCTTGTACAAAGCCCAAGATGGAGGCTGAAAGAGATTTGACTCTTTGGGGAAAAGGGTTTTATCTGTCTTGTACAAAGCCTAATATTGAGGCTAAAAAGATGATTTGATGACTCCACTGGGGAGATATTTGTATGTGTCTTGTATAAAGCCCAAGATTGAGGCTAAAAGGATTGACTCTGTTGGAGAGTATCTTTCTTGTACAAAGCCCAAGATTGAGGCTAAAAGTGATGATTCTGTTTAGGGAGAGATATATCTGTCTTGTACAAAGCCCAAGATTGAGGCTGAAAAATGACTGACTCTACTGGAGAGGTATTTTAGGGGGTGTCTTGTACAAAGCCCAAGATTGAGGCTAAAAGTGGGGACTCAGCTGAGATGTTTATCATTATACAAAGCCTAAGAGGAGGCTGACTGCTGAGGGATAATCATTATACAAAGCCTAAGAGGAGGCTAGTTCTGTAGGGGAAAAATTATTATACAAAGCCTAAGAGGAGACAATCTTTTGGGGAAATTCCTTATATAAAGCCTAAGAGGAGGTTATCTTCTGCTGAGGATTATTGAAATCTAGAGACAGGTCCAAAGTTTGGTAATTCAACACTTGCTGGGGATTACGAAAAAGTTGAGGTATCAGAGACCTTGAGGTTCTGATGAGGATTGTGATAGTGAAATGACCCAAGTTGGGGAATTAACTAAAATGTGACGGTTGAAAATCCTTTTCTCTGGTGAAGGTTTACAGTAATTGACCCAATGATGGGGAAAATTAAAGGTGTAAGGTTTAAGGATTGAGTTGTGAAAACTATTGGTTTTATTTCTGTTTGGAGATTGATCTGCTGATCAGGGTTATTTCCTGTTCTTTAAGGAAATGGGAAATCCAAAGGGTATGAGGCTGTCCAAGTCTACTGGTGTTTGAGAAATTGATTCTCAGATGTGAATGATCTTTGTATTATGCATAAGAGAAGGCTGGTATGTTTAGGGATGAGGGTCAACCCTGAACTGGTCTGTTGTTTTGACTCAGAAAGACAGCTCTAGCAAATGATGACTAGGTTATGTTCCTATACATATAGGAGGTCTCTGGGTCCTTGTACTAAGCCCAAGAGGAGGCTGAGAACTTCTAAGAATCCTGAGGGTCCTTGTACAAAGCCCAAGAGGAGGCTGGGATGCTTTAAGGAAGCCTTTGGGTCCAAAATTAAGAATGTTCAAGAAAGGTTTTACTGGGAATTAATCCTTTCTGTAAAGAACAGTTCTAGAGTTTGAAGAAATTCCAGAGAAGTTTCACCGGGAATTAATCCTCTCTGTGGGAATTGAATTTCTTTGACAATTTCTAAAGTGACAGTCTGAGAAAAGGTTCACCGAGAATACTGCATTTCTCTTTGTTCCATATTGTTTAAGCCCAAGAGAAGGCAAGACTGTATCTGGAATCCTAAGGGGGATCTAGGTTTACTGTTATGAGAGAGTGACCAACTGGCTTTACCTAATTCTAGACTTAGTTGCCGAGGAAAACTCTAAACAGATATACAAGTATATATACAGTGATATATGACAAGTATTTAAAAGGATATGAAAGAAGAATTACAGTGGAGCAGCTTTCCACAATACAGTATATATATATATATATATATATATATATATATATGACATGTATTTAAAAGATGAAAGAAGACTTACAGAGGAGCAGCTTCCCACAATACAGTATATAAATAAAGCAGGTAAATGAAAGCAGATAAAAACTTACAGGTGAGCGAGCTTCCATGTTGTAATGTTAGTTGTTCAAAGACATTGAAACAAGTTTTGATAACAATTATTTCAAAGCAGAAAAGTTGGGGCTTAATCAACAAGAGATACCCTGATGATTTATTTGAATACATATTGTATTGTTAACAGAGTATTGTAAAGAAAGTTGGGTCTTATACTCTAAAAGAGAGCCCAAAGATTATTTTTGTACAAAGTGTGAGCTTACAACTCAAGGAGTGGCCCAGGTGTTTTGATTTTGAACTGGCAATCGCGCCGAGGTTTTTGAAAATACAATGGGACTTATACAATGAAGGAGGCCCAAAATGATTTTGGTTGAAAAGAGATTGGGTCTTACACTTTATTAGAGGTCTAAAGAGTTTGAAAATGAATAAAGATGGGGCTTATAGCTCAAGGAGAAGCCCAGATGATTTTGTTAAAAAGGCGACGATCGCGCCGTTGTTTTGAAAATATACAGAGGGACTTATACAATATGTGAGGCCCAAAATGATTTATTTACAAAGGGGTTGGGACTTATAGCTCAGGGAGAGGCCCAAAATGATTTTAAAGAAAAGAAGTGGGACTTATAACTCAAGGAGAGGCCCAGTTGAAAATAGTTTGAAAACGACGATCGCGTCGAAATTGCTGAAACTGTATTGGGACTTATACAATACACTGAGACCCAAATTTATTTTATTTACAAAGAGGTGGGACTTACACTTTATCAAGAGGCCCAAAAGTGTTTTGAAAAAGATTGATGAGGATGAAATTAATCAAAACCCTAATTTTGTTAAAAATGGAATTAATTTTTATTAAAAATTAATAAAATCTTTGAAAACATGTGAAAAATGAGTTATGACCTTGGATCAATGTTTGAAAAATCATGTTTTTATCCACAAAATGATTGAAAATCATTTAAGTTTGGAAAATCAAGAGAAAGAAAATTTTTAAAATGTTAAAAAACAAATAAAAATTAATTCTTTGCAAAAATATTAAATATATGAAAGAAATAATATTCTTGGGAAATTTTTGTAAAATAAAATATTTTAAAATTTTTGTGAATTATTAAAAAAAGAATCAACTCAAAATCATTAAAATTCAGAGAGAAATTAATTTTTGAATCAATTAAATAAAATCACAAAATTCAAATATTTGAATATTTGAAAAAAGGCAACAAGAACACACCAAGAACACGCGCGTGTTCTGAGTTTTTGCAGATTTGCGTTTTCTCATCAATCTCACTGAATACTTGATGAAATCATACAATCTACATATCAATCTGCTCGTTTTCAACTCATGATCATGTATATGGTCTTTAATTTCATTTATTTTAAGTATGGAATAAGAAATCAAAGAGAAACCTCAAGAACCCTAATTTCTGTATGAAGGCTCAGAAATTCCATACAAGATTCATACAAAGCAATTGATTGAGGGGAAACACTCTATACATGATTATGAACATATGGCAAAATTATTGTGCAGTAAAATATGCATGCATAATAGAGTTTGATGAGTTCAGGCTTACCTCTTGCAGCTGGTGATCGTTTTTTGTGTTAGAGGTGTTGCAAGCTGGTTCCAATGATCTAGACAGCTTCCTTAGGTGCCAAGTGATGTGTCTGAATGCTTGGAGTGGTTTGAAACAAGCTGGAACTTAAGATGGTACCTCAACTGCAACTCTGTCAAGAACTTGAGCAGTTGGATGGTGATTTTGTGAAACAGGTGTTCCAGATGTGATTTTGTGTTATGGATCACTCATATATGATGTTTATGAAGTGTTAGCATGATTGGTTTGGTTTGAATCACTCTCAATTTCAAAACCCGATAGTGACTTGGTTTAGAAGGCAAAATTGGAGTGAATAAGGTGATTTTGAGAAAGGAATATGTTTGGGGCCTTTGGTGTGCTTAAACTGAACACAAATAAGCTCTATTTATAGTGTGTCAAGTTTGTTTTGGGATCAATAGTGAATGGCAACTGCAGCAAGCTTTTCTTCAATGGTGATCAAAGGGAATCTTTGGTCTTCACTAGCCATTGACTTGAGTCAATGAAGCAGGCCTATGGTCTTCTGATCTTTGAGTTTATCTTGACTCATTCAGTTGGTTTTGTCTCAGTCCATGCCAGCTTGATGCATCAATTGAATGCTTCTTGCCAAATTTGAATGCTTTGGATTTTTCTTCATTGAATCTCAGATGCCAACATTGATGGTTTCTTGACTTGCAAGGCTGGTGGCTCAGAGATCTTTATTTCAATTTGATCCTCATTGATTTGGGAAGATGACAAAGTTGGTAAGATGACATAATTGGGCAAAGAACTCGTGTGGCACAAGAAATGCACACAATCTGCCTAGTGTTGTCATGAAGACAGTTTGCAACAAGGCATTTTGCAAGATTCATAACTCCTAGCTCAGATGGAATTTCATGGTGTTTTTGGACAATTTGGAAAGCTAATGTATCCTACTTTAATGTGATGTCCAAATTTGGTTTTGAAGCAACTTGCATTTGGTTGAAAAATGCATCAACATTTTGGAAAAAGTTAAGCCGATTCTGACTTAGTGAAAATTTCACTAAGTGTTGGAAAAAGTGTGATTTCCATGTTTTAGTGATTTTGATCAGACCATAACTCAAAATCCATGAAGATTTGGAATTCCTTGTAGTTTAAGAAATTGAAGTATGTAAGATAGACTACAATCTGAGCTTTGAATGGGAGAAAAAGGCCTTGTGGTTTAGGAGATGTGTCCTTGCAAAGTTGGTACCCTAGCCACTTTGTTCCATAACTTAGAAAAATTCTAAGTTTCTAAGATTACCCCTTTTACAATTTAACTCACTTTCTTTGATTTTTCTTGATGAATGATGATTCAAATCACATGTTAACATCATTTTAAGGTTAAGGAAAGCTTGGTTGACCGAAATTTCAAAAAGTCAAACTTGGGTTTGTGTACAGTTGACTTTTTCAGTAGATGAATTTTGACTTTGTGATTCTTTTGTGAAATCAAACCTTAAGCCTAATTAAACTTCATGGATGGACTCTAAGGGTATTTAGGAATGTCTTGGACCCTCCCCCAAGGTTTGAGAACAAGGGTTGGTCAACAGTCAATGGTAGGGTTGACTTTTTCATCAGAAACCCTAATTTGTGATCAGATGGTTCTGAGTTCTTGTGGCTTATGACTTGAGCTTCTTGGGTTAATCAAATCTTGTAGACATGTTAATGTGATGTATTTGAGATCCTTGAAGTTCATCTTGAAGCTTCAAGTCATGTCGTGTTTCACAAGTTGGCTCAAAGGTTGAATTAGGTCGAAACCCTAATTCCTGGTTTTTTGATAGATGGTCCTTCAAGGTGAATTTGCCATTGTGGATGGGCTCTTGAGATTATTTTGAGCTTATTGGACCATATATGGAGATATTGGCTCATGCCCAGATGAAAATTTTCATCTGGAGGCCCTGGTCGACCAAAAACCTAATTTGGTGACACTGGCGATTCTGAGGCTTGATCCTCTTGGAATGTTGCATACTTATGCATGATTTTGATATAGGAGGCCCCTTGATCCTTCATGGATGTCTAAGAGGTTAGACAAGTTGAAGATCAAGTCATTTCTTGATTGATCTTTTGCCTGAATGTTCTGAAAGGGATGTAAACCCTAATCTTTGATTGTAGAGAATGCTCAACAATTCCTGAGGAGATTGATGAGGCATGATGGTACATCTATATTATGATGATGATTCTCATAATGATGGGAAATCTTAGTGGTCAAAATTTGGGGTATGACAATATGACCATTTGGTAGTGCGGTAACTATCGGGAATAGTTGATACGCGATAGTACACTCAAATGAGATTCATCCTAGGATGTTACAACTTGCTCGAGTGAACCAGCTTGCTGCTGATATCCCTAGGAGGGGTCAATGACTTTGAGAACCTTAGAACCTGTTCTACAGGTACAAAAATTGACCAAAATAGTACAACCTCTGGGGATGGGTAGAGCCATGACTCCATGCTCGTGACATTGAACCCTTGAACCCCTGTTTTCAAATGTTTTTGTGTGCTACATTCATGCATTCATCTAAAAAAAATCCTTTTCAAACAGAAAGAAAAAATATCTTTTTCAAATAAACTAAAACAATAATTGCAAATATCAGAGGTTGCGTTATGGATTTCAGTAGGAGAGAAACACGCAAGTACACCTTCAAGGCTCCAAAACTAGAGGACTTAAGGAGGTTGGCAAGGATGATTACCAAACCTGAGGCTTTCAGAGCTAAAAACGGAGGACTGTTGTCTCTGTTAAAGGTTAACGTGGTTAAAGGAATCATGTCCACGCTGATTCAGTTCTACGATCCGGTTTATCACTGCTTCACTTTCCCGGATTACCAACTGTCACCAACATTGGAAGAGTACTCCCATCTGATTGATTTACCTATCACTGTGTAGTGAGCGATTTTGGACGCGGTTCTTAAGCGTTGGTCGCTCTCTGCGGTTTGAGCTTAAAACTACAGGTCGATTCATTTTTTATCCTATTGTGAGCTGAATAAGGAAGGGAAATAGATGTCTCCAATTAACCCTGCTTGCATACTGAGTTTAAACAGCGGTCTGTTAGGTTACGGATGCTATCAATGTGGGGGGGCCTTTGTACTGGTTATTCGTATTTCGCCAATACGGTTTTCTTTCTTTTTATCTGGGCTGAAGGTTTCTGGCGGGGAATAAGGATTAGGATATTAGGACTGGTGCTTTTGAATTACTGCTTTTGATCGATGGAGATATGGGATTTGGGTTTTTTGTTGATTGCGCTCGCTAAGATCTTTTCTTTCGATCTTATGCCTACGTATTCCCGTTTACCGAAACAGGGAAATCAGAGCGTTCGTAGTTCCTCCTATTCTATGGGAGGAAATGGGTGTTTTTGGTGTCTTGTTCAAAGCCCAAGACGTGAAGCTGAAAGGTGATTTGTATCTTGATCAAAGCCCAAGATGTGAAGCTGAAAGGTCTCGACTTTAGAGAGAATTTGTCATCTCTAAAGAGGGGAGAAGGAGAATTACTTTAACTGGGATACGCGGATCCGAGCAATGCCATAATTTCCGAAGAAAGGGTTTTAACCTGAAGGAGAAGACTTTAACTCAGTGTAGAGCAATGCCATCTTTCCTTAGGAATTTCTCATGCTAAAAGAGGGACAGTGGCATGGATGTAGATGATCCAGAGGCTTGCCGCTTACAGCGATTAGATGAAAGGAAAGGAGTTGTTGATGTTTGTATACTGTGAATGAGGCACATCTTTAAAAGGTTGATTGGATCAACCAGTGGTTTTCTTATACAAAGCCTAAGAGGAGGCTAATTTCCGCTAGGAAAATCATTATACAAAGCCTAAGAGGAGGCTATTTTGTGTCTCGTACAAAGCCCGAGAGAGAGGCTAAAAGTTTTTGACCCAGTGGGGCATATCGTTATACAAAGCCTAAGAGGAGGCTATCAAAGAGTTGACTCAGTTGGAGAATCTTTTATACTCGGTAAGAGAGTGTTTTTGTATCTTGTACAAAGCCCGAGAGAGAGGCGAAAAGGTTGTTTTGACTCTACTGGGGAGAATTTTGGTATCTCGTACGAAGCCCGAGATGGAGGCTATTGTAACTGTTTCAGTTGAGTGACAGATCCAATATACTGATTTAAAAGAGAAAATTAGTTCTTATATGAGTAACACTGTACACAGGGATATAATTTGAGGATCAGGGATATTTCCTTCTCTTTGAGGAAACGGGAAATCCAAAGGGTATTGAGACTGTCCGAGTCTGCGGGTTTCCTTCCTATTTAACGAAGGGTGCTTGAGAATGTCTTTGAGACTCAAGGGAGTTAGACTGTCCGTGTCTAGAGTTTTATCTTTCGTACTATGCTTTGAGAAACAGTAGTAGACTCTATGAAAGGACTGTTCTATGCAGATGACTAAGTTCTGTTCCTATACCTCTAGGAGGTCGTCGGGACAATTTGTACGAAGCCCAAGAGGAGGCTGGAAACTTTTAAGAAGCCGACGGGTCCTTGTACGAAGCCCAAGAGGAGGCTATCATTCCCGAAGGAAGAGATCATTATACGAAGCCTAAGAGGAGGCTGTGAATACTTCTAAGAAGCCGTAGTGTCCTTGAATAATGCCCAAGAGGAGGCCGATGCTTTTAAGAAGCCCGTGGGTCTATCATCTCCTTTCCATTAGGGTCCTTAGTTAAGGTCCAAGATTATGACCGTAGTGGGTACCCAAACCCCGAGACATTCAAGGCAAGCTATCCACAAGGAATAGATCAAGTCAGGAAAGTTCGAGAATTGGGAAGAAACTCAAAGATGCCATTCACGGAGAATACATTCATCTTGGGGAGTAGAGCTTCTTGACGATTCCTAAGGAGGACAGCCGAAGAGAAGACTGTATCTGGTGCTCCTATTGGGGATCTAGGCGTCTATTTCTACGAATAAATGAAACGGCATCACCTAGTTCTAGACGTAGTTGCCGGGGAAACTCAAAATATCTATACTATTATTACACAGTAGATATGAGTTTATGAAAAGAGACTTACAGTGAGCAGCCCCATAATACAGTTTATAATATGAAAGCAGTAAATGAAAGCGATAACCACTTACTCGGTTGTAGTGCTTCCATGCTGTTTGGTTAGTTGTTCAATAAAGAAAGATTAAAAACAACAGTATATTCAAAATCAAAGGAGAAAGTGCTTTGAAAAAGAAAGATTTGGGGCTTACAGCTCAAGGAGAGGCCCAGGGTTTTATCAGTGAGCACACTGTTTGACTTTGTACAGAGGGACTTATACAAGTGACTGGGGCCGAAAAATGGTTTTCTGTACAAAGGGATGGGTCTTACACTCTCTCAAGAGGCCCAAAAAAGGTTTAAAGAAAAGAGAGGGGCTTATAACACGAGGGTAGGCCCAAATGATTTTTCGTATAAAAATGGCGATCGCGCCGAGGTTTTCTTTTAACGCGGAGGGACTTATACAATAAGTGAGGCCCAAAATGTTTTGGTTAAAAGGGGGATTGGGTCTTACACTCTAATAGAGGCCCAAAGTGTTTTGAATGGGTCTTATAGCTCAAGGAGAGGCCCAGATGATTTTTATTTTTAAACGGGCGACGATCGCGCCGTTTACTTGTACAGAGGGACTTATACAATGAGTGAGGCCCAAATAGTTTTTGTACAAGGGGGGATGGGTCTTACACTCTCTCAAGAGGCCCAAAGAGTTTTGAGATGAATAAATGGGTCTTACTACTCGAGGGTAGGCCCAGGTGATTTTTGAAAAAGGCGACGATCGCGCCGTTTGTTTTTTTGACGGTATCGGGACTTATACAATAAGTGAGGCCCAAAGATGATTTGGTCAAAAAAAGGATTGGTTCTTACACTCTAATAGAGGCCCAAAGTGTTTTGAAAATGATTTATGAGGGTTGAATTAATCCAAAACCCTAATTTGTTTTCAAAATGTATTTAATTGAATAAAAATTCAATTAAAATGATCAAAAATTGTTTAACACATGGAAAACAAATTGTGATCTTGGATTAATGCTTCAAAAATTAAGTATTGACCTACAAAATAATTAGAAAGCATTAAAAGTTGCAAAATCAATGTAGAAAAAATATTTAAAATGCCAAAAACAATCAAAATATTAATTCTTTACAAAAATATCAATTATATGAAATAAATAATATTTTTGGGATTTTTTGATAAAATAAAATATTTTAACATTTTTGTGAATTATTAAAAAAAGAATCAACTCAAAATCATTAAAACTCAGAGAGAAATTAATTTTTGAATCAATTAAACAAAATCACAAAATTCAAATATTCAAATATATGAAAATGGCGCCAAGAACAACACCAAGAACACGCGCGTTTTTCAGTTTTCCCAGATTTGCATTTTCCATCCAATCTCACTGAATACGTAATTATAACATGCAATCCACATATCATTATGCTCGCCTCAACCTCACGATCATGTCTATGTACTTTAATTTCATTTAAATTAAACATACAACAAGAAATCACGAAGAGACCTCAAGAACCCTAATTTCTGCATGAAGGCTAGGATTTTTGATACACGATTCAAACAATGCAATTAATTGAGGGAAAACATTCCATGCATGATTATGAACATATGGCCAAATTATTGTGCGAGGAAATATGCATAGATTGAGAGATGACCAAGTTTAGGCTTACCTCCAAGTCGTGACAGCAAGAGCAGATGTGATTTTGAGTTGGAGGTGTTACAAACAAGTTGTGATGATCTGGACAGCTTCCCTACACCATATGGAGTGTGTTTGAACACTTGGATTGAATTGAAATGGACTGGATCAGTTTATGGCATCTCAGCTGCAACTTCACTTCAAACTTGTGTGGATGGTAAGTGATTTTGTGAAATTGATGTTTCAGATGTTATGTGAGTGTTTGATCAGCTCATATGTGATGTATGTGAGGTGTGTGAGTGATTGGTTTGTGCAGAATTGCTCTCAAACTCAAAACCCGATAGCTACCTTGCTAAGAAAGGCATTTTTGCCAAGAGAAAGAGATTTTGAGGAAAGCATCTGTTAGATGGCTTTGGTGTACTCAAACTGACCACAATTGAGCTCTATTTATAGTAGAGCAAGTTTTTTTTGCAAGGAATAGTACATGGCAGCTGGTAAGTAGGTTTCCTCAATGTTGGCCAATGGAAATGAAAGTCTCCTCTAGCCATTGACTAGAGGTTAGGGCACAGAGCTTTGGTCCCCTTGGTCTTGGATAAGTCTTGACTAATTTCAGATGAGAATGGCTCAGTCCATGCCACCTTGATGGTTCCATTGAATGCCTCATTCCAAATTTGAAGTCTTGTCCCTATTTTGGCCATTCTAGGTTCAACATGCTATTCTTTGTTCCTTGGACCTTGGAGGCTTGGCTCAGTGATTGTCCCCTTTGGATTCAATCCTCTGAGGTGTCCAAGTGGATTGGAGCAATTGCAATTGGCTGATTTTGGCAAATCGAGCCAAAATGCAAATTCTGCCATGCTTTGACAGATTTCAGCAAGGCAACTTGGCAATGTTGTATCTCATGGTGTAGGTTGAATTTGGCAATGTTCTTAGCCATTTTGGAAAGCTCTTACATGATACAACAACTGTTTGAACAAGTTTGGTTTTGATCTCTTTTGATTCCAAGTGAAAAATCCCCCTACATTTGGCAAAAAGTGAAGGCAAATTCTGACTTAGTGAAAATTTCACTAAGTG
Organism: Lathyrus tuberosus; assembly: GCA_022829125.1. NCBI lineage: Eukaryota > Viridiplantae > Streptophyta > Magnoliopsida > Fabales > Fabaceae > Lathyrus > Lathyrus tuberosus. The sequence continues at coordinate 15,254,110 of JALAZF010000018.1, forward strand.
TTGGAAAAAGTGACTTTTTCACTTTTCAACCACTTTGATCACTCCATAACTCAAAATCCTTAATGAATTGGAATGACTTGTAGTTGAAGTTTTTGTAGGTGATAATGAGGGCTACAAATCCATCTTTGGATGATAAAAAATGGCCTTGTGGTTTAGGAGTTATGGTCCTCCAAAGTTGGTACCTTTGCCACTTTATTTTTAACTTAGAAAAATTTCTAAGTTTTATGGTTACCCCTTTTACAAGTTATCTCACTTTTCTTGATTTTTCTTGATGAATGATGATTCAAATCATACATTAATATCATTTTAGAGTTAAAAATCCATTTTGGTGAAAAATCTCAAAAAGTCAAAGTTGACTTTTGTGCACAGTTGACTTTTTATCAGATGAATTCCAAACTGTGCAATTCTTCAGGAAATCATGTCCTTGACCTAAATCAAACTTGATGGACATGTTCCATGGGTGTCATAGGGTATATTCAATCATGTATTAGGGTTTGGGAGCATGTCCTGGTCAAAAGTCAAAGTTACAGTTGACTTTTCCCTTAAAACCCTAATTGTGGTGCATATGAAAATGAAACTTTTTGCTCAAGCTTCTTGGATCAATCCATTGTTCCAAATGGATCAATATGGTGTATTAGAGACCCTCAAATCATGTCTTGAGGTCTTGGCTCATGGTTTGTCCCAAAAGTCAACTTAGGGGTGAATTAGGTCAAGAAACCCTAATTCCTGATTTTTGATGAATGCATCCCCTGAGGCAAAATTGACTTGATGCATGGGTTCATGAGGTTCCATGAAGCATATTAGGTCATGTTTTGGATCTTTGCCTTGTGCCCAGATGAAAATTTCCATCTGGAGGCCCTGGTCGACCAAAACCCTAATTTGGTGACACTGTCGATCTTGAGACTTGATCCACCTAGAAGGGAGCAGCCTTGTGCTTAATCCTTGAAGTGGGAGTCCTTTTTGATCCATTGTGGATGTTTAAGAGATTAGACAAGTTGAAGATCATGTCATTTCTTGATTGATCCTTTGTCTAAGCACTCAGAGAGGGCTTGAAACCCTAATTTTGATTATAGTGGATGCTCACCCATCTTTGGGGAGACTGATGAAGCATGATGGTTCATCCATATTGTGATGATGATTTTCACAATGATGGGAAATCTAAGTGGTCAAAATTTGGGGTATTTCACAAGAACTGGTCTTAGTTTCTGATTTAAACTTCCCCTCGATCCTGGTTTCTTACCAAGAACTGGTCTTAGTTTCTGATTTAAACTTCCCCTCGATCCTGGTTTCTTACCAAGGAACTGGTCTTAGTTTCTTTTGTCAATAAAATTTCTTGACAAGGGACGTTATTCATAGCGGCTTTCCTCAAACTTCTCGCCGAATTTTCCTGGGGAGATGCCATTCGAGTGGAAAAAGTTTTGATGTCAGACTTGCTAGGGAACCCAGTCGTCTGAGTTGTAGAGTTGTACAAACTTCTCTGTTGGAGACGCCATTTGTCGATTCTACTGGGGAAAGCGAGTCTCTTGAGAGACTATTTTCGTTTGGGATCTTTCATCATACTTTTCTCGGGATCTTCCCGGAGAAACGCCATATGATGGGGTCCAATTTTGTGGGGCCGATGACCTTTTCATCAACGGTCCTTTCGGAGCAAAACTGGCATGCTGCCGAATCTCTGATCACGAGGCTTTCTCTGTGGATTTTCCTTAATCCGGGAAAGCGAGGATATCATCTTCAATGGCGAAGAGTGACATTTGTTGAAGGTTCTCTGATCTTTCAGAGGTTCAAGTTATCAAAGTGGCCACGTGCCGACTCTGATCTAAAGATACACTGGTGGCGAGATTGTGCAGACGCAACACTTCCTGACGAGGAAAGAACTGATAAACTCGATTGAGAAAAATGTTTATCACTAGGGGACAAGACCGACTCAAGTGATAGTGATGCAATACGAAATGAGTACGCAAATAAAATGCATGAAGTATGTATGTATATGCTGACAAAACAGACGCGACATACAGACTAATGGATGAACACAATTGGATACTCGGCCGTCGCGGGGCGAAGAAGTACCGTTGATTCAAAATAGCAATTCCACCTTGCTTAGGAGAGATAGTCCCGTTGGGAGCTATGTTGATCGGGAGAAGCGGTCGATGTTCTTTCGATGTTTAACAGTCAAAAGAAATTGCCATCTTTAATTTAAAAGCAGAAAAAGTTTTAACAAGTAAATTCATTTTTGTTTTATTTCAAGAATCGCTGATTAAGTTTAAACAACGTCGTTCTGTAAAGCTAAAACAAGCAAGAATTACAAACAAAAGCACAAGGGCTCAAATTTTATTGATAAGATGGAGATCAGCCAAACGCGTGATTCCAAAGAGTATATATAAAGTTAGAAAATGGTAATTTACAGGGAAAAGGGCTACGTTGAAACATAACGACCACTATCCTTCTACCAACTTTGAATTCAGGGCATCCTGAGCTTCCTTCGAAGATGACCTTGACTGGAGTTTTCCTCTGATGGATGATGTAACTGCTGCTGCTGAGGGACTTGCCTCTGTTGAACATAGTTACTTGCCATTATCCCTAATTTTTGCCTGGATTGTACTATGAGATTTCCAATCCATCGGGATGATTCTTTTTTTTTTCATGTCTCTAACTTTTGCCTGGACCGCCCTTTCGGGTTGTCAATCCACCGAGACGTTTTTTTTTTTTTTTAGTTTAGGCGAAGTATTTCTTGACTACATCAACATTCTTGGAGTAGGCAAATTCCTCTCCGTCCATGGTTGCAAGTCTCAAGGCGCCGCCTGAGAAAGCTTTCGTGACCACATAGGGGCCATCATAATTTGGGGTCCATTTGCCCCGAGAGTCAGTGAGAAATGATTGTATCTTCTTGAGCACAAGGTCTCCTTTTCTGAAGACACGAGGCCGAACCTTTTTGTCGAACGCCCTTTTCATTCTCTGTTGATATAATTGACCGTGGCATAGTGTCGTGATTCTCTTTTCTTCGATCAGGTTCAGTTCGTCGTGTCGACTTTGACACCATTCAGCTTCTGTGAGCTGAGCTTCCATCAATACCCGGATTGATGGGATCTCTACTTCTATGGGGAGCACTGCTTCCATGCCATACACTAGAGAGAAAGGGGTTGCCCCTGTTGAAGTGCGGACAGATGTACGATAACCGTGAAGAGCAAAGGGTAGCATCTCGTGCCAATCTTTGTAGGTTACAACCATCTTTTGAACAATCTTCTTGATGTTCTTGTTAGCCGCTTCTACCGCTCCGTTCATCTTGGGTCGGTAGGGAGATGAGTTATGGTGTTCAATCTTGAACTCAACGCATAACTCTTTCATCATCTTATTGTTCAAGTTAGATCCATTATCAGTAATGATCTCGCTCGGAACACCATAATGGCAGATGATATTGTTTTTGATAAATTGGACCACTACTTGTCGGGTTACATTGGCGAATGCCGCTGCTTCGACCCACTTGGTAAAATAATCAATGGCTACCAGGATGAACCGATGTCCGTTTGAAGCCTTGGGCTCAATCATACCAATCATGTCGATTCCCCATATGGAAAAAGGCCACGGGGAAGAAAGAACTTTGAGATGTGATGGCGATACATGAATTTTGTCAGAGTATATCTGACACTTGTGACACCTCCTCATGTACTTGTAGCAGTCGGATTCCATTGTCAACCAATAGTACCCGGCCCTGAGAATTTTTCCCGCCATTGTGTGTCCGTTGGCATGAGTGCCAAAAGATCCTTCATGAATTTCTTTCATGAGCATGTCTGCTTCTGGTCTGTCGACGCATCGGAGCAAGACCATGTCAAAATTTCTCTTATAAAGAGTGTCACCGCTCAGGAAGAAGTTTCCAGCCAATCTTCTGAGGGTTTTCCTGTCTTTTCTGAGTGCCCCAGATGGGTACTCTTGTTTCTGAAGGAAGCATTTGATATCGTGATACCAAGGTCTGTCGTCTATGACTGCTTCAATCGCGAAGATGTAAGCGGGCCGTTCAAGGCGCATGATGTCGATCTTAGGTATGTCATTCCATCGACCTACACTAATCATGGAAGAGAGAGTGGCTAATGCGTCAGCCATGTGATTCTCATCACGAGGGATGTGATGAAAGTCAACTCTGTTGAAGAAAGGTAACAACCTCCTTGCGTAGTCTTTGTAAGGAATCAATCCTGATTGGTATGTGTTCCAATCTCCTTTTATCTGATTGATAACCAAGGCTGAGTCGCCGTATACGTCCAAGTTTTTGATCCTTAAATCAATCGCTTCTTCGAGACCCATAATACATGCTTCGTATTCGGCCTCGTTGTTCGTACATTTGAACGTAAGTCTGGCAGTGAAAGGAATGTGGGAACCCTGAGGGGTAACAATGATTGCCCCAATTCCGTTTCCATAATGATTAACTGCTCCGTCAAAGATGAGTCCCCACTGGGAACCTGGTTATGGCCCTTCACTGGGTAGCGGTTCATCGCAATCTTTCATCTTTAGATACATGACATCTTCGTCTGGGAAGTCAAACCCGATTGATTCCTGATCGCCAATCGGTTGATGAGCCAAATGATCGGCTAAAATACTTCCTTTAACGGCTTTCTGAGCATGGTACTCTATGTCATATTCTGATAGTAACATCTGCCAACGGGCAATCCTTCCCGTGAGAGCAGGTTTTTCGAAAACGTACTTGATTGGATCCATTTCGGAGACCAACCAAGTAGTATGACGAATCATGTACTGGCGAAGACGTTTGGCTGCCCAAACCAAAGCGCAACAAGTTTTTTCAAGCATCGTGTACCGAGTTTCGCAGTCGGTGAATTTATTGCTCAAATAGTAAATGGCAGACTCTTTCCTTTTGGTTTCGTCTTGTTGGCTAAGTACACATCCCATTGAGTCCTCTAGGACTGTGAGGTAAATGATCAGTGGTCTTCCTTCCACTGGAGGTGATAGAATCAGAGGTTTCAACAGATATTCCTTAATACTGTCGAAGGCAGTTTGGCAATCTTCTGACCAAACGCAATCCTGGTTCTTTTTGAGTAATTTAAAGATCGGCGCACAAGTAGCGGTCATAAGAAATATGAACCTGGAGATGTAGTTCAAACGTCCCAGGAATCCTCTGACTTGTTTTTCAGTTTTCGGAGAAGGCATTTCTTGAATGGCCTTGACCTTGTCAGGATCAACCTCAATCCCTTTCTGGCTGACGATGAACCCTAGTAGTTTCCCTGAACGGACACCGAAGGTGCACTTATTGTGTTTTAAGCGGAGCTTGAATTTTCTTAGACGTTCGAACAATTTTGACAGATGTTCAACGTGCTCATCCTTTGTTCTTGATTTTGCAATCAAATCATCGACATATACCTCGATTTCTTTGTGTATCATGTCATGAAACAGAGTAGTCATGGCCCTTTGATAGGTTTCCCCGGTATTCTTCAAACTGAACGGCATTACCTTGTAACAAAAGGTACCCCATGGGGTAATGAACGAAGTTTTCTCCATGTCTTTCGGCGCCATTTTGATCTGGTTATAGCCCGAGAATCCATCCATGAAGGAGAATACTTTGAACTTTGTTGTGCTGTCAACCAGCATGTCAATGTGTGGTAAAGGAAAGTCGTCCTTTGGACTTGCCTTATTTAGATCTCAGTAATCAACACACATTCTGACCTTTCCGTCCTTTTTGGGAACGGGTACGATGTTGGCTAACCATTGTGGATATTCAGATGTAGCGAGGAAACCCGCGTCGATCTGTTTCTGTACCTCCTCTTTGATTTTGATGGCCATGTCCGGGTGAGTGCGTCTCAACCATTGCTTTACTGGCGGACATTCCAATCTTAGCGGTAAGTGATGTTCCACGATGCTGGTATCCAACCCTGGCATATCCTGATAGGACCAAGCGAATACATCGGGAAATTCTTTGAGAAGCTTTATCAAACCCTCTTTGGTAGTTGGACTGAGCAGTGCTCCGATCCTGATTTCTTTTCTCTCTTTTTCTGAACCCAAGTTTACCGTTTCCAACGGCTCTTTGTGAGGTTCAATGGACCTTTCCTCTTGTCTGAGTAGTCGGGAGACCTCTTCTGGAATTTCGTCGTCATTTTCTTCTTCAGCCTCGAATACCGGGAACTCAAAGTTGGAAGAAGGCATCGGATCGTATGTTTCAACGGGGTATAAAACAAGCAATCTGCATGACGTGATGATTCGTGTTTAGAAGAGATAGAGAAAATGCAAGTGTGTGCAGTGTTTTGATTTTACTGCTTGTTCTTATTTTTTGTTTTTGAATTGTTTTTTAGGATTACCATTTTCTGAAAAAGCAAAAAGAGAAAACAGCAATTAATGCGGAAATTACAGAACGACGTTATTTTATTAATGAACAAGTCGAATCTTGAAACTACAGCCCTATAAAACAAAACTCTGTCGCTTTGGGAAAAGCGAAGAGGGAAATTTACAGAAAGCGAGCCCTATCAAAATATCCGTTTCACCTGGGCAAGGTGAAAGGTTTAAAGATGGCAATTACTTTGACTGATGAACGACCTTCGGAACCTCGACAGCAACCCATTGGCGGCGAACTCCTCGGTGAATCACAAAGTCAGGCACCTTCCTTGATTTGTCTTCAGAAATAACGCTGATTTCTGGTGGAGCAGGATCATTAGAATCTGTCTCCCAGGCAGAATTGTCGTAGGAGGATTCCTCTGTTGCATTTTGCATAGCATTAGTGCTCTCAGCTGTATCTCCCCATCCAGTTGGCTGGATATCCTCGAGCCTGATACGAGAGCTTTCGGGAGCAGTGTACTTGACCATAAAGTCGTATTTTCCACTTGGTTGTCCTAAAGTGTCCCAAACTTCTTTGGAACTGGAGAAGTCATCCCTCTCGATGACGTTGACCTCAGGAAAAGCATAGTTGATGAATTCTAGTCCTGCAAACGTTGCGAATTCATCTTCATGTTGAGTAGTTTCAGAATGACCTGAGTGTTGATCCCATGACATGGTGGGGACACAGGTATTCTGTTCAATGACGCTCAGCTGAGTTTCATTACTCGGCTGACTTTCTTGCCCCAAGTTTCCTGGGTAAGGCTGCCACATTGGCAGACCATCCATCGGGCCATAGTAGTTGTGATCAAAGTTGTCTTTCATCAAAGTGTCTTCCTCTAATGAATTTGGCGGAGCACGACATCCTTCCGGATCACAATCTCCGTAGATCATTTCGACATCTGATCTTGGTATAAATCTCGGACTTTCTGTAGGAAAGCAAAAAGGCATAGGCACCTCTTCCTGAGACATATAGTCGTCCTTGTTAAGGTAGGACTTTCATTCTTCATCTGTGTCAGAGGGGTCTTCCTCATTGATAGCATGAACTGTCTGTGACACTGGGTGAAGAAAACCTCCACTGTGGAAGAAGTTTTGAAGGGGATGAAGATTTTCATCGTTGGCGGCTGTCTGGGTACAGGTTGCAGAAAAACCAAGACCCTTCTTTGTTTTATTGTCAATAGGAATGACAAGCCGTCCCTATCCTGTCGTATCGGTACTCTCGACCGCTTTGATAGCATCTTTGTATGAAGAAATTGAAGTTCCTTCTTCGGATTGATCGTTCTTGCTCACCGATAGTGCCTGGAACTGAGTTCCAATAACCTCCTCGGGTTCCACACAAGCAGATGATGATAGGTTACTCACAAGCAAGGCTTGTTCCCCACAAACCGTGACAAGTTGACCATTCTTGACGAACTTTAGCTTTTGGTGGAGGGTCGAAGTGACCGCTCCAGCCTGATGTATCCAAGGTCTTCCTAATAAACAACTGTATGTTGCCCGGATGTCCATGACCTGGAAAGTAATTTGGAAAGTGTGAGGACCAATAGTTATGGGAAGATCAACTTTTCCGATAACTGTTTTTCTGGATCCGTCGAATGCTTTGACGACGACCTCGTTGACTCTCATCAGAGGGCCTTTGAATGATAATTGCATCAAAGTGGACTTCGGCATAACATTCAGGGCTAACCCTGTGTCTACCAGTACGTTGGCTAAAGCATCGCCCTGGCAGTTAATTGTAATGTTGAGCGCCATGTTATGACGGCGACCCTCTTCAGGTAATTCCTCATCACTAAATCCCAAATTATTGCAGGAAGTGATGTTAGAGACAATGCTATCGAATTGTCTGATTGTTACATCCTGTTCCATAAAGGCTTGCTCCAAGACTTTCTGTAGAGCCTCTCTGTGTGCTTCTGAACTGAGTAACAGTGATAATACTGAGATCTTTGAAGGAGTCTATAACAGTTGATCAACAATGTTATATTCACTCCTTTGGATGAGCTTTAGCATCTCATCTTTGTCTTTTGAAAAGTCGGGATTACCAGATTGACCGACTGGTGGATCAAGAATTTCCTCCTGAAGTTCCTTTTCTTTGTTGGATTCTCCAACCCCTCGGTTGAAGACTCGACAGCTTCGTGTTACACGACTGATGTCTGCAATATTCACGACGGAGGGTAATGGAATTTCCTTTCCATTCTCAATTGTTGTTGCACCGTATTTGTAAGGGATCGCCTTAGCTGATTCATACGGTAGTGGCCCCGGTAGATAGATGACTATGGGAACCTTCTGATTTTTCTGACCATCATAAGTAATCTCGATCCGTTCCCGGTTGGGAACTCTAGATTCGTCGAGTAGAGGGACGATGGCAAAAACATCCCTGATCTGGTGATGACCAGAGATCGTGACAACATCCTCAACTTGCTCGGCAAGGTAGTTCGGCGACCAAATGATGGGTCCTGAACCTGGATATGGACGAATTTCTCCATGATCGACCTGACCCTGAAGAGCTGCTCTCACAAGGTAACACCCTTGGTTACTTTCCGAACAGACGCTACAACTGTCATAGTTGTGTGGTGGCACCTGGCCACGCCCACTTTGAATACAATGTAACCTCACTAGGTTACCTTCCATTGATCGGACATCCTGACTTTGACGACGAGTAGGATTCCCGTTATTGATACTAATCTGCTGAGTATCTTCGTCCATATAGATTGGCATCCACCAGTGATTTAACAAGTGCTGTAGTGCCTCCTGGACAAGGGTACAACCTCGATCGTTTTCGCAACCTGCTTTACAGTTTTGGTAATCATGTGATATTAAGAATCCGAGTCGAACCTGCTCAGCATGTAACTCTACCAGGTTGGTATTCATTACGCGGATGTCAAAGATCTGAACCATGTTGATTTGATAGGCGTTCCTATCATGGTAGTCTTGGATCCATCCAAGATCCATCTGACGCTGGAGGGCCTCTTGTATGAAAGAGCATCCCTGTTTGTTTACCGAGCAAATCAGACAGGAACTGTAATCGTGCCGCAACAGATTATGATACTGGCTTTGCCTTGAGTGCATCGCCACCAAGTTGACATTCATCGCACGGATGTCGTGGTTTTGAATGACGTTGGAATTCATGTAAACCATGTTAACTCCACGAACTCGGTGCTCCTGGATCCATCCGAGATCCATTTGTTCCTGTAGAGCTGCTTGCACCACAGAACATCCCTGGTTGTCTTTAGAGCAGATATCACACTGGTGATAATTATGAGGTGGCACATGGCCATATCCACTCTGTTTACAATGCATCTTGACCAGATTGGTCCCCAATAAGAGTACATCGTGAATTTGATAGACATTGTTAGTCTCTTTCTCAATCAGATTGACTGCAGCCTTCTCATGTTGAGGCAGCGGGTTCGTAAGAACATTAGGATTCGTATCTTTGAAAGATAAGAGCCCGCTCCTAACAAGCTTTTGCACGTCGGATTTGAAATTGAGACAAGTCTCAATGTTATGCCCTGAACCTCCTTGATGATAAGGGCATGTTTGATCCGCTTTAAACCAAAAAGGCGGATTTTATGGAACTGAAAGGGGAGACTTAGTCTAGATGTGCCCCTTGGTTAGCAGTAACGGAAACAGTTCTGCGTACGTTACGGGTATAGGATCAAATCCTGGTGGCCGTGTTGTACGGTTGTTGGTATATGGGGGATGAGCCTGCTGAAGAGGCTGTTGTGTCCTTTGTTGGTCAGGTTGGCTCTGCGCAACCTGAGGTTAATACATAGGAACAGGCGCGGGGCCGATAGCAGGAGCAACAGCTGCTACTGGCTGATAACGTCGCCTTTGCTTTCCGAGAGAGATATTCCCAATATCTTGCTCTTTTTTCTTAGGGAGAGCACTACCGTATTTTTTAGTACCGCTCGTTGATCCAATGTCTTTTACCAAACGTCCTTCTCAGACGGCTTCCTCAAGACGTACACCCATGCCGACCATTTCGGTGAAATCACTGGGCGCACTGGCAATCATTCGGTCATAGTAAAATGAGCTTAAGGTCTTTAAGAAGATCTTTGTCATCTCTTTTTCCTCAAGAGGTGGACAAATTTGAGCGGCAATTTCACGCCACCTTTGAGCATACTCCTTAAAGGTTTCCTTTTCCTTTTGCGACATTGATCTGAGTTGATCTCTGTCGGGTGCCATGTCCAAATTGTACTTGTATTGTTGGACGAAGGCAGTACCAAGATCTCTGAATGTACTGATCGTAGTACGGTTTAAACCCATGTACCATTTGAGTGCGGCACCGGTTAAACTATCCTGGAAGTAATGAATCAGCATGTCCTGATTCTCCATCTGAGCTGACATCCGCCGAGAGTACATCACCAGATGGCTCTGAGGGCAAGAGTTACCCTTGTATTTTTCAAAGTCGGGCACTTGGAACTTGTGCGGGACTTTCACAGTTGGGACCAAGCAGAGGTCTGCGGCGTCCTTTCCAAATAGATCCTGGCCGCGAATGGCTTGCAGCTCTTTCTGCATTTCCAAGAACTGCTCCTGGAATTCATCCATTCTGTCAAACATAGTTTCCTTTTTACCAAAAGGTGTTGGTGGAATCTGTCCTTCCGGGACAGTTTGCACCACAGGGGTTGGTACCGTGACTACGGCAGTAAGTCTTGGTTCCTCCCGAAGTTTGTAACCTTCAGGAGTCTTGAGTATGCCCCTAGCATCTTCGCTTTCCCGAAGTTTGTAACCTTCAGGCCCAGCGGATTCTGTTGCGATTCCCTGATCTTCAGTGATCGGCGGAACATATCCTTCCGGGATATAGTTAACAGGCATGCCCCAAAGATGATCTTTCAGTATCTGATACCTAGGATCATACTTTTCTATGATGGGCGTTGAGGTGATCTCTGAGATCACAGTTCTTTGTAGCTGAGCTTCTGCCATGGCTTGCATGTCGTTACGAAGCTTTCTCATATCCTCTCTCAGAGCGTCGATCTCTTCTTTCAACTCTCTATTTTCTTCCTCAAGATCATCCATCTTTTTCTGACGACTGGCCCGAGTATTATACGAATGAGACAGTTTGACTCTAGAATCGAGACACAAACGTGAGATTCGTAGGTAAGGAGAATACGCGATGTGAGAATGATGAATGCAATGATTATATTAATTGTTTTTAGGTTTAATCAAAATAAACTTCGAAAATTAGATTGCAAATATCAAACAGTGGGGAAACCCCTTTTTATTGAAATTCAAAGGATTACAGAAATGGAAATACAGTAGATTACAAAGTGCAGAAACAGAAACCTAAACTAATGGGTCCCGAGTCCTCTCTAAAGAGAAATCGGGTGCTGATTCTGGTATCTTCCTTTTCTTTGACCGGGGCGCTTGGGCCGTTGTCGGGTTGTCATTCCTTTGCCAAGTGAAAGGAGTGAGCAAATTCCTTTGGTCATCTTGATTCTCTACAGCATGCTGCTCCAAAATTTCAATCAGAGCATCCTTCTCTTTTAGTAATTGTTGTATTTGGATACACTCTACGTCGAGGGTGCGGTACTTGTTCTTCCAAGACCTTCTTTCCTTTTGAACTTTGTTGAGAGTAACCTGAAGCCTTTCAGTTTCCGTCATGAAGTACATGACAATTTCCCTCGGCGGAAGAATTCCGTAACGAGGATAAGGCATCTTTAGCTTGAGAGCTCTAGTTTGTACCCAATGTAGATAAGGCTCCACCGAGACACAGTCCGGTTTTCCCAGAGACTCTCGTCCTTTCTTATGAACCTGTTTCCAAGCTTGCACTATTTCCATCTTTAGTGCTCTGTCATTTTCTCCTTCTTTGAAGAAAAGACCTTCCAGATGAACACCCAGTGGGATGTGTCTCATCGGGTATCCAAATTGACGAAGAACTAATATCGGATGATAGTTGATTCCTCCTTTAGCTCCTATGAGGGGTACGCTGGGGAAGTTTCCACAACGGTCAATGATTCTGATTCCCTCATAAATCCTATTACACCAATCTATATCAGAGTTGGTAAGGGACATGATCTTCTGCGACCAACGTAAGACACTCTTGCAATCCCAAAAAGCAGCAGACTTGGGCAAGTGAGAGATAAACCATTTGTAAAGCAAAGGTACACAGCATGTGATCTCCCCTCCGCTGTACAAATTTCCCAAGTGTACAGAATGATACGCATCTACAAGCAAAGTCGGCACAGGGTTCCCAATGAGAAAAACCTTAATAGCATTGATATCGACGAAGTTATTGATGTTGGGAAACAAAAATAATCCGTAGGTGAGCAAGACAAAGATGCTTTCAAAAGCAGTCCCGTTCCCTATACTAGCGAAGTACAGAGCTTTCTTGGTCAGGAACTGGGCTGGCAAACCTTGGATGCCACCCTTAGTAGTCATGTGAGTCTTGACCTCAGACTCGTCCAAATGAATTGCTCTTGCAATAGTCTGATTCTTTGGAATTTCTTCCAGTCCAAAAAATGGAGCTCGATCAGTGATATGTAAATCAGCCAGATGAGAATACTCCTCCAGCGTTGGTGCTAGCTGGTAATCCGGGAATGTGAAACAGTGATAAACCGGATCGTAGAACTGAATGAGCGCATCCATGATCCCCTTAATCACATGGACTCTTAACAGTGGTAGCAAACCACCTTGCTTGGCTCTGAAAGCCTCTGGGTTAACGATCATCCTCGCTAACTTTCTCAAATCCCCTAGTTTTGGAACCTTGAAGGTATACTGGTGAATTCTCCTTCTACCGAAATCCATTAGCGTAATCTTTTTCTCTGATATTTGCAATCACAGTCTTAGTTTAATTTGAAAAACAGAGAGACTAGAAGAGAAAGTTTTTTGAATGTTTTAATGTTTTATTAAATGAATGCATGAATGCAGCACACAAAAACATAGAAAAAACATGGGGTCAAAAGGTCGTTGTCATGAATTCAAGGCTCTACCCATCCCCAAAGGTTTATACTAGGCTGATTTTTGTACCTGTACTCATTATCATCAGCTCCTCCCAGGAAGGCAGACAACAAGCGGATCGCCAGCGAGTTGTGTGCAATCTTAGAGTAAGTGCCATTCACCGAGAATAGATCACCAGCCTCAAATGAGGGTAGTATCGCGTAACAGCTATTTCTGATAGCTTCCGCACTACGAAAAAGGTTGGCTTTTCTTAAGTGTATACTCTATCTCACCACATGCGGCATCACACGCATTCCCAGTAGCAGAAAAATAAACACGTATAGCAATTAGGAAAAGCAGTATATATATTTGTCCAAATCATCCTAGACTTATAAAGCTACGATTCTTAAGTTCCTGACAGAAATGGGTTCCCCGGCGGAAGCCCCAATCTGTGGTTCCCTGCCTAAGAGATGGACCAGCATAGGTCAATCTTTCTCTTCGGTAGAGTTCCCATTTTCCGTGGAAAACGGGGATGATGCCCTAAGGCAGAAAAAGGAGAATCCCCAGCAGAGTCGCCATTTTACAAGGAAAACAGACAGAAAGAAAAACTGGCCCCACGGTGGGCGCCACTTTTCTGTTGGCGGCCACCGCCATGAAAATGACTTTACCCAAGGTTTAAATTGTAAGAAGGAAAGAACCGGCCCCACGGTGGGCGCCACTTTTCTGTAGCGAGCGATTTTGGACGCGGTTCTTAAGCGCTGGTCGCTCTCTGCGGTTTGAGCTTAAAACTACAGGTCGATTCATTTTTTATCCTATTGTGAGCTGAATAAGGAAGGGAAATAGATGTCTCCAATTAACCCTGCTTGCATACTGAGTTTAAACAGCGGTCTGTTAGGTTACGGATGCTATCAATGTGGGGGGGCCTTTGTACTGGTTATTCGTATTTCGCCAATACGGTTTTCTTTCTTTTTATCTGGGCTGAAGGTTTCTGGCGGGGAATAAGGATTAGGATATTAGGACTGGTGCTTGTGAATTACTACTTTTGATCGATGGAGATATGGGATTTGGGTTTTTTGTTGATTGCGCTCGCTAAGATCTTTTCTTTTGATCTTATGCCTACGTATTCCCGTTTACCGAAACAGGGAAATCAGAGCGTTCGTAGTTCCTCCTATTCTATGGGAGGAAATGGGTGTTTTTGGTGTTTTGGTGTCTTGTTCAAAGCCCAAGACGTGAAGCTGAAAGGTGATTTGTATCTTGATCAAAGCCCAAGATGTGAAGCTGAAAGGTCTCGACTTTAGAGAGAATTTGTCATCTCTAAAGAGGGGAGAAGGAGAATTACTTTAACTGGGATATGCGGATCCGAGCAATGCCATAATTTCCGAAGAAAGGGTTTTAACCTGAAGGAGAAGACTTTAACTCAGTGTAGAGCAATGCCATCTTTCCTTAGGAATTTCTCATGCTAAAAGAGGGACAGTGGCATGGATGTAGATGATCCAGAGGCTTGCCGCTTACAGCGATTAGATGAAAGGAAAGGAGTTGTTGATGTTTGTATACTATGAACGAGGCACAGCTTTAAAAGGTTGATTGGATCAACCAGTGGTTTTCTTATACAAAGCCTAAGAGGAGGCTAATTTCCGCTAGGAAAATCATTATACAAAGCCTAAGAGGAGGCTATTTTGTGTCTCGTACAAAGCCCGAGAGAGAGGCTAAAAGTTTTTGACCCAGTGGGGCATATCGTTATACAAAGCCTAAGAGGAGGCTATCAAAGAGTTGACTCAGTTGGAGAATCTTTTATACTCGGTAAGAGAGTGTTTTTGTATCTCGTACAAAGCCCGAGAGAGAGGCGAAAAGGTTGTTTTGACTCTACTGGGGAGAATTTTGGTATCTCGTACGAAGCCCGAGATGGAGGCTATTGTAACTGTTTCAGTTGAGTGACAGATCCAATATACTGATTTAAAAGAGAAAATCATTTCTTATATGAGTAACACTGTACACAGGGATTTAATTTGAGGATCAGGGATATTTCCTTCTCTTTGAGGAAACGGGAAATCCAAAGGGTATTGAGATTGTCCGAGTCTGCGGGTTTCCTTCCTATTTAACGAAGGGTGCTTGAGAATGTCTTTGAGACTCAAGGGAGTTAGACTGTCCGTGTCTATAGTTTTATCTTTCGTACTATGCTTTGAGAAACAGTAGTAGACTCTATGAAAGGACTGTTCTATGCAGATGACTAAGTTTTGTTCCTATACCTCTAGGAGGTCGTCGGGACAATTTGTACGAAGCCCAAGAGGAGGCTGGAAACTTTTAAGAAGCCGACGGGTCCTTGTACGAAGCCCAAGAGGAGGCTATCATTCCCGAAGGAAGAGATCATTATACGAAGCCTAAGAGGAGGCTGTGAATACTTCTAAGAAGCCGTAGTGTCCTTGAATAATGCCCAAGAGGAGGCCGATGCTTTTAAGAAGCCCGTGGGTCTATCATTTCCTTTCCATTAGGAGAGATAACTCTTTTAAAGATAAAAACCACTGGTAAACGTGCGAGGTTTACTATCCAGCGACTTCTAGCTTTTAAAGAGGGTTCCTTAGTTAAGGTCCAAGATTATGACCGTAGTGGGTACCCAAACCCCGAGACATTCAAGGCAAGCTATCCACAAGGAATAGATCAAGTCAGGAAAGTTCGAGAATTGGGAAGAAACTCAAAGATGCCATTCACGGAGAATACATTCATCTTGGGGAGTAGAGCTTCTTGACGATTCCTAAGGAGGACAGCCGAAGAGAAGACTGTATCTGGTGCTCCTATTGGGGATCTAGGCGTCTATTTCTACGAATAAATGAAACGGCATCACCTAGTTCTAGACGTAGTTGCCCGGGAAACTCGAAATATCTATACTATTATTACACAGTAGATATGAGTTTATGAAAGGAGACTTACAGTGAGCAGCCCCACAATACAGTTTATAATATGAAAGCAGTAAATGAAAGCGATAACCACTTACTCGGTTGTAGTGCTTCCATGCTGTTTGGTTAGTTGTTCAACAAAGAAAGATTAAAAACAATAGTATATTCAAAATCAAAGGAGAAAGTGCTTTGAAAAAGAAAGATTTGGGGCTTACAGCTCAAGGAGAGGCCCAGGGTTTTATCAGTTAGCACACTGTTTGACTTTGTACAGAGGGACTTATACAAGTGACTAGGGCCCAAAAATGGTTTTCTGTACAAAGGGATGGGTCTTACACTCTCTCAAGAGGCCCAAAAAAGGTTTAAAGAAAAGAGAGGGGCTTATAACACGAGGGTAGGCCCAAATGATTTTTCGTTTAAAAATGGCGATCCGAGGTTTTCTTTTAACGCGGAGGGACTTATACAATAAGTGAGGCCCAAAATGTTTTGGTTAAAAGGGGGATTGGGTCTTACACTCTAATAGAGGCCCAAAGTGTTTTGAATGGGCCTTATAGCTCAAGGAGAGGCCCAGATGATTTTTATTTTTAAACGGGCGACGATCGCGTCGTTTACTTGTACAGAGGGACTTATACAATGAGTGAGGCCCAAAAAGTTTTTGTACAAGGGGGGATGGGTCTTACACTCTCTCAAGAGGCCCAAAGAGTTTTGAGATGAATAAATGGGTCTTACTACTCGAGGGTAGGCCCAGGTGATTTTTGAAAAAGGCGACGATCGCGCCGTTTGTTTTTTTGACGGTATCGGGACTTATACAATAAGTGAGGCCCAAAGATGATTTGGTCAAAAAAAGGATTGGGTCTTACACTCTAATAGAGGCCCAAAGTGTTTTGAAAATGATTTATGAGGGTTTAATTAATCCAAAACCCTAATTTGTTTTCAAAATGTATTTAATTGAATAAAAATTCAATTAAAATGATCAAAAATTGTTTAACACATGGAAAACAAATTGTGATCTTGGATTAATGCTTCAAAAATTAAGTATTGACCTACAAAATAATTAGAAAGCATTAAAAGTTGCAAAATCAATGTAGAAAAAATATTTAAAATGCCAAAAACAATCAAAATATTAATTCTTTACAAAAATATCAATTATATGAAATAAATAATATTTTTGGGATTTTTTGATAAAATAAAATATTTAACATTTTTGTGAATTATTAAAAAAAGAATCAACTCAAAATCATTAAAACTCAGAGAGAAATTAATTTTTGAATCAATTAAACAAAATCACAAAATTCAAATATTCAAATATATGAAAATGGCGCCAAGAACAACACCAAGAACACGCGCGTTTTTCAGTTTTCCCAGATTTGCATTTTCCATCCAATCTCACTGAATACGTAATTATAACATGCAATCCACATATCATTATGCTCGCCTCAACCTCACGATCATGTCTATGTACTTTAATTTCATTTAAATTAAACATACAACAAGAAATCACGAAGAGACCTCAAGAACCCTAATTTCTGCATGAAGGCTAGGATTTTTTATACACGATTCAAACAATGCAATTAATTGAGGGAAAACATTCCATGCATGATTATGAACATATGGCCAAATTATTGTGCGAGGAAATATGCATAGATTGAGAGATGACCAAGTTTAGGCTTACCTCCAAGTCGTGACAGCAAGAGCAGATGTGATTTTGAGTTGGAGGTGTTACAAACAAGTTGTGATGATCTGGACAGCTTCCCTACACCATATGGAGTGTGTTTGAACACTTGGATTGAATTGAAATGGACTGGATCAGTTTATGGCATCTCAGCTGCAACTTCACTTCAAACTTGTGTGGATGGCAAGTGATTTTGTGAAATTGATGTTTCAGATGTTATGTGAGTGTTTGATCAGCTCATATGTGATGTATGTGAGGTGTGTGAGTGATTGGTTTGTGCAGAATTGCTCTCAAACTCAAAACCCGATAGCTACCTTGCTAAGAAAGGCATTTTTGCCAAGAGAAAGAGATTTTGAGGAAAGCATCTGTTAGATGGCTTTGGTGTACTCAAACTGACCACAATTGAGCTCTATTTATAGTAGAGCAAGTTTGTTTTGCAAGGAATAGTACATGACAGCTGGTAAGTAGGTTTCCTCAATGTTGGCCAATGGAAATGAAAGTCTCCTCTAGCCATTGACTAGAGGTTAGGGCACAGAGCTATGGTCCCCTTGGTCTTGGATAAGTCTTGAATGATTTCAGATGAGAATGGCTCAGTCCATGCCACCTTGATGGTTCCATTGAATGCCTCATTCCAAATTTGAAGTCTTGTCCCTATTTTGGCCATTCTAGGTTCAACATGCTATTCTTTGTTCCTTGGACCTTGGAGGCTTGGCTCAGTGATTGTCCCCTTTGGATTCAATCCTCTGAGGTGTCCAAGTGGATTGGAGCAATTGTAATTGGCTGATTTTGGCAAATCGAGCCAAAATGCAAATTCTGCCTTGCTTTGACAGATTTCAGCAAGGCAACTTGGCAATGTTGTATCTCATGGTGTAGGTTGAATTTGGCAATGTTCTTGGCCATTTTGGAAAGCTCTTACATGATACAACAACTGTTTGAACAAGTTTGGTTTTGATCTCTTTTGATTCCAAGTGAAAAATCCCCCTACATTTGGTAAAAAGTGAAGGTAAATTCTGACTTAGTGAAAATTTCACTAAGTGTTGGAAAAAGTGACTTTTTCACTTTTCAGCCACTTTGATCACTCCATAACTCAAAATCCTAAATGAATTGGAATGACTTGTAGTTGAAGTTTTTGTAGGTGATAATGAGGGCTACAAATCCATCTTTGGATGAGAAAAAATGGCCTTGTGGTTTAGGAGTTATGGTTCTCCAAAGTTGGTACCTTTGCCACTTTATTTTTAACTTAGAAAAATTTCTAAGTTTTATGGTTACCCCTTTTACAAGTTATCTCACTTTTCTTGATTTTTCTTGATGAATGATGATTCAAATCATACATTAATATCATTTTAGAGTTAAAAATCCATTTTGGTGAAAAATCTCAAAAAGTCAAAGTTGACTTTTGTGCACAGTTGACTTTTTATCAGATGAATTCCAAACTGTGCAATTCTTCAGGAAATCATGTCCTTGACCTAAATCAAACTTGATGGACATGTTCCATGGGTGTCATAGGGTATATTCAATCATGTATTAGGGTTTGGGAGCATGTCCTAGTCAAAAGTCAAAGTTACAGTTGACTTTTCCCTTAAAACCCTAATTGTGGTGCAGATGAAAATGAAACTTGTTGCTCAAGCTTCTTGGATCAATCCATTGTTCCAAATGGATCAATATGGTGTATTAGAGAACCTAAAATCATGTCTTGAGGTCTTGGCTAATGGTTTGTCCCAAAAGTCAACTTAGGGGTGAATTAGGTCAAGAAACCCTAATTCCTGATTTTTGATGAATGCATCCCCTGAGGCAAAATTGACTTGATGCATGGGTTCATGAGGTTCCATGAAGCATATTAGGTCATGTTTTGGATCATTGCCTTGTGCCCAGATGAAAATTTCCATCTGGAGGCCCTGGTCGACCAAAACCCTAATTTGGTGACACTGTCGATCTTGAGACTTGATCCACCTAGAAGGGAGCAACCTTGTGCTTAATCCTTGAAGTGGGAGTCCTTTTTGATCCATTGTGGATGTTTAAGAGATTAGACAAGTTGAAGATCATGTCATTTCTTGATTGATCCTTTTGTCTAAGCACTCAGAGAGGGCTTGAAACCCTAATTTTGATTATAGTGGATGCTCACCCATCTTTGGGGAGACTGATGAAGCATGATGGTTCATCCATATTGTGATGATGATTTTCACAATGATGGGAAATCTAAGTGGTCAAAATTTGGGGTATTACAGATGCCCCTATTTAATCTTCTTGGACCCGAAGGTATGAATGACGAAGGGATTCGAGCATTCGGGGTGCAAGAGGATTAAATATCGGAATATCCGAAATTTTGATGGTGGTTATGAATGGTAGCTTACGCATTCATCTTCTTTAGCTAAGCAATGATGCTTAGAAAAGGTAAACTTCCCCTCGATCCTGGTCTTCAGCCAAGGAACTGGTCTCAGTTTTCTTTTGAAATAAACCTCCCCCCGTTCTTGGTTTCCTACCAAGGAACTGGTCTTAGTTTCTGATTTAAACTTCCCCTCGATCCTGGTTTCCTACCAAGAACTGGTCTTAGTTTCTGATTTAAACTTCCCCTCGATCCTGGTTTCTTACCAAGAACTGGTCTTAGTTTCTGATTTAAACTTCCCCTCGATCCTGGTTTCCTACCAAGAACTGGTCTTAGTTTCTGATTTAAACTTCCCCTCGATCCTGGTTTCTTACCAAGAACTGGTCTTAGTTTCTGATTTAAACTTCCCCTTGATCCTGGTTTCTTACCAAGGAACTGGTCTTAGTTTCTTTTGTCAATAAACTTTCTTGACAAGGGACGTTATTCATAGCGGCTTTCCTCAAACTTCTCGCCGAATTTTCCTGGGGAGATGCCATTCGAGTGGAAAAAGTTTTGATGTCAGACTTGCTGGGGAACCCAGTCATCTGAGTTGTAGAGTTGTACAAACTTCTCTGTTGGAGACGCCATTTGTCGATTCTACTGGGGAAAGCGAGTCTCTTGAGAGACTATTTTCGTTTGGGATCTTTCATCATACTTTTCTCGGGATCTTCCCGGAGAAACGCCATATGATGGGGTCCAATTTTGTGGGGCCGATGACCTTTTCATCAGCGGTCCTTTCGGAGCAAAACTGGCATGCTGCCGAATCTCTGATCACGAGGCTTTCTCTGTGGATTTTCCTTAATCCGGGAAAGCGAGGATATCATCTTCAATGGCGAAGAGTGACATTTGTTGAAGGTTCTCTGATCTTTCAGAGGTTCAAGTTATCAAAGTGGCCACGTGCCGACTCTGATCTAAAGATACACTAGTGGCGAGATTGTGCAGACGCAACACTTCCTGACGAGGAAAGAACTGACAAACTCGATTGAGAAAACTGTTTATCACTAGGGGACAAGACCGACTCAAGTGATAGTGATGCAATACGAAATGCGAACGCAAATAAAATGCATGAAGTATGTATGTATATGCTGACAAAACAGACGCGACATACAGACTAATGGATGAACACAATTGGATACTCGGCCGTCGCGGGGCGAAGAAGTACCGTTGATTCAAAATAGCAATTCCACCTTGCTTAGGAGAGATAGTCCCGTTGGGAGCTATGTTGATCGGGCTTAAGAGATGAGAACTCGGCCGAGGCGTGTCAGACAAAACAAGGTCTCTAACACAGTTGATCCCTTCATTCAGGCATACTGGCTTAGAAGGAGTACTTTGATTCTGCACTTTGAAGTTCGCTTACTTCGGGAGAAGCGATCGATGTTCTTTCGATGTTTAACAGTCAAAAGAAATTGCCATCTTTAATTTAAAAGCAGAAAAAGTTTTAACAAGTAAATTCATTTTTGTTTTATTTCAAGAATCGCTGATTAAGTTTAAACAACGTCGTTCTGTAAAGCTAAAACAAGCAAGAATTACAAACAAAAGCACAAGGGCTCAAATTTTATTGATAAGATGGAGATCAGCCAAACGCGTGATTCCAAAGAGTATATACAAAGTTAGAAAATGGTAATTTACAGGGAAAAGGGCTACGTTGAAACATAACGACCACTATCCTTCTACCAACTTTGAATTCAGGGCATCCTGAGCTTCCTTCGAAGATGACCTTGACTGGAGTTTTCCTCTGATGGATGATGTAACTGCTGCTGCTGAGGGACTTGCCTCTGTTGAACATAGTTACTTGCCATTATCCCTAATTTTTGCCTGGATTGTACTATGAGATTTCCAATCCATCGGGATGATTCTTTTTTTTTTCATGTCTCTAACTTTTGCCTGGACCGCCCTTTCGGGTTTTCAATCCACCGAGACGTTTTTTTTTTTTTTGTTTAGTTTAGGTGAAGTATTTCTTGACTACATCAACATTCGTGGGGTAGGCAAATTCCTCTCCGTCCATGGTTGCAAGTCTCAAGGCGCCGCCTGAGAAAGCTTTCGTGACCACATAGGGGCCATCATAATTTGGGGTCCATTTGCCCCGAGAGTCAGTGAGAAATGATTGTATCTTCTTGAGCACAAGGTCTCCTTTTCTGAAGACACGAGGCCGATCCTTTTTGTCGAACGCCCTTTTCATTCTCTGTTGATATAACTGACCGTGGCATAGTGCCGTGATTCTCTTTTCTTCGATCAGGTTCAGTTCGTCGTGTCGACTTTGACACCATTCAGCTTCTGTGAGCTGAGCTTCCATCAATACCCGGATTGATGGGATCTCTACTTCTATGGGGAGCACTGCTTCCATGCCATACACTAGAGAGAAAGGGGTTGCCCCTGTTGAAGTGCGGACAGATGTACGATAACCGTGAAGAGCAAAGGGTAGCATCTCGTGCCAATCTATGTAGGTTACAACCATCTTTTGAACAATCTTCTTGATGTTCTTGTTAGCCGCTTCTACCGCTCCGTTCATCTTGGGTCGGTAGGGAGATGAGTTATGGTGTTCAATCTTGAACTCAGCGCATAACTCTTTCATCATCTTATTGTTCAAGTTAGATCCATTATCAGTAATGATCTCGCTCGGAACACCATAACGGCAGATAATATTGTTTTTGATAAATTGGACCACCACTTGTCGGGTTACATTGGCGAATGACGCTGCTTCGACCCACTTGGTAAAATAATCAATAGCTACCAGGATGAACCGATGTCCATTTGAAGCCTTGGGCTCAATCATACCAATCATGTCGATTCCCCATATGGAAAAAGGCCACGGGGAAGAAAGAACTTTGAGATGTGATGGCGATACATGAATTTTGTCGGAGTATATCTGACACTTGTGACACCTCCTCATGTACTTGTAGCAGTCGGATTCCATTGTCCACGGCCCTGAGAATTTTTCTCGCCATTGTGTGTCTGTTGGCATGAGTGCCAAAAGATCCTTCATGAATTTCTTTCATGAGCATGTATGCTTCTGGTCTGTCGACGCATCGGAGCAAGACCATGTCAAAATTTCTCTTACAAAGAGTGTCACCACTCAGGAAGAAGTTTCTAGCCAATCTTCTGAGGGTTTTCCTGTCTTTTCTGAGTGCCCCAGATGGGTACTCTTGTTTCTGAAGGAAGCATTTGATATCGTGATACCAAGGTCTATCGTCTATGACTGCTTCAATCGCGAAGATGTAAGCGGGCCGTTCAAGGCGCATGATGTCGATCTTAGGTATGTCATTCCATCGACCTACACTAATCATGGAAGAGAGAGTGGCTAATGCGTCAGCCATGTGATTCTCATCACGAGGGATGTGATGAAAGTCAACTCTGTTGAAGAAAGGTAACAACCTCCTTGCGTAGTCTTTGTAAGGAATCAATCCTGATTGGTATGTGTTCCAATCTCCTTTTATCTGATTGATAACCAAGGCTGAGTCGCCGTATACGTCCAAGTTTTTGATCCTTAAATCAATCGCTTCTTCGAGACCCATAATACATGCTTCGTATTCGGCCTCGTTGTTCGTACATTTGAACGTAAGTCTGGCAGTGAAAGGAATGTGGGAACCCTGAGGGGTAACAATGATTGCCCCAATTCCGTTTCCATAATGATTAACTGCTCCGTCAAAGATGAGTCCCCGCTAGGAACCTGGTTCTGGCCCTTCACTGGGTAGCGGTTCATCGCAATCTTTCATCTTTAGATACATGACATCTTCGTTTGGGAAGTCAAACCCGATTGATTCCTGATCGCCAATCGGTTGATGAGCCAAATGATCGGCTAAAATACTTCCTTTAACGGCTTTCTGAGCGTGGTACTCTATGTCATATTCTGATAGTAACATCTGCCAACGGGCAATCCTTCCCGTGAGAGCAGGTTTTTCGAAAACGTACTTGATTGGATCCATTTCGGAGACCAACCAAGTAGTATGACGAATCATGTACTGGCGAAGACGTTTTGCTGCCCAAGCCAAAGCGCAACAAGTTTTTTCAAGCATCGTGTACCGAGTTTCGCAGTCGGTGAATTTCTTGCTCAAATAGTAAATGGCAGACTCTTTCCTTTTGGTTTCGTCTTGTTGGCCAAGTACACATCCCATTGAGTCCTCTAGGACTGTGAGGTAAATGATCAGTGGTCTTCCTTCCACTGGAGGTGATAGAATCGGAGGATTCAACAGATATTCCTTAATACTGTCGAAGACAGGTTGGCAATCTTCTGACCAAACGCAATCCTGGTTCTTTTTGAGTAATTTGAAGATCGGCGCACAAGTAGCGGTCATAAGGAATATGAACCTGGAGATGTAGTTCAAACGTCCCAGGAATCCTCTGACTTGTTTTTCAGTTTTCGGAGAAGGCATTTCTTGAATGGCCTTGACCTTGTCAGGATCAACCTCAATCCCTTTCTGGCTGACGATGAACCCTAGTAGTTTCCCTGAACGGACACCAAAGGTGCACTTATTGTGATTCAAGCGGAGCTTGAATTTTCTTAGACGTTCGAACAATTTTGACAGATGTTCAACGTGCTCATCCTTTGTTCTTGATTTTGCAATCAAATCATCGATATATACCTCGATTTCTTTGTGTATCATGTCATGAAACAGAGTAGTTATGGCCCTTTGATAGGTTGCCCCGGTATTCTTCAAACCGAACGGCATTACCTTGTAACAAAAGGTACCCCATGGGGTAATGAACGAAGTTTTCTCCATGTCTTTCGGCACCATTTTGATCTGGTTATAGCCCGAGAATCCATCCATGAAGGAGAATACTTTGAACTTTGTTGTGCTGTCAACCAGCATGTCAATGTGTGGTAAAGGAAAGTCGTCCTTTGGACTTGCCTTGTTCAGATCTCGGTAATCAACACACATTCTGACCTTTCCGTCCTTTTTGGGAACGGGTACGATGTTGGCTAACCATTGTGGATATTCAGATGTAGCGAGGAAACCCGCGTCGATCTGTTTCTGTACCTCCTCTTTCATTTTGATGGCCATGTCCGGGTGAGTGCGTCTCAACCTTTGCTTTACTGGCAAACATTCCGGTCTTAGCGGTAAGTGATGTTCCACGATGCTGGTATCCAACCCTGGCATATCCTGATAGGAACAAGCGAATACATCGGGAAATTCTTTGAGAAGCTTTATCAAACCCTCTTTGGTAGTTGGACTGAGCAGTGCTCCGATCCTGATTTCTTTTCTCTCTTTTTCTGAACCTAAGTTTACCATTTCCAACGGCTCTTTGTGAGGTTCAATGGACCTTTCCTCTTGTCTGAGTAGTCGGGAGACCTCTTCTGGAATTTCGTCGTCATTTTCTTCTTCAGCCTCGAATACCGGGAACTCAAAGTTGGAAGAAGGCATCGGATCGTATGTTTCAACGGGGTATAAAACAAGCAATCTGCATGACGTGATGATTCGTGTTTAGAAGAGATAGAGAAAATGCAAGTGTGTGCAGTGTTTTGATTTTACTGCTTGTTCTTATTTTTTGTTTTTGAATTGTTTTTTAGGATTACCATTTTCTGAAAAAGCAAAAAGAGAAAACAGCAATTAATGCGGAAATTACAGAACGACGTTATTTTATTAATGAACAAGTCGAATCTTGAAACTACAGCCCTATAAAACAAAACTCTGTCGCTTTGGGCAAAGCGAAGAGGGAAATTTACAGAAAGCGAGCCCTATCAAAATATCCGTTTCACCTGGGCAGGGTGAAAGGTTTAAAGATGGCAATTACTTTGACTGATGAACGACCTTCGAAACCTCGACAGCAACCCATTGGCGGTGAACTCCTCGGTGAATCACAAAGTCAGGCACCTTCCTTGATTTGTCTTCAGAAATAACGCTGATTTCTGGTGGAGCAGGATCATTGGAATCTGTCTCCCAGGCAGAATTGTCGTAGGAGGATTCCTCTGTTGCATTTTGCATAGCATTGGTGCTCT
Organism: Lathyrus tuberosus; assembly: GCA_022829125.1. Classification (NCBI taxonomy): domain Eukaryota; kingdom Viridiplantae; phylum Streptophyta; class Magnoliopsida; order Fabales; family Fabaceae; genus Lathyrus; species Lathyrus tuberosus. Next base: position 15,280,140 of record JALAZF010000018.1, read on the forward strand.
CAGCTGTATCTCCCCATCCAGTTGGCTGGATATCCTCGAGCCTGATACGAGAGCTTTCGGGAGCAGTGTACTTGACCATAAAGTCGTATTTTCCACTTGGTTGTCCTAAAGTGTCCCAAACTTCTTTGGAACTGGAGAAGTCATCCCTCTCGATGACGTTGACCTCAGGAAAAGCATAGTTGATGAATTCTAGTCCTGCAAACGTTGCGAATTCATCTTCATGTTGAGTAGTTTCAGAATGACCTGAGTGTTGATCCCATGACATGGTGGGGACACAGGTATTCTGTTCAATGACGGTCAGCTGAGTTTCATTACTCGGCTGACTTTCTTGCCCCAAGTTTCCTGGGTAAGGCTGCCACATTGGCAGACCATCCATCGGGCCATAGTAGTTGTGATCAAAGTTGTCTTTCATCAGAGTGTCTTCCTCTAATGAATTTGGCAGAGCACGACATCCTTCCGGATCACAATCTCCGTAGATCATTTCGACATCTGATCTTGGTATAAATCTCGGACTTTCTGTAGGAAAGCAAAAAGGCATAGGCACCTCTTCCTGAGACATATAGCCGTCCTTGTTAAGGTAGGACTTCCATTCTTCATTTGTGTCAGAGGGATCTTCCTCATTGATAGCATGAACTGTCTGAGACACTGGGTGAAGAAAACCTCCATTGTGGAAGAAGTTTTGAAGGGGATGAAGATTTTCATCGTTGGCGGCTGTCTGGGTACAGGTTGCAGAAAAACCAAGACCCTTATTTGTTTTATTGTCAATAAGAATGACAAGTCGTCCCCATCTTGTCGTATCGGTACTCTCGACCGCTTTGATAGCATCTTTGTATGAAGAAATTGAAGTTCCTTCTTCGGATTGATCGTTCTTGCTCACCGATAGTGCCTGGAACTGAGTTCCAATAACCTCCTCGGGTTCCACACAAGCAGATGATGATAGGTTACTCACAAGCAAGGCTTGTTCCCCACAAACCGTGACAAGTTGATCGTTCTTGATGAACTTTAGCTTTTGGTGGAGGGTCAAAGTAACCGCTCCAGCCTGATGTATCCAAGGTCTTCCTAATAAACAACTGTATGTTGCCCGGATGTCCATGACCTGGAAAGTGATTTGGAAAGTGTGAGGACCAATAGTTATGGGAAGATCAACTTCGCCGATAACTGTTTTTCTGGATCCGTCGAATGCTTTGATGACGACCTCGCTGACTCTCATCGGAGGGCCTTTGAATGATAATTGCATCAAAGTGGACTTCGGCATAACATTCAGGGTTGACCCTGTGTCTACCAGTACGTTGGCTAAAGCATCGCCCTGGCAGTTAATTGTAATGTTGAGCACCATGTTATGACGACGACCCTCTTCAGGTAATTCCTCATCACTAAATCCCAAATTATTGCAGGAAGTGATGTTAGAGACAATGCTATCGAATTGTCTGATTGTTACATCCTGTTCCACAAAGGCTTGCTCCAAGACTTTCTGTAGAGCCTCTATGTGTGCTTCTGAACTGAGTAACAGTGATAATACTGAGATCTTTGAAGGAGTCTGTAACAGTTGATCAACAATGTTATATTCACTCCTTTGGATGAGCTTTAGCATCTCATCTTTGTCTTTTGAAAAGTCAGGATTACCAGATTGACCGACTGGTGGATCAGGAATTTCCGCCTGAAGTTTCTTTTCTTTGTTGGATTCTCCAACCCCTCGGTTGAAGACTCGACCGCTCCGTGTTACACGACTGATGTCTGCAATATTCATGACGGAGGGTAATGGAATTTCCTTTCCATTCTCAATTGTTGTTGCACCGTATTTGTAAGGGATCGCCTTAGCTGATTCATACGGTAGTGGCCCCGGTAGATAGATGACTATGGGAACCTTCTGATTTTTCTGACCATCATAAGTAATCTAGATCCGTTCCCGGTTGGGAACTCTAGATTCGTCGAGTAGAGGGACGATGGCAAAAACATCCCTGATCTGGTGATGACCAGAGATCGTGACAGCATCCTCAACTTGCTCGGCAAGGTAGTTCGGCGACCAAATGATGGGTCCTGAACCTGGATATGGACGAATTTCTCCATGATCGACCTGACCCTGAAGAGCTGCTCTCACAAGGTAACACCCTTGGTTACTTTCCGAACAGACGCTACAACTGTCATAGTTGTGTGGTGGCACCTGGCCACGCCCACTTTGAATATAATGTAACCTCACTAGGTTACCTTCCATTGATCGGACATCCTGACTTTGACGACAAGTAGGATTCCCGTTATTGATACTAATCTGCTGAGTATCTTCGTCCATATAGATTGGCATCCACCAGTGATTTAACAAGTGCTGAAGTGCCTCCTGGACAAGGGTACAACCTCGATAGTTTTCGCAACCTGCTTTACAGTTTTGGTAATCATGTGATATTAAGAATCCGAGTCGAACCTGCTCAGCATGTAACTCTACCAGGTTGGTATTCATTACGCGGATGTCGAAGATCTGAACCATGTTGATTTGATAGGAGTTCCTATCATGGTAGTCTTGGATCTATCCAAGATCCATCTGACGCTGGAGGGCCTCTTGTATGAAAGAGCATCCCTGTTTGTTTACCGAGCAAATCAGACAGGAACTGTAATCGTGCCGCTGCAGATTATGATACTGGCTTTGCCTTGAGTGCATCGCCACCAAGTTGACATTCATCGTACGGATGTCGTGGTTTTGAATGACGTTGGAATTCATGTAAACCATGTTAACTCCACGAACTCGGTGCTCCTGGATCCATCCGAGATCCATTTGTTCCTGTAGAGCTGCTTGCACCACAGAACATCCCTGGTTGTCTTTAGAGCAGATATCACACTGGTGATAATTATGAGGTGGCACATGGCCATATCCACTCTGTCACCAATGCATCTTGACCAGATTGGTCCCCAATAAGAGTACATCGTGAATTTGATAGACATTGTTAGTCTCTTTCTCAATCAGATTAACTGCAACCTTCTCATGTTGAGGCAGCGGGTTCGTAAGAACATTAGGATTCGTATCTTTGAATGATAAGAGCCCGCTCCTAACAAGCTTTTGCACGTCGGATTTGAAATTGAGACAAGTCTCAATGTTATGCCCTGAACCTCCTTGATGATAAGGGCATGTTTGATCCGCTTTAAACCAAAAAGGCGGATTTTTCGGAACTGAAAGGGGAGACTTAGTCTGGATGTGCCCCTTGGCTAGCAGTAACGGAAACAGTTCTGCGTACGTTACGGGTATAGGATCAAATCCTGGTGGCCGTGTTGTACGGTTGTTGTTATATGGGGGACGAGCCTGCTGAAGAGGCTGTTGTGTCCTTTGTTGGTCAGGTTGGCTCTGCGCAACCTGAGGTTGATACATAGGAACAGGCGTGGGGCCGATAGCAGGAGTAACAGCTGCTGCTGGCTGATAACGTCGCCTTTGCTTTCCGAGAGAGATATTCCCAATATCTTGCTCTTTTTTCTTAGGGAGAGCACTACCGTATTTTTTAGTACCGCTCGTTGATCCAGTGTCTTTTACCAAACGTCCTTCTCGGACGGCTTCCTCAAGACGTACACCCATGCCGACCATTTCGGTGAAATCACTGGGCGCACTGGCAATCATTCGGTCATAGTAAAATGAGCTTAAGTTCTTTAAGAAGATCTTTGTCATCTCTTTTTCCTCAAGAGGTGGACAAATTTGAGCGGCAATTTCACGCCACCTTTGAGCATACTCCTTAAAGGTTTCCTTTTCCTTTTGCGACATTGATCTGAGTTGATCTCTGCCGGGTGCCATGTCCAAATTGTACTTGTATTGTTGGATGATGGCAGTACCAAGATCTCTGAATGTACTGATCGTAGTACGGTTTAAACCCATGTACCATTTGAGTGCGGCACCGGTTAAACTATCCTGGAAGTAGTGAATCAGCAGGTCCTGATTCTCCGTCTGAGCTGACATCCTCCGAGCGTACATCACCAGATGACTCTGAGGGCAAGAGTTACCCTTGTATTTTTCAAAGTCGGGCACTTGGAACTTGTGCGGGACTTTCACATTTGGGACCAAGCAGAGGTCTGCGGCGTCCTTTCCAAATAGATCCTGACCGCGAATGGCTTGCACCTCTTTCTGTATTTCCAAGAACTGCTCCTGGAATTCATCCATTCTGTCAAACATAGTTTCCTTTTTACCAGAAGGTGTTGGTGGAATCTGTCCTTCCGGGACAGTGTGCACCACAGGGTGTGGTATCGTGATTACGGCAGTAAGTCTTGGCGCCTCCCGAAGTTTGTAACCTTCAGGAGTCTTGAGTATGCCCGTGGCATCTTCGCTTTCCCGAAGTTTGTAACCTTCAGGCCCAGCGGCTTCTGTTGCGATTCCCTGATCTTAAGTGATCGGCGGAACATATCCTTCTGGGATATAGTTAACAGGCATGCCCCAAGGACGATCTTTCGGTATCTGATACCTAGGATCATACATTTCTATGATGGGCGTTGAGGTGATCTCTGAGATCACAGTTATTTGTAGCTGAGCTTCTGCCATGGCTTGCATGTCGTTACGAAGCTTTCTCATATCCTCTCTCAGAGCGTCGATCTCTTCTTTCAACTCTCTGTTTTCCTCCTCAAGATCATCCATCTTTTTCTGACGATTGGCCCGAGTATTATACGAATGAGACAGTTTGACTCTAGAATCGAGACACAAACGTGAGATTCGTAGGTAAGGAGAATACGCGATGTGAGAATGATGAATGCAATGATTATATTAATTGTTTTTAGGTTTAATCAAAATAAACTTCGACAATTAGATTGCAAATATCAAATAGTGGGGAAACCCCTTTTTATTGAAATTCAAAGGATTACAGAAATGGAAATACAGTAGATTACAAAGTGCAGAAACAGAAACCTAAACTAATGGGTCCCGAGTCCTCTCTGAAGAGAAATCGGGTGCTGATTCTGGTATCTTCCTTTTCTTTGACCGGGGCGCTTGGGCCGTTGTCGGGTTCTCATTCCTTTTCCAAGTGAAAGGAGTGAGCAAATTCCTTTGGTCATCTTGATTCTCTACAGCATGCTGCTCCAAAATTTCAATCAGAGCATCCTTCTCTTTCAGTAATTGTTGTATTTGGATACACTCTACGTCGAGGGTGTGGTACTTGTTCTTCCAAGACCTTCTTTCCTTTTGAACTTTGTTGAGAGTAACCTGAAGCCTTTCAGTTTCCGTCATGAAGTACATGACAATTTCCTTCGGCGGAAGAATTCCGTAACGAGGATAAGGCATCTTTAGCTTGAGAGCTCTAGTTTGTACCCAATGGAGATAAGGCTCCACCGAGACACAATCCGGTTTTTCCAGAGACTCTCGTCCTTTCTTATGAACCTGTTTCCAAGCTTGCACTATTTCCATCTTTAGTGCTCTGTCATTTTCTCCTTCTTTGAAGAAAAGACCTTCCAGATGAACACCCAGTGGGATGTGTCTCATCGGGTATCCAAATTGACGAAGAACTAATATCGGATGATAGTTGATTCCTCCTTTAGCTCCTATGAGGGGTACGCTGGGGAAGTTTCCACAACGGTCAATGATTCTGATTCCCTCATAAATCCTATTACACCAATCTATATCAGAGTTGGTAAGGGATATGATCTTCTGCGACCAACGTAAGACACTCTTGCAATCCCAAAAAGCAGCAGACTTGGGCAAGTGAGAGATAAACCATTTATAAAGCAAAGGTACACAGCATGTGATCTCCCCTCCGCTGTACAAATTTCCCAAGTGTACAGAATGATACGCATCTACAAGCAAAGTCGGCACAGGGTTCCCAATGAGAAAAACCTTAATAGCATTGATATCGACGAAGTTATTGATGTTGGGAAACAAAAATAATCCGTAGGTGAGCAAGACAAAGATGCTTTCAAAAGCAGTCTCGTTCCCTATACTAGCGAAGTACATAGCTTTCTTGGTCAGGAACTGGGCTGGCAAACCTTGGATGCCACCCTTAGTAGTCATGTGAGTCTTAACCTCAGACTCGTCCAAATGAATTGCTCTTGCAATAGTCTGATTCTTTGGAATTTCTTCCAGTCCAGAAAATGGAGCTCGATCAATGATATGTAAATCAGCCAGATGAGAATACTCCTCCAGCGTTGGTGCTAGCTGGTAATCCGGGAATGTGAAACAGTGATAAACCGGATCGTAGAACTGAATGAGCGCATCCATGATCCCCTTAATCACATGGACTCTTAACAGTGGTAGCAAACCACCATGCTTGGCTCTGAAAGCCTCTGGGTTAACGATCATCCTCGCTAACTTTCTCAAATCCCCTAGTTTTGGAACCTTGAAGGTATACTGGTGAATTCTCCTTCTACCGAAATCCATTAGCGTAATCTTTTTCTCTGATATTTGCAATCACAGTCTTAGTTTAATTTGAAAAACAGAGAGACTAGAAGAGAAAGTTTTTTGAATGTTTTAATGTTTTATTAAATGAATGCATGAATGCAGCACACAAAAACATAGAAAAAACATGGGGTCAAAGGGTCGTTGTCATGAAGTCAAGGCTCTACCCATCCCCAAAGGTTTATACTAGGCTGATTTTTGTACCTGTACTCATTATCATCATCTCCTCCCAGGATGGCAGACAACAAGCGGATCGCCAGCGAGTTGTGTGCAATCTTAGAGTAAGTGCCATTCACCGAGAATAGATCACCAGCCTCAAATGAGGGTAGTATCGCGTAACAACTATTTCTGATAGCTTCCGCACTACGAAAAAGGTTGGCTTTTCTTAAGTGTATACTCAATCTCACCACATGCGACATCACACGCATTCCCAGTAGCAGAAAAATAAACACGTATAGCAATTAGGAAAAGCAGTATATATGTTTGTCCTAATCATCCTAGACTTATAAAGCTACGATTCTTAAGTTCCTGACAGAAATGGGTTCCCCGGCGGAAGCCCCAATCTGTGGTTCCCTGCCTAAGAGATGGACCAGCATAGGTCAATCTTTCTTTTCGGTAGAGTTCCCATTTTCCGTGGAAAACGGGGATGATGCCCTAAGGCAGAAAAAGGAGACTCCCCAGCAGAGTCACCATTTTACAAGGAAAACAGACAGAAAGAAAAACTGGCCCCACGGTGGGCGCCACTTTTCTGTTGGCGGCCACCGCCATGAAAATGACTTTACCCAAGGTTTAAATTGTAAGAAGGAAAGAACCGGCCCCACGGTGGGCGCCACTTTTCTGTAGCGAGCGATTTTGGACACGGTTCTTAAGCGCTGGTCGCTCTCTGCGGTTTGAGCTTAAAGCTACAGGTCGATTCATTTTTTATCCTATTGTGAGCTGAATAAGGAAGGGAAATAGATGTCTCCAATTAACCCTGCTTGCATACTGAGTTTAAACAGCGGTCTGTTAGGTTACGGATGCTATCAATGTGGGGGGGGGCCTTTGTACTGGTTATTCGTATTTCGCCAATACGGTTTTCTTTCTTTTTATCTGGGCTGAAGGTTTCTGGCGGGGAATAAGGATTAGGATATTAGGACTGGTGCTTTTGAATTACTGCTTTTGATCGATGGAGATATGGGATTTGGGTTTTTTGTTGATTGCGCTCGCTAAGATCTTTTCTTTCGATCTTATGCCTACGTATTCCCGTTTACCGAAACAGGGAAATCAGAGCGTTCGTAGTTCCTCCTATTCTATGGGAGGAAATGGGTGTTTTTGGCGTTTTGGTGTCTTGTTCAAAGCCCAAGACGTGAAGCTGAAAGGTGATTTGTATCTTGATCAAAGCCCAAGATGTGAAGCTGAAAGGTCTCGACTTTAGAGAGAATTTGTCATCTCTAAAGAGGGGAGAAGGAGAATTACTTTAACTGGGATACGCGGATCCGAGCAATGCCATAATTTCCAAAGAAAGGGTTTTAACCTGAAGGAGAAGACTTTAACTCAGTGTAGAGCAATCCCATCTTTCCTTAGGAATTTCTCATGCTAAAAGAGGGACAGTGGCATGGATGTAGATGATCCAGAGGCTTGCCGCTTACAGCGATTAGATGAAAGGAAAGAAGTTGTTGATGTTTGTATACTGTGAACGAGGCACAGCTTTAAAAGGTTGATTGGATCAACCAGTGGTTTTCTTATACAAAGCCTAAGAGGAGGCTAATTTCCGCTAGGAAAATCATTTTACAAAGCCTAAGAGGAGGCTATTTTGTGTCTCGTACAAAGCCCGAGAGAGAGGCTAAAATTTTTTGACCCAGTGGGGCATATCGTTATACAAAGCCTAAGAGGAGGCTATCAAATAGTTGACTCAGTTGGAGAATCTTTTATACTCGGTAAGAGAGTGTTTTTGTATCTCGTACAAAGCCCGAGAGAGAGGCGAAAAGGTTGTTTTGACTCTACTGGGGAGAATTTTGGTATCTCGTACGAAGCCCGAGATGGAGGCTATTGTAACTGTTTCAGTTGAGTGACAGATCCAATATACTGATTTAAAAGAGAAAATCATTTCTTATATGAGTAACACTGTACACAGGGATTTAATTTGAGGATCAGGGATATTTCCTTCACTTTGAGGAAACGGGAAATCCAAAGGGTATTGAGATTGTCCGAGTCTGCGGGTTTCCTTCCTATTTAACGAAGGGTGCTTGAGAATGTCTTTGAGACTCAAGGGAGTTAGACTGTTCGTGTCTATAGTTTTATCTTTCGTACTATGCTTTGAGAAACAGTAGTAGACTCTATGAAAGGACTGTTCTATGCAGATGACTAAGTTCTGTTCCTATACCTCTAGGAGGTCGTCGGGACAATTTGTACGAAGCCCAAGAGGAGGCTGGAAACTTTTAAGAAGCCGACGGGTCCTTGTACGAAGTCCAAGAGGAGGCTATCATTCCCGAAGGAAGAGATCATTATACGAAGCCTAAGAGGAGGCTGTGAATACTTCTAAGAAGCCGTAGTGTCCTTGAATAATGCCCAAGAGGAGGCCGATGCTTTTAAGAAGTCCGTGGGTCTATCATCTCCTTTCCATTAGGAGAGATAACTCTTTTAAAGATAAAAACCACTGGTAAACGTGCGAGGTTTACTATCCAACGACTTCTAGCTTTTAAAGAGGGTTCCTTAGTTAAGGTCCAAGATTATGACCGTAGTGGGTACCCAAACCCCGAGACATTCAAGGCAAGCTATCCACAAGGAATAGATCAAGTCAGGAAAGTTCGAGAATTGGGAAGAAACTCAAAGATGCCATTCACGGAGAATACATTCATCTTGGGGAGTAGAGCTTCTTGACGATTCCTAAGGAGGACAGCCGAAGAGAAGACTGTATCTGGTGCTCCTATTGGGGATCTAGGCGTCTATTTGTACGAAGGAATGAAACGGCGTCACCAAGTTCTAGACGTAGTTGCCAGGGAAACTCGAAATATCTATACTATTATTACACAGTAGATATGAGTTTATGAAAGGAGACTTACAGTGAGCAGCCCCACAATACAGTTTATAATATGAAAGCAGTAAATGAAAACGATAACCACTTACTCGGTTGTAGTGCTTCCATGCTGTTTGGTTAGTTGTTCAACAAAGAAAGATTAAAAACAATAGTATATTCAAAATCAAAGGAGAAAGTGCTTTGAAAAAGAAAGATTTGGGGCTTACAGCTCAAGGAGAGGCCCAGGGTTTTATCAGTGAGCACACTGTTTGACTTTGTACAGAGGGACTTATACAAGTGACTGGGGCCCAAAAATGGTTTTCTGTACAAAGGGATGGGTCTTACACTCTCTCAAGAGGCCCAAAAAAGGTTTAAAGAAAAGAGAGGGGCTTATAACACGAGGGTAGGCCCAAATGATTTTTCGTTTAAAAACGGCGATCGCGCCGAGGTTTTCTTTTAACGCGGAGGGACTTATACAATAAGTGAGGCCCAAAATGTTTTGGTTAAAAGGGGGATTGGGTCTTACACTCTAATAGAGGCCCAAAGTGTTTCGAATGGGTCTTATAGCTCAAGGAGAGGCCCAGATGATTTTTATTTTTAAACGGACGACGATCGCGCCGTTTACTTGTACAGAGGGACTTATACAATGAGTGAGGCCCAACAAGTTTTTGTACAAGGGGGGATGGGTCTTACACTCTCTCAAGAGGCCCAAAGAGTTTTGAGATGAATAAATGGGTCTTACTACTCGAGGGTAGGCCCAGGTGATTTTTGAAAAAGGCGACGATCGCGCCGTTTGTTTTTTTTACGGTATCGGGACTTATACAATAAGCGAGGCCCAAAGATGATTTGGTCAAAAAAAGGATTGGGTCTTACACTCTAATAGAGGCCCAAAGTGTTTTGAAAATGATTTATGAGGGTTGAATAAATCCAAAACCCTAATTTGTTTTCAAAATGTATTTAATTGAATAAAAATTCAATTAAAATGATCAAAAATTGTTTAACACATGGAAAACAAATTGTGATCTTGGATTAATGCTTCAAAAATTAAGTATTGACCTACAAAATAATTAGAAAGCATTAAAAGTTGCAAAATCAATGTAGAAAAAATATTTAAAATGCCAAAAACAATCAAAATATTAATTCTTTACAAAAATATCAATTATATGAAATAAATAATATTTTTGGGATTTTTTGATAAAATAAAATATTTTAACATTTTTGTGAATTATTAAAAAAAGAATCAACTCAAAATCATTAAAACTCAGAGAGAAATTAATTTTTGAATCAATTAAACAAAATCACAAAATTCAAATATTCAAATATATGAAAATGGCGCCAAGAACACGCGCGTTTTTCAGTTTGCCCAGATTTGCATTTTCCATCCAATCTCACTGAATACGTAATTATAACATGCAATCCACATATCATTATGCTCGCCTCAACCTCACGATCATGTCTATGTACTTTAATTTCATTTAAATTAAACATACAACAAGAAATCACGAAGAGACCTCAAGAACCCTAATTTCTGCATGAAGGCTAGGATTTTTGATACACGATTCAAAAAATGCAATTAATTTAGGGAAAACATTCCATGCATGATTATGAACATATGGCCAAATTATTGTGCGAGGAAATATGCATAGATTGAGAGATGACCAAGTTTAGGCTTACCTCCAAGTCGTGACAGCAAGAGCAGATGTGATTTTGAGTTGGAGGTGTTACAGACAAGTTGTGATGATCTGGAAAACTTCCCTACACCATATGGAGTGTGTTTGAACACTTGGATTGAATTGAAATGGACTGGATCAGTTTATGGCATCTCAGCTGCAACTTCACTTCAAACTTGTGTGGATGTCAAGTGATTTTGTGAAATTGATGTTTCAGATGTTATGTGAGTGTTTGATCAGCTCATATGTGATGTATGTGAGGTGTGTGAGTGATTGGTTTGTGCAGAATTGCTCTCAAACTCAAAACCCGATAGCTACCTTGCTAAGAAAGGCATTTTTGCCAAGAGAAAGAGAATTTGAGGAAAGCATCTGTTAGATGGCTTTGGTGTACTCAAACTGACCACAATTGAGCTCTATTTATAGTAGAGCAAGTTTGTTTTGCAAGGAATAGTACATGGCAGCTGGTAAGTAGGTTTCCTCAATGTTGGCCAATGGAAATGAAAGTCTCCTCTAGCCATTGACTAGAGGTTAGGGCACAGAGCTTTGGTCCCCTTGGTCTTGGATAAGTCTTGACTGATTTCAGATGAGAATGGCTCAGTCTATGCCACCTTGATGGTTCCATTGAATGCCTCATTCCAAATTTGAAGTCTTGTCCCTATTTTGGCCATTCTAGGTTCAACATGCTATTCTTTGTTCCTTGGACCTTGGAGGCTTGGCTCAGTGATTATCCCCTTTGGATTCAATCATCTGAGGTGTCCAAGCGCATTGGAGCAATTGTAATTGGCTGATTTTGGCAAATCGAGCCAAAATGCAAATTCTGCCTTGCTTTGACAGATTTCAGCAAGGCAACTTGGCAATGTTGTATCTCATGGTGTAGGTTGAATTTGGCAATGTTCTTGGCCATTTTGGAAAGCTCTTACATGATACAACAACTTTTTGAACAAGTTTGGTTTTGATCTCTTTTGATTCCAAGTGAAAAATCCCCCTACATTTGGCAAAAAGTGAAGGCAAATTCTGACTTAGTGAAAATTTCACTAAGTGTTGGAAAAAGTGACGTTTTCACTTTTCAGCCACTTTGATCACTCCATAACTCAAAATCCTTAATGAATTGGAATGACTTGTAGTTGAAGTTTTTGTAGGTGATAATGAGGGCTACAAATCCATCTTTGGATGAGAAAAAATGGCCTTGTGGTTTAGGAGTTATGGTCCTCCAAAGTTGGTACCTTTGCCACTTTATTTTTAACTTAGAAAAATTTCTAAGTTTTATGGTTACCCCTTTTACAAGTTATCTCACTTTTCTTGATTTTTCTTGATGAATGATGATTCAAATCATACATTAATATCATTTTCGAGTTAAAAATCCATTTTGGTGAAAATCTCAAAAAGTCAAAGTTGACTTTTGTGCACAGTTGACTTTTTATCAGATGAATTCCAAACGGTGCAATTCTTCAGGAAATCATGTCCTTGACCTAAATCAAACTTGATGGACATGTTCCATGGGTGTCATAGGGTATATTCAATCATGTATTAGGGTTTGGGAGCATGTCCTGGTCAAAAGTCAAAGTTACAATTGACTTTTCCCTTAAAACCCTAATTGTGGTGCAGATGAAAATGAAACTTGTTGCTCAAGCTTCTTGGATCAATCCATTGTTCCAAATGGATCAATATGGTGTATTAGAGACCCTCAAATCATGTCTTGAGGTCTTGGCTCATGGTTTGTCCCAAAAGTCAACTTAGGGGTGAATTAGGTCAAGAAACCCTAATTCCTGATTTTTGATGAATGCATCCCCTGAGGCAAAATTGACTTGATGCATGGGTTCATGAGGTTCCATGAAGCATATTAGGTCATGTTTTGGATCATTGCCTTGTGCCCAGATGAAAATTTCCATCTGGAGGCCCTGGTCGACCAAAACCCTAATTTGGTGACATTGTCGATCTTGAGACTTGATCCACCTAGAAGGGAGCAGCCTTGTGCTTAATCCTTGAAGTGGGAGTCCTTTTTGATCCATTGTGGATGTTTAAGAGATTAGACAAGTTGAAGATCATGTCATTTCTTGATTGATCCTTTGTCTAAGCACTCAGAGAGGGCTTGAAACCCTAATTTTGATTATAGTGGATGCTCACCCATCTTTGGGGAGACTGATGAAGCAAGATGGTTCATCCATATTGTGATGATGATTTTCACAATGATGGGAAATCTAAGTGGTCAAAATTTGGGGTATTACAGATGCCCCTATTTAATCTTCTTGGACCCGAAGGTATGAATGACGAAGGGATTCGAGCATTCGGGGTGCAAGAGGATTAAATATCGGAATATCCGAAATTTTGATGGTGGTTATGAATGGTAGCTTACGCATTCATCTTCTTTAGCTAAGCAATGATGCTTAGAAAAGGTAAACTTCCCCTCGATCCTGGTCTTCAGCCAAGGAACTGGTCTCAATTTTCTTTTGAAATAAACCTCCCCTCGTTCTTGGTTTCCTACCAAGGAACTGGTCTTAGTTTCTGATTTAAACTTCCCTTCGATCCTGGTTTCCTACCAAGAACTGGTCTTAGTTTCTGATTTAAACTTCCCCTCGATCCTGGTTTCTTACCAAGAACTGGTCTTAGTTTCTGATTTAAACTTCCCCTCGATCCTGGTTTCCTACCAAGAACTGGTCTTAGTTTCTGATTTAAACTTCCCCTCGATCCTGGTTTCTTACCAAGAACTGGTCTTAGTTTCTGATTTAAACTTCCCCTCGATCCTGGTTTCTTACCAAGGAACTGGTCTTAGTTTCTTTTGTCAATAAACTTTCTTGACAAGGGACGTTATTCATAGCGGCTTTCCTCAAACTTCTCGCCGAATTTTCCTGGGGAGATGCCATTCGAGTGGAAAAAGTTTTGATGTCAGACTTGCTGGGGAACCCAGTCATCTGAGTTGTAGAGTTGTACAAACTTCTCTGTTGGAGACGCCATTTGTCGATTCTACTGGGGAAAGCGAGTCTCTTGAGAGACTGTTTTCGTTTGGGATCTTTCATCATACTTTTCTCGGGATCTTCCCGGAGAAACGCCATATGATGGGGTCCAATTTTGTGGGGCCGATGACCTTTTCATCAGCGGTCCTTTCGGAGCAAAACTGGCATGCTGCCGAATCTCTGATCACGAGGCTTTCTCTGTGGATTTTCCTTAATCCGGGAAAGCGAGGATATCATCTTCAATGGCGAAGAGTGACATTTGTTGAAGGTTCTCTGATCTTTTAGAGGTTCAAGTTATCAAAGTGGCCACGTGCCGACTCTGATCTAAAGATACACTGGTGGCGAGATTGTGCAGACGCAACACTTCCTGACGAGGAAAGAACTGACAAACTCGATTGAGAAAACTGTTTATCACTAGGGGACAAGACCGACTCAAGTGATAGTGATGCAATACGAAATGCGAACGCAAATAAAATGCATGAAGTATGTATGTATATGCTGCCAAAACAGACGTGACATACAGACTAATGGATGAACACAATTGGATACTCGGCCGTCGCGGGGCGAAGAAGTACCGTTGATTCAAAATAGCAATTCCACCTTGCTTAGGAGAGATAGTCCCGTTGGGAGCTATGTTGATCGGGCTTAAGAGATGAGAACTCGGCCGAGGCGTGTCAGACAAAACAAGGTCTCTGACACAGTTGAACCCTTCATTCAGGCATACTGGCTTAGAAGGAGTACTTTGATTCTGCACTTTGAAGTTCGCTTACTTCGGGAGAAGCGATCGATGTTCTTTCGATGTTTAACAGTCAAAAGAAATTGACATCTTTAATTTAAAAGCAGAAAAAGTTTTAACAAGTAAATTCATTTTTGTTTTATTTCAAGAATCGCTGATTAAGTTTAAACAACGTCGTTCTGTAAAGCTAAAACAAGCAAGAATTACAAACAAAAGCACAAGGGCTCAAATTTTATTGATAAGATGGAGATCAGCCAAACGCGTGATTCCAAAGAGTATATACAAAGTTAGAAAATGGTAATTTACAGGGAAAAGGGCTACGTTGAAACATAACGACCACTATCCTTCTACCAACTTTGAATTCAGGGCACCCTGAGCTTCCTTCGAAGATGACCTTGACTGGAGTTTTCCTCTGATGGATGATGTAACTGCTGCTGCTGAGGGACTTGCCTCTGTTGAACATAGTTACTTGCCATTATCCCTAATTTTTGCCTGGATTGTACTATGAGATTTCCAATCCATCGGGATGATTCTTTTTTTTTTCATGTCTCTAACTTTTGCCTGGACCGCCCTTTCGGGTTTTCAATCCACCGAGACGTTTTTTTTTTTTTTAGTTTAGGCGAAGTATTTCTTGACTACATCAACATTCGTGGGGTAGGCAAATTCCTCTCCGTCCATGGTTGCAAGTCTCAAGGCGCCGCCTGAGAAAGCTTTCGTGACCACATAGGGGCCATCATAATTTGGGGTCCATTTGCCCCGAGAGTCAGTGAGAAATGATTGTATCTTCTTGAGCACAAGGTCTCCTTTTCTGAAGACACGAGGCCGAACCTTTTTGTCGAACGCCCTTTTCATTCTCTGTTGATATAACTGACCGTGGCATAGTGCCGTGATTCTCTTTTCTTCGATCAGGTTCAGTTCGTCGTGTCGACTTTGACACCATTCAGCTTCTGTGAGCTGAGCTTCCATCAATACCCGGATTGATGGGATCTCTACTTCTATGGGGAGCACTGCTTCCATGCCATACACTAGAGAGAAAAGGGTTGCCCCTATTGAAGTGCGGACAGATGTACGATAACCGTGAAGAGCAAAGGGTAGCATCTCGTGCCAATCTTTGTAGGTTACAACCATCTTTTGAACAATCTTCTTGATGTTCTTGTTAGCCGCTTCTACCACTCCGTTCATCTTGGGTCGGTAGGGAGATTAGTTATGGTGTTCAATCTTGAACTCAGCGCATAACTCTTTCATCATCTTATTGTTCAAGTTAGATCCATTATCAGTAATGATCTCGCTCGGAACACCATAACGGCAGATGATATTGTTTTTGATAAATTGGACCACCACTTGTCGGGTTACATTGGCGAATGACGCTGCTTCGACCCACTTGGTAAAATAATCAATGGCTACCAGGATGAACCGATGTCCGTTTGAAGCCTTGGGCTCAATCATACCAATCATGTCGATTCCCCATATGGAAAAAGGCCACGGGGAAGAAAGAACTTTGAGATGTGATGGCGATACATGAATTTTGTCGGAGTATATCTGACACTTGTGACACCTCCTCATGTACTTGTAGCAGTCGGATTCCATTGTCAACCAATAGTACCCGACCCTGAGAATTTTTGTCGCCATTGTGTGTCCGTTGGCATGAGTGCCAAAAGATCCTTCATGAATTTCTTTCATGAGCATGTATGCTTCTGGTCTGTCGACGCATCGGAGCAAGTCCATGTCAAAATTTCTCTTATAAAGAGTGTCACCGCTAAGGAAGAAGTTTCCAGCCAATCTTCTGAGGGTTTTCCTGTCTTTTCTGAGTGCCCCAGATGGGTACTCTTGTTTCTGAAGGAAGCATTTGATATCGTGATACCAAGGTCTGTCGTCTATGACTGCTTCAATCGCGAAGATGTAAGTGGGCCGTTCAAGGCGCATGATGTCGATCTTAGGTATGTCATTCCATCGACCTACACTAATCATGGAAGAGAGAGTGGCTAATGCGTCAGCCATGTGATTCTCATCACGAGGGATGTGATGAAAGTCAACTCTGTTGAAGAAAGGTAACAACCTCCTTGCGTAGTCTTTGTAAGGAATCAATCCTGATTGGTATGTGTTCCAATCTCCTTTTATCTGATTGATAACCAAGGCTGAGTCGCCGTATACGTCCAAGTTTTTGATCCTTAAATCAATCGCTTCTTCGAGACCCATAATACATGCTTCGTATTCGGCCTCGTTGTTCGTACATTTGAACGTAAGTCTGGCAGTGAAAGGAATGTGGGAACCCTGAGGGGTAACAATGATTGCCCCAATTCCGTTTCCATAATGATTAACTGCTCCGTCAAAGATGAGTCCCCGCTGGGAACCTGGTTCTGGCCCTTCACTGGGTAGCGGTTCATCGCAATCTTTCATCTTTAGATACATGACATCTTCGTTTGGGAAGTCAAACCCGATTGATTCCTGATCGCCAATCGGTTGATGAGCCAAATGATCGGCTAAAATACTTCCTTTAACGGCTTTCTGAGCGTGGTACTCTATGTCATATTCTGATAGTAACATCTGCCAACGGGCAATCCTTCCCGTGAGAGCAGGTTTTTCGAAAACGTACTTGATTGGATCCATTTCGGAGACCAACCAAGTAGTATGACGAATCATGTACTGGCGAAGACGTTTTGCTGCCCAAGCCAAAGTGCAACAAGTTTTTTCAAGCATCGTGTACCGAGTTTCGCAGTCGGTGAATTTCTTGCTCAAATAGTAAATGGCAGACTCTTTCCTTTTGGTTTCGTCTTGTTGGCCAAGTACACATCCCATTGAGTCCTCTAGGACTGTGAGGTAAATGATCAGTGGTCTTCCTTCCACTGGAGGTGATAGAATCGGAGGATTCAACAGATATTCCTTAATACTGTCGAAGACAGGTTGGCAATCTTCTGACCAAACGCAATCCTGGTTCTTTTTGAGTAATTTGAAGATCGGCGCACAAGTAGCGGTCATAAGGAATATGAACCTGGAGATGTAGTTCAAACGTCCCAGGAATCCTCTGACTTGTTTTTCAGTTTTCGGAGAAGGCATTTCTTGAATGGCCTTGACCTTGTCAGGATCAACCTCAATCCCTTTCTGGCTGACGATGAACCCTAGTAGTTTCCCTGAACGGACACCAAAGGTGCACTTATTGTGATTCAAGCGGAGCTTGAATTTTCTTAGACGTTCGAACAATTTTGACAGATGTTCAACGTGCTCATCCTTTGTTCTTGATTTTGCAATCAAATCATCGACATATACCTCGATTTCTTTGTGTATCATATCATGAAACAGAGTAGTTATGGCCCTTTGATAGGTTGCCCCGGTATTCTTCAAACCGAACGGCATTACCTTGTAACAAAAGGTACCCCATGGGGTAATGAACGAAGTTTTCTCCATGTCTTTCGGCGCCATTTTGATCTGGTTATAGCCCGAGAATCCATCCATGAAGGAGAATACTTTGAACTTTGTTGTGCTGTCAACCAGCATGTCAATGTGTGGTAAAGGAAAGTCGTCCTTTGGACTTGCCTTGTTCAGATCTCGGTAATCAACACACATTCTGACCTTTCCGTCCTTTTTGGGAACGGGTACGATGTTGGCTAACCATTGTGGATATTCAGATGTAGCGAGGAAACCCGCGTCGATCTGTTTCTGTACCTCCTCTTTCATTTTGATGGCCATGTCCGGGTGAGTGCGTCTCAACCTTTGCTTTACTGGCAGACATTCCGGTCTTAGCGGTAAGTGATGTTCCACGATGCTGGTATCCAACCCTGGCATATCCTGATAGGACCAACCGAATACATCGGGAAATTCTTTGAGAAGCTTTATCAAACCCTCTTTGGTAGTTGGACTGAGCAGTGCTCCGATCCTAATTTCTTTTCTCTCTTTTTCTGAACCCAAGTTTACCGTTTCCAACGGCTCTTTGTGAGGTTCAATGGACCTTTCCTCTTGTCTGAGTAGTCGGGAGACCTCTTCTGGAATTTCGTCGTCATTTTCTTCTTCAGCCTCGAATACCGGGAACTCAAAGTTGGAAGAAGGCATCGGATCGTATGTTTCAACGGGGTATAAAACAAGCAATCTGCATGACGTGATGATTTGTGTTTAGAAGAGATAGAGAAAATGCAAGTGTGTGCAGTGTTTTGATTTTACTGCTTGTTCTTATTTTTTGTTTTTGAATTGTTTTTTAGGATTACCATTTTCTGAAAAAGCAAAAAGAGAAAACAGCAATTAATGCGGAAATTACAGAACGACGTTATTTTATTAATGAACAAGTCAAATCTTGAAACTACAGCCCTATAAAACAAAACTCTGTCGCTTTGGGCAAAGCGAAGAGGGAAATTTACAGAAAGCGAGCCCTATCAAAATATCCGTTTCACCTGGGTAGGGTGAAAGGTTTAAAGATGGCAATTACTTTGACTGATGAACGACCTTCGGAACCTCGACAGCAACCCATTGGCGGCGAACTCCTCGGTGAATCACAAAGTCAGGCACCTTCCTTGATTTGTCTTCAGAAATAACGCTGATTTCTGGTGGAGCAGGATCATTGGAATCTG
The DNA here is from genome assembly GCA_022829125.1 of Lathyrus tuberosus. Taxonomy (NCBI): domain Eukaryota; kingdom Viridiplantae; phylum Streptophyta; class Magnoliopsida; order Fabales; family Fabaceae; genus Lathyrus; species Lathyrus tuberosus. Next base: position 15,299,391 of record JALAZF010000018.1, read on the forward strand.
TCTCCCAGGCAGAATTGTCGTAGGAGGATTCCTCTGTTGCATTTTGCATAGCATTGGTGCTCTCAGCTGTATCTCCCCATCCAGTTGGCTGGATATCCTCGAGCCTGATACGAGAGCTTTCGGGAGCAGTGTACTTGACCATAAAGTCGTATTTTCCACTTGGTTGTCCTAAAGTGTCCCAAACTTCTTTGGAACTGGAGAAGTCATCCCTCTCGATGACGTTGACCTCAGGAAAAGCATAGTTGATGAATTCTAGTCCTGCAAACGTTGCGAATTCATCTTCATGTTGAGTAGTTTCAGAATGACCTGAGTGTTGATCCCATGACATGGTGGGGACACAGGTATTCTGTTCAATGACGGTCAGCTGAGTTTCATTACTCGGCTGACTTTCTTGCCCCAAGTTTCCTGGGTAAGGCTGCCACATTGGCAGACCATCCATCGGGCCATAGTAGTTGTGATCAAAGTTGTCTTTCATCAGAGTGTCTTCCTCTAATGAATTTGGCAGAGCACGACATCCTTCCGGATCACAATCTCCGTAGATCATTTCGACATCTGATCTTGGTATAAATCTCAGACTTTCTGTAGGAAAGCAAAAAGGCATAGGCACCTCTTCCTGAGACATATAGCCGTCCTTGTTAAGGTAGGACTTCCATTCTTCATTTGTGTCAGAGGGATCTTCCTCATTGATAGCATGAACTGTCTGAGACACTGGGTGAAGAAAACCTCCATTGTGGAAGAAGTTTTGAAGGGGATGAAGATTTTCATCGTTGGCGGCTGTCTGGGTACAGGTTGCAGAAAAACCAAGACCCTTCTTTGTTTTATTGTCAATAGGAATGACAAGCCGTCCCTATCCTGTCGTATCGGTACTCTCGACCGCTTTGATAGCATTTTTGAATGAAGAAATTGAAGTTCCTTCTTCGGATTGATCGTTCTTGCTCACCGATAGTGCCTGGAACTGAGTTCCAATAACCTCCTCGGGTTCCACACAAGCAGATGATGATAGGTTACTCACAAGCAAGGCTTGTTCCCCACAAACCATGACAAGTTAATCGTTCTTGACGAACTTTAGCTTTTGGTGGAGGGTCGAAGTGACCGCTCCAGCCTGATGTATCCAAGGTCTTCCTAATAAACAACTGTATGTTGCCCGGATGTCCATGACCTGGAAAGTAATTTGGAAAGTGTGAGGACCAATAGTTATGGGAAGATCAACTTCGCCGATAACTGTTTTTCTGGATCCGTCGAATGCTTTGACGACGACCTCGCTGACTCTCATCGGAGGGCCTTTGAATGATAATTGCATCAAAGTGGACTTCGGCATAACATTCAGGGCTGACCCTGTGTCTACCAGTACGTTGGCTAAAGCATCGCCCTGGTAGTTAATTGTAATGTTGAGCGCCATGTTATGACGGCGACCCTCTTCAGGTAATTCCTCATCACTAAATCCCAAATTATTGCAGGAAGTGATGTTAGAGACAATGCTATCGAATTGTCTGATTGTTACATCCTGTTCCACAAAGGCTTGCTCCAAGACTTTCTGTAGAGCCTCTCTGTGTGCTTCTGAACTGAGTAACAGTGATAATACTGAGATCTTTGAAGGAGTCTGTAACAGTTGATCAACAATGTTATATTCACTCCTTTGGATGAGCTTTAGCATCTCATCTTTGTCTTTTGAAAAGTCGGGATTACCAGATTGACCGACTGGTGGATCAGGAATTTCTGCCTGAAGTTCCTTTTCTTTGTTGGATTCTCCAATCCCTCGGTTGAAGACTCGACCGCTCCGTGTTACACGACTGATGTCTGCAATATTCACGACGGAGGGTAATGGAATTTCCTTTCCATTCTCAATTGTTGTTGCACCGTATTTGTAAGGGATCGCCTTAGCTGATTCATACGGTAGTGGCCCCGGTAGATAGATGACTATGGGAACCTTCTGATTTTTCTGACCATCATAAGTAATCTCGATTCGTTCCCGGTTGGGAACTCTAGATTCGTCGAGTAGAGGGACGATGGCAAAAACATGCCTGATCTGGTGATGACTAGAGATCGTGACAGCATCCTCAACTTGCTCGGCAAGGTAGTTCGGCGACCAAATGATGGGTCCTGAACCTGGATATGGACGAATTTCTCCATGATCGACCTGACCCTGAAGAGCTGCTCTCACAAGGTAACACCCTTGGTTACTTTCCGAACAGACGCTACAACTGTCATAGTTGTGTGGTGGCACCTGACCACGCCCACTTTGAATACAATGTAACCTCACTAGGTTACCTTCCATTGATCGGACATCCTGACTTTGACGACGAGTAGGATTCCCGTTATTGATACTAATCTGCTGAGTATCTTCGTCCATATAGATTGGCATCCACCAGTGATTTAACAAGTGCTGAAGTGCCTCCTGTACAAGGGTACAACCTCGATCGTTTTCGCAACCTGCTTTACAGTTTTGGTAATCATGTGATATTAAGAATCTGAGTCGAACCTGCTCATCATGTAACTCTACCAGGTTGGTATTCATTATGCGGATGTCGAAGATCTGAACCATGTTGATTTGATAGGAGTTCCTATCATGGTAGTCTTGGATCCATCCAAGATCCATCTGACGCTGGAGGGCCTCTTGTATGAAAGAGCATCCCTGTTTGTTTACCGAGCAAATCAGACAGGAACTGTAATCGTGCCGCGGCAGATTATGATACTGGCTTTGCCTTGAGTGCATCGCCACCAAGTTGACATTCATCGCACGGATGTCTTGGTTTTGAATGACGTTGGAATTCATGTAAAGCATGTTAACTCCACGAACTCGGTGCTCCTGGATCCATCCGAGATCCATTTGTTCCTGTAGAGCTGCTTGCACCACAGAACATCCCTGGTTGTCTTTAGAGCAGATATCACACTGGTGATAATTATGAGGTGGCACATGGCCATATCCACTCTGTCTACAATGCATCTTGACCAGATTGGTCCCCAATAAGAGTACATCGTTAATTTGATAGACATTGTTAGTCTCTTTCTCAATCAGATTAACTGCAACCTTCTCATGTTGAGGCAGCGGGTTCGTAAGAACATTAGGATTCGTATCTTTGAAAGATAAGAGCCCGCTCCTAACAAGCTTTTGCACGTCGGATTTGAAATTGAGACAAGTCTCAATGTTATGCCCTGAACCTCCTTGATTATAAGGGCATGTTTGATCCGCTTTAAACCAAAAAGGCGGATTTTTCGGAACTGAAAGGGGAGACTTAGTCTGGATGTGCCCCTTGGCTAGTAGTAACGGAAACAGTTCTGCGTACGTTATGGGTATAGGATCAAATCCTGGTGGCCGTGTTGTACGGTTGTTGTTATATGGGGGACGAGCCTGCTGAAGAGGCTGTTGTGTCCTTTGTTGGTCTGGTTCTCTCTGCGCAACCTGAGGTTGATACATAGGAACAGGCGCGGGGCCGATAGCAGGAGTAACAGCTGCTACTGGCTGATAACGTCGCCTTTGCTTTCCGAGAGAGATATTCCCAATATCTTGCTCTTTTTTCTTAGGGAGAGCACTACCGTATTTTTTAGTACCGCTCGTTGATCTAGTGTCTTTTACCAAACGTCCTTCTCTGACGGCTTCCTCAAGACGTACACCCATGCCGACCATTTCGGTGAAATCACTGGGCGCACTGGCAATCATTCGGTCATAGTAAAATGAGCTTAAGGTCTTTAAGAAGATCTTTGTCATATCTTTTTCCTCAAGAGGTGGACAAATTTGAGCGGCAATTTCACGCCACCTTTGAGCATACTCCTTAAAGGTTTCCTTTTCCTTTTGCGACATTGATCTGAGTTGATCTCTGTCGGGTGCCATGTCCAAATTGTACTTGTATTGTTGGACGAAGGCAGTACCAAGATCTCTGAATGTACTGATCGTAGTACGGTTTAAACCCATGTACCATTTGAGTGCGGCACCGGTTAAACTATCCTGGAAGTAGTGAATCAGCAGGTCCTGATTCTCCGTCTGAGCTGACATCCGCCGAGCGTACATCACCAGATGACTCTGAGGGCAAGAGTTACCCTTGTATTTTTCAAAGTCGGGCACTTGGAACTTGTGCGGGACTTTCACATTTGGGACCAAGCAGAGGTCTGCGGCGTCCTTTCCAAATAGATCCTGACCGCGAATGGCTTGCAGCTCTTTCTGCATTTCCAAGAACTGCTCCTGGAATTCATCCATTCTGTCAAACATAGTTTCCTTTTTACCAGAAGGTGTTGGTGGAATCTGTCCTTCCGGGACAGTGTGCACCACAGGGGGTGGTACCGTGATTGGCAGTAAGTCTTGGCGCCTCCCGAAGTTTGTAACCTTCAGGAGTCTTAAGTATGCCCTTGGCATCTTCGCTTTCCCGAAGTTTGTAACCTTCAGGCCCAGCGGCTTCTGTTGCGATTCCCTGATCTTTAGTGATCGGCGGAACATATCCTTCTGGGATATAGTTAACAGGCATGCCCCAAGGACGATCTTTCGGTATCTGATACCTAGGATCATACTTTTCTATGATGGGTGTTGAGGTGATCTCTGAGATCACAGTTCTTTGTAGCTGTACTTCTGCCATGGCTTGCATGTCGTTACGAAGCTTTCTCATATCCTCTCTCAGAGCGTCGATCTCTTCTTTCAACTCTCTGTTTTCTTCCTCAAGATCATCCATCTTTTTCTGACGATTGGCCCGAGTATTATACGAATGAGACAGTTTGACTCTAGAATCGAGACACAAACATGAGATTCGTAGGTAAGGAGAATACGCGATGTGAGAATGATGAATGCAATGATTATATTAATTGTTTTAGGTTTAATCAAAATAAACTTCGACAATTAGATTGCAAATATCAAACAGTGGGGAAACCCCTTTTTATTGAAATTCAAAGGATTACAGAAATGGAAATACAGTAGATTACAAAGTGCAGAAATGGATACAGTACTTGTTCTTCCAAGACCTTCTTTCCTTTTGAACTTTGTTGAGAGTAACCTGAAGCCTTTCAGTTTCCGTCATGAAGTACATGACAATTTCCCTCGGCGGAAGAATTCCGTAACGAGGATAAGGCATCTTTAGCTTGAGAGCTCTAGTTTGTACCCAATGGAGATAAGGCTCCACCGAGACACAGTCCGGTTTTCCCAGAGACTCTCGTCCTTTCTTATGAACTTGTTTCCAAGCTTGCACTATTTCCATCTTTAGTGCTCTGTCATTTTCTCCTTCTTTGAAGAAAAGACCTTCCAGATGAACACCCAGTGGGATGTGTCTCATCGGGTATCCAAATTGACGAAGAACTAATATCGGATGATAGTTGATTCCTCCTTTAGCTCCTATGAGGGGTACGCTGGGGAAGTTTCCACAACGGTCAATGATTCTGATTCCCTCATAAATCCTATTACACCAATCTATATCAGAGTTGGTAAGGGACATGATCTTCTGCGACCAACGTAAGACACTCTTGCAATCCCAAAAAGCAGCAGACTTGGGCAAGTGAGAGATAAACCATTTGTAAAGCAAAGGTACACAGCATGTGATATCCCCTCCGCTGTACAAATTTCCCAAGTGTACAGAATAATACGCATCTACAAGCAAAGTCGGCACAGGGTTCCCAATGAGAAAAACCTTAATAGCGTTGATATCGAAGAAGTTATTGATGTTGGGAAACAAAAATAATCCGTAGGTGAGTAAGACAAAGATGCTTTCAAAAGCAGTCCTGTTCCCTATACTAGGGAAGTACAGAGCTTTCTTGGTCAGGAATTGGGCTGGCAAACCTTGGATGCCACCCTTAGTAGTCATGTGAGTCTTGACCTCAGACTTGTCCAAATGAATTGCTCTTGCAATAGTCTGATTCTTTGGAATTTCTTCCAGTCCAGAAAATGGAGCTCGATCAGTGATATGTAAATCAGCCAGATGAGAATACTCCTCCAGCGTTGGTGCTAGCTGGTAATCCGGGAATGTGAAACAGTGATAAACCGGATCGTAGAACTGAATGAGCGCATCCATGATCCCCTTAATCACATGGACTCTTAACAGTGGTAGCAAACCACCGTGCTTGGCTCTGAAAGCCTCTGGGTTAACGATCATCCTCGCTAACTTTCTCAAATCCCCTAGTTTTGGAACCTTGAAGGTATACTGGTGAATTCTCCTTCTACCGAAATCCATTAGCGTAATCTTTTTCTCTGATATTTGCAATCACAGTCTTAGTTTAATTTGAAAAACAGAGAGACTAGAAGAGAAAGTTTTTTGAATGTTTTAATGTTTTATTAAATGAATGCATGAATGCAGCACACAAAAACATAGAAAAAACATGGGGTCAAAGGGTCGTTGTCATGAAGTCAAGGCTCTACCCATCCCCAAAGGTTTATACTAGGCTGATTTTTGTACCTGTACTCATTATCATCAGCTCCTCCCAGGAAGGCAGACAACAAGCGGATCGCCAGCGAGTTGTGTGCAATCTTAGAGTAAGTGCCATTCACCGAGAATAGATCACCAGCCTCAAATGAGGGTAGTATCGCGTAACAGCTATTTCTGATAGCTTCCGCACTACGAAAAAGGTTGGCTTCTCTTAAGTGTATACTCAATCTCACCACATGCGGCATCACACGCATTCCCAGTAGCAGAAAAATAAACACGTATAGCAATTAGGAAAAGCAGTATATATATTTGTCCTAATCATCCTAGACTTATAAAGCTACGATTCTTAAGTTCCTGACAGAAATGGGTTCCCCGACGGAAGCCCCAATCTGTGGTTCCCTGCCTAAGAGATGGACCAACATAGGTCAATCTTTCTCTTCGGTAGAGTTCCCATTTTCCGTGGAAAACGGGGATGATGCCCTAAGGCAGAAAAAGGAGACTCCCCAGCAGAGTCGCCATTTTACAAGGAAAACAGACAGAAAGAAAAACTGGCCCCACGGTGGGCGCCACTTTTCTGTTGGCGGCCACCGCCATGAAAATGACTTTACCCAAGGTTTAAATTGTAAGAAGGAAAGAACCGGCCCCACGGTGGGAGCCACTTTTCTGTAGCGAGCGATTTTGGACGCGGTTCTTAAGCGCTGGTCGCTCTCTGCGGTTTGAGCTTATAACTACAGGTCGATTCATTTTTTATCCTATTGTGAGCTAAATAAGGAAGGGAAATAGATGTCTCTAATTAACCCTGCTTGCATACTGAGTTTAAACAGCGGTCTGTTAGGTTACGGATGCTATCAATGTGGGGGGGGGGGGGGCTTTGTACTGGTTATTCGTATTTCGCCAATACGGTTTTCTTTCTTTTTATCTGGGCTGAAGGTTTCTGGCGGGGAATAAGGATTAGGATATTAGGACTGGTGCTTTTGAATTACTGCTTTTGATCGATGGAGATATGGGATTTGGGTTTTTTGTTGATTGCGCTCGCTAAGATCTTTTCTTTCGATCTTATGCCTACGTATTCCCGTTTACCGAAACAGGGAAATCAGAGCGTTCGTAGTTCCTCCTATTCTATGGGAGGAAATGGGTATTTTTGGCGTTTTGGTGTCTTGTTCAAAGCCCAAGACGTGAAGCTGAAAGGTGATTTGTATCTTGATTAAAGCCCAAGATGTGAAGCTGAAAGGTCTCGACTTTAGAGAGAATTTGTCATCTCTAAAGAGGGGAGAAGGAGAATTACTTTAACTGGGATACGCGGATCCGAGCAATGCCATAATTTCCGAAGAAAGGGTTTTAACCTGAAGGAGAAGACTTTAACTCAGTGTAGAGCAATGCCATCTTTCCTTAGGAATTTCTCATGCTAAAAGAGGGACAGTGGCATGGATGTAGATGATCCAGAGGCTTGCCGCTTACAGCGATTAGATGAAAGGAAAGAAGTTGTTGATGTTTGTATACTGTGAACGAGGCACAGCTTTAAAAGGTTGATTGGATCAACCAGTGGTTTTCTTATACAAAGCCTAAGAGGAGGCTAATTTCCGCTAGGAAAATCATTATACAAAGCCTAAGAGGAGGCTATTTTGTGTCTCGTACAAAGCCCGAGAGAGAGGCTAAAAGTTTTTGACCCAGTGGGGCATATCGTTATACAAAGCCTAAGAGGAGGCTATCAAAGAGTTGACTCAGTTGGAGAATCTTTTATACTCGGTAAGAGAGTGTTTTTGTATCTCGTACAAAGCCCGAGAGAGAGGCGAAAAGGTTGTTTTGACTCTACTGGGGAGAATTTTGGTATCTCGTACGAAGCCCGAGATGGAGGCTATTGTAACTGTTTCAGTTGAGTGACAGATCCAATATACTGATTTAAAAGAGAAAATCAGTTCTTATATGAGTAACACTGTACACAGGGATTTAATTTGAGGATCAGGGATATTTCCTTCTCTTTGAGGAAACGGGAAATCCAAAGGGTATTGAGATTGTCCGAGTCTGCGGGTTTCCTTCCTATTTAACGAAGGGTGCTTGAGAATGTCTTTGAGACTCAAGGGAGTTAGACTGTCCGTGTCTATAGTTTTATCTTTCGTACTATGCTTTGAGAAACAGTAATAGACTCTATGAAAGGACTGTTCTATGCAGATGACTAAGTTCTGTTCCTATACCTCTGGGAGGGCGTCGGGACAATTTGTACGAAGCCCAAGAGGAGGCTGGAAACTTTTAAGAAGCCGACGGGTCCTTGTACGAAGCCCAAGAGGAGGCTATGATTCCCGAAGGAAGAGATCATTATACGAAGCCTAAGAGGAGGCTGTGAATACTTCTAAGAAGCCGTAGTGTCCTTGAATAATGCCCAAGAGGAGGCCGATGCTTTTAAGAAGCCCGTGGGTCTATCATCTCCTTTCCATTAGGAGAGATAACTCTTTTAAAGATAAAAACCACTGGTAAACGTGCGAGGTTTACTGTCCAACGACTTCTAGCTTTTAAAGAGGGTTCCTTAGTTAAGGTCCAAGATTATGAGCGTAGTGGGTACCCAAACCCCGAGACATTCAAGGCAAGTTATCCACAAGGAATAGATCAAGTCAGGAAAGTTTGAGAATTGGGAAGAAACTCAAAGATGCCATTCACGGAGAATACATTCATCTTGGGGAGTAGAGCTTCTTGACGATTCCTAAGGAGGACAGCCGAAGAGAAGACTGTATCTGGTGCTCCTATTGGGGATCTAGGCGTCTATTTCTACGAAGGAATGAAACGGCGTCACCTAGTTCTAGACGTAGTTGCCAGGGAAACTCGAAATATCTATACTATTATTACACAGTAGATATGAGTTTATGAAAGGAGACTTACAGTGAGCAGCCCCACAATACAATTTATAATATGAAAGCAGTAAATGAAAGCGATAACCACTTACTCGGTGGTAGTGCTTCCATGCTGTTTGGTTAGTTGTTCAACAAAGAAAGATTAAAAACAATAGTATATTCAAAATCAAAGGAGAAAGTGCTTTGAAAAAGAAAGATTTGGGGCTTACAGCTCAAGGAGAGGCCCAGGGTTTTATCAGTGAGCACACTGTTTGACTTTGTACAGAGGGACTTATACAAGTGACTGGGGCCCAAAAATGGTTTTCTGTACAAAGGGATGGGTCTTACACTCTCTCAAGAGGCCCAAAAAAGGTTTAAAGAAAAGAGAGGGGCTTATAACACGAGGGTAGGCCCAAATGATTTTTCGTTTAAAAACGGCGATCGCGCCGAGGTTTTCTTTTAACGCGGAGGGACTTATACAATAAGTGAGGCCCAAAATGTTTTGGTTAAAATGGGGATTGGGTCTTACACTCTAATAGAGGCCCAAAGTGTTTTGAATGGGTCTTATAGCTCAAGGAGAGGCCCAGATGATTTTTATTTTTAAACGGACGACGATCGCGCTGTTTACTTGTACAGAGGGACTTATACAATGAGTGAGGCCCAACAAGTTTTTGTACAAGGGGGGATGGGTCTTACACTCTCTCAAGAGGCCCAAAGAGTTTTGAGATGAATAAATGGGTCTTACTACTCGAGGGTAGGCCCAGGTGATTTTTGAAAAAGGCGACGATCGCGCCGTTTGTTTTTTTGACGGTATCGGGACTTATACAATAAGTGAGGCCCAAAGATGATTTGGTCAAAAAAAGGATTGGGTCTTACACTCTAATAGAGGCCCAAAGTGTTTTGAAAATGATTTATGAGGGTTGAATTAATCCAAAACCCTAATTTGTTTTCAAAATGTATTTAATTGAATAAAAATTCAATTAAAATGATCAAAAATTGTTTAACACATGGAAAACAAATTGTGATCTTGGATTAATGCTTCAAAAATTAAGTATTGACCTACAAAATAATTAGAAAGCATTAAAAGTTGCAAAATCAATGTAGAAAAAATATTTAAAATGCCAAAAACAATCAAAATATTAATTCTTTACAAAAATATCAATTATATGAAATAAATAATATTTTTGGGATTTTTTGATAAAATAAAATATTTTAACATTTTTGTGAATTATTAAAAAAAGAATCAACTCAAAATCATTAAAACTCAGAGAGAAATTAATTTTTGAATCAATTAAACAAAATCACAAAATTCAAATATTCAAATATATGAAAATGGCGCCAAGAACAACACTAAGAACACGCGAGTTTTTCAGTTTGCCCAGATTTGCATTTTCCATCCAATCTCACTGAATACGTAATTATAACATGCAATCCACATATCATTATGCTCGTCCCAACCTCACGATCATGTCTATGTACTTTAATTTCATTTAAATTAAACATACAACAAGAAATCACGAAGAGACCTCAAGAACCCTAATTTCTGCATGAAGGCTAGGATTTTTGATACACGATTTAAACAATGCAATTAATTGAGGGAAAACATTCCATGCATGATTATGAACATATGGCCAAATTATTGTGCGAGGAAATATGCATAGATTGAGAGATGACCAAGTTTAGGCTTACCTCCAAGTCGTGACAGCAAGAGCAGATGTGATTTTGAGTTGGAGGTGTTACAGACAAGTTGTGATGATCTGGACAGCTTCCCTACACCATATGGAGTGTGTTTGAACACTTAGATTGAATTGAAATGGACTGGATCAGTTTATGGCATCTCAGCTGCAACTTCACTTCAAACTTGTGTGGATGGCAAGTGAGTTTGTGAAATTGATGTTTCAGATGTTATGTGAGTGTTTGATCAGCTCATATGTGATGTATGTGAGGTGTGTGAGTGATTGGTTTGTGCAGAATTGCTCTCAAACTCAAAACCCGATAGCTACCTTGCTAAGAAAGGCATTTTTGCCAAGAGAAAGAGATTTTGAGGAAAGCATCTGTTAGATGGCTTTGGTGTACTCAAACTGACCACAATTGAGCTCTATTTATAGTAGAGCAAGTTTGTTTTGCAAGGAATAGTACGTGGCAGCAGGTAAGTAGGTTTCCTCAATGTTGGCCAATGGAAATGAAAGTCTCCTCTAGCCATTGACTAGAGGTTAAGGCACAGAGCTTTGGTCCCCTTGGTCTTGGATAAGTCTTGACTGATTTCAGATGAGAATGGCTCAGTCCATGCCACCTTGATGGTTCCATTGAATGCCTCATTCCAAATTTGAAGTCTTGTCCCTATTTTGGCCATTCTAGGTTCAACATGCTATTCTTTGTTCCTTGGACCTTGGAGGCTTGGCTCAGTGATTGTCCCCTTTGGATTCAATCCTCTGAGGTGTCCAAGTGGATTGGAGCAATTGCAATTGGCTGATTTTGGCAAATCGAGCCAAAATGCAAATTCTGCCTTGTTTGACAGATTTCAGCAAGGCAACTTGGCAATGTTGTATCTCATGGTGTAGGTTGAATTTGGCAATGTTCTTGGCCATTTTGGAAAGCTCTTACATGATACAACAGCTGTTTGAACAAGTTTGGTTTTGATCTCTTTTGATTCCAAGTGAAAAATCCCCCTACATTTGGCAAAAAGTGAAGGCAAATTCTGACTTAGTGAAAATTTCACTAAGTGTTGGAAAAATTGACTTTTTCACTTTTCAGTCACTTTGATCACTCCATAACTCAAAATCCTTAATGAATTGGAATGACTTGTAGTTGAAGTTTTTGTAGGTGATAATGAGGGCTACAAATCCATCTTTGGATGAGAAAAAATGGCCTTGTGGTTTAGGAGTTATGGTCCTCAAAAGTTGGAACCTTTGCCACTTTATTTTTAACTTAGAAAAATTTCTAAGTTTTATGGTTACCCCTTTTACAAGTTATCTCACTTTTCTTGATTTTTCTTGATGAATGATGATTCAAATCATACATTAACATCATTTTAGGGTTAAAAATCCATTTTGGTGAAAAATCTCAAAAAGTCAAAGTTGACTTTTGTGCACAGTTGACTTTTTATCAGATGAATTCCAAACTGTGCAATTCTTCAGGAAATCATGTCCTTGACCTAAATCAAACTTGATGGACATGTTCCATGGGTGTCATAGGGTATATTCAATCATGTATTAGGGTTTGGGAGCATTTCCTGGTCAAAAGTCAAAGTTACAGTTGACTTTTCCCTTAAAACCCTAATTGTGGTGCAGATGAAAATGAAACTTGTTGCTCAAGCTTCTTGGATCAATCCATTGTTCCAAATGGATCAATATGGTGTATTAGAGACCCTCAAATCATGTCTTGAGGTCTTGGCTCATGGTTTGTCCCAAAAGTCAACTTAGGGGTGAATTAGGTCAAGAAACCCTAATTCCTGATTTTTTATTAATGCATCCCCTGAGGCAAAATTGACTTGATGCATGGGTTCATGAGGTTCCATGAAGCATATTAGGTCATGTTTTGGATCATTGCCTTGTGCCCAGATGAAAATTTCCATCTGGAGGCCCTGGTCGACCAAAACCCTAATTTGGTGACACTGTCGATCTTGAGACTTGATCCACCTAGAAGGGAGCAGCCTTGTGCTTAATCCTTGAAGTGGGAGTCCTTTTTGATCCATTGTGGATGTTTAAGAGATTAGACAAGTTAAAGATCATGTCATTTCTTGATTGATCCTTTGTCTAAGCACTCAGAGAGGGCTTGAAACCCTAATTTTGATTATAGTGGATGCTCACTCATCTTTGGGGAGACTGATGAAGCCTGATGGTTCATCCATATTGTGATGATGATTTTCACAATGATGGGAAATCTAAGTGGTCAAAATTTGGGGTATTACACACTGATCAAGCTCCATTTTCTGGACTAGAAGAAATTTCAAATAATCAAACCATTGCAAGAGAAATCTCTTTGGACGAGTCAGAAGTAAGGACTCACATAACCACTAAAGGAGGAATCCAGAGTTTACCAGCTAAATTCCTGATAGAGAAACCTTTGTACTTTGCCAGTATAGGAAACATAACCGCTTTCGAGGATGTCTTTGTTCTGCTCATATATGGGTTATTCCTTTTTACCAACATCGACAACTTCGTCGACACCAAAGCTGTTAAGATATTTCTGATTGGAAACCTCGTACCAACCTTGCTCGTAGATGCTTATCATTCTGTACACTTAAGGAATTTGTACAGCAGAGGAATGATCACATGTTGTGTACCTTTACTCTACAAATGGTTCATTTCCCATTTACCCAAGTCTGCTGCTTTTTGGGATCACAAGAATACTCTACGTTGGTCACAAAGGATTATGTCTCTTACTAACTTTGACATAGATTGGTATGACAGGATTTACGAAGGGATAGAAATCATCGACAGATGTGGGAATTTTCCTAACGTACCCCTCATTGGAATTAAAGGAGGAATCAACTATCATCCAATTTTAGCTCGCCGTCAACTCGGATACCCGATGAAGAATATCCCGCATAATGTTCATCTGGAAGGTCTTTTCTTCAAGGAAGGGGAAAATGACATGGCACTAAAGAAAGAAATAGTGCATGCCTGGCAACATATTCACAGGAAAGGCAGAGAGTCTTTGGGAAGACCAAATTGTATCTCCATAGAACCTTATCTCCACTGGGTACAAACTAGAGCCCTCAAGCTGAGGATGCCTTACCCTCGTCAAGAAGTTTTTCCATTAAAGGAATTTGTCCTTTATTTCATGTCTGATACGGAAAGACTCCAGGTCGCTCTCAATAAAGTTCAACGTGAAAGGAGTTCTTGGAAAAACAAATACCGAATCCTCAATATAGTGTGCACCAAGATTCAGGAAATGTTAAAGGAGAAGGATGCTCTAATTAAGATATTAGAACACCATGCTATAGAAAGTCAAGAAGATCGAAGAAGTTTGCTCGCTCCTTTCACTTGGCAAAGGAATGACAACCCGACAACGGCTGAAGAGCCCCGGTCAAAGAAAACAAAAATACCAGAACCAACATCTGAGCTCTCTTCAGAGAGGACTCAGGATCCATGATCTTGAGCATTTTCCTTGCAGCACTTTGTAAAATATTGTACTTTTCTTTGTAAAATATTGCAATCTTTCGAATTCAATAAAAGGGGTCTCTCCATTCTGTGTGATACTTGCAATCTATTTGTTGAAGTTTCTTTTTGAATAAAACAAAAACTAAAAAAATAAGTCTTTACATATCATTCATCATTCTCACATATCGCATTTTTCTTCTCCTTGAGTCTCACGTATGTGTCACAATTCTAGAGTCAATCTGTCTCATTCATACAATACTCAGACCAATTGATAAAAGAAAATGGACGATCTCGAGGAAGAGAACAGAGAGCTGAGAGAAGAAATCGACGCTCTAAAGGAAAGTTTGGAAAAACTTCACAACGACATGCAATCCCTGGCATCAGCCCAGGAGCAACAACGTCAAAGGACTGTGATCTCAGAGATCACATCTACGCCCATAATGGAGACACATGAGAACCATCCTCAGTACAACATCCCCAAGGGTCGCCCCTGAGGCATGCCTCTCAACTTTGTACCTGAAGGATATATCCCACTGGTCAGTGAAGACCCGGAAGCTATAACAGGAACCGCTGGACCTGAAGGTTACAAACTTCGGAAAGCAAATACGCAAGGGTTACAACAGCAACCCCTGAAGGTTACAAACTTCAGGACATGGAAGTACCAAGAGTCACCGCTATAATGTCTATACCACATCCAGCTGTACACACTGTTCCAGAAGGACAGATTCCATAAACAATTTCTGGAAATGCAGAAGAAACTGTGTTAGTTTCTTGGATTGGCTGGAATTTTGGTAAAACAAAGGTTGTTCAATGTTGACGTCAAGGTGGTGATGTTGCAACATTGAGTCTTAACACTGGGTTGTGTTAAGTAGTGAAGTTGTTCAATGTTTGATGTCATATGGGTGATGTCACAACATTGAGTCTTAACACTGGGCTGTGTTAAGTGGTTAAGTTACTGAAGTTGGATGTCTGATGTCACAGGCGATGTTGTGACATTAGATTTGCAGAATTAATAACATCAGGTTTTGTGATGTTGTTAGGGTTTGCGTGTTAGCTGGAATTGTGGAGAGCTGTTAGTCTCATTGGATGAGAATATCTTGGGATAGATATTTTTCGCTGCATATGAGATCTGGTGCAGATTTGTAGGAGATTTAAAAGGTTGAAGATTTGAAAAGATTTTAGGAGAAAATCTGTTTTGAAGATTCAGTTTTAAATAACAAATCAGGTCAGATATTGTAGCAGGTCCAAGTCCAATTCAAAGAGCTATATAAAGCGTACCAGTTCTGAAGAAAAAGTAACGAAGAAAGAGAGCTAAAGACTGAGTGTCGATTGTGTCTTCGTGTATGTTTTGTAAACCATTCGAGTGTGAATTGGTATTGATGTTTTGAGTTGTTCTTGATCAAAGCTGTGAAGCAGAATCAAGTAGTGGTATTCAAAGAGTGTGATCTTTGAAGTGTTTTAGGGATTGAGTAGTGTTCTCATATCTAAGTGGTTTCTTAGGTAGAAAGTCACTAGTAGGAATTAAGATTAGGAGATTGTCAACTGGGTTGTTGAGTCTATAATTTAATTCTACAAGTAGTGAATTTCATCCCTGGCTTGGTAGCCCCCAAACGTAGGTAGTTAGACCGAACTGGGTGAACAATTTGGTGTGTTATTCTGCTGTTTAATTTGTCCATTGTGTAGAGTGTGTTGTTGTGACATCACACGTCTGATACCAGAATTTCAATTGGTATCAGAGCAGGCATCATGTCTGTCTCTGGGTGAGATCTAGGGAAGTTACTTTTTGGTGTAAAGATGGACAAAGAAGTTTGAGGATTTGTCAACAGACCCCCTGTCTTGGACGACTCGAATTATGATTATTGGAAGCCAAGGATGATCACCTTTTTGAAATCCTTGGACAGCAGGGCATGGAAAGCCATTATTAAAGAGTGGAAAGCACCTATTATGTGTGAGAAAGATGATGCTGGCAAAGATAAAGAAGGTACCTCAAAGCTGAAGCCTGAAGAAGAATGGACCAAGGAAGAAGATGAGCTTGCCCTTGGAAATTCCAAAGCTCTAAATGCGATCTTCAATGGAGTGGATAAGAATATATTCAGGTTGATCAATACTTGTGAAGTTGCTAAGGAAGCGTGGGATATTTTGAAGGCTACACATGAAGGTACATCTAGAGTTAAGATGTCAAGACTTCAGCTTCTAACATCGAAGTTCGAAAGTCTGAAGATGAAGGAAGATGAGACTATTCATGACTTTCACATGAGTGTTCTTGAGCTGGCTAATGCATCCAGTGCTCTTGGTGAAAAGATGTTAGATGAAAAGCTTGTAAGGAAGATCCTTAGATCTCTTCCTAAGAGGTACAAGATGAAGGTGACAGCAATTGAAGAAGCTCAAGACATCAGCAAGATGAGGGTTGATGAGCTCATTGGATCTCTTCAAACTTTTGAGCTTGGTTTGAATGAGGAAGAACCAGAAAAGAAGCCTAAGAGTACAGCCTTGGTTTCAAATGATCAAGAAGAGAAAGGGAATAGTTCTGAATCCTAGGAGGATCTATCTCAGGCCATAGCTATGTTGGGAAGGCAGTTCAACAAGGTGTTCAAGAGGATGAATAATAACTCCAGGCCTAATGTCAAGAACATCTCTTCTGACATCAGCAAGTCAAAAGAGAAGGATGAAGAGAAGACTGCCCAAGATAAAGGAGTTCAGTGCTTTGAATGTGAAGGGTATGGACATGTCAAGAAAGAGTGTCCCACATTCTTGAAGAAGCAGAAGAAGGGCATGACAGTTTCCTGGTCTGACTCTGATAGTGAAAGTGAAAGTGAGTCAGCAAAGCATGTCAGAGCTTTGACAGGAACTGTTGTTTCTGATGATGACAATGATGGAGAAATAACTTATGAGGAGTTAGCATCTACATATCAAGAGTTGTGTTTAAAAAGTGCTGAGATTTGTCAAGAAAACAAGTATCACAAGCAACAGATTGCTCAGCTTGAGAATGTAAAAGCCGATTTGGAAAATGAAGTTGTACTAGTTAAATTTCAACTTGATCAGATGACAAGATCTGTTAGGATGATGAACAGTGGTACATCCACTCTTGATAAGATTCTTCAGTCAAAGAAAGCTGCTGGAGATAAATCAGGTATAGGATTTGTGGCTGAGAAAAAGGTATCTGCTGAAGCAAGCACTTCAGGAACCAAGAAGGAGATGTCTCAACCATTTTCTCAACATCAATCTAGGAGACAGGATCCTACACCTAAGAAGGTTGCTCAGCATCAGAGTATTAAGAAGAATAATGGTCCTCATCAGAGGAAGATGCAGCCCCAAGGAGCTAGTCAGTATATGTCTCCCCAATATCACAAGAGCATGGAGGTTGTTAGGTCCAATCAGAACAGGTTTCATCAGGATAACTGGTATGGATATGGATATGGATACAACAATGTTGTGCCTCATAACTATGGAAAAAGGAAGCCTCGCCACCATAGGAGACAGCCTAGAAGACAGCATCATCAGCTCAGGAGACAGTCTACCTATGGCAAAAGACAACAGCACCATAGAAGGCAGGCCAACTTTGGAAGAAGGAGACAACATTATGGGTGGGAGCCACAGCAGTATCATCATCAAAGTGGCAGAAGGTTTAACCACTTCAGAGATGACAGAGTCAGATGCTTCTATTGTGGCAGGTTTGGACATATGCAGTCCTCGTGCTTCAAGCTTCATGGTTACCCAAATTCTGCTCCTCAACCTAGACAGAAGGAGGTCAGGCCCAAGGTGGTGAAACAATGGGTTCCTAAAGCTCAAGTCACATGTCTATTGGCTCATACCTCAGATGGACATTTTGCCATGCATGGATGCATGGTACTTTGATAGTGGATGTTCAAAGCACATGACTGGATCCAAGGAGAATTTGATGGAGTTAAATCCTTGCCATGCAAATAAGGTTGTGTTTGGCAATGGAGAAAAAGGAGTAGTAGAAGGAGTTGGAAGAGTGAAGAATCATGATTGTCGTACTCTTGATAGTGTGACTCTTGTCCAAGGTTTGAATGCTAATTTGAATAGCATAAGTCAGCTATGTGATGAAGGGAACAAAGTCAGCTATTCCAAGGATGAGTGCCTGGTGACAAATGAGAAGGATGAAGTGGTCATGAAAGGAGTCAGATCCAGAGATAATTGTTATCTATGGATACCTATAGAAGTCAGCTCAACTGTTGATGTTAAGACTGATGTTTTAACTTTAGACTGTGACATCAAATGTGAAAGGATGCTGAAAGGTCACTCAGAGTTAATGAGTTATGG
Source organism: Lathyrus tuberosus (assembly GCA_022829125.1). Classification (NCBI taxonomy): domain Eukaryota; kingdom Viridiplantae; phylum Streptophyta; class Magnoliopsida; order Fabales; family Fabaceae; genus Lathyrus; species Lathyrus tuberosus. Next base: position 15,317,937 of record JALAZF010000018.1, read on the forward strand.
TGTGAACCCTTTTAAATTTTTAAAAGGAAAGTCTTTATGGAGGGAGAAAATTAGTAATTGGTCTTTAAGAGGTACTCAAAATCAGGCGCCTTACCATATTGATTCTATATCAAGATTCATCAAAGCGTTCTCTTCTCAACGGTTCATCTCCCTTAATCTCAACAGAATAGAAAAATCTTCTCTAAACCCAGTCTGTTACAAAGGAACGATGTCTTCCCCATCCAAGAACTCTGATTCTCAAAGACCTGCGCATGTACGAACTAGGGTTTCTTCGGAAAAAGAACTTGCTGACAAAGAACACATTCCTATGGCACTCCCAGATTCAGGTAACTCTAAACCTTCAACCAAGTTGAATAAAACTGAAACTAGGTCATCATCCTCTCAAGTTGTTGAGGAGAAGTATGATGTGGACATGCATTTGGAGCAGATTGCCGCCAAAATTCTTGAGAAGGGAATATGTGTGAAAGGGATTTATGTCCCTTTAAGGCAAATGTCTGCTGAACAGGTGGACTCTCAAAGTGAGGACACAAATCTTCACAGACTGGCCTTGTCTGTGATTCAAGACGCTGCAGGTGGTAGTAAAGAAGAAGATCTTGAAGATACTGATGTCATCCCTGATGTCAGAACATCGTCCCCTAGGGATGATAGTCACAGTTATAAAGGGAAGGATCAGGTTGAGGTTATAGATGTTGAGGACTCATTTGATAGCGATATCATTGGTAATGCGATAGCAAGAAGAAGGGAGGATATGAAAGGGAAAGGAGTGGAGTCACTTCCAAACGAAAATATGGTCAAGGATAAGAAAAGGAGTTCAGTTGCAAAGAAGAGGAGAATCAGGGAAGAATCAGATTTAAAGTGTGATGTTCAAGACATCAACCCTGTGAGGAACAGAGTTGTTGATCAAGTGCCTGATAATATTTCATTTCACTGTGCCAGAAGTGCATCCATGTGGAATTGTGTGAGCCAAAGAAGGATAGCTCTAGAAAGAGAGCTAGTTACAGATGACTTAGAGTCTACTGGAATTGTAGATCTAATTAAGTTTGTTGGTCTCATAAGGACTGTGTCAGGATTGACTAGTTGCTATGATAGACTGGTCAGAGAATTTATAGTGAATATCCCTGAGTCTATTAATGACAGCAAAAGCCTAACTTTCAGAAGAGTTACCGTCAGGGGTAAGTGTGTCTGGTTCTCTCCTAAGGTGATCAATGCCTACTTAGGAAGAAGTGAGGAAGATTATGGAGAATTAGAAGTTTCTAATAATGTTATCTGCAAAGAAATCACAGCTGGTCAGGTAGAAGTTTGGCCTTCAAAAGGGAAGTTATCAGCAAGTTTATTAAGTGTGAAATATGCTCTTCTTCATAGAATAGGTGATGTTAACTGGGTTCCTACTAACCACAAGACCTCTGTTTCTGCTGGTTTGGGCAAATTAGTTTATGCCATTGGAACAAAGAGACTAATTGATTATGGCTCTTACATTTATAATCAGACTATCAAGCATGCTGGAACAAGAGCTGTGAAATTGCCTATTGCATTTCCATCCCTCATTTGTGGGATAATTCTGTCTCAGCATCCTGGGATTCTTCACCAGTATGATATTGTGTGTAGAAGGAAACCTGACTTGTCTTTTCATCAGAAGTTGTTTGAAGGAAAACATGTTGCTGATCATGTCAAGGCATCTTACTCAACATCTACTCCTCATACTCATGTCAAGACTGATATGATTTCTGAACTAGAGGAAGCCTGTAAAGAATTAGATGAAGCCATCAGAGTAAGCACTGAAAGAAAGGAGAAGTTCAACAGATTACTTATGACTGAAGATGACAGAAAAAGAAGTTGCTGATAAGAAAGTTGAGTCTGATAATGACTGCTCAAAAGAAGATGAAGAAGATGATGATGATCTCAGCTCAGATGATTAAAGCTTTTAATGTTTTTCTTAGTTGTAGTTTTAGTTTTGATTCTGTTGTTTTTGTTTCTGCACTGTTGTGCATGGTTTGTATCATGAATATTGTGCTGTATATGCACTCGTTATATCTTTTTTTGTTCTATGATTTGTTATGCTAACTGTGAGGCTAACAATGAGAGCTAGGATAGTACTAACTGTAGTTAGTAGGGCTTCTGGTTGATGGTTGTCAAATTGTGGCTAAAAAGGGGGAGAAATAGCCAAGTGAGCCAAGAGTAGTACAAATGTCAGTTGCTGCTAAGGAATGAAGTCAAGAAATATGCAGCTGCGGATGTAGCTGATTGCTGATGTTATAGTACAGAAGTGCAGATATTGAGGGGGAGCAATTGATTGATGATCTGATGATGCTGGTTCATGATTGAGGGGGAGTAATTGCTGAATTGCTGCTATGTTGGTTGTTGCATTGAGGGTGAGTGCTCATTGCTGCTAATGTTGAGATATGTGCAACTCTGTTTGAAGATTATAGCTATTGAAGATGGTGTTGCGGCAGAGTTTTGTGTGAAGTGAAGTCTTTAGTGAAGTCTTTATGTATTGAAGATGCTGCTGCTTAAAGTTTTTAGAATTATTCAAGTTTTTTTTCCGCTGCTGAAGTCTCTGAAGGTGCAGAGATTGTTTTAGCCAAAATTAGCCAAAGGGGGAGATTGTTAGTTTCTTGGATTGGCTGGAGATTTGGTAAAACAAAGGTTTTTCAATGTTGACGTCAAGGTGGTGATGTTGCAATATTGAGTCTTAACACTGGGTTGTGTTAAGTAGTGAAGTTGTTCAATGTTTGATGTCATATGGGTGATGTCACAACATTGAGTCTTAGCACTGGGCTGTGTTAAGTGGTTAAGTTACTGAAGTTGGATGGCTGATGTCACAGGCGATGTTGTGACATTAGATATGCAGAATTAATAACATCAGGTTTTGTGATGTGTTAGGGTTTGCGTGTTAGCTGGAATTGTGGAGAGCTGTTAGTCTCATTGGATGAGAATATCTTGGGATATATACTTTTCGCTGCATAGGAGATCTGGTGCAGATTTTTAGGAGATTTAAAAGGTTGAAGATTTGAAAAGATTTTAGGAGAAAATCTGTTTTGAAGATTCAGTTTTAAATAACAAATCAAGTCAGATATTGTAGCAGGTCCAAGTCCAATTCAAAGAGCTATATAAAGCGCACCAGTTCTGAAGAAAAAGTAACGAAGAAAGAGAGCTAAAGACTGAGTGTCGATTGTGTCTTCGTGTATGTTTTGTAAACCATTCGAGTGTGAATTGGTATTGATGTTTTGAGTTATTCTTGATCAAAGTTGTGAAGCATAATCAAGTAGTGGTATTCAAAGAGTGTGATCTTTGAAGTGTTTTAGGGATTGAGTAGTGTTCTCATATCTAAGTGGTTTCTTAGGTAGAAAGTCACTAGTAGGAATTAAGATTAGGAGATTGTCAACTGGGTTGTTGAGTCTGTAATTTAATTCTACAAGTAGTGAATTTCATCCCTGGCTTGGTAGCCCCCAGACGTAGGTAGTTAGACCGAACTGGGTGAACAATTTGGTGTGTTATTCTGCTATTTAATTTGTCCATTGTGCGGAGTGTGTTGTTGTGACATCGCACTTAACATCACACGTCTGATACCAGAATTTCAAATTGCATGTCATTCGCGGTCAAGACTTATTCGGAAAAGACGGTGCAGACCTCTGTTTGGTCCCTAATGTAAAGATACCGCACAAATTTAAGGTGCCTGACTTTGAAAAATACAAAGGCAACTCTTGTCCTCAAAGTCATTTGGTGATGTACGCTCGGAAAATGTCGACTCAAACAGACAATCAACAGCTACTAATCCATTATTTCCAAGACAGTTTAACCGGTGCCGCACTCAAATGGTACATGGGTTTAAACCACACCAAGATCAGTACTTTCAGAGATCTCGGCGCAGCTTTCGTTCAGCATTATAAATACAATTTAGACATGGCACCAGATATGGACTAGTTCCGAGCAATGTCACAAAAAAACAAAGAAACTTTCAAAGAATATGCTCAGAGATGGCGTGAAATTGCCGCTCAGATCTATCCCCCTCTTGAGGAAAAAGAGATGACCAAGATTTTCCTGAAAACTTTAAGCTCGTTTTATTATGACCAAATGGTTGTCAGTGCTCCCAGTGACTTCATTGAAATGGTGAACATGGGAGTACGCCTTGAAGAGGAAGTCCGAGAAGGACGATTAGTCAAAGATGCAGAGCCATCCAACAGTATCAAAAGATATGGTAGTGCTTTTCAAAAGCAAAAAAAGCAAGAGATCTGTAATATCTCTTTGGGAAAGCAAAGGCGAAGGTATCAACCAGTAGGGCATTAACTCCTGCTATCAAGTCAGTGCCAGCTCTGACTTATCAACCTCAGGTTGCTCATAGCCAACCAAGTCAACAACAGTATCAGCAAAGGCCATAACAGCCTTTTCAACAGGCTCATCCACAGTACAATAACAACAATCGTACTACACGACCATCAGGGTTTGACCCTATACCGATGTTGTATGCAGAGTTATTTCCACTTCTACTGGCCAAGGGGAATGTTCAAACCAAGACTCCTCTAACAGTACCAGAAAATCCACGTTTTTGGTTCAAAGCAGATCAAACTTGCCCTTACCATCAAGGAGGATCAGACGCAACATTGAGAATTGTCTCAGCTTCAAGTCTGATGTACAGAAGCTTGTTAGGAACGGGATCTTATCTTTCAAAGATATTAATCCAAATGTTAAAACGAACCTGTTGCCGCAACATGAAAAGACTACAGTGAATTTGATAGAAAGAGAACCTGTCAATAGTCATCAAATTCACAATGTACTTTTACTAGGAACCAACATGATAAAAATGCATTGCAAGCAGAGGGAATATGGCCATGTGCCATCTCACAATTATCACCAATGTGATGTCTGCTCAAAGAACAATCAGGGATGTTCCATATTACAAAAAGCTCTGCAAGAACAAATGAATCTGGGCTGGATTCAGGATCACAGGATTCGTGAAGTCAACATGGCCGATGCACATCCTAACATTGTTCAGAATCACGACATCCGTGCAATGAATGTCAATCTAGTAGCGATGCATTCAAGACAAAGTCAGTATCATAATCTGCCACGGCACGATTACGGTGCTTGTCCAATCTGCTCAACAGATAATCAAGGATGCTCTTTTATACAAGAGGCCCTCCAACGTCAGATGGATCTTGGATGGATCCAAGGCTACCGTGAAAGAAATGACCATCAAGTCAATATGGTTCAGATCTTTGACATACGCTTGATGAATGCCATTCTGGTAAAATTACATGCTAAGCAAGTCGAGCTCGGCTTTCTGGCTTCACACGATTATCAAGACTGTGAAGAGTGTCGTGAAGACGACCAAGGGTGTGCACTTGTTCAGAGAACACTCAAACACCTATTGGACCACTGGTGGCTTCCGATCTACCTAGATTAAGCTACACACCAGATTAGCATGACTGAAGGGAATCCTGGTAGACATCAAAATCGTGATGTGTGCTCAATGAAAACGGATCTAGTAAAGATGCACTACATACAAAGTGGGCATGGCAAGGTACCACCGCACAATTATTAGCGTTGTAGAGTATGCTCGGAAAATAACCAAGGATGCTATCTTGTACGAGTGGCTCTTCAAAATCATTTGGAGCAGAAAGAGATTCAACCATGTTTGAATTCTAAATCAATCAACATGATACACGATTATCTCCCTGGTCAAAGTAAAATCAGTGTCATAATCTCCGATCATGAAACAACCAAAGATGTTTGTGCCATAATCCCTCTACTCAATAGTAGAAAAGTTCCCAACCAGAAACTAATTGAGGTTGCCTATGATGGTCAGAGAAATCAAAAAGCTCCTGTGATCATCTACTTGCCAGGTCCAATACCGTACAAATCAGAAAAGGCTATCCCTTACAAGTACGGTGCAACAACCTCCAAAAATAGAAAATAAACTCCATTACCCTCTGTTGTGAACATTGCAGACATCAGTCGAGTTACCCGGAGCGGTCGGATCTTCAACAGAGGCATTGGAGAACCTGCCAAAGAAAATGAACCTCAAACGGAAGTTCCAAATCAGCAAGTCGATCAATCCAGTAATCCAGAATTTGTAAAGATTAACGATGAGATGCTGAAGCTCATCCAGAAAAGCGAGTACAACATTATGGACCAATTTTTGCAAACTCTGTCTTGAATCTCTGTACTATCTCTCCTGCTTAGTTCAGAAGCTAACAAGGAAGCTCTGCAGAAGGTTTTGGAACAAGCCTTTGTAGAATCAGATGTGACATTAGGACAATTTGACATCATCATCTCCAACATCACTTCCTGTAACAACTTGGGATTCAATGATGAAGAACTGCCAGAAGAGGGTAAGAATCACAATATGGCGCTCAACATTACAGTCAACTGCCAGGACGATGCTTTAGCCAGCGTACTGGTAGACACAGGATCATCTTTGAATGTTATGCCAAAATCAACTCTGATACGACTATCATTTGAAGGAGCTCCGATGAGAGGCAGTGAAATCATCGTCAAAGCCTTTAAAGGATCTAGAAAAATAGTTATCGGCGAAGTTGATCTTCCCATAACCATTGTTCCTCACACTTTCCAAGTCACTTTCCAGGTCATGGACATCCGGGCAGCGTACACCTATTTATTAGGAAGACCTTGGATACACGAAGCTGGGGCAGTCACTTCGACACTTCACCAGAAGCTGAAGTTCATCAAGAATGACAAATTAGTCACAGTCTCCGGAGAACAGGCCTTAATCGTGAGCAAATTATCATCATTCTCCTTTGTAGAACCATAAGAGGTTGTTGGAACCCAATTTCAAGCACTCTCGGTGAGCAATGAGAATCGACCAGAAAAAGGGACGTCGATTTCCTCATATAAGGACGCTCTCGAAGCAATCAAGAGTAACGACACAAAAGGATGGGGATAGATTGTAATTCCTACGGATAACAAGACAAAGAAAGGTCTTGGTTTCTCTTCAACCTGTACCCAGACTGCTAAGAAAGATGAAAGTTTTCATCCCATTCAAGACTTCTTCCACAGTGGAGGCTTCCTCCACCCAGTGTCTCAAGAAGTACACACCATCACAGAGTGACTCCTCCGATACGGATGAGGATGGAAATCTTATCTCAATAATAACGGTTATATGTCTCAGGAAGAAACGCACATGTCATTCTGTTTTCCAAAGCAGAGCCCGAAATATATACCAAGATCAGACGTCCGGATGATCTATGGAGACTGTGATCCTGAAGGATGTCGTGCTCCACCCAATTCATTAGAAGATGATCTAATGAAAGACAACTTTGACTACGACTATTACAATCCCCTGGATGACTTGCCTATCTGGAAGCCGTACACGGAAGACTTGGGGCAAAAGAGTCAGCCGGACGATGCCTATCAGCTGAATAATATTGAAAATAATACCCATGTCCCCACAGAATCATGGAATCATTACTCAGGATATTCCAAAGATAAACAACACTGTGATGATGAATCTGCAAATATTGCAGGACAAGAGTTCATCAACTATGCTTTTCCTGAGGTCAACGTCATTGAGGAAGATGACTTGTCCACTCCCACCGAAGTATGGGACACCTTAGGACAGCTGAGTGGCAAGTATGACTTCCTAGTTAAGTACACTGCTCCTGAAAGTTCTCGTATCAGGCTGGAGGACATCCATCCAAATGGATGGGAAGATACCCTTGAAAGTAAAAACACTATGGAAAATACAACAGAAGAGTTCGTTTATGATAACTCCGCATGGGAGGAAGACTCCAATGATCTTACTCCACCAGAAATCAGCGTTGTTTCTGAGGACAAACCAAGAAAGAAGGTACCAGACTTTGTGATCCACCGAGGAGTTCGTCACTAATGGGTTACTGTCGATGTCCCGAAAGATGTCCATAAGTCTAAATTGCTTGTTTTAAACCCCATCAAAACATACGATGCGATGCCTTCTCCCAACTTTGAATTCCCAGTATTTGAAGCTGAAGAAGAAGAGGGCGCAGAAATTCCAGAAGAGATCTCCCGATTACTCAGCCAAGAGGAAAGGTCTATTGATCCCCATGAAGAGCCGTTGGAAATGGTCAATTTGGGTTTAGAGGAAGAAAAGAAAGAAGTTAAAATCGGAGCACTGCTCAGTCCAACTGTCAGAAAAGACTTGATAAAACTTCTCAAAGAGTTTCCAGATGTATTTGCTTGGTCCTATCAGGACATGCCAGGGTTGGATACCAGCATCGTGGAACATCATTTACCGCTAAAAGCACAATGTCCTCCAGTAAAACAAAGATTGAGAAGGACTCATCCAGATATGGCCATCAAAATTAAGGAGGAAGTGCAGAAACATATCGACGCAGGTTTTCTCGCCACCTCAGAATATCCTCAATGGTTGGCCAACATAGTGCTAGTTCCGAAAAAGGACGAAAAAGTCAGGATGTGTGTAGACTACAGGGATCTGAAAAAAGCAAGTCCAAAGGATGATTTCCCCTACCACACATTGACATGCTGGTAGACAGTACAACAAAGTTCAAAGTCTTCTCATTCATGGATGGATTCTTGAGCTATAATCAAATCAAAATGGCGCCGAAATACATGGAGAAAACTTCATTCATCACCCCATGGGGCACCTTTTGTTACAAGGTAATTCCGTTCGTTCTGAAGAACGTCGGGGCAACCTATCAAAAGGCCATGACAACTCTGTTTCACGACATGATGCACAAAGAGATTGAAGTGTATGTCGATGACTTGATTGCCAAATCTAAAACAGAAGAAGAGCATATGACACACCTATCAAAGTTATTCAAGCGTCTGAGAAAATACAAACTCCGCTTGAATCCTAACAAGTGTACATTCGGTGTCTACTCAAGAAAACTCTTAGGATTCATCGTCAGCCAGAAAGGAATTGAGGTCGATCCTGACAAGGTCAAGGCCATTCAAGAAATGCCTTCTCCAAACACTGAGAAACAAGTCAGAGGATTTTTGGGACGCCTGAGATTCATATCCCTTATGAACGCGACATGCGCGCCAATCTTCAAACTACTCAGAAAGAATCAAAGATGTATATGGACAGAGGATTGCCAAAAAGCTTTCAACAACATCAAAGAATATATGTTGAACCCACCGATCCTGTCACCTCCAGTAGAAGGAATACCACTGATCATCTATTTACCAGTCCTGGAAGATTCCATGGGCTGTGTACTTGGCCAACAAGACGAAACAAAAAGAAAAAGAGTCTGTCATCTATTACTTAAGCAAGAAGTTCACAGACTCTGAAACTCGATACACTATGCTCGAGAAAACTTGATGCGCTTTAGCTTGGGTAGCTAAACGTCTTCGCCAGTACATGATTTGTCACACTACTTGGTTAATCTCCAAAATGGATCTGATCAAGTATGTCTTTGAAAAGCCTGCTCTCACAGGAAGGATTGCCCGTTGGCAGATGTTGTTATTGTTGAAAAGTATTTCGGGGGGTGTTTTATCGCATCCACAGGGATTATGTGATATCAATGCTTGTCGTTCAATAGTTTACCATTTTAAGTAAGGGGTTTTTCAAATGATTCTTGGTTTAGTAACATAAATTTGTAGCAAAGAAGTAAATTAAAGCAAAGAGGTTGTAAGTTTTAGAAAAGCATGTCAAGACTAAATTTCGCTAATCCTTTTCATACGTATCCGATTAATCAAGCATATGAACTTAGTTTTGATCAATACAATCGCGTATCCTCGCAAATAAGTTTATGTCTAAAGAAAATTCGTGAGTATTGTTGTTTAAATCGTTAGATGATGTCTCACGCTAACAATCGAAACAACAGTCGTTATGATAAATACAAAGCGAATATCAAATCCCAAATCTATATCTAGAGTTTGGTTTTTAAGAGATGAAGATATTAGGTCATGATTTGGAAAACCTATGTCTAGAATGATTCAAACCACAAATATACCATTAAAAGCAAACAACTTCATCATATATTGATCATCAACTTTGTTCATATACAAAAGATCAAAAGAAATACATATAATCAAGATTAACTACCTCTAATCTTGACACAATATGTGTTTAGCTACACTTATTCATGGTTGCTTGCTTCACAAGTTTCAGGAGGAGATGAAAAAGCATCTGCGTCGAAGAATCGAGATCGGATGCAAATCCAGCTTCTCTATGTGAAAAATCACCCTTGAATGATGAAAACTCAGAAAATAAGGTTATGGTGTGAAAAGGTGAAGTTATGATCCCAAGAAAGTGTAAAAAATCACTTTATAGTACACCTGAAATCTGATGCATTCGCACTGCGAATGATTTATTCGCCTAGCGAATGAAGAAAATGGCCCCTTAAGTGCCTTCTGAAAGTTAAACTGCCCTTTTATGTCTTCGTGAGTTTGCAAAGTGAATGTTTCATTCACAAAGCGAACTACTCGCCAAAATATTCGCAAAGCGGATTTTGGGTCCTTTTGCCACTGCCTCAGCCAAGGGTCCTTCGCCAGGTGCTTCACAAAGAAAGAGAAGCAGCGAACATTCGCTGGGAGTTCGCAAAGCGAATTTTACTCCCTTTTCCTACTGTCCAATTCTGGAGCTATTCGCTGGAGCTTCGCCATAGTTCACAAAGCAAACGCTCGCTGGCAAGTTCGCAAAGCGAACCTGCTGTGTTTTCCTCTTTTCTTTGGCAGCTTGCATTAATTCTTTGTGTCTTCTTTCTTTGATCAATTAGTGCACTTTCCTGCATAATAGCACACATATTACAAGCACCAAAGGTATAATTACAATGTTTAAAAAACAACAACAATTCACTACTAAAATCCACAGTTAAAACAAGAAAGTGTTAAAAAATGCCAAGTATCTAATACAAATATATAGCATATTTGACATCTAACAAACTCTCCCCAACTAACTCTTTGTTTGTCCTCAAGAAAAGTATGCCTCTCATTGAAAACAAGAGGATTTGCTTGAGCATTTGATTCAACCAAGACAAGATAAATGGCTCAAATAAACAACAATTGTAACAAAGCAACAATTACACAATCCTAGAATCGACAATGGAAAAGAACTTGATTCTTAAACAAATCTCAAACGATGTTTCAAGAGAGAACTAAACCATCATGCTCATGTCATTCTAACGCTCCTCTTCAAAAAAAGGATTGAAGGAAAACGCGCATACAAGCACGGGACAAAATCTCTCAAATGACAAATGATGCAAATACTAAGCAATTCATACAATATCTAAACGATCACAAAAGAAATCATGGAAGCCAAAGGTCACTAAGGGCTTTCAAGGTTGTAGCTTGGTCGGGTTAATAATAAAGGGACATTTCTAAAGGCCATTGAATCGAAATTGCCGATGCAAAAGAACATTCACTATACAAGGTATTCACAAACATCTCAACTTCATTCACCAATTTCTTTCCTTTATCACACCTTCTCAAACTTCCTTATGCACAATTATTGGACTCTATTTTTCTCATTCAAGCAAGCATTCTTTTTCTCTTTTTTTTATATACATATTCACATTTTCTTTTTCTTCTCATGCTTGCTTTAATTTTTTTCAAAAGTTTGAGCAATTCACCAATCTTCTTTTTCATTCTCCCCAACTTATTTTCAACTAAACCTTAAGTGAATGCTCCTTGCTTTTTAAGGCAAGGAAAACAATAAAACAAAGTTCCAAAGTTCAAGAAGAAATTTTTTTTTAGAAACTCTAAACAATTCAGTGATGAACTTGATTTTCAAATTATGTATAACAAAAAGTTCATCACTAAACGAGATCTAAACTATTTAAGCGCAAAGGGGTTAACGAATACTCGCTACTCATAGGTAAATTACAGTTTGGAAATGGTTGTGCTCAATATCAACAAGTGCCTTGATCATTTCGAATACTTCCACAATATCACACAAATCACAAGATAAAGCATGAATTAAAAGTATAAAACAAAATTCATCATCAATCCAATGCATATAGTATAACAAGGAGGTTTCTCACTTTTGTGGTTTTTGGACCTAAATGACACAAGCAATCAATAAAGTTGTAACAAGAAACACAATTTTCATTTGTACAAAGACAAAAAGTTCGAACACATTCTAAATTCTAGAACTAGGTAACTATGTACCTTGCCAACAATATCATGCTTAAAATACTATCATCGCCATCCAACTTGGAGGAATCTTCTTTGATGATTAACAATCACCAACCTAAAATTCTTCAAGTTAACACCAAAAGATGGAAATATTAAACTTCCACAAGCATACCAACATAAAGCGATAAAAAGCATATCAACAATAATAATAAAAACTAAAAAAAATGAAACTAAACAAATTAAACTGAAAACAACATAATAATTATGATATAAAAGTGCCTTGGTGTGAAAACAGCAACAAAAGTCATTAGTACCCCAATGGGTACAAGTACATCATAAATCCCAAAATAATCCAACAAGTGGATAGAGCACAGTACTACAAACTAAAACAAAAATATAATAAAAAAACATAAGAAAACTTCACTTTGACGCGCAAAGGAAGTACAAAATTAAAACAACAAAATCAGTCCTCCTCGGACTCTGAACCGAACACTCCAACCTCCTCATCCTCTGAACCATAAACAGAACCAGTCACCTCAATATCATCACCATCCTCCTCATCAGCATCATCATCAACAGGACCAGCCGCATCCACTCCCCCTCCGAAAATTGGCCTGGCCTCAGGCCAACCAGCATGTGCAAGGAATTGCTCCCTTGACATCAAAGTATGATCAGCGGTGGGTTCGCGGATCTGAAGCTGCAAAACCTGCATGGAGTCATGTAAATCATTCATGGCGCGCTAAGAAGCCAACATCCAATCCCAGTTATACTGGCATATCTCCTGCTGATAAGGGTAGAAACCTTGCGACCTATAACCAGAAGCATCACCACCCTTTGTGTCGGCATCAGCACCAGCACTAAATGTCTTACCCCTTGCCCCCTTAGGCTTACAGAACTTATCCACATAGCGATCATTAATAGCAGAAGGAATAGTAACCTGACGGCGTGTGGGTATATTAACCCCACCATTCGTACACAAAGTCATGATGAGACAAGGAAAAGCAAGAGGGGCGTTCGCCCGAGAAGCAGAACCACCAAGACCACTCTGAACAACAGCCCTTATCTCATCCGCAATAATACGGGCTACACTTATCTGCACATTACTCAAAATGTTGTGGACAAGGTGGGTAAGTGGAATAGGGATGGTAGACGAATGCGACTTCGGCTTAATGTTGGTTATAACCAAAAGCAAAATAAGTTGCGCCAAAGGTTACATGTCTTCACGCCGGTATCTTATGGCAACCCTAGATGGGTTGAGCTCTACAGTTTTACCCGGTCGTAAAAGATCTCTGGTCATCTTTGGAATATCTCGGTGAAGGTGCAAGTCTCTATGGTAGTCATCTATCTGGCTAGCTCTCAACGGTAAAGGATCTCCAAGAACGGTATTAATTGTTCCACGGTCAAATCGCACCACTTTCACCCCAACTTAGGTTTTCCAACTAAATTGTTCCCCATCATCAGGAAGTGCGTTAGCATAAAACTCGCGGACAATCTCAACATTATAACTATCAACAAGAGTTGTCAGTCGTCCCTATTTTTTCTCTTCTAAGAGTGCAGCCACCGACCGATAACTCTCACGGTCACTCAAGTTAAATCTCTTTTTTGGCAAGATGGTTCTCTTCTGCAAGGTGAGATACCTTGCTGCTTGCTTGGCTCCACTAAAATGATCACTGTCAAACTGAATTGGCACTTGTCAAGAGGTGCTGGCCTTTCGCTTGTTAGCGGGATTAATCTTAGGAGTCATCTGAACAAATTAACAAATAAAACAACAACAAACAGTAACACAATCCATTAGAAATGGGAGCCAAAACAAAATCACAAACTGAGAAATAAAAAAATTTTAGAATTCTGATATGTTCGCTCCAGAGTTCGCAAAGTGAAGGCTGGCGAACATTCGCCCCAGATTCGCAAAGCGAAGGTCTGGCGAATGCTCGCCCAGGTTCGCAAGGCAAACTGGACAGCGAACCCGCGATATTTTTCAAAATTTTCTGCATCTAACACTTCCAACATCAGAATTTCTTTAACAATACCCCCTCTATTCTAAAGTTTTCAACATTTTCAACATGCAACAGCAAGGAAACCTTAAAAAAGAGGTGAAAACCTAGAATTAACAATGTCTCTAATGTGCAATCCACAACCCTAAACACATTGTCTAAACAGAAAGTAATAGAGAGAAAACGAGATTCAAACGTGGACTTGTAATTGATTTGGGGAAAACTTGGTGAAATTTGAGATGAACAGCGCACTTGAGAGAGTAATGTGAGAGTGTTTGTTTGTGAAAGTGAAAGAGTGAGAGTGTCCAAGAAAACTAGGGTTACCTCTCACTAATCAGAAAATGAGATGGGTCATGGGCCCAAGTGATTGGCCCACCCTAAAAATCCCTTTTTAAACTAAGGTGGCAGCAAACAAATATTCCCCTGTCTCGCTGAGTTCGCAAAGCAAACAAGCCAGCGAATGCTCGCCCCAGGTTCGCAAAGCGGACTGGCCAGCGAACATGACAGGATTTTGAAAATTTGTTCTGCATCTGCTGCCACTTCCAAACCAATTCTAAATAATTAAAATCATCAAAACAACAAATAAATCAATAAATACTTACAATGTTGGGGTGCCTCACAACAAGCGCTTGTTTAACGTCGGCTAAGCTCGACGGTCCAATGCAACCTCAAGGATCGTAAAACGGCACAACGGAGGGATTCCGCTCGAAATCACCACCGAGATAAATCTTCAACCTCTGACCATTTACAGTCCAACTCTCATTTGACTTTGCGTCTTCAATGACTATTGCCCCATATTGCTTGATCTCCCGAATCCGGAATGGACCAAACCACTTAGATTTCAATTTTACAAGGAACAGTTTTAATCGAGAATTGAAAAGTAAGACAAGCTGCCCTACTTCAAACTGCTTGGTCACTATCTTCTTGTCATGGTAAATTTTCACTCGCTCTTTGTAAAGCTTGTTGGAGTTATACGCTTGGAGGCGCAATTCCTCTATTTCATGCAATTGCATTTTTCTTCTTTCTCCGCTTAAAGTTGGATCAAAATTTAGAAATTTCAAGGCCCAAAACGCCTTATGTTCCAACTCCACCGGCAAATGACAATTCTTACCATAGACCAATTTAAAAGGTGTGAGACCAATCGGAGCTTTAAAAGTTGTCCGATAGGCCCACAAAGCATCGTCGAGCTTATTTGACTAATCCTTTCTCGAGGACGACACCGTTTTTTCCAAGATCTTTTTAATTTCACGGTTTGATACCTCCACTTGTCCATTGGCATGTGGATGTTATGGTGTTACAACTTTGTGCTTTACACCATATTGCTCCAAGGCTTTTTGTCGCTGAGTGTTGCAAAAGTGGGATCCTCCGTCACTTATCAACACCCTCGGAGTACCAAATCGAGAAAAAATGTTTTTCTTTAAAAATTTAATCACAGTTTTTCCGTCCGCTTTAGCACATGTTATTGCCTCTACCCACTTGGATACGTAGTCAACTGCGGCCAAAATATACTCATTGGAAAACGATGATGGAAAAGGTCCAACAAAGTCTATTCCCCAACAGTCAAACACCTCAATTTCCAACATGTTTTGAAACGGCATTTCATGTCGTTTTGAGATTCCACCACTCCTTTGACACTTGTCACAACTTTATGCATGTGCATACGCATCTTTGAATAAAGAAGGCCAATAAAAGCCCGATTAGAGGACTTTCGTTGCCGTTCTTATTCCATTGAAATTCCCTCCATAAGGAGAGTTGTGACAATGCCAAAGTATGTTAGTGGCTTCTTCTTTTGACACACATCTTCTCAAAATGTTATCTACACCAAGCTTAAACAAATATGGTTTGTCCCAAACAAAAAACTTGGCGACAGATAAAAACTTCTTTTTCTGATGATGAGTTAGACCCTCCGGTATTAATCCGGAGGCTTTATGATTAGCCATGTCAGCAAACCATGGTCTAAATTGCACCATATAAAACTTTTCGTCCGGAAATTCCTCTTTGACCTCTAACTCATTTTTGGTCACTTCAACATTTACAAGGCGGGATAAGTGATCCGCCACCAAATTCTCAGATCCTTTCTTGTCACGAGTTTCCAAATCAAATTCTTGTAACAAGAGGACCCAACGAATTAGCCTTTGTTTTGAATCCGGCTTGGTGAGCAAATACTTAATCGTCGTGTGATCCATATAAACCACTACTCGAGACCCAATTAAATACGACCGAAATTTCTCCAATGCATACATTATCGCAAGCAACTCTTTTTCGGTTGTTGCATAGTTTATTTGAGCTTCATTCAAGACTTTTCTCGCGTAGTGTATAGCATGAAAAAAATTTGTTCTTCGTTGACCCAATACCTCACCTACCGCATAATCGCTCGCGTCACACTTGAGTTCAAAATCCATTTTCCAATTGGGCGCGATGATTATGGGTGCGGTAGTCAAACTTTGTTTTAAAGAATTAAAAGCGACCATGCAAGACTCATCAAAATCAAAGGACTTATCTTTGTTGAGCAAATTACTCAAAGGCTTTGCGATCTTTGCAAAATCCTTGATGAACCTCCGATAAAATCCCGCATGTCCAAGGAAGCTCCTTATACCTTTTACATTCAACGGAGGTGGCAATTTCTCAATAACATCCACCTTGGCTTGATCTACTTCAAGGCCCTTTGAAGAAACTTTGTGGCCGAGCACAATTCCTTCGGTCACCATGAAGTTGCATTTTTCCCAATTGAGTACCAAGTTGGTTTCCACACACCGTTCCAAAACCGCATCCAAGTTTTTCAAACAAATATCAAACGATTGCCCAAAAACCGAGAAGTCATCCATAAAAACCTCAATTGTCTTTTTAATCAAATCTGAGAATATTGCTTGCATACACCTTTGAAAAGTCGTCGGTGCATTACACAACCCAAACGACATCCTCCTATAAGCAAAGATTCCAAACAGGCATGTGAAAACAGTTTTTTCATGGTCCTCCGGGTTCACAATAATTTGATTGTAACCCGAATAACCATCCAAAAAACAATAGAATTGTTGACCGGAAAGTCTCTCGAGCATTTGATCCATGAACGGGAGAGGGAAATGATTTTTCCTCGTGGCTTGGTTTAGCCTACGGTAATCTACGCACATTCTCCACCCGGTCACAGTTCTTGTTGGGATTAACTCATTTTTCTCGTTTCGAATAACCGTCAATCCACCTTTTTTCGGCACCACTTGTACCAGGCTAACCCACGGGCTATCAGAATTGGGGTAAATCATTCCAGCATCTAACATTTTTACCACTTCCTTCCTAACCACTTCTTTCATGGTAGGATTTAAGCGGCGTTGCGGTTGAGCGACCGGTTTGAAATCTTCTTCCATGAATATCTGATGCATACAATAAGAGGGACTTATTCCTTTTAAATCGGAAATAGTCCATCCCATTGCTTCTTGATTTTTCTTCAAAACCCCATCAATTTTTCCTCCTTAATTTTGGTTAGCTCCTTGCTTATGATCACCGGTTTATGCCCCTCATCATCTAGAAAAACATATTTAAGATGAGATGGCAACAACTTCAATTCAAGCTTAATTTCCTCATTATGTTCCTTTTTCAAAATTTCCACCCTTTCTTTCAAAGGAGGAATTTCATCCAATTCTTCTAGTTCTCGCAAACACCTTTCAATCTCTTTTTCCTTGGCTTCATTGATACTTTGAAGAGCATTTGTAAGACTTTTTGTAGTGAGGTTGGAACTTGTAATTGCCATTTTACTTCTTCAATCACCTTTTTCGTTGCATCTATTCTAAAATAATCGCCTTTTTCCTTTGAATGCTTCATGGCCTCAAATAGATTAAAACAAATCTCCTTATCTTGGACTCTAACCTTCATAAGACCGTCATCCGTGTCAACGACCATTCTAGCGGTTTTCATAAACGGTCTTCCAAGAATCAATGGAGCGTCTTCATCTTCCTCCATATCAATAACCATAAAGTCAATAGGAAACAAGAATTTTTCCACTTTAATCAATACATCTTCCGCTACACCGTGGGGTAGGGTAATGGATTTATCGGCAAGTTGCAATGTCATTTGAGTCGATCTCAATTCCATATGTCCCAACCTTTTCACAATAGACAAAGGTATCAAATTGATACTAGAGCCCAAATCAATCAACCCATTGCCAACATAGATATTTCCATTGGTAACCGGCAAAGTGACTCGTCCCATATCACTTTGTTTCCTCGGGAGAGTCCGTTGAATGATAGCGCTACAACTAGCATCAACCATGATAGTTTCTTGATCCGTATACCTTTTCTTTTTGGTGAGAATATCCTTCATGAATTTTACATATTTTGGCATTTGCTCCAAAGCCTCGGAAAATGGAATGTTGATTTGTAATTGCTTGAAAATATCCATAAATCGAGCATAGTGTCTCGCAATATCTTTCTTTGACGGAGCATGAGGATATGGTAAATGTTGGATCGGAATAGTACTCACCGGTTCCTTCCCCTTCCTAGTCTTTTTCAATTTTTCTTCTCTCATTCTTTTTTCTTCTTCCTCACTTTTTTTCTTTTCTTTTTCAACTAAATCTCCCTCAACATTTTTTTCTACTTCAATCTCATCACTATTTTTTTCTTTTTCAACTACTTCCTCACTTTTTTCCTTTTCTTTTTCAACTAAATCTCCCTCAACATTTTTTTCTACTTCAATCTCATCACTATTTTTTTCTTTTTCAACTACTTCCTCCTCCTCCAAAACAACCTCACCTATGCCCATATCAATTTCTCGTCCACTTCTTGTAAGAATAGCCTTGCAATGCCCTTTTGGATTTGGTTGAGTATTCGCCGGAAAAGTTCCTTTGTGTTGGTCGGCCAATTGTTTTGATAATTGTCCGACTTATGTCTCAAGATTCTTTATGGCCGCATCGGTATTCTTTTGATTTGACATTGAAATTTGCATAAATTTCGTGAGAGTGTCCTCCATCTTTATATTTCCACTTGGAGCTTGTGGAGGTTGAGTGTAATTTTGATATTGTTGACGATTTGAAGGTCCAGCATCTTGAGGTCTCCACGGTTGTTGATAACCTTGATTACCTCTTGGTTGGTAACCTTGGTTGCCTTGTTGGTAAGGTGGTCGAGGTTGATATCCTTGATTTTGATTTCCTGCATAATTTACCTCTTCCACAACCAGAGGATAATACCCGGTAGGGTGATCTCCTCTACAAAGCTCACAACTT
The DNA here is from genome assembly GCA_022829125.1 of Lathyrus tuberosus. Classification (NCBI taxonomy): domain Eukaryota; kingdom Viridiplantae; phylum Streptophyta; class Magnoliopsida; order Fabales; family Fabaceae; genus Lathyrus; species Lathyrus tuberosus. Next base: position 15,337,170 of record JALAZF010000018.1, read on the forward strand.
GCTATTTGTTGGTTATTGTTGGGAACTTCTTGCATCTCTTTGATTTGTTGTGGAAGTTTTGCCATTTGTTGCGTCAACAACTCCACTTGTTGGGATAACAGTTTGTTTTGTGCAAGAATTGCATCATTAGTTCCTAACTCAAGTACTCCCAGCTTCTTTTGTGAAGGGCCACGGTTATGGTTTCCTTGATGGTCATTTAGAGCCATCTTATCAATGATGGAAATGGCTTCTTTGGCACTTTTGGCCATTAAAGATCCACCCGCGGTGGCATCCAACAATGTTTTATGAACCAATTGAAGACCATTTCGGAAAATATGAATTTGAGAAAGCTCATCGAACTCGTGCCCTTTACACTTTCTCAACATGGACTTGAATCTCTCCCAAGCTTCGTTAAGAGATTCATTCCCACCTTGAGTGAAAACTGCAATTGCTGTTTTAGCCTCCATGAAACGATTGTGTTGAAAAAATCGTTCTAAAAACTTTTCCTCTAGCAAGTTCCAATCCGTCATGATAGCCGTAGATTGCTCAAGACACCATTCCTTAGCCTTCCCTATGAGGGAATGCAGGAATAGTCTCTTAAACAACGACTCTTCCTCAGCTTCGGGTGCACCAGTCGCGCTCGCAATCTCATAGAACTTAGTCAAGTGAGTAAAGGGATCCTTGTGATCCATGCCAATGAAAGGATTCTGGTATAGAAGAGCGAGAATACCCATCTTCATTTCAGAATGTCGTCCATTATGAGCATTACGTGCGAACTGTGCAGTATATCTTGGACTATTAATACAAGGAACTGAAGCAGGTGATGGTGGTGGTGGTGGAGCAGCCATGATTGACGTAAAATGAAGTCTGCACACTTAGCCAAACAAATTAAAAAGCACAAAGGAATTACAGAGGTGAGAGATTCACAATACAAATAACTTAAAAATCACTAAACTATTGCAATGCTTGCAACATCAAACAACAATCCCCGGCAAAGGCGCAATTTTGATGAAAAGTATTTCGGGGGGTGTTTTATCGTATCCACAGGGATTGTGTGATATCAATTCTTGTCGTTCAATAGTTTACCGTTTTAAGTAAGGGGTTTTTCAAATGATTCTTGGTTTAGTAACATAAATTTGTAACAAAGAAGTAAATTAAAGCAAAGAGGTTGTAAGTTTTAGAAAAGCATGTCAAGACTAGATTTCGCTAATCCTTTTCATACGTATCCGATTAATCAAGCATATGAACTTAGTTTCGATCAATACAATCGCGTATAATCACAAATAAGTTTATGTCTAAAGAAAATTCGTGAGTATTGTTGTTTAAATCGTTAGATGATGTCTCGCGCTAACAATCGAAACAACAACCGTTAAGATCATTACAAAACGAATATCAAATCCCAAATCTATATCTAGAGTTTGGTTTTTAAGAGATGAAGATATTAGGTCATGATTTGGAAAATCTATGTCTAGAGTGATTCAAACCACAAATATACCATTAAAATCAAACAACTTCATCATATATTGATCATCAACTTTGTTCATATACAAAAGATCAAAAGAAATACATATACTCGAGATTAACTACCTCTAATCTTGACACAATATGTGTTTAGCTACACATATTCATGGTTGCTTGCTTCACAAGTTTCGGGAGGAGATGAAAAAGCATCTGCATCGAAGAATCGAGATCGAATGCAAATCTAGCTTCTCTATGTGAAAAATCACCCTTGGATGATGAAAGCTCAGAAAATAAGGTTATGGTGTGAAAAGGTGAAGTTATAATCCCAATAAGGTTATAGTACACATATTACAAGCACCAAAGGTATAATTACAATGTTTTAAGAACAACAACAATTCACTACTAAAATCCACAATTAAAACAAGAAAGTGTTGAAAAATACCAAGTATCTAATACAAAAATATATCATGTTTGACATCTAACAGTTATCTGAATACGACATCGAGTACCATGCTCAAAAAGCCGTCAAAGGAAGTATCTTAGCCGATCATTTGGCTCATCAACCGATTGACGATCAGGAATCAGTCAGATTTGATTTCCCAGACGAAGACGTCATGTACTTGAAAATGAAATATTGCGATGAACCACTACGCAGTGAAGGGCCAGAACCAAGATCTCAATGGGGATTAATATTTGACGGAACTGTCAACACTTATGGAAATGGAATTGGGGTAATCATCGTAACACCTCAAGGTACCCATATTCCTTTCACTGCCATATTAACATTCAAATGCACAAACAACGAGGCCGAATACGAAGCTTGTATCATGGGTCTCGAAGAAGCAATCGATTTAAAGATTAAGAACTTGGATATGTATGGAGACTCAACCCTGGTTATCAATCAGATCAAAGGAGATTGGAACACATATCAATCAAGATTGATTCCTTACAAAGATTACGCAAGAAGGTTGTTGCCATTCTTCAACAAAATCGAGTTTCATCATATTCCTCGTGAGGAAAATCACATGGCTGATGCACTAGCCACTCTCTCTTCCATGATTGTTGTAAGTCAATGGAACGACGTACCTAAGATTGACATTATGCGCCTTGAAAGGCCCGCCTACATCTTCATGATCAAAGCAGTTATCGATGATAAACCCTAGTATCATGATATCAAGTGTTTTCTTCAAAAACAAGAGTACCCGCATGGGGCATCAAGAAAAGATAGGAAGAGTCTCAGAAGACTGGCAGGCAACTTCTTCCTGAACGGTGATACACTATATAAGAGAAACTTCGACATGGTTTTGCTCAGATGCGTAGACAGACAAGAAGCAAACATGCTGATGAAAGAGATCCACGAAAGCTCCTTTGGCACTCATGCCAATGGACACACAATGGCAAGAAAAATCTTAAGAGCAGGATATTATTGGTTAACAATGGAATCCGGTTGCTACAAGTACATGAGGAAGTGTCAAAAATGTCAGATATACACTGACAAAATCCATGTACCGCCAACACGTCTCAAAGTCCTTTCTTCTCCGTGGCCTTTTTCTATATGGGGAATCGACATGATTGGAATGATCGAACCTAAAGCTTCGAACGGACATCGATTCATCCTGGTAGCCATCGACTACTTCACCAAATGGTTCGAAGCAGTGTCATACACCAATGTAACTTAACAAGTAGTGGTCCGATTTATCAAGAACAATCTCATCTGTCGTTATGGTGTTCCTAGCCAGATCATTACTGACAATGGGTCCAATTTGAATAACAAGATGATGAAAGAGTTATGTGCTAAAGTCAAGATCGAACACCATAACTCATTTCCCTACCGGCCTAAGATGAACGGAGCGGTAGAAGCGGCTAACAAGAACGTCAAAAAGTTTGTTTAGAAGATGGTTGTAACCTACAAAGACTGGCATGATATGTTACCCTTCGCACTTCACAGTTATCACACATTTGTCCGCACTTCAACAGGGGCAACCTCTTTCTCTCTAGTATATCGCATGGAGGCAGTGCTCCCCATAGAAGTAGAGATCCCATCAATTCGGGTATTGATGGAAGCTAAGCTCATAGAGGCTGAATAGTGTCAAAGCAGGCACGATGAATTGAACTTAATCGAAGAAAAGAGAATGACGGCTTTATGCCATGGTCAATTATATCAGCAAAAAATGAAGAAAGCTTTTAATAAGAAAGTTTGACGCCGTGTCTTCAGGGAAGGAGACCTTGTGCTCAAGAAGATACAATCATTTCTCACTTATTCCAAGGGCAAATAGACTCCGAATTATGACGGCCCCTACATGGTCAAGAAAGCCTTCTCAGGTGGTGCCTTGAGACTCGCAACCATGGATGGAGATGAGTTTTCCTACCCGAAAAATGTTGATGTAGTGAAGAAATACTTCGCCTAGATAAAAAAAATGTCTTGGTGGATTGAAAACCCGAAAGGGCAGTCCAGGAAAAAATTAGAGACATAATCAAAAATCATCCCGGTGGATTGAAAACCTCAAAAGACAATCCAGGTAAAAGTTAGGGATTCATGGCAAGTAACTACATCCGACATTGGTTAAAACCCCAGCGGTAACATCATCTGTCAGGAAAAATTCAAGTCAAGGTCACCTTCGACATAAGCTCCAAATGTCCAGAATTCAAAGTTGGTAGAAGGATAGTGGTCGTTATGTTTTAATGTAGCCCCTTTTCCCGTAAATTACCATTTTCTAAACTTTGTAATACTCTATGGGATCACGCGTTCAGCTGATTACCATTCTATCAATAAAATTTGAGCCTTAGTGCTTTTGTTTGCAATTCTCATTTATTTTACTTTAACAGAATGACATTTTTAATATGATCAACGATTCTTGAAACAAAATAAAAATGAATTTACTTGTCAAATTTTCTCCTGCTTTTAAAATAAAGATGGCAATTCTTCTTGACAATTGAACGCCAAAAAGAACATCAATAGCTTCTTCAGAAGTGATTAAACCTCAAAATGCAGAATCAAAGTACTCATTCTAAACCAGTACACCTGAATGAAGGATTAACCGTTTCAGATATAATGTTCTGTCTAGTATCCCCGACAGAGTTCTTACCTCTAAAGACCAATTGATGGTTCTTTCCCAGCAGGGTTTACCTCTCCTAAGCAAGACAGGATCACTATCTTGAATCGATGGTACTTTTCATTCCCCGCAGTGGCCGAGTATCTAGTCATGTTTAATCAATAGTTTGTATATCGCGTCTATTTTATCAGCATAAACATACATACATCATGCATAATTGATTCATATACATGTTCATATTGCATTACTATCACTCTGGTTAGTCTCATCCCAAAGTGATGAAGTCCTCTCACCGATAGAGTAGCCAGTTCTGTCCTCGTCAGGAAATGTATTATCTAAGCAATTTCTTCCCCAGTTTATTTCTAGATTGAAGCCTATCCTCGACCACTTTGATAACTTTGAGCTCTGAAAGGCAAGAAGACATTCGACAGACACCTTTGGAACATCACTCTTCACCATTGAAGATGATATTTCTCCCTTTCCCGGATTAAAGAAAATCCCCAGAGAAAGTCTCTCCACTAAAAGACTCATGACAATATGTCGGTTTTTCTCAAAAGAAATTCGATGTTAATGAAGTCATCAGCACCTCAAAATTGGATCACATCACATGGCATTTCTCTGAAAAGATCTCGAAGAAAAGTCTGGTGTAATATCCCCAAGCAAGAAGCAGTCTCTCAAAAGACTTGTTTTCCCCAGTAGAGTCAACAAACGGCATCTCCAGCAGAGAAGTTTGTACACCTCTACAGCTCAGACGAATGGCTTTCCCCAGCAAGTTTGACATCAATTCATTTTTTCATCAAATGGCATCTCCCCAATAAAACTCGGCGAGAAGTTTGATGAAGACCGCTACAAATAACATTCCTTGTCAAGAGAAGAACTCGAAAAGAAGAAACTGAGACCAGTTCCATGGATGAAGACCAGGATTGAGGGGAAGTTTATTTCAAAAGAAACTAAGACCAGTTCCATGGCTGAAAACCAGGATCGAGGGGAAGTTTATTTCAGAAACTAAGACCAGTTTCGTGGCAGAAGACTAGGAGCGAGGGGAAGTTTCATATTTTTCTAAATAACATTGCTTAGAAAAAGAAGATGGATGAGCAAACTTCCATTCATAACCACTGTCAAAATTTCGGGTATTCCGATATTTAATCCTCTTGCACCTTGAATGTCTGAATATCTTCGCCATTCACACCTTCGGGTCCAAGAAGATTAAATAGGGGCATCTGCCATACCCCAAATTTTGACCACAATATTTCCCATCATTGTCAAGATCATTACCACAATATGGATGTATCTTCATGCCTCATCAATCCTTTCAAAGATTGTTGAACATGCACTGCAATCAAGAATTAGGATTTCAACCCCTCTCAGAACACTTAGACAAAAGATCAATTAAGAAATGACATGATATTCAAATTTTCTAACCTCTCAAACATCCATGAAGGTTCAAGAGGTCTCCCATATCAAAAATCAAGCACAAGATTGCAAAATCTCAAGACATTTGAGCCTCGAAACTCTTAGTGTCACCAAATTAGGGTTTTTGTCGACTGAGACCTCCAGAGTGAAATTTTCATAGAGGAATGAGCCAAGGCTTAAAAATATGACTCAATATGATAAAGATAACCCTAGGAGTCCATTTGCAAAGTTAAATCACCCTCAGAGAATGCATTTCTCAAAAGTCAAGAATTAGGGTTTTTCCGCACCGAATCGCTCTGGAGCCAAAAGTCAAAACATGACTTTTTAGACAAAAATGATCCTTATGACTCATATTCTCATAAAATATGATTTATAATATCATTTGAACAAGAATTGATCGAGAAATCATGGTAACTTGTAAAATGGGTAAACTTGGAAAAATTGAAATTTTTTCTAAGTTACCAAATTTGGATGATTTTGGTGCCAACTTCAAAGGACCATAACTTTTGATCCAAGTAGCCATTTTGAGTGATCCAAAGCCTAATTTGTAGGTCTTCCTACATTCTACAAAAGCTTAAACTACATGAAACTCTAATTCTTCATGGATTTTTGGTTATAGATGGATCAAAGTGGTAAAAAAATGAAAGATTTGACACTTAGTACAAAACTGTCTAAGTTTCAACCTTGAACATCAATGTTCATGAGGATTTTTCAATTGGATTCAGATAGTTTTAAGACAAACTATGACCACACATGAATTGTACCATATGAGGGATTTCTAAAAAGTACACGAACTTTCCATAACTCAATTTGAGCAAGGAGATATGATCATCCCAAAATGACACTTTCAAACTGTCTTGTACAAGACAGATTTGTGCATTCTTACTCGAATTGGCTAATTTAGACAATTACAAGTCTTGTAATCCATTTGGATACCTCAGGGGATAACATCAAAGGAAAAATATATGATCCACAAGCCTCCCAAGTCCAAGGATCTACATGTAGCTATGTGTCCCCTAAAAAGGCTAGGAATCTCAAAGACTCCAATTTTGTTTCAATGCATTCAATGGATTCACAAGGTGGCAAGCATCAAGACATTGTTGAATGAATTGAGTCAAGCCTTATCTCTGAACCAAAGGACTCATAACCTGCTGCATTGACCCAAGTCAATGGTTAAAGAAGACCAAAGATTCCTTATGATCAACATTGGCCAAAGGATTATCCAAGCCTTCATTCACTATTGATGCTAAAACAAACTTGTTACACTATAAATAGACATCAATTGTGATCAGTTTGAGTACACCAAAGCCTTAGAATATTGGCTTTACTCTAAATATCTCTCCCACCTCAGAAATACCTTCATTCACAAGTCACTGTCGAATTTTTAATTAGAAAGCCATTCCATCACCACCAATTATTCTAACACATTCCCTACATCATATATGAGTTTGTCAAACACTTCTCACACTTCTGAAACATCAGGATCACCATCTCCATTTCTCACTTGATCCAATTGCAGCCAGAGTTGAGCCAGCTTATCCAAGGAGTTCCAAATCATTCTAAAGGTTGCAACACAATCCTTGAGGCATAAGGAAGTTATCCAGATCATTATTTCACTTCTGTAACATCTCTACAATAGAATTCGATTCCTTCTTGCAGAGGAAAGCCTGAACCTTTCATTCTCCATTATCCATGCATCATTTTTGAATTTTTAAAGCCCAAACATGTTTGTTATATTGTTGTGATCATTAACCCTCAATCAATTGTCATTTATCTTGCGTGTATGAGATTTCATTTAGTTCTTGCATATTTTAGGGTTCATCTGGTTACAATGTGATATCTCTTGTTACACTTAGTTAAAATGAAATTGAAAAGAACCATTGTGTTCCTTGTTTGAAAATGCATGAATTTCATTTTTACATCTTGTAAAATGGTTGAGAAACGAGAGAGATAGCTTGCTTCACGGAAATCTGAGGTTTGCTCAAGGAAGAAGATGGCCATGGCACCATTTTCAAGTTTTAGAACCAAACATAGTATATATTATATACTTACCAATATATGTTTGAATTGACATTGCGCCCTAGTGGAAACACTAGTATTTGTGTGTGTGTGTGTGTGTAGCGAGCGAGAGGTCTGGGGTTCGAATCCCCCTCGTCCCAGACCTTTTGGTTTTTTTTGGAACTATTTTCCAAAGGGAGTTTCACGTATTATTCACTCTTGCCATCTTCTATCAGCCAACGCACTTGGCTCAGTTGGTAGAATTTTAAACCCTCCACCCCAAGGGCGTGGGTTCAAACCTTGGGAGGGTCATCCTATCTTTTTTACTACTTAATTCCTTCACTTATTTTTATAATTTCTAAATAACTTCAAAAATTAATTTCTCCTTCAATTTTAATTATTTTTTATTGATTCTTTTTTTCAAAATTCACAAAAATGTTAAAATATTTTATTCTACAAAATTTTCACAAAAATATTATTTATTTCATATATTTGATATTTTTATAAAGAATTCATTTTATTTGTTTTCAAACATTTTAAATAAATTCTTTCTCTTGAATTTTTCAAATTCAAATGATTTTCAAATCCTTCCATGGATAAAATATGATTTTTCAAACACTTATCCAAGATCACAACTTATTTTTTACACATGTTTGATAATTTTGACCATTTTAAATGATTTTATTTCAAATTAAAATGCATTTTTAATCAAATTAGGGTTTTGATTATTTTTACCCTCACAAACATTTTGCAAAAGCACTTTTGGGCCTCTTGATAGAGTGTAAGTCCCATCCCTTTGTATATAAACCATTTTTGGGCCTCAGTCATTGTATAAGTCCCAACTCGATTTTAAAAATCTCGGCGTGACCGCCATTTTCAAACAATTTTAATCTGGGCCTCCCGTTTGTGTTATAAGTCCCATTTTTCTTCTTTTCAAACATTCTTGGGTCTCTAATAGATTTTAAGTCCCATCCCTTTGTAAATAAATAATTTTGGGCCTCAACTATTGTATAAGTCCCGATACAATTTTCAAAACAACGGTGTGACCACTGTTTTTCATCTGGGCATCTCACTGAGCTGTAAGCCCCGTCTTTTGTATAAAAATAAACTTTGGGCCTCTAATAGAGTGTAAGACTCAACCTCTTTTGTAAATACAATAAATTTGGGCCTCACTCATTGTATAAGTCCCTTTATAATTTTCAAAACTACGACGCAATCGTCACCTTGTCAAAAAAATAATTCATCTGGGTTTATCCTTGATCATGAGCCCAAAACTTCCTTTTAAAAAAAAATTCTTTTTTATTCAAATTCAAATTCATAGTTGTTATCAAAACTTTCTTCAATTTCTTGGATAACTAACCATACAGTTGTGTTTATAACACTGGAAGCTTGCTCACCTATAAGTTTTACCAGCTTATTTTTACATATTTGCTTTTATATATATATATATATATATATATATATATATATATATATATATATGCTTGTATATCTGCTTAGAGTTTTCTCCAGCAACTAGGTCTAGACTTAGATAAAGCCAATGGTCACTCTTTCAACACAGTCAAAACTAGTTCCCCATAGGAAATTCCAGATACAGTCTTGCCTCCTCTTAGGCTTATACAATATAGAACAAAGAAAGTCATTATTCCCGGTGAAACTTTTCTCAAGACTGTCACTACTTAGAAATTTGTACAAGAAATTCATTTCCCCCAGAGAGGATTAATTCCCGGTGAAACCTCTCTTGAATTTCTTCAAACCTTAGAACTGTTCACTAAAGAAAGGATTATTCCCGGTGAAACCTTTCTTGAACTTTTCTTTGGCTTGGACCCACAGGCTTCCTAAAAGCATCCTTAGCCTCCTCTTGGGCTTTGTACAAGGACCCTCAGGCTTTTTAGAAGTTCTCAGCCTTCTCTTGGGCTTAGTACAAGGACCCAAAGACCTCCTACAGGTATGTGACAGAATCTAGTCATCTTTTGCTAGTTCAATCCTCCAGAGAGTCATAATTCCAAAACATCAAACCAATTTAGGGTTGATTCTCATCCCTTAAAACACCAGCCTCCTCTTGGGCATCATACAAAGATCATTCTCCAGCTAAGAGCAAACCTCTTCATATTAATAGACTTGGAAAGTCTCATCACTTCTTGGATCTCACACACAAACCCTCAAGTTTCCTAAAAGCACAGGAAAAACCCTGATCACTTCATCAATCTCCAGTAGAGTTTGAAACCTCCATAGGTTTTCATACTCAAAGTTTAAACCTTTACCATCAATATAACCTTAATAGAATCAGAACCTCAGGGCATCTGATATTCCAACTCTTCTTTAATCCTCAGCAAGAGTTGATTCCCCATATTAGACCTGTCTCTGGATTTCATTAATCCCCAGCAGAAGTTAGCCTCTTCTTAGGCTTTATATAAGAATTTTCCACAGCCAGCCTCCTCTTAGGCTTTGTATAATGATCATCCCTCGGCAATTTTAGCCTCAATATTGGGTTTTGTACAAGACAGATAAAACCTCCCCAGTGGAGTCAATCAATTCTTTTTAGCCTTAATCTTAGGCTTTGTACAAGACAGATAAAACACTCTCTTGTTGAGTCAGTTTTCTTTAGCCTCAATCTTGGGCTTTGTATAAGACAGATAAAACAGTCTCTTGTTGAGTCAGTTTTCTTTAGCCTCAATCTTGGGCTTTGTACAAGTTAGATAAAACACTCTCTTGTTGAGTCAGCTTTCTTTAGCCTCAATCTTGGGCTTTGTACAAGACAGACAAAATATTCCCCAGAAGAGTCAATCTCTTTTTAGCCTCAATCTTGGGCTTTGTACAAGACAGAAATAAAACTCCATAAGCAGAATCAACCTTTCAGCTTCAACCTTGGGCTTTGATCAAGGCACACAAAAATCAACACCCCCTTAGAGGAAATCAAGATTTCTCTGAGGAGGATATTTCTCTGTATATCACACATAAAAAACAAACAGTAAAAAAACCTACTTCCAGATAACTGCTGTAAGTGGCACACTTGTTGATTAAAAAAAATCCAAGCTGTAGTCCATCTCTTATCTTGGTAAACTTTTTCTTCCGTCAAATTGCTGTAAGTGGTAAGCCTCTGGATTATTAAATCCAAGCCAATGTCCCTCTCTTAGCATGGAAAATTCCTAAGGAAAAACTGGCATTGCTCTACATTGAGTTAAAGTTTCCTCCTTCAGGACAATCCCCTTTTAAAGGAAATTATGGCATTGCTGGATTCCATATATTCCAGTTAAAGTAATTCCCCTTTAAAATCAGTTACCCAATAATTGTGATAAACAGATGAGATATCTCCCTTTATAGATGACAAATTCTCTCACAGTCAAACCTTTAGCTTCAATCTTGGGCTTCGAACAAGACACAAATAACCTTTAGCTTCAATCTTGGGCTTTAAACAAGACACCAAAAACATCATTTTCCTCCCTTAGAATAGGAGGAACTACGATTGCTCTGATTTCTCTGTTATCTCTTTACGGGAATACGTAGGCATAAGATTGCAAAATCTTAGCGAACACACAAATCAAAAACCTTAGGTCCAGTACCTTACCAAAAACATCGAAAAAACCAAAAACAATAAAAATACTCTCTCAACATTCCCAAAGGAGAAACTTTCCCAAATTTGTAACAGATAAACACCAGTAAGTAGATGATAGAAGAACATGCTAAACAATATATGGATAACCATATATACATTGGGTAATTGATAACTCCCCACTGTATAACCTGACCCCGACCCCCCAATCTCTTAGCATTTGTTAAAGAAAACATTTGCGTGTGTCATACCCCAAATTTTAACCACTAAGATTTCCCATCATTGTGAAAATCATCATCACAATGTGGATGTATTTACATGCTTCATCAATCTCCTCAAAGATGGTGGAGCATTCGCCACAACCAAAATTAGGGTTTTGAGCCCTCTGAGAGCACTTAGACAAAGGATCAACCAAGGTATGACATGATCTCCAACTTGTCTAGCCTCTTAAAACATCCATAAAGGATCAAGAGGACTCCAACATCAAGAATCAAGCACAAAGGTGCAGCATTTCAAGTGGATCAAGCCTCAAGATCGCCAGTGTCACCAAATTAGGGTTTTCGTCGACCAGGGCCTCCAGATGGAAATTTTCCTCTGGGCATGAGCCAATGCTTCAAAGCATAACCTAAGATGCTCCAAGGGACATCATGAACCCAATCATCAAGTCAATTTAACCTCAGGGGAAGCATTCATCAAAAATCAGGAATTAGGGTTTCTTGACCTAATTCACCCCTAAGTTGACTTTTGGGACAAAGCATGAGCCAAGACCTCAAGACATAATTTGAGGGTCTCTAATACACCACATTGATCCATTTGCAACAATGGATTGATCCAAGAAGCTTGATACACAAGCTTCAATTTCATCAGGACCACAATTTGGGTTTCGAGGAAAAAGTCAACTGTACTTTTGACTTTTAACCCAGACATGCTCCCAAGCCTTGGGACATGATTCAGTAAACCCTATAACACCTATGAAACATATCCACCAAGTTTGATTTAGGTCAAGGACTTAATTTCATAGAGGATCACACAGTTTGGAATTCATATGGTAAAAAGTCAATTGTGCACAAAAGTCAAAGTTTGACTTTTTGAGATTTTTCATAATTATGGTTCTTTGACCCTAAAGTGATGTTACCGTGTGATTGGAATCATCATTTATCAATAAAAACCAAAGAAAGTGGGATAACTTGTAAAAGGGGTAACCATAAAAACTTAGAATTTTTCTAAGTTATGAAACAAAGTGGCTAGGGTACCAACTTCCAATGATCATAACTTAAGATCCAAGCAACCATTTTGAATGATACAAAGACGGATTTATAGATCTCATGGCATACTTTAAAAGTGTCAACTACAGCTCATTCCAATTCCTCATGGAATTTAAATTATGGAGTGATCAAAATGGCTGAAAACCCAAAAGTGACATTTTTCCAACACTTAGTGAATTTTTCACTAAGTCAGAATCTGCCTTTTTTTTTCAAAAAGTAGAGGCAGTTTTCAATGTAATTCAAGTTGTATCAAAACCAAAGTTGGACATCATGATAAAATAGGATATATCAGCTTTCCAAAATGTCCAAGAACTCCATCAAATTCCATCTGAGCTAGGAGTTATGGTGGCTGCAACATGCCTTGCTGCAAACTGCTACACAAGGCATATTTGTGCATTATGGCTCGAATTGCTCAAATTGTGCAACTCCAAACAAGTTTATCCATCTGCACACCTCAGGGGGAGACCAAGGAGGGACAAGCACTGATCTATCAGCCTCCCAAGTCTTTGGAACTACATATAGGTTTGGCACCCCTAAAAGCTAAAGATGCCTCAAGACTCCAATTTTGTTTTGGAGAATTCAATGGATGCTTAGAGGTGGCATGTATTAGAGCAAAAATGAACACTTCAGTCAAGCCTCATCCCTGAACCAAGAGACCATAGGCATGTGCTCTAACCTCTAGTCAATGGCTAGAGGAGACTTAAGATTCCAAAGCGTGGCAATTGGACAATGAGCTGTTGCAGTTGCCATTCACTATTGCTTGCAAAACAAACTTGCTCTACTATAAATAGAGCTCATTTGTGCTCAGTTTGAGTACACCAAAGCACTACAACACTTGCTTTCCTCAAAATCTCTTTCTCTAGGCCAAAATGCCTTCTTTTGCAAGGTAACTCTGAGTTTTTAAGTTAGAGAGCATTTCCATCACAACTCATGATCCAAACACATCCAATATGTCATATCTAAGCTGTCCAAACTCTCATATGTGACCTGTAACACCAAAATCACAAAGTCCCCTCTCAAAACCTCAAAATTGGACTTTTTTGCATTTTTCAAGCCATGTCTTGATTCTGTCACTTTCAAAACCAGATAAGACCTCAAACACACTCCAAATATCATCCTTGAACTTTCCCAAATGGTTCCCCACATCTGGAACATCATTTGAGAGAGTTGCTATATTGGTCACTTTTGCTCCTTTTGCAAGAAAGGGCTCAAACTTGTTCCTGAGGATTCTAGTTGGTTCCAACCATTCTAAAAGCTTCTAAGGGATCATTTGAGGGTGTCCAAAGCATCAAATTGTTTCTGGAACAAAGCACTTGACAGATTGCTCAAAAAGCTCTTAAAGAGGTAAGCATCACAACTTGAACTATTTGAATTATGCATTGCTTTGAAGTCCACTGATCATGCACATCTCATACATGTTATATATGTTGTGTTTGAACCAATTCATCATGTAATTCATGCCTGTAACAAGAGGTAGCATAGAAAATGCAATCATAGGCCTATTTCAAGAACACTATCGGGTTTTGAAATAGGAGCCTCATCTGAAAAAACCACCACTACCATTGGATTCCTTGTGAAATTCTAGGCAGGATAGACCTAAATTTTGTCTCAATCCATGGATAAATGAGAAAGTTTCAAGCTTCACATTTTTGGCCAAAAGCTTGCCTTGCCTTGCCTTGGCCAGGCCAAAAACAAGGCATGCCTCATATATTCATGGGGTGGTTTTGATACACGGATGTATCACCACCCCAGTGGTAGGAGGCGCGCGCTGCACCCAAGAGGTATGGGGTTCGAATCCCCCTCGCCCCAGATCCTCTTTTTACCACTTTTTCCACTTTTATTATTTTTCATGTTATTTTTTAAATGATTTGAAAAATTAATAACTCAATTTTAATTATTTTTTATTGGTTCTTTTTGCAAAATATCACAAAAATGTTGAAATATTTTATCCCACAAAAAAAATCAAATTTATATTATTTATTTAATATAATTGGTATTTTTGTAAATAAATTCATTTTTATTATTTTTAAACCTTTTAAAAATGAATATTCATCTTGAAAATCAAAATCAAATGAGCCCTAAATCATCTTGTGATTAAAACCTCATTTTTTCAAACCTTAACCAAAAATCACAAGTAGTTTATTTAGACTTATTTGGTATTTTTGTCATTTTATAAAAAGGATTACTTTTAAAAGAAAATGAAATTAGGGTTTCTTTGATTTTCACCCTAACAAATCTTTTTCAAACTCTTTGGGCCTCTTGAGAGAGTGTAAGACCCAACCCCTTTTGAAAACCAAAATTCTTTTGAATCTCACACATTGTATAAGACCCACTGTGTTTTCAAAAACCTCGGCGCGATCACCGTTTTCAAACGAACCAATTGGGCCTCTCCTGGAGTTGTAAGCCCCATTCTTATCCTTAAAATCCCTTTGGGCCTCTTGAGAGAGTATAAGACCCAACCCCTTTTGAAAACCAAAATTTTTTGGGCCTCAGTCATTGTATAAGACCCACGGTGTTTTCAAAAACCTCGGCGCGATCGTCGCATTTTCAAAAATAATCATGGGGCCTCTCCTTGAGCTATAAGACCCATCTTTATTCATTTTCAAACTCCTTAGGCCTCTTGAGAGAGTGTAAGTCCCATCCCTTTGTAAATAAAACATTTTGGGCCTCACACATTGTATAAGTCCCTCTGTATATTTTCAAAAGTTCGGCGCGATCGTTGCCTTTTTAAACAAAAACAATTGGGCATACCCTCGTGTTGTAAGTCCCATCTCTTTTCTTTAAAATAATCTTTGGGATTCTCTTTGAGTTGTAAGACCCAACCCTTTTGTAAATAAAAAACTTAGCGAGCATACTAATAAAAAAGTTTAGGTCCAGTACCTTCACTCCAATCAAAAACCTTAGGTCTAGCACCTTACCAAAAACATCGGGAACACCCGAACATCAACAAAAACTCACTCAATCACTCATATTCCCAAGAAACTTTCCCAACCCATCAGCAGGTAAACACTATCAATTATAAAGCGGTACCTAAAGCTAACATCCTGTGGATAACCACATATAGGATGGGTAATTGACAACTACCCATTGTATAACCTGACCCCGGATCCCCCAATCTCTTTAAAGCATTTTGTTCAGTTAAACATTTCGCGTGCAAGGTTAGTTTTAGATAGCTTCCCTTTCCCTTCCAGCTTCACGGGATAAATAAGAAATCAGAAAGTAGCACCCATCCCTCCTCATTGCGGGGAGAAGAACCAGCGATAAGGTGGTTGCGTCACCGACAAAAATCGCTCGCTACAGCGTGCAAGGTTAGTTTTAGATACCTTCCCTTTCCTTTCCAGCTTCATAGGATAAATAAGAAATCAGAAAGTAGCACCCAATTCCAACCATTGCGGTAAGGTGGTCGCGTCACCGACAAAAATCGTACGTTACACTATAATGGTCTCGCGACCGTGGTGGAAATCATCATAAATACAATCACCCATTACCTTACAACGGTTGGTCAGGAGTTGTGGTATCCCTTTTCCAACCGTTGTGGTATGAATTTTCTGTATTAGTGCGTGATGAAATGATTTACTCTTATTCAAGAAATATTTCATACTTTGTCACGTCTCTTGAGTTTCTCTTGCCTTACAAAAAAATATTCAACACTTGCGAAAATCACTTTGAGCCCTAACAAGTTTATCATCTCTATTAACGACGAGAGCCCTAATCACGTATCATCTCGAACTCGTTCACCATCGTATCTTTTCCATTTCTTCACCATCATATATTCTCCAACTAGTTCTTCATTAAATATGGCCGAACTCCATCAATATCTCTCAAACTCGTACAAAGCAAGGAAATACGAAGAAAAATCTCGAAGGAGGAACACAAACAATACTTGCAAGAAGGAAAGACGAACCTCGTACGATATTTTGCTCTTTGACTTCTTCATCACATTTCACGTACGCAAAATAACTCCACCATGCATGTTATAATAAATTTGTTGAGATATGTTAGGTTTAATATTATTGTTGATGTTTAGTGCATAAACCCTAAAGGCTTATTTAATATGATCTTAACACTAGTGATGTTGGGTGTTTTGAGATATGTTAGGTATAATGTTGTTGTTAAGAAACTAAACTCTAAAGGTTTAATGTGGTGTTGGTGTTTTTTCTTTTGTTGTTGTTTTGAGCGTAGGTGGACCGTCCATCTAGCGTCACTCATAAAAATGAGTTCTCTACTAGTAAGGATAAAAGAAAAAGAAAAATTAGAGGTGCTACAATGATATCTAAATTAGCAAAAGTCCTCAACACATGTTTTAAGTTTCCTATCGAGTTTGATCATAAAACTTGGATTTGTTAAGGTAAGAATGTTTCTCTTTTTAGGAGTTATGCGACATACCTTGGACGTAGCAAAGTTAGTATTTTGATAGATGATTGGGACCATGTATCAGAAGATTTTAAAACAAAAGTGTATGGACAAAACTTCATGTATTAATTTTAATTTACATGATTTAGTAGTATGTTTATTTTAATTACTAATACCTACTTATTGATGTAATTGTAGTCAGTTTTTGAGTTTGAAGTAAGTGACGATAAGTTAGTGAATAAGTGGGTCTCTTATGCTGGTGAGCGTTAGAGGGGCTTTAAGTTATATCTCACACGTGATTACATTAGAAAGCCCAAGCCTGATCATGAGCTTATAATTGTGAAATATAATTTTGTTGATAAGGACATTTGAATGAAGTTTATCCAGTCTCGTAGTTCTACTGAATTCTTAGTTAGTAGTAATCTTATTTTCTAAAGAATAATCTTATTGTGTTTTTCTATGCTTTTTGGATACAACCATTTAAATTAATATTTTCACTATGTGTATAACAAGTTAAAAGTCAATCATGACTCACTAAGTCGTGATCGCAACCCATCTCCACCATCACGACATGAGAAGTGGAAGAGGATCCGACAAAGACAAAGTGGAGAGTTCACTTTAGATGTCTCACGTGCAGTCGTTGAGAAAATTGTAAGTATATTCTTTTGTCAATTAGAATATTAAATGTAATTTAAATCAATTTGGTAATGAAATCTTATTCGTGTTGTGTAGGATTTATTGGTTAATATGGTCAGTCAAGGTTCATTTGTTCCACATGTACGACATGATATATTAGTAGAAATAATTGGAATAAAAGAGCATGGTGGGAGTGTTTCTGGTGTTGGACAAGGAATTAGCATGATATTATACATTGGTACATCGAGAAAGAGTAATGATTTGTGCAAGAAAGAGATGGACGAGCTCATTAATAAAAATTTATAAGAAAGATTAGCACATGAGCAGGAACCCCCAAAGAAAGAGATGGATAGGATCTACGATAAGAAGTTTGAATAAAAATTACCACAAGAGCGAAAATTGCAAAAGAAAGACATGAACGGGCTCTACGATAAGAAGTTGGAAGAAGTATTAGCACACGAGCGGGAATTGTGCAAGAAAGAGTTAAACAATCTCTATGTGGTATGAATGAATTTTGTTTTGCATGTTGCAATTGTTTTGTGGTCTTATAACATGACATATGTGTTGTGTGTTGTTGTTGTTGTTTTTATGGTGCATAAATTAACACTGATGGGTGTAATCATCCAACTGAGTACAAATGTAGCTGATGAGTTGCCTGAAAAGGTTGTTTTAGGTGGTGCGAGCACAAAATAAAGTTGTTTAACCGCCCATACTCAAAATGAAGCGGCAGTTCCTTTTGATGATTCGCTAAAAAAATTGGTATCTTTGATCATAAATATTAAAAAGACATTCCTATTCAATTACAACATGATCCAAATATAGGATTGTTTTTGTATTTATCCTAAGAATATAAAGGATTTTGTGTTTGGAAATGAGTGGCTGGACATATCTATACCAAATTTGTGGTGCATGTAAGTAAATTTTCTATGCTAACTAATGTCAATTTAAATTTGTGAACTTAAGTAATTTAAATGTTAAGACTCCATTTTTTGAATTTTATTTACCATTTAAGTACATTGCATCATTTATGGATAGAATCAA
This sequence comes from Lathyrus tuberosus, assembly GCA_022829125.1. NCBI lineage: Eukaryota > Viridiplantae > Streptophyta > Magnoliopsida > Fabales > Fabaceae > Lathyrus > Lathyrus tuberosus. Next base: position 15,355,922 of record JALAZF010000018.1, read on the forward strand.
ATAAATCAGATATTTGTGGATTCTTGGACCCATTTAGTATGCAATATTCATTGAATGAATCAAACGTAATTGAAGTATACTTACAATCACAGTTAAGAGATGGAAATAAATAATTTTATTTAGCAACATTTATCCATTCGGGGGTAATTTTGAATTTGTGTTTTCTCATATATTTAGTATTCAATATTTTATCAATTAATAATTATGCTCGTGTTCATGCAGTGGTCATTGACAATTGATTATTATCTGTCCTCAATATAATATGGTAGTGGTGCAAATCGACGGTTGGAGTTTTTTTAGGAAGGTTTATGTGGTGGTGTAAGCTTTGATGTGAAGGTGGTTTGTGAGTTTGGTGGATTAGAGATAGAGTTATGAAGTGGTTAGATGACACGTGTTGGCCGGAGTTTGTCGCTGGTGAGTTGTTTTAGGTGGTGGTTGGTTGTTATTATAAGAGGAGGTGTGGTTGAGCTGTGTGTGGTCGGAGAGAGGTCTTGCAAGCGAAGGTCCGATTATGGAAGGAGAAGAAGTTGGGGTGGTTTTGGATCGGACTTTATGGGTTTTGGTTTGTATTATGGTGGAGATAGGAAGACAAGGTTGAAGGAGTTTATGGTGGAGCAGATCGTTGTGTATGAAAATGACGGAGGGAGATCGTTATGTTATGGTTTCACATGAATTACACGGCAATAAGGGTGTTGTTATAGTGTATGTTGTGTTGTTCATATGGTGGAGGTGATATAAAATGGAGATGATGTGAAGTCTGAATAAATGTTTTATTATGGAGTGTTTGTTGTGGATATGTAAATAATAGATAGAGGAAGATTGGTTATGAGAAAGGTGGTTGGTGGTTGTGGAAATAAAAAAGATGCAGGAGTGATGATATAGAGGTGTGGTTATTAAAGTTTGCAGAAAAGAAAGAAGCGTAGTTTCCTGAAAATAAAATGTGAGAGGAAGTTCTGTAGAGAGAGGATTATAATTAACGTGGGGGTAAGAGTGTTCTTTCTGCCCTCTTTTTTCTTGAGAAACCTTTTTTTCTCTTTTCAATTAAATAGTGAGTAACGTGTGTATGGGGGAGATAATGTGACGCGTGTTGCATGTTTAGTGGAGAATCCTCCCTCTCTTTTTTCAAATGCCCCTCCCCTTTTTCGTTTTTAGTAAGAGATATGTCAATTCTTTTTTTGTGAAAAATCCTCCCCACCAATGACCTGCTTCCATGCGTGGGGAGAGACAGAGACAGAGACAGAGACACACACAGAGAGAGAGAGAGAGAGGGAGAGAGGGAAACCAATGAAGCTGGCACGTGGAACCCCTTTGCTGGTGAGTGGAAAATGTGATAAAACCCCCATGATCTTACTAGTTCAAATCTTTGTCGATGATATCATTTTTGGTGCTATTAACGATTACTTGAGGAATTCTCTGAAATTATGCAGAATGAGTTCGAAATGTCAATGATGATATTGCTCAAATATTTACCAGGACTTCACATCCATAAAAATAATGAAGGAACTTTCATAAATATAACTAAATTATGTAAAAAGTTATTAAAAATGTTTGATATGGAGAAGTGCAAAGTAATATCAACCTTGACAAGGATGAAAATGGAAAACCAGTTGAAGAAAGAAAATATTGAGGTATGATAGGCTCTGTTCTCTATCTAATTGCATCCCGTTCTTATATAATATTTGTTGTCTGTATGTGTGCACGCTTTCAAACATCCCCAAAGGAATCACATCTTAGTACGGTCAAATGCATCATGAGATATCTTTCCGACACACAACAAATGGGTTTATGGTACCCCAAGGGAGCGGATTCTGACTTAGTTGGGTACATCGACTCCGATTTTACTGGATGCATATTGGATAGAAAAAGTGCCACTGATAAGTGTCACTTACTTAGGAACTTGCTCGTCTCATGTCATATCTAGAAATATGCAAGTGTCGCACTATCCATAACTGAGGTAAAATACATTGCTTCGGGTATCTGTCGTGCTCCAATTATCTGGATGAAACAACATCTCAGTGATTACAGTGTTAAACTTAGAGCTGTCATGATAAGATGAGACAACATTAGCGCTATAAATCTCACAAAAAACTAATTTTTCACTCTGGGGATAAACACATTGAAGTTATGCACCACTTTATTAGGGATCATGTTGAAAAAGGGGAACATGTACTTGAATTTGTAACCCCATCAAATAAACTTGAAAATATTTTAACTAAAACCCTTTCTATAGAAAATTTCTTTTTCATAAGAACTGAACTAGGAATATTGAACAAATCATAAATGGATTAATATGCTTATATGTTTTCTTCTCACCTTAATGTCATCTGATTTATGTGTTTTCTTTTACGCCTTTTTGATTAGGTCAAAGGGGGGGTAAGTATAATCTCAGATGGAGTAGATTATACTCTCTACTTAATTAAGGAGTTTAGCTACTCCGGTTATATATCTATCTAGTTCTCTTTTACCACCTCCCTGAGAGATGCCTTGTCACCATAAAAAAAAATGGAGAATAGGGATCTATGTGCTTCCAGGTATAAAGTTGATAATCTTGAAAAAGATCCTTTATGATATTTTGATGACGACAACATTAATAGTTTTTGAAGTTTTTGGAAAAAACTTTAAACTCTTTAATGATGGTGGTCTAACAAGAAAAATATCTCAAGCTTCACAAAGAAAAAAAATCAAGATTAAAGTGCTTATATGATCGAAGTGTCTGGAAAATAACATTGGAAGCCTCAGAGTAATGAAAGAGAGAAAGTGTGAAAGCTTGATAGGTCGTGTCTGTCTGAGTGACAAGAGTTTTGTAAAAGTAAGAAAGTATATCCTAAGTTCTAAGGAAACTCACACACGCGCGCGCACACACACACAAACACAAACACACACACACACACACACACACACACACACACACACACACACACACACACACACACTTAAAAGTATTTTTATAACATATTTATCACTTAAAAATATTTTCAAGACTAAGCTAAATGATTAAGAAATTGTACACTATCTTTTAAAAGGCTTTTTGAACTATCCAAACGATTTAAATCTTAGGACATTGCAGGGAGAGAGAGGAGGGAGACCTAGGTTTAAATAATTTAAAAGCTTTCAACATTGCATTATTAGGAAAGTGGTTATGGAGGTTTCATACTAAAAATCAAAGTCTATGGGCTAGGATCTTGGTAAGTAAATATGGTGATTTAAACATCGGTGCGAATATAGGGAAGACAATAGGTTCGAACTGGTGGCAGGATTTGAATAAGATAGAAAGTGGGGTGTGGGAATTTAAATCACAATGGTTTTCCGAAAAATTATACAGGAAATTAGGAAATGAAACTACATCTCTGTTCTGGAGTGATCCATGGCTAGAGGGACAGGTTTTGAAGACCAGTTTTTCGGATCTGTTCAACCTGGTCGTGCACAAAGAAGCGTTGGTCAATAAAGTGATGCAGAGAAACACAGAAGGGGTGAACTTAAATATCAGGTGGGATCGAGTTCTTAACGAAAAGGAAAGGAAAGCTGAAGAGGTAATTAGAGAAAAATCTCAAAGTATATATTATAGAGAAGATGTAGAAGACAAGTGGTTATGGTGTAATAAAGAATACTCGGTTCGAGAAACATATAAGGTAGTGGTAAAAAGTAATGTGATGGAAGAGAGGAGAATGTTTGCAGAAGCTTGGAATAAGTTTGTCCCACTCAAGGTCTCGACATTGGTCTGGAGATTATTGCAAAACAAAATTCCGACGAAGGATAATCTTGCTAAGAGAGGAATCTTGAATGGTTCACAATTACTATGTCCATTTGGTTGTGGAAGAGATGAAAATGTATCTCATTTATTCTTTGAGTGCCCAAAATCGAGTGAGGTTTGGTACGCAATTCTAAAGTGGCTGAACGTTTCGACAGTATTACATAACTCATGACTAGAAAATTTTAATCAATTCAGTGGTTTATTAGATTGTAGTAAGGGGAAAGTGGACATGCGCAAAGCGATTTGGTTTGTGTGTATATGGACTGTGTGGAAATGCCGGAATGCTAAAATATTCAGGAACAAGGAAATGAATGCAATGAGTTTGTTTGACAGTATTAAAACTCAGTCATGGTTGTAGCTTAAAAGTAAAATGATCGGGTTTATTTATCCTTTGGAACTATGGATAGTAAACCCGTTTGAGTGCATTTTCTGATCTCAATTTCAGGTGGCAGGAATAGTTTTGTATCAGTGGTTGTTGCAGATATGAATTTTTACTTGTTGTGGTGGTGGTCTTGGTGGGAGTAGCTCAGGGGAGGATGGCTGAGCATTTGGATAGCTCTAGGGAGGTCTGTTCAATGCAGGTTGTTTTTCGTGTAGGGGATCTTTATTGTTTCTGTGAGGGCATTGGCAGTGGTTGCTGGTGGTGGTTTTGCTTTGTAGATTCGAGTAGTCTTAGAGTAGATCTTGAGGTGTCGGGTGCTGTTGCAGTAAGGTGTGGATTGTGGATCATTGTGGTTTTCTTTAAGCTTTCAGTGCAGGCAACTTTGCGTCTGCTGCGTGTTTAGGAGGACAGTTCTTTTTTCTTATTCATCTTTTTTTCGTGGGTTGCGATTTTGTCGATCATTTGGGTTGTATGTAGTATTGATTTGTGTCAATTCTAGTTGGGCTTGGCTCCCAATGCGTTAGTGCAAGATCTGGAGTTTGTATTGGTGAACTGGTGTTCTTAATTTTACATCTCAAGTTAATGTCTTGGTTAGTTTCTTTAACTTAATGTTTATTTTGTTTTTGCTTGGAGTCAATTGGAAGGTTGGTTTTGTCTCTCTCCATTTATGGGGGGGTTTCATTAGTTTGGTTTTGTCGTTTATAATTATCAACTTTTTGTTTCTGTCATATCTTATGTCGTGTTCTTAATATATTCTTCTTTTTGCCTTTAAAAAAAATATTTACCTTGATAATTTAATGTAATGTATCATACTGTACAATTCTGAATTATAGAAATTACTAACCTAGTGAAATATCAAATATGTACTTTGATGATGGAACTGTCCCTCTATGTACACCAATACAATTATCTATAACTCTAGTAATCTAACATTTTTTTAATCAAGTATGACATCAAGTTTAAGTGTTGTGACGTAGAACGTAGCGTATCACATTAATTTCCATTAGAAAAAGTAGAAAGTAAAGACTTATTCCGACAGTTTTTTATTATAAGTTGTTTTTTACTTTTCACACGTATTAAGAAATGTAATAATTATGGTATTGAAAAGAGAAATTATTAAGGATTTTATAAAATTGTCCTTCATTAATGTTATTGGAAAGAAAAATTTACATAATTAAAAATAGAGAGAATAATAGATATTTAAGCGTATAATAGAAAAAATAGCATTAATGATACATTGATATTATAAAACGACTTATATTGTGGTCCAAAATATTTTCTTAAAACGACTTATAATAATAAACAGCGGTAGTAAATTGTAGATGAAAAACTTTAAGAATATCATTATTCAAAAAAATTATTTATAGGAATTAAAATTAAATTATAAGCTATTTATAGAAACGTAGATCATATTTAATTTAAAAAAATATTTGAAAACACTAAAATGAGTTTGTAAAAAATTTAGAGATTTTTAAAAATATGTGCATTTATAGTTTTTATTAATTTGAAAACTATACTAACTGCTGGCAAAATGGGCTAGCCTATATATCTCCCGTCAGGCCCGAAAAACCATAGGGCTTGAGCCTTAAAATTAGAATTCATATTTGATAATTTCTTAATCCACTCCTTGATACTCTTAGGCACCTAGAGAAATTACTTTTATGCCCCTTGCTTTTGGAGATACATATCTGGACGCATCTTTTTTTTGCCAAAATTTGGTTTTTTTTCGGAGCTACATCTACAGAATAATTTTATACTGGTATACGCTGGGAAAAACTTCAAAATAATTCAGTTCAAGGAAACTTCCGTAGATGCACCTCCAGAACGTCTAAGCGTCAGAATGTTCCGTAGATACAGCTCCGAAAGTTTCTGCTATATTTTAAACCTGCATGATCACTCCCCCCATTGTTGTGTTTTCTTCTTCCTCACTCACCTTCACCAACTTAAAAACCCTACATTATCAATATCATTTTCACTCCAAAACTCCAACTTTTTCGTGCAACAAATCAAAGGGAGTAAGAGAAGATTGAATTTCAGGTAAAGATTGCACTTTCTCCACTACATTGCTCACATTAATCATCAAAGTTTTAGAAAAAAAGTGACGTTGCTTCCGGAGCTGTACCTCCAGAACGTGTTGAAGATGAACACTTCCGGATGTACATCTCCGGAACGTGTCTGTCTTTTTTTTACAGCAGATTTGTAATTTTTGTTTATTTTTCTTATTGTTTACAAATAGATATGGTGCACCCCGATAATATCTCAAAAGAATTCGTTTCTACAAACGATGTTCTTTCGAATGTTCAAGGGGTTGTCGTAAAGTTGGTAGATGTCAGTGTTGACTTTAATAACAAGTAAGAGTTTGATGATCGTGAAAGCATGCTCACATGGATTCGTAGGACTACAACTAGACTGGGTTTTGGTGTGGTTATTAGAAGATCAGATAATGGTTCGGAAAGATGAAACACTTTTGTAACTTTGTTGTGAGAAAGAAGTGGGAAATATCATACTCATCTACAGAAGTTTAAAAGAGATGACACTGGTAGTAGAAAATATGAATGTCCTTTTAATATTTGTGGTTACATATTGAGTACTAAAAAGTGGAAATTTAGTGTTATTTATGGTTTGCATAACCTTGAATTGTGCTTAAAGTTACAAGGTCATCCTAGTGTATGTCCGCTCAAGCCGGAAGAGAAGACATGTATTAGTGACATGACCTTGAATCTTGTCCAACCGAAAATATACTTGCCACATTGAAACAGAATGAACCCGACAATATATCAAATATAAGGCAAGTGTATAACATTCGGTACCACACCAACAAGGCGATTAGGGGAGATAGAAGTGAGATGCAACAACTGTTGAAATTGTTGGATGATAATAGTTACATGTCCCGATACAAAACTTGCAACGATGTAGTTACTGTCCGAGATATTTTTTGGACTCATCTGGATTCGATAAAGTTGTTCAACACGTTCTCGGCGGTGCTCATTCTTAATTCTACCTACAAGATCAACAAGTATAGTCTTCCTTTATTTGAGATGGTTGGTGTTACATCTACCGAGAAGACATATGCCGTTGGTTTTGCTTTTCTGAAGTGTGAAAAAAAGGACAATTTTACATGGGCATTAGAGGTGTGTCGGTCACTTTTGAAGGACCAAGTTGAGATGCCTAAAGCGATTGTTTCCGACCGCGATACTGCGTTGATGAATGTGGTTGCAAATGTATTTCCTTTTTCTAATGCATTACTTTGTCGATATCACATAATAAAGAATGTGAGAAGTCGGATTAAACCCGCGGTAGGGGCGAAACAAGTAGAGTTCGAAGGTGGAAATTTTGTGAAGGCCGGTGTAATTTTTGAAAAAATAATGGATGCGTATACTAAATTCTTCCATAAAAGAATTATATGTCGATTCCGTCATTCAATTTCGGAAAGTGTGTGAAAAGTATCCAGCTTTATTGAAATACGTTAAAAGCATTATTCTTGATCAGGTGAAGGAGAAGATAGTCTGTGCGTGGACTGATAATGTCCGACACCTTGGAAATACAACCACCAACAGAGTTGAGTCGGCCCATGCTAGATGGAAAAATTGGTTGGGTAATAGCAAGGGGAATTTGTGTCGAGATTGGGACTCCGTAAATCTCATGATTAAAAACCAACATAATGAGATACAAACAACATTTGGTCAGAGTATAAAGGTATTGGAACATCGATTTAAAGACAACATTCTTTATTCTCAATTAATCGGAAATATGTCTCGGCCGGAGTTGAATTATATTTTTCATGAGGCCAAACGAGATGAAACTGTAGGTTCCGATAGCGCAAAGTGTGGTTGCACTATTGTTAAAACCTATGGTCTTTCGTGTGCTTGTGTTATGCTAAAAAGTTGAAACTAGGTGAGCCAATAAGAATGGAAGAAGTTTGCCCTCATTGGAAAAGACTTAGTTTTGATGATGATGGTTGCATGGAAGAAGGTAAACTGAATATCTCTATTTTGACCGAATGGGAAGCGATACAAGAGGGATTCTCAAAGGTCGATGACAACATGAAACTCCACATCAAATATCAATTGAGGAAGATTGCCTATCCCGAAACAACCGACATGAAACCGGCTTCTCAACCGGTAAAGACAAAAAGTGCTCCGAAGAAAATGAAGCCTACACTGAATGACAACTCGGCTACACGGTCTCCTTCTTATTGTGAGCTCGTTGACAAACTTTATCCCGACTCACTGACTCCAAAATCTAAAAAAAATGTCATGAAAGGAGCCTGCATAAGCAAACCGCCTCCGACCCGATTCCCCCGAAAATTCCATTCATCGACGAGATGCCGGTTTTTATGCACAAATACATCGACCGTATCGTCATTGTTAAAGGGGATGGTAATTGCGGTTACCGAGCCGTTTCAGATTTGCTTGGTAAAGGAGATGACAGTCATGCGCTTGTCCGTCATCAACTAATCTAAGAGTTAAATACGCATAAAGAATCGTACACACGGTTGTATGGAAAGAAAGAAAAATTTGATGCGGTTTATAAATCTCTTGTTCCTTGCTTGAGTGGTCCGACACTGGTGTCAAAATGAATGACCTTCCCTGATATGGGCCATCTTATTGCATGTGTGTATGATAAGGTGTGCATTGACTTGACGCGATACGGGTTTTCAGAAACTTTTTTCCACTCCGCACCGCACCACCTCAAAATCCAAATGATCGCATCATATGTATTGGATGGCTTGCAAAATCAAGACATTTTGTACAAGTTTACTTGAAACCGGGATGCCCCATACCACCTACATCACCGAAATAGGCGACTCATTCAACCGCAAATGCTAAGACGTGGCCGAATCTTTTTGTTGAAAGGATGCACGAATTCGAAAGATTTAACAACATTGAAAAGGAATCAAATGCGAAAAAGTCCAAAGGGGTACCACTAATAGATTTATCCGGCGACACTTGTTTTGATTCATTTTGAATTCTTGTATAATCAGACGACTAATTGTAAATTTTTTAAGTGCAAAATAGTCACTTTTTATTTTTATGCCTTATTTATGCACTTATGCCTTTTATTTGTCTATTATGATGTGCTTCTATATTGAGTTCTGGTTTAAAAATGTAGCAGGAAAAGTTCCGGATATGTATCTACAGAAGGTTGTTAAATTTGCAGTTTCAAGGAAAGTTCCGGAGATACACCTCCGGAACCAATAATTACGGGGTCGTTCCGTGGATATAGCTCCGAAAAAAAGTTTGACAGAAAACGGTTGGTCCATATTCACCTAAGTTTTCTATAAATTCTGGGTTTCATTTGTTATCTTTCACATAAATACAAAAATGTCTCAATTGTTTGAAATCAAGATCCGTTGGTATGTCGCAAGTGTCTCCTTTTTCGACACCTGGGAGGACGTTCAAGCTCATGGATCTCACCCCCTCGTCGATATCATAGACGAGATCCAATATCGCCTACCTTACAATGACAAACAAAAGGTTGTGAAGCTTGAGTATCGTTCACCTTCAGTTGACAACGAAGGGAACGTTGTTTACAACAAGTTTGAGCTCAAAAATCCAGACGATGTTAGGGCGATGTGGCGAACGTATTTCGGTTTCTAAGAGAAAATTCCGCTCGAGTTAGAGGCGAAGGTCCGAAGAACGGTCGATGACATCTTAGAAATGTGCAAGTGTCCACCAGGCAATTTAAATGTAGTATTTAAATTTCTGTGAAAATCATCAATGTAACGCCGATTTTATTTTATGAATGTTGATTTTATTGTTGCAATGTTGATTTTCTGTGATTCTGATTCTGGGTTTCTTCCGTAAATACGCATATAGAAGTATTATGTATATGCATCTACGGAATTAATTAAAAAAAGCTGAAAAAAGGTGCGTTCGGAGATACATCTCCGGAATCAGGGGATATTTTAGTCAGCGCGCATGGTGCCTAAGAAGTCTAAGAGGTGGGATAAAAAATTCTCTTCATATTTTTCAAGACTTTGTTAGCTCAGCTCTAAAAAAACTCGCTACTCATTAGGGCTACCTCATATGAGTTGTGGGTAGACCATTATACTCACACTGCTATAAATTAAAAAAAAAAATATCAATACTTATATTGTCTTACTCTAAAATAACACATTGATTTTTCTCGCCTCACTAAATTTTATCTCTATTATATTCAATCTTTCTCTTTTAAATATTATAAAAATTAATATAATCAACACTCTTTTTTCGTATTCTATTAATTTTTCTTATGTTAAATATTTGAGTATTTACAAAAGATAATATAGTATGTTAAAATAATATAATTTTTAATTTTATTTATAATAAATATTATGACATTTTTATTTTTATTTTTTATTTAAAAAAAACCGTTCAGAGTTGGGTAGCTCGAAGCTCATCTAAGGTCAGATCTAGGTAGTACTTTTTGAATCTATATTAGAAATTAGTATTTTAAGCCTAATCTTAAAAAATCAGAGTTCATCAAAACCAACCCATTTAAGACCTTGTAGCCCATTTTAACCGTTGTACTAAGAGACACTTCCCACTCTTATTCTTTAAAAATGTAGCAATAAATTATTGGGTTAAATATGATTTTGGTCCCTATAAATATCTCACATTTCATTTTTAGTCCATATTAAAAAAAAGACATATTTTAGTCCCTACAAAAAATTTATGCATCCAGTTTTAGTCCTTGTTATTTTCTAAAATTTTGAAAACTATTTAATTACCTCTAAAATTTTAAATTTTTGAATAATTTTTTTCATATGTGTTCAGATTACTATAAAATGTTTCTTTACCAAATTATATAATTTTTTAAAAAACACACTATTTTTTAGGGATCAAAAACACACTATTTTTTCTATAAAAACCAAAAATTATTTTTGATAATTTTATAGAAACCAAAAACATATTTAACCCTAAATTATTTTAAAAGAATATATGCACTATTATTTTGAGTGGAACACAAAAAAAAAAAAAAAAAAAAAAATTAAATTAATGCATAATAATAGTTTGGCTGTGTTTCAGTAACTTCTTCTAAGTTCTACCTCGCTCTTATCAAATTCAACTACTCTTTCTTTCCCCTCCTTATATCTCAACTACTTTATCCTCTTCATCAAAATTCAAAATCCCTATTCAATCTTTTGACCTAATTTTTTTCAATCCAACCAATTTCATGAAATTCATCAATCCATATTTCCTCCGGTGAAATTCAAAGCCACAATCGCGGTTTGAATTTGAATTGATTGATGTCTGCTTCTTCTGATGAAGAGATCTCGAACGGTAATCGCGAGGGTTACCAAAGAGGAGGTAGTGACGGCGATGACGATGAAGATGAAGAAGAGGATCGGAAGAAGAAGCAGAATCGTGGAAGAGTTGATTTTGGTTTTGGAAAGAGGTTGGTACTTCGTCAATTTACCAAAGCGAAGAATCGAATTCGGAGAGTCAGAAGCAGAAAGGCTCTTCTTTCGTCTTCGTCGTCGTTAACGGCGTCGAGGAATGTGAATGTGAGTAGTAGAGGTAAGGTGGTGACTGTTCATGGTGATGATATTGATAGTAGTAGTGGTACTGCTACTCGGAATGGATTTGGTTGTAAGTTTTGTTTTTCGCGTCCTAGTGTATTGGAAAACCCTGATGGGTCTCCTAGTAGTGACCCTAATGATCCGAAATTTACGCATTCTATGTTGAAGAGTTTGATAGAAAAGAATGATTTCTATTCCAAAGAATGCAATCCACATATTGAATCCTTAATTGATTGATTAGTATTGCTGAAGAGTTTCAATTCAATTCCTTTATCAACAAAATGTTGTATTTTGTTTCGTTGTGCTGTTTGGGGATTATCTCTGTTAGGTGGTAGATGGAATTTGTCTCAATTGTTGAATATTTGGGTTTGTTCTCTGCTGCCTCATTTTGAAACTCAGTGGCATTGTGGCTTAGAACACATCGCGGTGTATTGAGTGGGTGTTTAATGAAAATGGTAGAGTTGAGAGTTGATTGGAGGTAGGGAAACTCAGAGTGAGAATACTGCAGTCGTTTTCGTTTAGAGCATTGTGGTCCAATAAGTTGTGGACAATGCAGTTGTAGCCATTGAGTGGTTACAAATTCTAAATGGGTCGGTCTTATAGATAAGAGAGGGATTGTTTGCTCAGTTGCAGATGTGTAATAGGTTGATGAAATTTGGATTCCTTGACATTCAGGAACCTCTACCTATTCTCAACCAAGAAGCGGCGTCTCTACATATTAAAGAGAAATTTTTGAACCAGCTATATTCATAATCTATTTGTTAGTCGTTTATAAATATAGCATAAAACACGGTCTGTATTATTGTTGTCTAGTTGGATTCTTGTATATGTGTTTGGTGATATTTCGCAATGCCTCCCATACTTAAGTCTTCATATATTCATAAAGGTTTAGGCTTTAGAGAACTTAGGAAACAGTCATTCTTTATTGCAAAATTGGGCCATATATTGGTTTGGCACATGTTAGTATTTATTTGTTTTTAATCCATTTTAATGTTGATTTTAACATATTATTTGGGTAGGCTGATATGGTATCAACGATTCTTGTGATAGGTGTTAACTATGCACAATCAGTAATCTCGGCTCTTCTGTTAATTTGAATGCTAGATTCCAATGTCAAGGGATATACATTGTGAAATTTTCTAATTGATGGGTTCAATTCACATAAATGTGTGTCCACTTTCACTACTACAAGAGATAGTATAGTAGTATTACCTTGATTGAGAGGACATTTCCAATTATTTCAAGTGATTTCAAATGTTACGATGGTTATTCCAGACTCTCTCTACCACTCTAGTGTATAACTTTCTCACTTTGTCTTAAGAAAATTAACATAGTTATTGGCAAAGTAATACAGTGCCCTAATTTGTCAAGCCAGAAGCAAATTTATAGCAGTTTTCTGCCATTTTCACCGTGTACTAGCAGACAGACGGATTGCGAGGCTTTATGCTTGTCATCTAGTGGCTCCTGTGTGAATAGTAAGTTCAAGATACACATATCAGTAAGTTACCATAGTCAAGTGGTCCTCTAACCTATAGAAATGCTAAAGATTCTTTTGGAAGCCTCATTGTTCTTTAACTTGGATAGCATTTGAAAGCACCACATCCTTCCCCTTACTTATGATGTCTGGTTTGATCATTTCAGATATATCTTGTCTTTTTAAGTTCTTCATGTTTTTTTTTTGCTGTAAATAATTTCATGGGTTTGCAAACTTTGTTGCACATGCTTTCAAGTTAGATGACTGCCGATGGGCAGTGTTTGCCAAAAACTTTTTACTGCTCTAGATGAGATAGAATGTGCGAAAACTGGGAGAGGGTGGGGGTGGAAATAGAAGAAGAAAAAGGGGCTGTTTTCATATTTCTGAAGCTATTTGGGAAATGCAATATTCAAAGAATTGTTACTAAAAGTTGTTTGATTTTTCTTTGTAATCTTCGTTTCTGATGTACTATTATATTTCATCATTAACTTTGTAAATTTGACTAAAAGAAAAGAAATAATGGCATAAACTTTACAAATTTGACTAAGAAAAGAAACCATGGTATCTCTATCCGATCTATTGAGAATTTATACCTGTTAGATTTGTTTATCCCATTCCCAAAACTTTTACTTAAATAGGTATATGGGAATCTAAGAAAACATAAGCATTTTGTTCCAATAGATGATTGCCAAGTTGGAATGCAGTGATTTAAAATCTGAGCACCTGAAAGTCAACTTATAAAATACGTGCAACACTTTTTTGCCAAAAATTATCTAGAATTGTAAAAGCAATGTATTATGAGTAAAGGGCAAAATCCATATTTATAGGGAAATTCTTATGACATTCTATTGGGTGTATTACACCATTGAAATTGCTCTTTAGATTTCAGATATACATATTCAGATGCACCGTACTCCAATGTTACGGTGCACTAACTAAGTGGCACCCTAGATGAATACTAAAAAATATTGGAGATGCATCAGTGGAATATTTCGAAGATGCGTCTTTTGAAGTTTGTGGCAGGATTTTGAAATTTTCTGTCACCTTTGTTTGTCAGATATTTTTGGAGATGCATCTCCGGAATAAGTTGATAAAACACTGAGTTACATAATCACACAAACATACTTGTTTTTCACTTAAAATTCTCACCAAAAATCATTCCATTCTCAATCCACATTTTCACTCCAAATCTTCAATTTTGTGTTTCATCACTTTAAAGGGAGCAAAAGAAGTTTGAATTTCAGGTAAAAATCATTTATTTCAAGCATCATTGCTCACATTAATCTTGTTTTTTGTCTGAAAAACGTGCGTTTATTCCAGAGATACATTTCCTGAACGAGTATGAATTCATCCAGAAATGCATTTCGGTATCTGTCTGTGTTCATTTTTTCAGCTATGTTTACAGAATTAACATTTTTTACTATTCAGTGATAATTGTTTTCATTATATATGGTGCATCCCGATATTTTCCCCAAACATGTTGTGTCTCCATATGTGAAAGGTGTTGTTGTGAAGGCGGTAGATGTTGGCAACCGATTTAAAAATGAGCAAAAATGTAAATTATGTGATCATATACTTCAATTGATTCGTACGAAGGCCTCCAAACTGAGATTTGTGTGGTAATCGAAAGGTCCGATAACGGTTTGGATAAAAGATGTGCTTTTGTCAAAATGACGTGCGAAAGAAGCGGGAAATATATACCTCATCTTGAAAATTTTAAACGAGACGACACCAGTTCAAGAAAATGTGAGTGTCCCTTTAAGTTGCGTGGTTATATGTTTGTAAACAATATATGGAGATTTAATGTCATGTGTGATTTGCATAACTATGACTTCTGTGAAAAGTTAGTCGGTCATCCAATTGTGTGTCGCCTCACGCCGGAAGAGAAAGAATGTGTTGCTGACATGACATTGAGTTTGCTTCAACCAAAAATATACTTGCAACTTTGAAACGTAAAAGACCCAAAAATATCTCAAATATCAAGCAAGTGTACAATATTCGGTACCAACCTAACAAGGCGCTTAGGGGGGATAAAACTAAAATGCAACAACTCTTGAAACTTTTGGATGATAACACTTACATGTCTAGGTAGGGAACGTGCAAGGATGGAGTTACGTTAGAGATATATTTTGGGCTCATCCTGATTCCATCAAGTTGTTCAACACGTTTTCTACTGTGCTCATAATTGATTTAACGTACAAGACCAACAAGTACACACTTCCATTATTGGAGATGATTGGTGATACCTCTACTGAGAAGACCTATTATGTGGGGTTTGCATTTCTAGAGAGGAAAAAAGAGGATAATGTTACTTGAGCCTTAGAGGTGTGTAGAGCAATGTTGAAGGACCAAGAAGAGATGCCTAAAGTGATTGTTACCGACCACGATACCGCGTTGATGAATTTGGTTGCAAATGTATTTTCTACTTCTTATGCATTGCTTTGTAGGTATCACATAACAAAGAATGTGAGATGTCGGGTTAAACCCGCTGTAGGGACAAAACAAATAAATTTCGAAGATGGAAAAATGGTGAAGGCGAGTGTGGTTGTGGAAAAAATAATGGATGCATGGAATGGTATAGTAAATTCTTCCACTAAAGAGTTATATGCCGATTCCGTTATGAATTTTATGAAAGTGTGCGAGAAATATACTGATTTGTGGAAGTATGTTGAAAGTACAATTCTTGACCAGGTGAAGGAGAAATTTTTTTGTGCTTGAACCCATCAGGTAAGACACATTAGGAATACAACAACAAACCGAGTTGAGTGTGCCCAAGCTACATTGAAGAAGTGGTTGGAAAATAGTAAGGGCGGTTTGTGTAAAGATTGGGATTCCGTGAACCAAATGATTCTGAATTAACATAATGAGATACAAACATCATTTGATCGGAGCATCATAGTTTTGGAAAACAGATTTAAAGACAACAATCTTTATTCTCAGTTGGTCGACAACATATCTCGAGCAGGTTTAAATTATTTTTTTAAGAAGCTAAACAAGCTGATAATGTAGGTTATGATAGCGCAAATGTGGATGCACAATTGTGAAATTACAAAAAAGGTGAAACTTGGTAGCCCGATAAGAATGGATGAGGCTTGCACTCACTAGAAGAGGCTTAGGTTTGACGATGATGGTGTCATGAAAAACAGTAAATCAAATATCTCTATCTTGACCGAATGGAAGTGATACAAGAGAGATTTTTGAAAGTCGATGACAATATGAAACTTCGCATCAACAAACAAGTGCAGAAGATTGCTTACCCGGAAACCACCGACTTGAAACCACATTTTCAATCGGTAAAAACAAAAGGTGCACTGAAGAAGCTCAAGTCTACACTGAGTGACAACTCAACGGTGCGGTCTCCTTCGTATTTTGAACATGTTGATAAAGTTTTTATGGACTCACCAACTCCAAAACCTAAAAAAAAAAGTGTTTTCAATGAAGCTTGCATTAGCGAACCACATCATTCGCCGCCTCCACCATAGATTTCATTCATTTACGCGATGTCGATTTTTATGCATAAATACATCGAGTGGAACGTCAATGTTAAATGTGATGGTAATTACAGTTATCAAGCTGTTTCGACTTTACTCAGTAAAGGAGAAGATAATCATACATTTTCCTCCATCAACTTATCCATGAGTTGAGGACTCATAAAGAATCATACACACGACTTTACATAAAGAAAACTTTGATGCAATTTATGAGACTATTGTTCGTTGCCTTAGTGGACCGACACCAGAGGCTAAATGTATGTGCTTCCTTGAAATGGGTTATCTCATAGCATGTGGGTATGATAGAGTTTGTATTGATCTTACACGATATAGTATTTTCGGAAACCTTTTTCCCACTATGCACCGCTCCACCTCAATATCCAAAAGATCGCATTATGTGTATTTGGTGGATTTCAAAATCACGACATTTTGTTCAAGTTTACTTGAAACCGAGATTTCTTATACCACTTACATCACCGGAGTGGGCATCTCAAGTTTACTTGGTCGGACCATTTTGTGGAAATGATGCAAGAGTTCGAGGAATTGAGCAACATTGAAAGAGAATGAAATGCACAAAAGTCAAAGGGGGTACCACCCACAGATTTAGCAGGCGACAAATGTTTCGATTCGTTTTAATTTTTTGTTTAGCCGAACAAATAAGTGTATGTAATTGTGTCTCAATATTAATGAAGTGTAATACATTCAATTTTTTTAATATTTTAATACATTTTTTAGATTTGCCTAAAACATTTGTTCATTTTCCAAACAAAGTCATAAATTAGGTTCTGTTTTCTGCCTGTTCAGGAGAGGTTCCGGAGATGTATCTCCGGAATAAAGGCAATAGGGCGGTACCGGAGACGTATCTCTAAAATCAGCATTGATGCTTGATAGAATTTTTGTTGTCCACATTTGTCTACAACTTCTATAAATTTAGGGGTTGTGGTTTTTTATTTCACACAAACAGAAAATGTCTCAAATGTCACAAATAAACAACATCTGATATGTCGCAAATGTCTCCTTCTCCAGCGCGACACCCGGGCAAAAGTTTAAGCTCAACGAGTACACCTCTCTCGCAAATCTGAAATATGAAGTCCATAATCTCCTACCTTATGGAGACAATCAAAAAATTGTGAAACTCAAGTACCGTTCACCTTTGATTGACAAAGGAGAGAAGATTGAGTTCAAAAACTTTGAGCTCAAGACAGATGCAGATGTAAGGGCTATGTGGATTAAGTTTTCCATTTCGAAACAAAAGTTCCGCTCGAGTTGGAAGTGACGATTTCAATATCGGTCGAAGATATTGTGAAGATGTTGAAGTGTCCACCTGGATATTGACGTGTAATGTTGCATTTTATGTTGAAATCATCTATGTAATGCTGATTTTATATTATGAATGGTGATTTTGTTTTGTCAAATTACAAGTTTTTGGTTCTGCCTGCGCATACGTTACGGTAATGCATCTACGGAAACATCCCAAAGATGCATCTTCGGGAAAAAAAAACCTCAACTTCTAGGGCGTTACTGAGAAAGACCTAGGTTGTGTGTGTATTGGGTGCGTCCGGAGATGCACCTTTGGAATCTATGGGCATTTTAGTATTTTCACGTGATATACTAGTAATATATATGGTGCATTAAGAAATTCTCTACTTTTATATGTCAAAATTTCATTTTTTTTTTCTCTATCTCATGGTTTTTTTGTCTAATTATTTAATACAATTGAACTTATATAATCATTATTTATTTTACAATTAAGGAACTAACTTTAAATTTACATATATATATATATATATATATATATATATATATATATATATATATATATATATATATATATATATATATATATATATATATATATATATATTAAATATATTTTATGTATATAAAATAAATTTACTCGTGCAAAATTCTTCAAATGTAATAATCTGAGCCCTTCCTTTTTAAACACTACGCCAAAAATAGGAATAGACAGCACCAAAAAGACAGCGCTTTTATAAAAAAGCGCTGCTAAAAAGAATAAAAAAATTTCGCTAAAAAAAAGCGCCGTAAAAGACAGGCTTTAGAAAGCGCTTTTAAAAAAGCGCTGTTAAATGCCATAAATGGATGCCACCTTAGAAAGCGCTTTTTGGAAAGTGCTGCTATAGGTATTACTTTAGACAGCGCTTTTAAAAAGTGCTGTCTAAAGGTAACCTTAGAAAGCGCTCTCAGAAAAGTGCTCTTATAGGTCTTAAATTCTTTTCACTTTAGAAAGCGTTTTCTAAGCAAAACGCTCTTATAGGTAGCACATAAGAAAGCGCTTTCTGAAAAGCGCCCTCTAAGGTCAAACACAAATATTTTTTTTTAAACTAATTTTTTACATAAATTTGAAATAATATTTAATTTTATATACTAAATTGATTATTTAAAAATTTATTGTAAGTTTAAAATAAATATGAGGCGTATTTGTTTCAATGTTTGAAATTAATTCAGAATAATATTCCTAAATTTATTATTTTTCTAAATAATAATTTTACTTTTGTGTTTTTGTAAGAATTTAAAATTTTCAAAAATATTTGTAAAATTTATATATTTTAAAACAACAAAATAATTAAAAATAGATATATGTGGGACTAGTGTCTGTTGAGATTTTTTCTCATAAGAATATTAAAATTTAGTTTCAAAATAATAAAATTAATTAAAATAAAAATGAATGTTACAGGTATCAAAACAGTGACCGAAGAAGGTTACAATCTTTTTAATAATTAACATTACTTCATCAAAAGTGGTTTAGAAATATAATTAAGGCCAAAGTTTTCAGAACGCTCCAACTTCTCTCCACATCGTTTTAACTCGGTCACAAATTTTCTTTCTTCCCTCTTGAATTTCACTGAAAAATTCTAAAATTTGAGAACATCCAACTTTTCCCTCCATCATGTTTCAACAAAAGCCCCATTTTTCAATCACACCCTTTCTAATTTCACCAAACAAAAACCCTAATCTCTCAAAATCCCTTTGAATCGATACCCTTCATTCATCTCTCAGCCCATCTCTTCGAATCCCTTAATCCCCATATCCCTTCTTCTCTCGAAATCTCTCAATCACTCAAAACCCCTTCATCTCATTTTGGTTCTGGTTCTCTGCTTCTCCCAAATATGTGTTGCGGTGATATTGTTCTGAACCAGTTTTGACGGTCTCAGATTTGTTTTGGAATCTAATTCCTACAGCTTCATCTCAGTTCCTTATGGGGTATCAATTCTTTCCTCTCAGATCTCAATTTGTTCTTCTCCATTTCTGATTGTGCTTCCTTAAATGCAGGTTAAAAGGGAGACAAATGAAGAACCGAAACAATTTTCTACATGCAGTGGCATATACAATTGTAAAATGTGCTAAGACAATAATAATCCACTAAAGGTATTTTACCATTGATTATGCACGCCTTAGAAATTTTGCATATGTTGTACCTGTTTCTTTTTAAGTTATAATATCTTCTCTTGTTGCTATTTGTGGTGCCTCATGTGGTAAAACAGATTCACTGTGAACAATGTTTTGAAGTTGAACTTGAAAAGAAGTTGTGCAGATGCATTTTAATGTTTATTTGGGTTTGCTTGTATCCTAGAACTGCTATTAGTACTTGACTATATTTCACTTTTATCTTTGAGTGTACTAGTATCTTATAGGGATAAGTTGAAATATGTTGAGTAGATGTACCAGTACATCTATGACACTTATATTGTAACTAATGTTTTTTACTGGTGCAAAATCACCATTATATGGCATTCAATATTTGTTTTTAGTATATGACTAATTATTTATGTTTATTTATTTTCTTGCAACAATTTATGTAGGAAATGGTTAGTGGATGCAGAATGAGTGATGCTGATGGTCAAACAGAAACAAGATTGAATTGTCTCAGACTTTGCCAATATTCTTAAAGAAAGGCTAGCATATTTGAGAGGGGTTGTAGAGACTACATATATGTGAATGAAAAATGATACCAGAATTGTTAAGGCCATATATTGCTTAGATGTGTCTAAGGTACACATATGTCGATATTCTCTTTTTGGTAATTGAATTTGTATTGATTTTCTAATTAAACATTTTATCAAATTTTCTAGTTTATGGCTGAATTCATTTTTTATTTTGATAGGTTGATATTGAGCTTGGTTAGTGCATGATATGATATTTTGGGGAGGGATGTATTCTTGACAGTGATTGACCACACATATGAAGAATTTCTTTTGCTTTAAAGACCTAGAATTTATTAGTAAGCTACCTTCACTTTATTATATTCTTATTAGCAAATTGGCTTTACTTTATGAATAAAACATACATGTTTAGATTTAAGGAAGTAATGCAATATAGTATTTTGATAACTCAAAGGTATATCTTTATTGCCTCTAAAACATGTTAATACTAATTAATAGGAGTAAACATCATAATTAGTCTCCGTGAAAATAATGGGAAAAAAACAAGAGACCTAGGCTACATGGTCCTTGAAAAATGAAAAATATCAATTTAGTCTTTAAAAAAATCTTGAAAAATCAAGTCTGTGTAATAATTACTGTGGTTACTTGGAATTCATGTAAGGTTTAGTGTGAAAAATCAAGTCTGTGTAATAATTACTGTGGTTACATAGAATTCATGTAATAATTACTGTGTAATAATTACTGTGGTTTACTAAATAATGCGTATTTTGTTTTGTTATGTAGTATTTATCGGATATGTCATATAATTTATTATTTTTAACTAAATAATGTGTATTTTGTTTTGTTATGTAGTATTTCGATGATATGGCGTGTCCTTATTACACGAGGAAACAATTGCAAGATACTAAGGAGGAATTGTGCGAATTTTTTATTGCAAGAAGAATTCTTTCTTGAATGTTTAGTTTTGTGAATGTAAATTCTAGTTTATTGAAATGTAAATTCTATACAGGTTTGAAACCATACAATAGAATTTGTGCGAATTCTGCATGTAAATTCTAGTTTATTGAAATGTACAAATTCTATACAGGTTTGAAACCATACAATATAAGGAATTGTGCGAATTCTGCATTAATGTAAATTCTAGTTTTGAAATAGAATTTGTTGATGGAAATGCGTATCCATACTGGTTTATTGAAATGTGAATTATACAGGTTTATGGAAATGTGAATTATACAGGTTTCTGCATTAAAAAAATGGTTAAAATGGGATTTTTTAAAAAAATCTTCAAAATTATACGTAGACAAAAGACAGCACTTTTGAGAAAAAAACGTTGTCTAAAGTTATACATTAGACAACGCTTTTAAAAGCGCTGTCTAAAGTCCCCCTTTAGAGAGCGCTTTTAAGGAAAAAGCGCTCTCTAAAGGTATATAAAAAAATTCTTTAAAATTTTAAACGTATACATTAGACAGCGCTTTTAAAAGTGCTGTCTAAAGTCCCCTTTTAGAGAGCACTTTTTCATAAATAAAAAAGCGCTGTCTTTACCTACGACAGCGCTGGCTTAGACAGCGCTTTTAAGCGCTGTCATAGGCCAAAAAAAGCGCCCTCTTTTCCCTTGTTTGGCGTAGTGAAACCTGACTAATACTTAGAAATGAATTAAAAAAATATAAATAATATGAAGATAAGCACAAATATTATAAATACATGACTACATGTTTTGAAGATTGAAGGAAATAATGAACTTGAAGCAGTGTCAAAAAGCTGTTGAACATGGCATTGCAGGAGGTATTTAGATATTCCCTAATTTATGCAAGAACTATTATTTATTATATTTAATAAAAAATATTTAAAGTAATATTAGTAATAAAATTAAAAGTGATAGAATCAAATACTAGGCTAAAAGAAGAAATTAAAGTCACAAAGAAATTTGACAACACTCATTGATATTCATTGTTGTCCCTATATGGGTGGTGTCGCCGTAGTCGCTACCATTACACTCTTGATAAGGATGAGGTTAGATTTCTATGATTCTTCATGACAAAGTTGATATTGATATTGAAGATGAATATGACATAGTTGATATTGATATTTGAAGATGAATATGAATGTGACATTGAAGGTGATGATGAAGAAGAATATGTTGAAGGTGAAATTGTAAATGAAGTTGAACCTAATGTTAGAGGTGAAGACAGGTGTTGAAAATGAAAGTGATAGTGAAGATGATGAGCATGTTGTGTAGAATAAAGATGAGAATGATTTTAAGAAGAATTGGGGTTGGGCCATGGGTTGTCAAAAGAAACAATTAATGAAGTTCATTCTAGTGTTGATCCAATTTTGATGAGGTAATTATGACAAAGTTTCTATAATTTAAAATTCTAAAGGGTTATAAGCAAATTTGACTTTATTTTATTTTATTTTTATATTTGACCATTAATTTATCTAGTCTATATATGAACTAGATATATTACTCCCTCCGTCCCACAACGAGGAATTCATTTAGAATAAATGAATATCCTAAAATAAATGATCCATTTCAATTTTCAATGTTTCTTTTCCAATTTTATTTTCTAATTAATACTCCCTCCGTCTCACAATAGGTGTCCTCTTTCCTATTTTTATTTGTCTTAAATTATTTGTCCCTTTAGAATACCAATGTGATATTTATTATTTTTTCCACTAACTTACCCTTATTTATTACATTTTAATTCATTTAACTATTCCACTATCTATTATTAATAAGGTTATTTTAGTAAATGAAACTAATTTTAACATTGAAATCAACACAATTAATCATTATCTTAAAAAGTGTGAAAATCTCAAAGAGGACACCTATTGTGAGACGGAGGGAGTATTACTTTTATCATTTCTAATAAATGATAAGAGTACTTTAGTAAAAATATTATTCTCACTTTTTCAATTATTCTTTTCTTTAATATGTGTGAAATGATTAATCGAGTCACTCATTATGAACAGAGGGAATAACATTCAAATGTATCATATAAAGTTCAAAAGCTAGCACGAAATTTAGTGTCAAAGAAAATATTTTAAAAATTGAAAGTTGATCGTACCTGGATCAGACAGTATCTGGTGGCCAACAACGTCGTCTGGGCTTCAGCTCCGGTGCGGTTGAAAGACGGTGGGGGGTGTACCTGCAAGGTACTCCGACGCTCAAGTAAGGTAACGGTCAGAGAAAAAGCAAGTACAGAAGAAGAAGGTTAGAGTGTTAA
Organism: Lathyrus tuberosus; assembly: GCA_022829125.1. Classification (NCBI taxonomy): domain Eukaryota; kingdom Viridiplantae; phylum Streptophyta; class Magnoliopsida; order Fabales; family Fabaceae; genus Lathyrus; species Lathyrus tuberosus. The sequence continues at coordinate 15,379,653 of JALAZF010000018.1, forward strand.
GAAGTGAGTCACCTGACCCTCTCAAGTGAGAGGGTATTTATAGAGAGCCCCTAGCGCGGGGCCAACGGTTACTTGCATTGGGCTGGATTGCCAAGCCCAATCCAAGTAACTGCCAGGGCTTACGTGGCGTAGTGAAGACCAGCACGTGGTCTTCGCCCTGGGGTAACCGTTCCTAGATCTCCGGAATTAGGGCAGACCGATTCCATTGGGAGTGGGTGGTTACATGAGAACGTGTCCTCGCGGGGAGGAGTCCTGCGTGTCGGGGAGAGACGTGTCCTCGCGGGGAGGACTCTTGTGTGGGAAGGAGGTGGCTCCTCGCAGGGAGGAGCACTTGAGTGTCGAGGAGGAACGAGCCCGGGGAGGCCTAGCGCCCTGCCCGACGCTCCATGCCATACGTGTGCCTGACAACGTGGAGAAGGGGCAAGTGCCCGACATTGGCCGCGCTAAAAGGCCCTTGTTGGGCCATCCCAGGACGTGTGGGTTGGGCCTGCTCGACTGAGGAGCAGACCCCGGCCCAGTCCAGAACAAGAGCCCCCCAAGTCGTTGCTCCGATGTGTCGGAGTGCTGACTTAAGGGCCAACAAGCATGTCGGGGGAGTATCGACCGCGTGACCGCGAGGAGGGGAACTTGTTTGGGATCCACTGGTCGTATCGTCAGAGAGAGAGCAGCGGGGGTGGACTCGAGCGTGGTAGTTCACGGATGGTTGACTCGTCGGGGATGCGAGAAGTTTGATCTTTGGTGTCAGAGGAAATGGAGAGACGCGCGTGTTGGGAAGCGAACGGTCGCATGTACGCCACGTGTCAGACGCCATCATTACCTAGGACTGCTAGGCTAGGGTAGTGTACTCTAGTAGTCTAAACTCTTCGAATTCCGTGAGGATCTTATAAATAGGCCTCACCTCGTTTCATTTGCACCTTTTGCTCTTCTCCTCTCAGACTTTCTCTCTCTTCTTCTCCGTTCTTCCGCCGCTACCTTCCACCGTTCTCTGCCGTTCTCCACCGACGATCGTCGTGCCGGAAACCGAAAAAGCGTATTTCAAGTAAGTTTCTTTCTTCTTTTTCCTCCTTTCGTTTGCATTTATAGGGCGAATCTTATGGTGAACTGGTGAAGTTCCCATGGAATTCGTGAAATATCCGGCGAAAATGGCGGAATTTCATAGTTTAGTCGTTGAATCTCGCGGGGAGAGATGATGAAATCCCCGAGGACATGAAGAATATCCCGGGGTCCTGAGATGAACGTTTCTTAGTTCGTTTGTTGAATGTCCCGGGGAATAAGGACGGGATCCCCGGGGAACCGAAGTTTGTCTCGGGGACATGGGTCGAATATCTCGGGGTCCCGCCCAACCTCGCTCCCCGCGGGATCGAGGATGGTCGCGGGTTCGTATTCCCCGATATTCCCTCCTCGCCCTTTCACTTGATCATCGGTGGAGGGGTGGATTTGATACGGGTCATCGAATTCACCATTTCCTTCTGCTTTTCAGGTAAATTGACGTGTTGCCCGTGGCCGAGGGATGTTTGGATAGTTACGACGGACCTGACTCCCCTATGGCAGAGACAACCAGTGGCGGGGAGATATCGCCCGACGAATGGGCCTGTGAGGAGGCCTTAAACATGATGTCTTTGTTCGTCGATGGGGACGAGGACGACATCTTCTGCACCGTCGAGCACCGTCTGGTGGGCTCGTCGAAGTCATGGAACGTATTCAGGCCGAAGGCACATCATCGGATCTGCTCGACGTACAGCGGGATGCGGTTTCCCGTCTATGAGTTTATGTTCGACGAGACGGGTGGCGTCTGCCTTTCACGGATTTCCAGCAGGCCGTATTTACCTGGCTGCGTTTGGCCCCTTCCCAGGTCCACCCCAACTCTCTTGCTTTCATTAGGGCCTTCGAGCTAGTGTGCAAATATCTGCAGATCGGGGCGACTGTGCCCTTGTTTTTCTACATCTTCCACCTTCAGTGACAGGCCGTCGACGGTAGGCACGGTTGGGTGTCCTTCAAACAGGTGAGCAGCCTGTTTCACACTTACCTGGACTCCGTGCGAGACTTCAAGTACCAGTACTACCTCGTGAGGCCGGTCACACTTGAGGCCGTAAACACAGTGTACCGTCGGGAGGTCGAGGAGGTAGATGGGCGGCGAAAGGAGGCCCTCGTGCCTAGGTTTCCTTTGTTCTGGACCGAAGAACACTTCAAGTACGGAACAAACAGCTACAAAGTCAGGCCTAGCCGTCTCGACGAGGGGGATCGCTTGGCCTACGAGCAGATAGTAGCGTTCGTCAACAGTTTTAATAGGGGCAAGTTCGGGACGATGGACGGGGAATTCGTCCGGGGGGACGACGGGTAGGTGTTGACGAAACGTCGTCTGATCAATACGAGGGCCCTCCTTGAGACGTTCTCCGATGAGGATGCTCTCGAGCTGCTAGGTGGTGCCATTCTCTTCGACTTACTTTTTCTTCGACCTCCGGATTACTGACATGTTTATTTTCTTTTTGCAGGAAAGATGTCGAATGCTGAGGAGAGCTTTAAGAAGCTGAAGGCTAACCGTGCTGCGAAGAAAGGAGGCAAGAGTCGCGTCGATCAGCTCCGAGTGCAGGAGCCCGTTCCCACCCCGACACTCGGGGGTTCCTCTGGTTCTCACCAGGGTAGTGGTTCTCTCAGCCTCCAGAGCTCTCCGAAGAGGCAACGGCTTGTAGACACGGTGGACATCGACCTTACCGAGCACGACAGTCCCCCTTGCCGTAAAATTTGTGCTCCCGCCTGTCGCACCTAAAAAATTCATCGAAAATACGACCCTCGCGCGAAAGGTGCGAAAAATGGTTCGATAGAGTCGCCACCGAACTTTATTTATCCCAAAAATAGGGAAAGGAAAATATCGAGAAAACATTTAAAGGAAGGGGTAAGAACATGGTCGTCGCAACCACATTCTGGGTTCGGGAGTCGGTTACGTGAGGGGAAGGTACGCGCACCCCCTCACGTCCGTTGTACTCAACGGGAACCTCTTGATTCGAATCGCGATGCTTATTAGCTAAGTTTATCTGTTTTCTTCTCTATGATAAATGCGGAAAGGTAAAGATAAAAGGAAAGGATGCTAAGGGAAAATGGGGTGGTTTTAGGATAGGGTGCTCGGCAAGATCATCGTGACCTCGGGCCTACATATGCTCATTCGGATGAGAATGAGAAATCAGAGCAATCGTAGTTCGACTACGGGGTTTGACGGAAAAATATGGTAGTGTGGACGCAAACGGGGGAAAAAGAAAAAGTGTGGACACAAACGGGGGAAAAAGAAAAAGTGTGGACACAAACGGGGGAAAAAGAAAAAGGTAGCTCGCCAAGATCATCGCAATCTTGTGCCTACGTATCTTTATTCAGAAGAGAATAAAGAATCGGACTAGTCGTAGTTCGTGGTACGCCCACGAAACAAAGAGTTGGTTGATGTTTAAAAGAGAGGCGTCAATTGCTTACACACGAGTAAGAGAACTCGCACCCAAACAATCAAAGGAAGATCAAAGACTTGAACCCCCATTTTTTACCTTGAAGAGTTTCAATAGTTATTAATCGTTTTTGAGTTTTATTGTGAAAGTCCGCTTGACGTTGAATCAAGGGTTTATTGTATACGCTTGGTTATTTTGAAAGGGTTGGATTTGTTAAAAGAAGAGGCGTCAATTGTTCACACACGAGTAAGAGAACTCGAACCCAAACAATCGAAGGAAGATCAAAGACTTGAACCCCCATTTTTCACCTTAAAGAGTTACGATAATCGTTAATTGTTTTTGGAGTTTGATTATGAAAATCCGCTTGACGTTGGATCAAGGGTTTATTGATTATGAAAAAAGTTTGTTTGACAAGACTTGAGGTTGATTTTGAAAGTGGCTCGACGACGAATCGAGAGTTTGGTTGAAAAGGTTTGTTGGAAAATGGCTCGACGACGAATCGAGGGTTTGGTTTGAAAATGGGTTGTTTGAAAAAATGTCTCGACAACGAATCGAGGTTTTGGTTTGAAAATGGGTTATTTGAAAAATGTCTCGACGACGAATCGAGGTGTTGGTTTGAGAATGGGAGGTGAATCAAAATATGGTATGAAAGGTTTGTAGGTGATATGAGGTTACTGTTTTTGAATAGTTTTTTATGTCAGTTTCTTTGTTGATATGGGTTTTTAATGAAGATGGAGGGTTTTGTTGGTTTACTGAGCCCGACGGTTTAGAGCTCCATGCCTTCAGTTCTTTGCTCTCTTTTCTTTTAACCTAAAACAAAACTTCTTGGTTAAGTTTCTAGGTACATCAAGTTTGTCCTGTATTGTTGATGGGTCATTTTCCATGGCAGGTCCTATTGTGAGGTTGTATTCAAGGACAGTTTTGTGGCAGGTTTTTCATTGAGGAGAGCAGTGGTTGTGTGGGTGGAGTTTTGCGCAGACCTTTTGGTCAAAGGTTCAAATTGGATACAATATTGGGTTGGAAATATTAGTAATAATAATAATAAAATAAATAATAATAATAATAATAAGATAATAACAGTAATACTAAAAAAAATAATTACAATAAAATATAATAATAATAATAATAATAATAATAATAATAAAATAAAATATTAATAATGAAATGACACAAATAATAAAAATGAAAATGAAATAATAAAAATAATAAAAAAAGAGATGGTAAAATTAATAAAAGTAAAATAGTAAAAAGATAAGAGTAATAAAAAAATGAAATATTAAAAATAATAAAATTAAAATTAACGAAAATAAAATGATACAAATAATAAAAATGAAATAAAAAAGGTTAACAATGAAATAAATAAATAACGAATAGTAAAATGATGAAATAATAATAATAATAATAATAATAATAATAATAATAATACAAATAATAATAACAGTAATAAAAAATAAATGAATAAACAAAATAAAAAAATAATATAATAATAATAATAATGAAATAAATAATAATGACCATAATAACAATAAATGATAATAATTAGAAATAATAATATATATAAATGATAATAACATACTAATAATGGTGATAGTAATAGAAAATCATGGAATAATAAATGGTAATAAAAAATAATAAAATATATAAATAATAAATAAAGCTATAAAATTAAATTAAATTAAAATTTAAATATAAAGTTCTAAATGAATTAAAGATCTAATAAAACATAAAGTTCTAATAAAATTAAATCTATAAATTATGCTTGAAAAACTAAATTGAAATAAAAATAAATAAATAAAAAGTTAAATGTTGGTATTAAAGTGGAAAAGATAATAAAAATGGGTTTAATTTAGAATTTGGATTTTTGGTTAAATGGTTATGAAATATGGGCAAAAATGGAAATTAGATTATAAAAAGGTGGACAAGATAAAAAAAAAAAAAAAAAAATATATATATATATATATATATATATATATATATATATAAAGGGTTAGAAATTGGTTTAGAAATATAAATGATTTACGAAGTGGATATGGATTTTGGATATGGTAGAAAGAGAATTAGAAGAAAGAAGTGGACAATTGAAATATAATGGATATATTTTTTGATTTTTGGATAATGGTTAGTGGACGGATATACAATTGAAAATTATACAGGTAGGACAAATTTGGGGTATGACAGATGCCCCTATCTAATTGGCTTGAACCGAGTTAGATGAACCGTTACGGCGTTCGATCTTTCGAGGTATAAGACAATTAGATATGAAGAAGACCACAAATTTGTCTGAAAGAAAGAAAAGGATTGAGAAGTTGGAATAACAGAATAAATCTGACACCAGAAGGATGACAGACCTATCACCAAAAGGATGGTAGTGAACACACACACACACAGACCCTTCCACCAAAAGGATGGAAATGAGGTCAACGCCTGCTATTACCGACGAGATAATAGGGCACACACGCACAACCTGCTACTACCAAAAGGATAGTATGGCACACAACACAGCCTGCTATTATCGACGAGATAATAGGGCACACAACACAGCCTGCTATTATCGACGAGATAATAGGGCACGCAACACAGCCTGCTATTACCGACGAGATAATAGGGCACACAACACAACCTGCTATTACCGACGAGATAATAGGGCACACACACACACAAACCCTTCCACCAAAAGGATGGAAATGAGGTCAAAGCCTGCTATTACTGACGAGATAATATGGCACACACACAGACCCTTCCACCAAAAGGATGAAAATGAGGTCAAAGCCTGCTATTACCGACGAGATAATAGGGCACACACGCAGCCTGCTATTACCGACGAGATAATAGGGCACACACACACAGACCCTTCCACCAAAAGGATGGAAATGAGGTCAAAGCCTGCTATTACTGACGAGATAATAGGCCACACACACACAACCTGCTATTACCGACGAGATAATAGGGCACACAACACAGCCTGCTATTACCGACGAGATAATAGGGCACACACACACAGCCTGCTATTACCGACGAGATAATAGGGCACACAACACAGTCTGCTATTACCGACGAGATAATAGGACACACAACACAGCCTGCTATTATCGACGAGATAATAGGGCACACACACACAGCCTGCTATTACCGACGAGATAATAGGGCACACAACATGGCCTGCTATTATCCACGAGATAATAGGGCACACAACACCGCCTGCTATTATCGACGAGATAATAGGGCACACAACACAGCCTGCTATTACCGACGAGATAATAAGGCACACACACACAGCCTGCTATTACCGACGAGATAATAGGGCACACACATAGCCTGCTATTACCGACGAGATAATAGGGCACACAACACGACCTGCTATTATCGACGAGATAATAGGGCACACAACACAGCCTGCTATTATCGACGAGATAATAGGGCACACAACACAGCCTGCTACTATCGACGAGATAATAGGGCACACAACACTGCCTGCTATTATCGACGAGATAATAGGGCACACACACAAAGGCTGAAGTAAAGAAATCAATGAGGAGAGCCCACAAAAAGGAAAGGAAAACAGTGAAAAAAATGGAGAAGGTAACAACGAAAAAAGGAGAAGGTAAACAACGAAAAAATGGAGAAGGTAAACAGCGAAAAAATGGAGAAGGTAAACAGCGAAAAAATGGAGAAGGTAAATAGCGAAAAAATGGAGAAGGTAACCCGCCAAGATCTACGCAATCTTATGCCTACGTATCCTTACTCGAACGAGAATAAAGAATCAGGGCAGTCGTAGTTCGACTGAAGAAAAGATTCAATGAGGAACGCCCCCAGATTGGTGAAGATGATGCCCCTGACTGGGCTGAAGATCGTCTTGCAGTCTTGAGATTGATCCTGGATCTTGACATGCACGTATGAATGCTTGATTTTGTAATGATGTGCAATGCAAATGCTGACGCGCGGAGATGCAAGTGCTGGGGAAGTATGATTTGTTTTTTTTTTGTATGCATATGATGCAAATGACGAATGTGATGCATATGATGCGTATGATGCACATGATTGCAGACGGGTGATTGGATATGTTTGGAGAGGGTGCCAGCATGGTGGACTTTTGCTAGTTGCCAATGCGGATTGGACTTTTGGGCGGTGGGAGGGATTTGATTTCCTCGACACTTAGTTTGTTGAAGACGCCATGATTGAAGCAGAAGAAGATGCTCTCGAGGCCTCAAGCTTGATGACTTGTTGATGAATTGTGGGTTCATTTCTGAGAGAACCACAACTTTGCTTGATGGTCAGTGTTGCTTACTGCAATGGGTCTTGCCCCAGTCTGAACATGGTAATGGTTTGCCCCTGATTAACCAGTTCTGAAAGTTGATCTTTGACGTGCTTTGAGATGTCTTTGCCCCTGATTGAGCTGTTAAAGGTTTTGCCCCAGTCCAAGGGTTTTGAGGGAGTCTTGCTTCGGGTTGGCACCACTGAAAGCTCAAGTTCCTCTTTGATTGCCCCTTGTTGGCGTTGCTTTGATGTCTAGCACTGATTTGCAGTTAAAATTGCACATTCACAAATGGTAATCTTAATGCAATGCTCATGCAAGTTTTGAAAAAGAGTCGTTTATTAGAGTGTCGTGATAGTGAGACGAATGGACCGTTAGCCCAAACGTGTGCTGATTTTGATGGTGTGAAAGATATAGCAAGGAGAATGTCATCAATGCTGAAGATTAGCAAATATGGGGAGTCAGTTTACGCAACCTTGCGATAGTATGCTTTCAGAATAAACCTCGCCTCAATTAGGTCTTTTGAGGGTTGTAACGTGGTCTAGTTTACGGTTTAAGAAACAAAGGATATTAGGCTCAAAGTATAATTTGTACCCACCCCTTCTTCGTGATGATCTCCAGTCCTACGTCCAGTTAATTCTGCACATGTTTGTCTTCCAAAAGGGTTGACTGTTTAAGGTATGCTTGAAATGACAGTCACCTTTATTTTGTTTTTGATAGATGTCAGTGACCCTTCGGTTTTGATATGGTGGCCACTGGACTTTATTTCATTTTTGTTGAGGGTTCGAGGGCCTCTTTTATTTTTTTTTATCCCTATCTTTTGCATGGACTGATTTTGCTTTTCGAGTTCATCAGGGTAGCCTTGATTTTTGCCTAAGTCTCCTTTGAGGTGCTCAACTTAGCAGGCTTTTGATTTTTTTTATTTTTGTTTTATTTTGTTGGAGGATAGTAACTGCCAAGTCATGGGTCTTTGATGAACAACCGTCATGTCTTCTGGATTTTTCTTTGTGATTTGAGTGCGTAATTGGATTAACTGAACACTACCCTGCCCCAGGTTAAGTGTAAGGTTTTATAGATCCCAAGGAAACTACTACTTCTAGGCTCGAAGTGGTTTACTAGGGATTAACTCCTTGTCTCTCCAGTGTTTGGGGATTGAAACAATGCTTGTACATCATCGGCGGGATTCTATCCGAAAGCATACATTTTGCAATTATGGGTATTTTGCTTTCATCATCCTCCCTCCAATCATTGCTAACAACAGTTTGATATAGAGAGTGAAATGGATAAATGTGTCGGTGTTTTGCAGTAAATGGAAGAATGAGTGAATACAACATAACTGATTCAAAACATGCATAATCACTACATTAAGAAAACCAAATACAAACGACAATGTTCAAAGCATACAGTACTTAAACAAATAAAGACGAAAATACAAGAATGCAAATGACGGGATGGCAACATGGCTGCCTTCTTTGGGGAAACTTGACTTGACTTGACTTGACTTGATGCTGGCACTAGCTTGGCGGCGGCAACGGGTTTTTGATGACATTTGGAGCCCTCCCACTGAACGTGAGATACTTTGAGTCGATCATGTCTTGAACCTTGTGTTTGAAAGCTCTGCAGTCCTCGATTGTATGCCCTGGAGCACCCTTATGAAACTCACAATGAGCATTAGCATCATAATCTGGGGGAATGTGTAATACCCCAAAATTTGCTCTCCCCTTTTGTCATCATAGCATGGCATTATCATTTATCATATCATATCCACCTCATTAACATTACATTGCATTTAACATAGAAAAATGAAGCATGGCATCCTCCTTACCATCAGGGCATGTGATCAGGTGGAAGGTGGACAATCAAGGAATCATTCAAAGCACAAAAAGGTCAATCAAGTTGGCTCTAGGCAAGCCAAGAGGTCTCTCATGGCTCATACTATCTCAATTGATCTTCCAAAACCTCAAGGAAGTGAGATTCAATGGGAGATTGAAGCACTACATCTTTCACTATGCAAGAGGTTCAAAAATTGAAGGAAAACCCTCAAAAGAGATAGCTCATTGATTCAAAATCATTCTCAAGTGGCATTTCTCATCATCCTTTAAGAGGATACACAACATACTCTGAGGAATTTGGATTTGGAAGATGTGCAATTTCCTCCTAACCAGAGAGGGTCAAGATTAGGGTTTCCAATTAAATCAGGGTATTTCTGTTTTTTTGAACAAAACTTGATGTCATGGTATTCCATATGTCCCTAAGTGTATGTATGTGGAAAATTGCATCTCAATTGGTTTTAGAAGTGGTTCAATTGGAAGAAAGATAAAAAATCAGGGAATTTGGGGCCAAGTCAAATAATCAGGGGAAAAAGTCAACTCTTGACTTTTTGAGCCCAAAATCATGAAATTCATGTTACATATGTCCAATGTACAAAATTTGATCAAGAAACTCCAAAGGAATCATGAAAAAAATCAAGATGTGGAAAGTTGCCATTTTTGGATGAAGTAGGGTTGCTAAAAATAGCAAGTTTTGGCCATTTTGCATCAGAGTTTGAACCAAGGCCATTTAAATTTGGAGCACCAAATGAAAAATCCACTCTGCCTCAATGAAAGATCTTGTTTTAAGCTTCAAATCCATGTGTAGAACATCTCCATTGGATAAAAATTGAGTGAGATATGATGGATCAAAGTTGGAGGAAAGTAGGCCCAAAACCATGTCATGACCAAGTTTGGCCAGGTCTGCGCGCAGTCATTTTCTCAAACAGTTGGTGGACAAGATGTATGGATCAATTACTCATAGTTAGAGGCTTCAACTGAAAAATCTTGCAACATCAAAGATGCTCCCCTATGTGAGATCTTCAAGATTGATGTTCATGATTTTTTCATATGATCAAAGGATAAGGAATTATGATAGCTCAAAGATTGGTCAATACAACTGAAAATCCATGCCATGCACACCTTGCCAGCCAACCTCATTTCCTCGCCCATGACCAGTTTCCAAACCTTATTGTTCTAAGTCATTTTCAACCTCTCCCAAGCATCATTTCCATTCAATTTTCATACCAAAGTAGTTCTACTACAATCCCTCTTGCCAATGACTCCAAGAACTCATCAAATCATCCACAATGCAAAGAGAAAATCACCATTAAACACCCATGTCTGCAAACTGTTATAAAAAACCAAAAAAAAACCAATGTTGTTGATGTTGTTGGTACAAGCTTGCACGTGCTTTATTCATACCAGCTATCCATTGCCTTTTTAAACCAAACACATTGCATACACACCATAGCACGTGCTATGCATGAAAGTAGAAATGACAAGCTTGCTGAACAAGTTTTGTGTTACACAGCCTTGCCATTCCATTTCTCTTGTCACCATCACCATAGCTTACCATGAACTATCATCACCTTATCATTGCTCTCCCTAACTAACTTGACTCAGTTAGTTAGGGATGACTCACCTAAACCACCATGACTCATTTGATTCACCCAGTTAACCATGGTTAAGCTCAACATATAAAACAAATCTTCCCTTCACGAATTGGAGGTAGCTTCATTTTTCTGATATTCGATTGAGAAACTCTTTCCATTCTCTCAATTCCTCCACATTTCAACTGATTTTCGAGCTCCACTTCATCTCCCTCATCTTCTTCTCAGAATCTCTCTGATTCTCTCTCCCATTTTCATCACATTGCAACTGTTTTGAATCTTGGATTTCAGTTCTCCTTCACTGAAGTATCATCCACTCTTGTGTCTAAGCCTTTATTTGGCCACATTGGAGCTCAAGAACTCAAGGCAACATCTCTGGTTTTCTTTTGAACAAAGAATCTTCAAGTTTCAGGTTTGGAATTTCTTAACTCTTCTGGTGTGATTCATTGATTTTTAAGCTTGTTTCATGTTGATTATGGCTTATTAGAAGCAATGAAACATTTCTGGCTAGTTGATAGACCTCTCAGAGGTGTAGATCTAAACTTAGGGCAAAATGTTTGTGATCATTTCTTGCTGTGTGTGCATTGTTTGGTGATTTCAGTGCTAAATTCTTGATGTACGTAAGTTTAGCTTTCATTTGGTATGTGGATTGTGAATTTCTGGAAGAATTAAAGTTGCAGACGGTGATGGTTGACCGGAGAAGGCGACCGGAGGTCCTTCTCCGGCCGGTGGTCTTCATGTTAGGGTTTTATGACCAGTTTGAATGTGATCCGTTGGATGAGTGTGATCTAATGGCTACCATGCTGCCAACACATAAAAAAAAAAGCGTGCAAGTCACATGCCAATTTTCTGAACTCATTTAAACGTTTTGTGGCGTGATACACGATAGGGATTGTGGTCACTCACGCACATGCATTGATTTCAATTACTTTGACTATGGTTTGACTGTGACTTGATCCAATGGCCATGAGGGAGTCAATTTTGTTGACTGAGAGTCCATGCTTGTTAGTATGTTCTGCGTGCTTAATGGACCTAACCAGATTGCTATTCACACCTCCTCTTTTTTAAAGCCCAATGAATTTGCACTGTCCAATTGCTATGTTCATACCCCCCTGCATTTTGCATTTATTTTTCATTTTTATTTCTTTCTACACGTTTGATTTTTAATTTTTAAAAATACCAAATTGCATTATTAAATTCCACAAAAATTCATGTGTACTCTTAAAACATTTAGGAAATTTTCCATGATTTTATTTCTTGATTTTATGACCTTTTTACCCCTGGTCCATAATTTTCTTTGAATTTCCATTTAGATGCATTCTAAGCATGATACATGAATTTGTTTAATTTTGTTCTTGCTCATTACCAACTATTTTGACATGATTCTTTTTGCATTGATTCACTAATACATTGAAGCATGTTATATGATTTTTGTTTTATTTTTTAGGTCACTTTATTACATGTCTTGATGCCTATATTTGTACCACTTTGCATGATGTTTCAATTTGACCTAATTGCTTTGTTTGAAGTCATTTTGCTTTGAATTTTGATATGCTATTTTGATATGTGATTTATCTCTGATTAGTGAACTCCAATACCATGTTTTCATAATTTTCATGAGGACATTTGATTTTTGCTTGATGCATTTCATTTAAGGCATTATGACATGTTATATCATTGTAATCTTTAGTGCATGTTTGCATGAATTCTTTTGTGCACATTTGTATGAGCATTTGCATATGTTATGAGCCATTCATATGATATTATAGGTCTTTGATACACATTATAGGTCATCTTTACATGTTCATTTCAATTTGAACTTTGTGCATCATTAACATGTATTGTTTGCCCTTTCCTTTTGAACTTTCATTTCAATTCTTCTTATATTACTTCTTGAATGTCTTGAAGTTATCTCATAAATACTTTTGAGATGTTCATAAACCATTTTCCATTTAGTTTCAATTCTGGTTGTTGATTTACATGTTCCATTTATGCATGTCCTCTTCATTTCTTTCCATCTTTCATCTACCCTTTCTTCTTGTAACATGTTTAAAAGCTAATGGATGATGTTTGTTGCCTATTCACTTGCACTTGTATGATGATATTCATTTGTTGACCATATGATGCCCATTCTGGTTGTGGTTCTAGGATTTGTTTTCTCATTTAATTCTTTGGAGTTTTATGATGCATTACATGTTCTTTTACTTCTTATACTTCTTATACATGTTTACTAACCATGTAGGGGCTTTGGTAAGTTTCAATTGAGTGTGGATAAGGAATCCACATTCAACTTCTATCCTTTCTCTTTTACAATTCCATTTTGTGTTTTGTTAAGCACTTATGTGCTTTCTTTTAATAACTCATCACTTTCCCTTTGTGAATTACAATTCATCTTCTACTTTAGAAGTGAATTGTTTAATTCTTTCCTTCTTTAGACTTTAGGTTGAAACCTCACAAACCTTTAGGATCACTCCCTTTAATCTTCAATTAGGATTGAGTCTTAGTCCATATAGGTTTTACCTTTTCTCCTCTCTTGAGTCTCTTTTCTCATCTCAAAGAAAATTCTAAACATATAATAAAGGTAGGCATTTATTGCATTTAGGCCTTTCATATAAAGAAAAGATTATAAGGGGTATTCTCTTGTAATCTTAGAATGTGTAGCATATGGCCCATCTTAGGTCAATGTGTTACATATTTGATCTTGTATGAGGGACTTAAATGCAATACTTGTTGAAGGTGCAAATAATAAAAAACACTTCTTCATTTCTTAATCAACAAAAACACTTAATAAACACAAGTATGCTAGTGTGTTTGAACCTTGACAATTGGAGCTAAGTGTGGAGGTCTTCTTCACTCTTAGTGTGCTTTCTTACCCATTCCATCTTGGAATGTGAGAATGTACACATTCCGATGACTAAGATTTGGATACACTATCATATGCAAACAAATAACAAAACACTTCTTTCTAAAAGACAAAAACAAACAATAACGTCTTTCCTTCGGGAATTCTTTTCTCATCTCATTCATTCTCAACGCACGAACGCGCTTCTACTCGTTCTCTTGCAAGATGGTAACGCACTCGGACCAGCGAGCCTGCAACACCTGAGCTAGGACGTAAGCCGTTCTCTAAAAAACACAGACAATCCATCCCTAGTGAGGGGAACTACGTCGCTCTGATTCTCATGTTCCCGATGAGATACGTAGGCAGTGGGGTAGGGCCCATGCGAGCACTTCTTTTATTTTCCCTACATTTGTTTCTCATTTCTTTTCCAGTTCTCTTTTCGTTCCTTTTCCAGTATTCTTTTCTATCACCCTTTGATCGAGACAAGCAAGCGTGGATCCCATCGGGTACGATGGACGCGAGGGGGTGCTAATACCTTCCTCTCGCGTAACCGACTCCCGAACCCATTTCTCTTGGTCGCAAGACCATGCTTTTCCTTTCTCTTCAGGTTTACGCGGTGTTTCCTTTCCCTCTCATGGGATAAATACACATTGCTGGCGACTCTGTTCCGGTGCCACTTTCGCGTTTGTACTAGGATGAAAATCCCGGGAGCGACAGCTGGCGACTCTGCTGGGGAGTATACCCAGAATCTCTGGTTTCCTTAGCGAGTCAATCCTAGCGCTTGTCTGCTTTTCTTTCATTGGGTGTTTAATGTTGTGCTATATGTTGTTGTTTATTTATTTTACTGTATTTACCGCATTTTAGCATTACATATCATATATTATATTGTGTTGCACTGTTTTGTCTGTTTGGCGGGATGGGTGTTCTGAGAGATAAGCTCACTACACAGGCTTGAGTACACACATAGGTATTAGAGTGGATAGTCATGACGCTTGCGTGGTGGTGACCACGTATTGTTGTTCATGAGACCCACAACCAGACGAGGTTCTATCAGGAGCTTTCTGCTACTGCATGTTATGCAGGCCAGTGGTTATTCTCTTGAGGAACTGTCGACTCTGGTGACCATTCCCGAGGACTCAGTTGCGGCACTCCTCCCGAGTTGTGACAGTGGCAGACCACATTCCGTGGCAAACCCATTGCACATTCTCGATCCGAGGACCCAATGCTGGGAACTTGCTATAGGACATCCCTTTTTGAAAGAGAATCAGCGGAGGCACTCCTCGATTGGCGGTAGTACTGTACCCTGAGGGATGAATGTACTATTGCTTCTCGACCTCAGTGCCAGAAGCTGAGGACCTTTTTGTTTTGGAGAATCAGTTGAGGCCTCCTCGATTGGTGATGATGCCAAACCAGAAATGGTGAACGTATCATCATTTCTCGACCTGAGAGCCCGGGATACTGAACATCCTAGTGCCCACATGTGAGAAGGGCGGGTTGTTTACAGGTTTGCAGGTAACCATGACCTCCTACATACCCGGTTTTCTATCATCATTGCACAAAAAGGAAGTTTCATCCTATTGTATTCAGATGGTTCTTATCTATGGTCCTATATTAGTCTCAGAGCTACACTGACACCGTTCACAGTTCAGCACAGACACCTGATTACCTGATCACATTGCCCTTTGCATTGCATTATCATATCCTAACATACATGTTTATTCATTTCCAGGTGCATATATTACCCTTGATTCCAGTCATCAGGTCCCTGCAAAGATGAACACTAAAGAGAGGAAGAATATCATCAGCTATAAGTTCCTTACGCCTACTTTGGGCCCTATTGTTGTGCTGAAGGGAATGGCTAGTCCTGCAGTACGAGAAGCTTTTGAAGAGAAATATGGGTGGATTTTATCTGTGGTCAGTAATGTCAGTGATTATGAAGCCAGAGGTCTCCATACGTTGATGCAGTTCTATGATCCGCCTCTGAGATGTTTTGTATTTCCAGACTATGTGTTGGTTCCTACCCTGGAGGAGTATTCCAACATGTTGGGGATTGCTATCAAGGAGGAGCCCCCTTTCTTTGGATCGGTGGGGGATCTTGACTTTGGGAAGTTGGCTGGTGCTCTTTATTTGAGCAAATCAGAGTTAAGTGACAATGTCTCCAACAAAGGAAAGTTTCGTGGTTACAAGCTGGAATATCTGATTAAGAAGGCCCAGGAAGCAGCTAAAGGCGAGAAGTGGCTTGTTTTTAATGCTTTGCTAGCCCTTTGTATATACGGCATAATGTTGTTTCCCAACGAGCCGGATTTCATTGATACGGACGCTATACGAATATTCATGATGAAGAACCCGGTGCCAACGCTACTGGGAGATCTTCACTATTCATTGTACAACCGAAATGAAAAGAAAAGAGGAGGGATAATTCGTTGTTGTGCACCCTTATTCTATAAGTGGTTTGCGGGCCGTTTACCACAATCAGGGGCTTTTGTGGATTCCAAAGATTCTCTAGAGTGGAAACAGCGTTTAATGGGATTGGTGGCCAAGGACATCGTATGGGTAGATCATGGGCTGATTGACAAGAATATTATCCACAGCTGTGGTAAGTTCCCTAACGTTCCACTGATAGGAAGACTGGGTGGGATTAACTACAATCCTTCTTTGGCCATTCGACAATTTGGGTATGCCCTGACAGGTCCGCCTATTAAGAGAGATGTGGAGGAGTCCCTCTATTTTCATACATCAGAAGGATGGGAAGCAGCACAGAAAGCTTCTGAAAGCTGGGGTAGCATACTGAAAAAGGGGAAAGTTACTCTAGGAAAGCCTAACAACCGGGTTTATCCAGCATATGAAGAGTGGGTGAAGAAAAGAGTTGAAGATTTTCTCTTGCCTTTTGGTAAGGCACCCCTTTTGTATCCGGAGAATGAGAAAGCAAGAAGCACTGCTACTGTGGAAGAAGTTGACAAGTTGCAAGCCTTGGTGAAAAAGCTCCAAGGAGAGAATTCCGAGTTGAGTAGCCGTCTTCAGAATGCTCTACATGCCAACAAAGAGCTGGAGCGGAAAGCCCAAGATGCTGAACAAATCCTAACTGCAAAAGAAAAAGACTTTGCTGGAAGAGCCCAACATTTCCGGAAGATTAGTAAAGGTGCTGATGATGCTACTCAAGCCCACAAGCAAACCAAACAGGCGTTAGCACAGACCAAAGAAAAGTTAACAAAGTTTCAGCACGCTTGGGACGAAGTTAGGATAGAGAATGCTGAATTACAGGAACAGTTGCAGATTAAGGACGAAGAGCTTGAAAAGGCGCATGAGCAGAGGAGAAAGTATCGGGAAAGCCTCGGTAAGAGTCAAGAACAGCTAGAAGAAGCTAGAGGTGAGCTGAGGAATACCAAGAAAGAGCTTGAAGAAGTCATGATAGAAAGGGAGATACTCAAGACGCAAGCCGGCATAAAGAGACACAAAGGAGTGTGTGATGACGAGGCTCTGATGTTGCACATGGGTTCTTTAACTGAAGCTCTTGAGAAAAGGGATGTCTTGATCAAAGAAATGATTGAAAAGCCGAATCACCAGCGTACCCGTATACTTTTTGAGGAGATCAAATACTCAAGTGATAAGCTGAAGGGTGTGGAATTGTCAGACTGATGTTCTTTTCCTTATATTTTGTTGTTAATGGTTACCATCAGGCTTGTTGATGGATCCATTTTTCCTTGTATTGCATTTGCGGTTGAACCTTTCTTAAATGTACTTGAATACTTCGTTGAATGAGTATGAGCAGTTTTATTCAGAATTATTCCTTATCAGATAGCTGCACACAAGCACATGACCACGACACGTCTCTTTATATCACAATTTCTGGTCTTCAGATTCCTGTGTTGGATTGGAATCAGGGTATAAAGCACCTCGGAAATGACAAACATGGCATTGCATGGCATTGCATATCATTTTGCATTTTTTGTTACTTGCTTTTCAGGTACTCGTTGCGGGGTCTCTAACCTTTATTTAGTTTCAGGCAGTATAGCGGAGAGTCATATTCACCGATATTCGACGCGAAGGAATCAAGTAAGAATCATGGATCAAGTGCAAAGTGATTTGGCGGAAATGAGGGCGCGTATGGACCAGTTCATGACCCTCATGACTGGCATGGCGCAAAATCAGGAGAGACTGAGGCTTCTGGTAGAGCGTCCCGACAATGGGCCCGAAGGTGATCATCATGACAATTCACAGGGACATGGCATTCCTCCTCCCGGTGGCAACCCTCCTCCTGGTGGTAACAATCGGGGTAATGGAAATGGTAGGCAGGCTGGTGTTACTCTTGAAGATACTCTGGAAGACCAATTTACTCTGCTGGATGCTGATGTGGGTAATCAAGGGGACCGAAGGTATGATGAGTTAGCAGAGAAGATCAGGGCCATAGAATGCAAGAACTCTATGGGTATTGATGTTACCAGCTTGGGGCTGGTCTCAGGAGTCAGAATTCCCCCTAAATTCAAACCTCCCACTTTTGATAAGTATCACGGCAATGCGTGTCCCCAAACGCATCTTCAAGCTTACTTTGGGAAGATTTCAGCCCATACGGATGACGAGAAGCTATGGATGCACTATTTTCAGGACAGCCTGGCGGGGGCGTCTTTGACCTGGTACATGAAGTTGAGTAGAGCTGCTGTGAAGAATTGGAAAGATCTGGCAGAAGCGTTCCTGAAGCAATACCAATATAATATTGACATGGCGCCCAACCGCACCCAATTGCAGGGATTGTCCCAGAATGCCAAGGAGAGTTTCAAAGAATATGCACAGAGGTGGAGGGAAATGGCTGCCCAGGTTCAACCTCCCTTGTCAGACAGAGAAATGGCAGATATGTTCATGGGCACCTTGCAAGGGGCCTATCTGGATAGATTAGCTGCTTGTCCGTCAATTGGATTTGCTGATATTGTGATTGCGGGAGAAAGAATAGAAAGTCTGTTAAAGCTTGGAAAGATCCAGGATGTGAGTGGGGCTGGCTCTTCGGGGACGAAGAAACCGTTCGCTAGTAACCAGAAAAGAAGAGAAGGTGATACGAATGCTGTGTTTAGAGGACGAGGCAGAGGGCGTTCTCGAGCTTATTATCAGGTAGATGCTGTAACAATCCCCACACCGTCTGTTCAGAAACAACAACCCCAACAACAAGTTCAACAGCAACAACCTTTTTTCCAGCAAAGGTCTAGACAGAGGGATCGTAAGATGGATCCTCTCCCTATGACTTATGCCGCGCTGTTGCCCCGGCTACTCGAGTTAAAGTTGGTAGAACTCCGTACTATGAAAGCTCCGGTTGCTGGAAACCTGCCACCTAACTTCGATGCTAATGCTCGTTGTGAGTTCCACTCAGGTGCTCAGGGGCACTCCATTGAAAAATGCTGGGCTTTCCATCATAAAGTACAAGATTTGATTGATGCTAAAGCCATCAATTTCTCTCCCACTCCTAATATTACTCAGCATCCCATGCCTGATCATAGTGCAGCAAATGTGTACGCTATTGAAGATGGGAGGAGATTGAATCTGGTGACAGATATCCATCAAGTGAAAACTTCTTTGTTGGTGGTAAAAGATCGTTTATTGAAGGGACAGGTGTTCCCGGGCTGTAATCAAGATTGCTCTGAGTGCATGAATCAGGAGAACGGCTGTGATAAGTTGAAGATGGGTTTACAGAATCTGATCGATGAAGGATGTCTACAGTTCGACAGAGTCGTGAAAGACACTGATGAGATATCAACCGTGACCATCTATTACACTCCCGCTGAGATTCAAATGCCGGTCAATGCAGTTCCCGTGGCGAGTGTTGCGCCAGAAAGGCCCAGTCCTGTCACTATCACGGTGCCAGGACCAATTCCGTTCACGTCTACGAAGGCTATCCCATGGCACTATGGGGCAGATGTATATTACGAAGGTAAAAAGCAGGAAGTTGAGTCGTCAGTCAGCCCAAATATTGATAACGTAGGGGGTGTAGGGGGTTTTACAAGGAGTGGAAGGTTGTTCGCTCCCCCAACCTTGAGAAGTGATAAGGAGGTAGAAGCTGCAACAAAGGCTAAGGGTAAACAGGTGGTTGAAAGTGCGCCTACACCTGAAGCAGAGACAAAGATTACTTTTGATAGGGAAATGGAAGAATTTATGAAGATAATCAAGAAAAGCGATTATAAGATCGTGGACCAACTGAATCAGACCCCTTCAAAGATTTCAATCTTGTCACTATTGATGTGCTCTGATGCGCACCGGCAGGCGTTGTTGAAAGTGTTGAAGAGTGCGTACGTGCCACAAGAAATTACTGTTAATCAGCTCGAGGACGTAATCTCCAATGTTAATGTTAGCCATGGCTTGGGCTTTACAAGTAGAGATCTGACGGTTGAAGGAAGAAACCATAATAAGGCTTTGCATATCACGATGGAGTGTAAGGGCGCAGTGTTATCTCATGTACTGGTAGACACTGGTTCATCACTCAATGTCTTGCCCAAGAAGGCATTAATGAAACTGGAAGTTGACGGTTTGATCTTAAGGCCTAGTGAATTGGTGGTCAGAGCATTCGATGGAACTAGACGATCTGTGTTTGGTGAGGTGGAATTGCCCGTACAAATTGGACCACAGGTATTCAAATCCACGTTCCATGTAATGGACATACAACCTGCATATAGCTGCCTATTGGGACGCCCTTGGATTCACGGAGCCGGGGCTGTTACTTCTACTCTACACCAAAAGTTGAAGTATGAATTTGAAGGGCAGGTTGTGACGGTGTGCGGGGAAGAAGACATCTTTGTGAGTCACTTGTCCACATTCAAGTACATTGAAATGGATGGGGAAATTCATGAGATGCTGTGCCAATCATTTGAAGCAGTCAATATTGACGATGCACCTGAGTCTTCTTCTGTACCAGTTGGGGCTGGTACCTCCATTTCATCTTACAAACAAGCTGTCGAAGTCGTCAGGGCAGGCAACGCCCAAGGTTGGGGCAGGTTGATAGAGACCCCAATGAAGGAAGACAAATTTGGTATTGGTTATCATCCCTCTACAACCTCAGATGCGGGGAGCAGGGGACCTATTACTTTCAATAGTGGGGGAATTATCTACATGGACCAGTCTTGTGCAGCCACGGAGGATAGTGTTGACAGTGATTGTGACCTGGACAACTGGGTACGCCCTCATGTTCCGGGACAACAAGTGCAAAACTGGTTCGTTGAAGAAGTCATCCGGGTTACTCTTCAGACAGAGTAATTTTTCTTTGTTTTTTCTAACCATAATGCATGACAAAATCTTGCGCTCTGCCCAAGGCGTATAGATTCATTTGTAGGGCCACCATGGTTGCATTTGCAATGTTTAATCATTAATAAAGGACGTTTTGCAATCAAATTTTGTTCTCTGTCTTTCAGTTTTTATTTTTGCACAAAAAATATAAAATGGCAATGTTTCATTTTCTTTTGTTTTGCTTAAAAATAAATTCTAAAATAAGGCATGAACCCGTTCATGCAGACTTGATCCTCCGGATACCACTGATAACGATTTTGATATGGCCATGTATGACTTTGACAATCCGATTTATCAAGCCGAAGAAGGGGATGAGAAAGATTGTGAACTTCCTGAAGAACTGGCCAGATTGTTGAAACAAGAGGAAAGGGTCATCCAGCCTCATCAGGAGACTGTAGAAATCATCAATATTGGTACCAAGGACGCCAAGAAAGAGATCAGGATTGGTGCCAGCTTGCAAGCAGATGTGAAGCAAACTTTGACGGAAATGTTGCGCGAGTATGTTGACATCTTCGCCTGGTCGTATCAAGACATGCCGGGGTTGGATACGGATATTGTCGTGCACAGGCTACCATTGAGAGAAGAATGTCCGCCAGTCAAGCAGAAACTTCGTCGGACTCACCCCGACATGGCCTTAAAGATTAAGGAGGAAGTCCAGAAGCAGTGGGATGCTGGTTTTCTTGCTGTGACAAAGTATCCTCCGTGGGTAGCCAACATCGTGCCAGTACCGAAGAAAGATGGAAAAGTGAGAATGTGTGTGGATTATCGAGATCTTAATAAAGCTAGCCCGAAAGATGATTTTCCACTACCTCATATTGATGTGCTGGTCGATAATACAGCTCAGTTTTCAGTGTTCTCATTTATGGACGGTTTCTCCGGGTACAACCAGATCAAGATGGCACCTGAAGACATGGAGAAGACCACGTTCATTACTCCGTGGGGTACATATTGTTATAAAGTAATGCCTTTTGGGTTGAAAAATGCAGGGGCAACGTACCAGCGGGCGACGGTGACATTGTTTCATGACTTGATTCATAAGGAGATCGAATGTTATGTAGATGATATGATTGCCAAGTCGATAACAGAAGAGGAACATCTGGTTAATCTGAAAAAGCTGTTTGAAAGGTTGAGAAAGTTCCGTCTGAGATTAAATCCAAACAAGTGCACGTTTGGGGTGCGTTCTGGAAAGTTACTGGGCTTCATTGTGAGCGAAAGAGGAATCGAGGTTGATCCTGCCAAGGTGAAAGCAATACAAGAAATGCCTGAACCGAGAACAGAAAAAGAGGTCCGTGGTTTCTTGGGTAGATTGAACTACATTGCAAGGTTCATATCTCACCTAACAGCCACGTGTGAACCAATATTTAAATTGTTAAGGAAAGATCAAACGGTCAGGTGGAATGACGATTGCCAATTGGCATTCGATAAGATAAAAGAATACTTGCAGGAACCTCCGATTTTAATGCCTCCAGTTGAAGGGAGACCGCTGATAATGTATCTGACAGTGCTTGAAGGTTCCATGGGTTGTGTTCTCGGTCAACATGACGAGACAGGTAGGAAGGAGCATGCTATTTACTACCTGAGCAAAAAGTTCAATGATTGTGAGTCCCGATACTCAATGCTTGAAAAGACATGCTGTGCGCTTGCATGGGCCGCTAAGCGATTGAGGCAATATATGGTTAGGCACACAACCTTGTTGATTTCAAAAATGGATCCTATCAAGTATATTTTCGAGAAACCAGCGTTGACAGGCAGAGTTGCACGGTGGCAAATGGTCTTGACAGAGTATGACATTCAGTACACTTCACAAAAGGCCATCAAAGGAAGTATCTTGTCCGACTATCTCGCGCAACAGCCGATTGATGATTACCAACCCATGAAGTTTGACTTCCCTGATGAGGACATCATGTTTCTCAAAGCTAAAGACTGCGAGGAACCACTTCCGGAGGAGGGGCCAGACCCTGAATCCAAATGGAGTCTGATGTTTGATGGGGCTGTCAATATGAATGGGTGCGGAGTTGGAGCAGTTCTTATCACGCCGGAAGGTGTTCATATGCCTTTCACTTCCCGAATAACTTTCGGATGCACCAACAATGAAGCAGAGTACGAAGCTTGTATAATGGGGATCGAGGAGGCGATTAATCTACGGATTAAGACCCTTGATATATTTGGTGATTCAGCTTTGGTAATCAATCAAGTGAAGGGGAGTTGGTACACGCACCAAGCAAATCTAGTGCCGTATAGAGATTATACAAGGAGGTTGCTGACGTTTTTCACAACAGTGAAACTGTACCACATTCCTCGAGATGAGAATATGTTCGCTGATGCCTTGGCCACTTTGTCTTCTATGATCAAAGTGCAAAGATGGAACCATGTACCTAAGATTGAGGTATCCCGCCTTGACAGACCAGCATTTGTGTTTGCGGTCGATGCAGCGTCTGATGACAAGCCATGGTTTCATGACATTAAGTGTTTCTTGAAAAGTCAAGAGTACCCGTCCGGGGCATCGTCCAAAGACAGGAAGACGTTGAGAAGGTTAGCTAGTAGTTTCTTCCTGAACAAAGATGGCGTGCTGTATAAAAGAAATTTTGACACGGTCTTGCTTAGATGTGTGGATAGACATGAAGCAGACTTGTTGATGATTGAAGTGCACGAAGGCTCTTTCGGTACCCATGCCGGAGGGCAGGCAATGGCTAAAAAGTTGTTAAGGTCGGGATATTATTGGTTGACTATGGAGTCAGATTGTTGCAAATATGCCCGCAAATGTCATAAATGCCAGATCTATGCAGACAAGGTGCATGTGCCTCCAAATCCGTTGAGTATCATGTCGTCGCCTTGGCCGTTTGCCATGTGGGGCATTGATATGATCGGAAAGATTGAGCCTACAGCTTCCAATGGTCATCGTTTCATCTTGGTGGCAATTGATTACTTCACCAAATGGGTTGAAGCCGCATCCTATGCCAATGTTACAAAGCAAGTGGTCGCTCGTTTCTTAAAACGGGATATCATTTGCCGATATGGAGTTCCCGAAAGAATCATTACTGATAATGGTTCTAATTTGAACAATAAGATGATGGCTGAGTTATGCCGGGACTTCAAAATCGAACATCACAATTCTTCTCCGTACCGCCCAAAGATGAATGGCGCGGTCGAAGCGGCTAACAAAAATATCAAGAAGATTGTGCAGAAGATGGTTGTCACGTACAAAGATTGGCATGAGATGTTATCATTTGCTTTGCATGGGTATCGAACGTCGGTACGCACGTCCACTGGGGCAACCCCATTCTCACTTGTATATGGTATGGAGGCAGTGCTACCGGTTGAAGTAGAAATTCCGTCCCTCAGAGTTATGATGGATGTTAAGCTAGATGAAGCTGAATGGGTACGAGCCAGATTTGATCAGCTGAGCCTTATTGAGGAAAAGCGATTGGCGGCTGTATGTCATGGGCAATTATATCAGCGCAGAATGAAACAGGCATTTGACCAGAAGGTGCGTCCTCGGGTTTATAAAGTCGGAGATGTGGTACTCAAAAGGATCCTTCCTCCCAATACAGATCACAGGGGCAAATGGACTCCTAACTATGAAGGTCCATTCGTGGTTAAAAAGGTCTTTTCGGGCGGAGCTTTATTGCTTACAACCATGGATGGCGAAGACTTTTCATCCCCTGTCAACTCGGACGTAGTCAAAAAATACTTCGCATGAACAGACCCGCTGGATAATAAGAAAAAAAAAATCCAGGCAAAAAAGGGCATCCCGGCGAACCAAAAACAGAATAAGGTTCGGGCAAAAATTAGGGATATAATTGAAAAAAGATTTGTACACCCGGTAAGTTGAAAACCCGAAAGGGCAACTTAGGCAAAAAAGGGTATCCTGGTGGATCGAAAACCTGAAAGGGCGGTCCACACAAAAGAGGGATTTAAGCGAATGACTACGGTTTGAGTTATCTGTACCCCATTACCGTTTGAACAACTGACGTTCTGAAGAATAGGAATCGGTCTGATCATTCCTCAGAAGGCAAGGTCGGGGAGTTTTGAAGACATACTGGTCATAACAGAATGGAAACTCAGTGGAATTCCGTTTTCACATTGCCATTAGGATAGTTTCTTTTCTCAATTTTCAGCGATCACCTCTTTCCAGGGATTGCTTCCAGATGTAATTGCCTATTCTGGGCTCTCAGTCAATAAATTGAATTTCAATAAAAAGCCTCCTATTTTTGTTTTATTGCTTTGTTTGCAAAAACGTCCTAATTGTTGATAAAACATTGCATTTGAAAACATGGCAGCCTTGCAGTAACATGCGCAGAAAAAATATTTGAAATTACTTCGAATGTTGAATACTCCCGGATGGTGGATTCTAGCCACGCAATATTCGGGGCATGTGGGCATATTCTTTTGTTGCAGGTAGCAGGTGCAGATGATTTTAAGCACAAGACTAGCAATAAATCACCCCACGCAAAAGACTGGGGCAATTATGAGTAAGGAGATCGGCGTTCATCGGGTCGATCTCAGTGAATTAAGTTCAACTGGGTACCGTTGTATCTTATTAAGTCGATTCTCTCCTTCAGTACTTCCAACAACTACAAGCTTTTCTGTGTCGATAACGGTCACAGGTTCCCCAAAAGGGTGGTCTCGTCGACACCGAAACTGATGGTCATTATCCCCAGCGAAGTCACAAGAGTTGGAAGAGGCTAGATCTTCTGTAAAATCCTCTTATGACATCCGCTTCGGGGACAAATTGTTGGTTTTCTTAAGCATGGGGCATGTTGTTTCCCCTGCATGAAGTGTTGATCACCCCCCAGTAGAGTTTGATGGTCATTATCCCCAGCGAAGTCGCAGGAGTTTGAAGAAGCTAAATCTTCTGTAAGATCCTTTTATGACATCCTCTTCGGGGACAAATTGTTTGGTTCCCCAGCATGAAGTGTTGATCATCCCCAGTAGAGTTTGAGGACAGTTGGTCTTCTGTAAAATCCTCTCAAAAGGCATTCCCCAACACGAGACGCTTTAAAGCAGTTTTCTCCAGCAGAGTTTGTTATAAACCCGTCATCCCTAACGGAATTGTCTAAAGGGAAGCTCGCCTAACATGGGGCATTGTAGTACTTATCCTAAGCTCGACAGTCACATTCTTCAGCAGACTACTGTGGATTTGCTTTGGGTTTCCCCAACGGATCTCTAAGGACTCTTTCTAGCAAGTTGCAGTGGAATGTTCTAACCAGGATTTGCATATCCCTGGCAGAGTAGCCCTGATACCCAGCAAGATCGTATCTCTGGTCATGGTATCCCCACAGAGGTCAGCATCGAATCTTGTCAGCAACTTCCAGCTGAGTTGTTGTTCTCTCCGCAGAGGTTTATCAGATCGACAGAATCTATTCCTCAACAAGGATGGTACAGCCTTTCCCCAGCCGGGTCAGAAGGTTGATAATCCCTATAAAGGATCTTGGGTTGAATAAATCCCCAAGCAGAGTTTTAATGGCTCATTTCCCCAACAGGACGTCGTTTAAAAATCCTCATCCCCAGCGGAATCGCTGTGACCAGAATTCGTTCCCCCAAACAGATGGAATAATTCCTGGCAGAGTCGTCATTCCCTCATATCTTAAAGTCCAATTTATTTTTGGCAAGCTTGACAATTCGAAGCAGACGGATTGTTCATCCATTCGCCAGCAGAGATATTATCCTTTTAGGAGTCTCCGAGATTAAATCATTGATTGTGGTTCCTCAGCAGAGTCGGCAGAGATGTCTGGCGCAGAGGCAGAGAGTAATTCGATTTTAAAATTTTAAAAGTCCAACAGTGGATTGGCAAAAGTCCGTCTTCGGGTGGCAAAAGTCCAACAGTGGATTGGCAAAAGTCCATCTTCGGGTGGCAAAGCAGCTAAAAGTCCAACAGTGGATTGGCGAAAGGTCCATCTAAGGGTGGCATATTCTAAAAGTCCAACAGTGGATTGGCAAAAGTCCGTCTTCGGGTGGCAAAAGTCCAACAGTGGATTGGCAAAAGTCCGTCTTCGGGTGGCAAAAGTCCAACAGTGGATTGGCAAAAGTCCGTCTTCGGGTGGCAAAGGTCCAACAGTGGATTGGCGAAAGGTCCATCTAAGGGTGGCATATTCTAAAAGTCCAACAGTGGATTGGCAAAAGTCCGTCTTCGGGTGGCAAAAGTCCAACAGTGGATTGGCAAAAGTCCATCTTCGGGTGGCACGAAGCTGCAAAGTCCACCAGTAGTGTGGCAGGCCAGTAGTCGTCTGGAATTGCATAAAAGACATTATCAAAGTCCACCAGTAGTGTGGCAGGCCAGTAGTCGTCTGGAATTGCATAAAAAGACATTTCCAAAGTCCACCAGTAGTGTGGCAAGCCAGTAGTCGTCTGGCGTCGTTCAAAAAGACAGTATTAAAGTCCACCATCAGCGTGGCAAGCCAGTAGTCGTCTGGCATCGTTCAAAAGACAGATCTCTCCGACGTTTCATCGAGGATTCAATCCAGCAGTCTCGTTGGGTTTATATCCCTTTTCTTCTTCATCCAGAGCAAATTTTTGGTTATATTTGGTATTCAATCACTATATACCTTGAAAGTCCGAAAGCAATTGCTTTCAGGCATTCAGGTCTACAGCGCTTGAATAGGGGCAGCTGTAATACCCCAAAATTTGCTCTCCCCTTTTGTCATCATAGCATGGCATTATCATTTATCATATCATATCCACCTCATTAACATTACATTGCATTTAACATAGAAAAATGAAGCATGGCATCCTCCTTACCATCAGGGCATGTGATCAGGTGGAAGGTGGACAATCAAGGAATCATTCAAAGCACAAAAAGGTCAATCAAGTTGGCTCTAGGCAAGCCAAGAGGTCTCTCATGGCTCATACTATCTCAATTGATCTTCCAAAACCTCAAGGAAGTGAGATTCAATGGGAGATTGAAGCACTACATCTTTCACTATGCAAGAGGTTCAAAAATTGAAGGAAAACCCTCAAAAGAGATAGCTCATTGATTCAAAATCATTCTCAAGTGGCATTTCTCATCATCCTTTAAGAGGATACACAACATACTCTGAGGAATTTGGATTTGGAAGATGTGCAATTTCCTCCTAACCAGAGAGGGTCAAGATTAGGGTTTCCAATTAAATCAGGGTATTTCTGTTTTTTTGAACAAAACTTGATGTCATGGTATTCCATATGTCCCTAAGTGTATGTATGTGGAAAATTGCATCTCAATTGGTTTTAGAAGTGGTTCAATTGGAAGAAAGATAAAAAATCAGGGAATTTGGGGCCAAGTCAAATAATCAGGGGAAAAAGTCAACT
Source organism: Lathyrus tuberosus (assembly GCA_022829125.1). Taxonomy (NCBI): domain Eukaryota; kingdom Viridiplantae; phylum Streptophyta; class Magnoliopsida; order Fabales; family Fabaceae; genus Lathyrus; species Lathyrus tuberosus. The sequence continues at coordinate 15,408,140 of JALAZF010000018.1, forward strand.
CTTGACTTTTTGAGCCCAAAATCATGAAATTCATGTTACATATGTCCAATGTACAAAATTTGATCAAGAAACTCCAAAGGAATCATGAAAAAAATCAAGATGTGGAAAGTTGCCATTTTTGGATGAAGTAGGGTTGCTAAAAATAGCAAGTTTTGGCCATTTTGCATCAGAGTTTGAACCAAGGCCATTTAAATTTGGAGCACCAAATGAAAAATCCACTCTGCCTCAATGAAAGATCTTGTTTTAAGCTTCAAATCCATGTGTAGAACATCTCCATTGGATAAAAATTGAGTGAGATATGATGGATCAAAGTTGGAGGAAAGTAGGCCCAAAACCATGTCATGACCAAGTTTGGCCAGGTCTGCGCGCAGTCATTTTCTCAAACAGTTGGTGGACAAGATGTATGGATCAATTACTCATAGTTATAGGCTTCAACTGAAAAATCTTGCAACATCAAAGATGCTCCCCTATGTGAGATCTTCAAGATTGATGTTCATGATTTTTTCATATGATCAAAGGATAAGGAATTATGATAGCTCAAAGATTGGTCAATACAATTGAAAATCCATGCCATGCACACCTTGCCAGCCAACCTCATTTCCTCGCCCATGACCAGTTTCCAAACCTTATTGTTCTAAGTCATTTTCAACCTCTCCCAAGCATCATTTCCATTCAATTTTCATACCAAAGTAGTTCTACTACAATCCCTCTTGCCAATGACTCCAAGAACTCATCAAATCATCCACAATGCAAAGAGAAAATCACCATTAAACACCCATGTCTGTAAACTGTTATAAAAAACCAAAAAAAAACCAATGTTGTTGATGTTGTTGGTACAAGCTTGCACGTGCTTTATTCATACCAGCTATCCATTGCCTTTTTAAACCAAACACATTGCATACACACCATAGCACGTGCTATGCATGAAAGTAGAAATGACAAGCTTGCTGAACAAGTTTTGTGTTACACAGCCTTGCCATTCCATTTCTCTTGTCACCATCACCATAGCTTACCATGAACTATCATCACCTTATCATTGCTCTCCCTAACTAACTTGACTCAGTTAGTTAGGGATGACTCACCTAAACCACCATGACTCATTTGATTCACCCAGTTAACCATGGTTAAGCTCAACATATAAAACAAATCTTCCCTTCACGAATTGGAGGTAGCTTCATTTTTCTGATATTCGATTGAGAAACTCTTTCCATTCTCTCAATTCCTCCACATTTCAACTGATTTTCGAGCTCCACTTCATCTCCCTCATCTTCTTCTCAGAATCTCTCTGATTCTCTCTCCCATTTTCATCACATTGCAACTGTTTTGAATCTTGGATTTCAGTTCTCCTTCACTGAAGTATCATCCACTCTTGTGTCTAAGCCTTTATTTGGCCACATTGGAGCTCAAGAACTCAAGGCAACATCTCTGGTTTTCTTTTGAACAAAGAATCTTCAAGTTTCAGGTTTGGAATTTCTTAACTCTTCTGGTGTGATTCATTGATTTTTAAGCTTGTTTCATGTTGATTATGGCTTATTAGAAGCAATGAAACATTTCTGGCTAGTTGATAGACCTCTCAGAGGTGTAGATCTAAACTTAGGGCAAAATGTTTGTGATCATTTCTTGCTGTGTGTGCATTGTTTGGTGATTTCAGTGCTAAATTCTTGATGTACGTAAGTTTAGCTTTCATTTGGTATGTGGATTGTGAATTTCTGGAAGAATTAAAGTTGCAGACGGTGATGGTTGACCGGAGAAGGCGACCGGAGGTCCTTCTCCGGCCGGTGGTCTTCATGTTAGGGTTTTATGACCAGTTTGAATGTGATCCGTTGGATGAGTGTGATCTAATGGCTACCATGCTGCCAACACATAAAAAAAAAAGCGTGCAAGTCACATGCCAATTTTCTGAACTCATTTAAACGTTTTGTGGCGTGATACACGATAGGGATTGTGGTCACTCACGCACATGCATTGATTTCAATTACTTTGACTATGGTTTGACTGTGACTTGATCCAATGGCCATGAGGGAGTCAATTTTGTTGACTGAGAGTCCATGCTTGTTAGTATGTTCTGCGTGCTTAATGGACCTAACCAGATTGCTATTCACACCTCCTCTTTTTTAAAGCCCAATGAATTTGCACTGTCCAATTGCTATGTTCATACCCCCCTGCATTTTGCATTTATTTTTCATTTTTATTTCTTTCTACACGTTTGATTTTTAATTTTTAAAAATACCAAATTGCATTATTAAATTCCACAAAAATTCATGTGTACTCTTAAAACATTTAGGAAATTTTCCATGATTTTATTTCTTGATTTTATGACCTTTTTACCCCTGGTCCATAATTTTCTTTGAATTTCCATTTAGATGCATTCTAAGCATGATACATGAATTTGTTTAATTTTGTTCTTGCTCATTACCAACTATTTTGACATGATTCTTTTTGCATTGATTCACTAATACATTGAAGCATGTTATATGATTTTTGTTTGATTTTTTAGGTCACTTTATTACATGTCTTGATGCCTATATTTGTACCACTTTGCATGATGTTTCAATTTGACCTAATTGCTTTGTTTGAAGTCATTTTGCTTTGAATTTTGATATGCTATTTTGATATGTGATTTATCTCTGATTAGTGAACTCCAATACCATGTTTTCATAATTTTCATGAGGACATTTGATTTTTGCTTGATGCATTTCATTTAAGGCATTATGACATGTTATATCATTGTAATCTTTAGTGCATGTTTGCATGAATTCTTTTGTGCACATTTGTATGAGCATTTGCATATGTTATGAGCCATTCATATGATATTATAGGTCTTTGATACACATTATAGGTCATCTTTACATGTTCATTTCAATTTGAACTTTGTGCATCATTAACATGTATTGTTTGCCCTTTCCTTTTGAACTTTCATTTCAATTCTTCTTATATTACTTCTTGAATGTCTTGAAGTTATCTCATAAATACTTTTGAGATGTTCATAAACCATTTTCCATTTAGTTTCAATTCTGGTTGTTGATTTACATGTTCCATTTATGCATGTCCTCTTCATTTCTTTCCATCTTTCATCTACCCTTTCTTCTTGTAACATGTTTAAAAGCTAATGGATGATGTTTGTTGCCTATTCACTTGCACTTGTATGATGATATTCATTTGTTGACCATATGATGCCCATTCTGGTTGTGGTTCTAGGATTTGTTTTCTCATTTAATTCTTTGGAGTTTTATGATGCATTACATGTTCTTTTACTTCTTATACTTCTTATACATGTTTACTAACCATGTAGGGGCTTTGGTAAGTTTCAATTGAGTGTGGATAAGGAATCCACATTCAACTTCTATCCTTTCTCTTTTACAATTCCATTTTGTGTTTTGTTAAGCACTTATGTGCTTTCTTTTAATAACTCATCACTTTCCCTTTGTGAATTACAATTCATCTTCTACTTTAGAAGTGAATTGTTTAATTCTTTCCTTCTTTAGACTTTAGGTTGAAACCTCACAAACCTTTAGGATCACTCCCTTTAATCTTCAATTAGGATTGAGTCTTAGTCCATATAGGTTTTACCTTTTCTCCTCTCTTGAGTCTCTTTTCTCATCTCAAAGAAAATTCCAAACATATAATAAAGGTAGGCATTTATTGCATTTAGGCCTTTCATATAAAGAAAAGATTATAAGGGGTATTCTCTTGTAATCTTAGAATGTGTAGCATATGGCCCATCTTAGGTCAATGTGTTACATATTTGATCTTGTATGAGGGACTTAAATGCAATACTTGTTGAAGGTGCAAATAATAAAAAACACTTCTTCATTTCTTAATCAACAAAAACACTTAATAAACACAAGTATGCTAGTGTGTTTGAACCTTGACAATTGGAGCTAAGTGTGGAGGTCTTCTTCACTCTTAGTGTGCTTTCTTACCCATTCCATCTTGGAATGTGAGAATGTACACATTCCGATGACTAAGATTTGGATACACTATCATATGCAAACAAATAACAAAACACTTCTTTCTAAAAGACAAAAACAAACAATAACGTCTTTCCTTCGGGAATTCTTTTCTCATCTCATTCATTCTCAACGCACGAACGCGCTTCTACTCGTTCTCTTGCAAGATGGTAACGCACTCGGACCAGCGAGCCTGCAACACCTGAGCTAGGACGTAAGCCGTTCTCTAAAAAACACAGACAATCCATCCCTAGTGAGGGGAACTACGTCGCTCTGATTCTCATGTTCCCGATGAGATACGTAGGCAGTGGGGTAGGGCCCATGCGAGCACTTCTTTTATTTTCCCTACATTTGTTTCTCATTTCTTTTCCAGTTCTCTTTTCGTTCCTTTTCCAGTATTCTTTTCTATCACCCTTTGATCGAGACAAGCAAGCGTGGATCCCATCGGGTACGATGGACGCGAGGGGGTGCTAATACCTTCCTCTCGCGTAACCGACTCCCGAACCCATTTCTCTTGGTCGCAAGACCATGCTTTTCCTTTCTCTTCAGGTTTACGCGGTGTTTCCTTTCCCTCTCATGGGATAAATACACATTGCTGGCGACTCTGTTCCGGTGCCACTTTCGCGTTTGTACTAGGATGAAAATCCCGGGAGCGACAGAATGACAGTTGGAGGAGCTAGGTCTCTGGGAGTAATGGCCCTCTTCTCCATTAATTGAGCAAAGATCTGGGCATATGTCGTAGGTAGGCGATCAAAGTCTCTATCAGACCTCCTTGTCCTTTGTTGATTAGGCTGACGTTGTTGAGCAGCTCTCTGTTGTTGATTCTGAGGAGGATATTGGTACCCTTGCTGATTATAAGACTGTTGCTAAGGAGCCTGTTGTTGAGGCATTGGAGCTTGAACAACTTGAACTGTTGGCTGATAAGGCATTGAAGCGTATTGCGCAGCAGCAACATACGGATACTGGAAGTAAGGGATTTGATAAGGCATCGGAGCGGGAGCTTGTTGAGCTTGCCCTTTCTGAGCAGAGACATCATTTGTTTCGCCCTCTTTCTTTTTGAATCCATTGAAGGGCTTCTTGACTTGAGACTGGCTGCTCGACCCTCCTTGGATCTTTCCACTTTTCAGACCTTCTTCAATTCTCTCACCGATAATTACCAAATCAGAGAATCCGACAGAAAGATTACCAATCAACTTCTCATAGTATTGGCCTTGCAAAGTACCCATGAAGATGCCAATCAATTCACGATCAACAAGAGGTGGATGCACCCTTGCAGCTAGCTCTCTCCAGCATTGCGCGTACTCCTTAAAGGATTCGTTGCCCTTTTGAGCCATACTCTAAAGTTGAGTACGATTCGGAGCAAGGTCAGTGTTATATTGTATTGCTTGGCAAATGCATCAGCTAGATCATCCCAAGTGCGCACATTGCTATGCTCCAGCTGCATATATCATTCGAGTGATGCCCCAGACAGACTGTCTTGGAAGCAATGGATCATCAGCTTTTCATCTTTGGCATGAGCAGCCATCTTGCGGCAGTACATCCTTAGATGCATGTGGGGATAACTTAGACCATTGTACTTCGGGAATTCTTGCACTTTAAATTTGGGAGGAATGACAACATCTGGCACCAAGCACATATCCAGAGCATTCAGAGATTTTGAGTTGCACCCCTCCATGACTCGGAGTTTCTCAGCTAGATCACGACACATCTCGATGGCTTCAGAATCCTGAGCAGAAGTAGGATTGACAATTGGGATAGCAGCATGGTAGTTATGTACCTCATTATACTGATCTACCAGATTTTCTTCAGCATGATGAATAGGAACCTGAGTGACAACAGGTTGGGCTTGCGGAATAGCACCAACAGCGACTCCAGATGTTGGAGGTGGTTGAGAAATGGCTCCTTCAGCGGCAGGAGTGAAGTTCATTGGTATCCCATAATTGATAGGGTTGGGAACAGGAGCTGAGAGCCTTGAGGGTGACCCTTGAACCTGTGCATTGTTGTTGGCGGCAGCGGCTTCACGTAATTCTTCTTCTCTTCTGGCCATCATGATGGCTTCAAGAATCTGATCAATCTTTCCCTTCATAGAATCTATTTCTTCTCTGAATGCAGCTTGCTCTTGCTGAATCTGCTCCATCGTTCTTCTTATGTTGGCTCGAGTTGCGTACTGGTGTCGAGGAATCAGCTTGATTTACTGGAGAAGGAAGGAAGTTGAAGTGAGATTCTGAGGTTGAAAATGCAATGCAAGATGCGTAACAGATGCAATGCAATGACATGAGATGCAATGCAAGATGCAAGATCCAGGATAGCAGGATCAAACAGTTCTGAGATTGGCCGGAGAAACGGGTCAAGAACCACAACTAGGATCACGAAAGCCCAAGGGTAAGTTTCTAAAACGGGTAGGTGCCTAGAGTTATGGATATATTTCGAAAACATTATAACCAAGACAAAGATTTTTCCGACTATAATATCCACTAAATAATCTCGTCTAGGTGAGGTCTTCGTTTCTTCCCCACGAGAAAGATTCCTCGGAGGCGCCCACTACACTACCGTCGACACACGGGTTCTAAATAGGGTTCTCAGAATCCTAGATCGAGGTCGAAAATATTACTGTCAGGAAGTAATACGTTCGAGGGATCTCATCTGATTGGGGTGTTCGCATTAATTCACATAGAATTAACGCTACCAACCACCATGGGTAATTTGGGTTAATGGTCCTTGGGATCGACGACCCACCTTGAAAGTATTACCACCATGGCAAAGATTCACCACAACAATAATATCTCCAAGGGAATCTACTCCAAGCGGTGGTTTTCGCTTCAAATCACGCGGAAGAGACCACGCAAGCCTACACTACACAACCACCATCCTAATCCTAGGGTTTTTCTCAGACTCGGGTGTAGAGCCTTCTCACAAAGTTCCCAATATCATAACAACCCAACAATGTTACGAAAGGTAACACAAGTAAATAAGCAAATGAGTAAATGAGAAGAAAACAGATAAATAAAGCTAAAGAGCTAGCGATTCGAATCAAGATAGGCTCGACTCTCTCTTGCATGGAGCAAACGTCCCCAGCAGAGTCGCCATCTGTCGCACCTCAAAAATTCATCGAAAATACGACCCTCGCGCGAAAGGTGCGGAAAACGGTTCAACAGAGTCGCCACCGAACTTTATTTATCCCAAAAATAGGGAAAGGAAAATATCGAGAAAACCTTTAAAGGAAGGGGTAAGAACATGGTTGTCGCAACCACATTCTGGGTTCGGGAGTCGGTTACGTGAGGGGAAGGTATGCGCACCCCCTCACGTCCGTTGTACTCAACGGGAACCTCTTGATTCGAATCGCGATGCTTATTAGCTAAGTTTATCTGTTTTCTTCTCTATGATAAATGCGGAAAGGTAAAGATAAAAGGAAAGGATGCTAAGGCACAATGGGGTGGTTTTAGGATAGGGTGCTCGGCAAGATCATCGCGACCTCGGGCCTACGTATGCTCATTCGGACGAGAATGAGAAATCAGAGCAATCGTAGTTCGACTACGGGGTTTGACGGAAAAAGATGGTAGTGTGGACGTAAACGGGGGAAAAAGAAAAAGTGTGGACACAAACGGGGGAAAAAGAAAAAGTGTGGACACAAACGGGGGGAAAAAGAAAAAGGTAGCTCGCCAAGATCATCGCAATCTTGTGCCTACGTATCTTTATTCGTAAGAGAATAAAGAATCAGAGCAGTCATAGTTCGTGGTACGCCCACGAAACAAAGAGTTGGTTGATGTTTAAAAGAGAGGCGTCAATTGCTTACACACGAGTAAGAAAACTCGCACCCAAACACTCGAAGGAAGATCAAAGACTTGAACCCCTATTTTTTACCTTGAAGAGTTTCAATAGTTATTAATCGTTTTTGAGTTTTATTGTGAAAGTCCGCTTGACGTTGAATCAAGGGTTTATTGTATACGCTTGGTTATTTTGAAAGGGTTGGATTTGTTAAAAGAAGAGGCGTCAATTGTTCACACACGAGTAAGAGAACTCGCACCCAAACAATAGAAGGAAGATCAAAGACTTGAACCCCCATTTTTCACCTTAAAGAGTTACGATAATCGTTAATTGTTTTTGGAGTTTGATTATGAAAATCCGCTTGACGTTGGATCAAGGGTTTATTGATTATGAAAAGAGTTTGATTGACAAGACTTGAGGTTGATTTTGAAAGTGGCTCGACGACGAATCGAGAGTTTGGTTGAAAAGGTTTGTTGGAAAATGGCTCGACGACGAATCGAGGGTTTGGTTTGAAAATGGGTTGTTTGAAAAAATGTCTCGACGACGAATCGAGGTTTTGGTTTGAAAATGGGTTGTTTGAAAAATGTCTCGACGACGAATCGAGGTTTTGGTTTGAGAATGGGAGGTGAATCGAAATATGGTATGAAAGGTTTGTAGGTGATACGAGGTTACTGTTTTTGAATAGTTTTTGATGTCAGTTTCTTTGTTGTTATGGGTTTTTAATGAAGATGGAGGGTTTTGTTGGTTTACTGAGCCCGACGGTTTAGAGCTCCCTGCCTTCAGTTCTTTGCTCTCTTTTCTTTTAACCTAAAACAAAACTTCTTGGTTAAGTTTCTAGGTACATCAAGTTTGTCCTGTATTGTTGATGGGTCATTTTCCATGGCAGGTCCTATTGTGAGGTTGTATTCAAGGACAGTTTTGTGGCAGGTTTTTCATTGAGGATAGCAGTGGTTGTGTGGGTGGAGTTTTGCGCAGACCTTTTGGTCAAAGGTTCAAATTGGATACAATATTGGGTTGGAAATATTAGTAATAATAATAATAAAATAAATAATAATAATAATAATAATAATAATAATAATAAGATAATAATAGTAATACTAAAAAAAATAATTACAATAAAATATAATAATAATAATAATAATAATAATAATAATAAAATAAAATATTAATAATGAAATGACACAAATAATAAAAATGAAAATGAAATAATAAAAATAATAAAAAAAGAGATAGTAAAATTAATAAAAGTAAAATAGTAAAAAGATAAGAGTAATAAAAAAAATGAAATATTAAAAATAATAAAATTAAAAATAACGAAAATAAAATGATACAAATAATAAAAATGAAATAAAAAATGATAACAATGAAATAAATAAATAACGAATAGTAAAATGATGAAATAATAATAATAATAATACTAATACAAATAATAATAATAGTAATAAAAGATAAATGAATAAACAAAATAAAAAAATAATATAATAATAATAATAATGAAATAAATAATAATGACCATAATAACAATAAATGATAATAATTAGAAATAATAATATATATAAATGATAATAACATACTAATAATGGTGATAGTAATAGAAAATCATGGAATAATAAATGGTAATAAAAAATAATAAAAAATATAAATAATAAATAAAGCTATAAAATTAAATTAAATTAAAATTTAAATATAAAGTTCTAAATGAATTAAAGATCTAATAAAACATAAAGTTCTAATAAAATTAAATCTATAAATTATGCTTGAAAAACTAAATTGAAATAAAAATAAATAAATAAAAAGTTAAATGTGGGTATTAAAGTGGAAAAGATAATAAAAATGGGTTTAATTTAGAATTTGGATTTTTGGATAATGGTTATGAAATATGGGCAAAAATGGAAATTAGATTATAAAAAGGTGGACAAGATAAAATAATATATATATATATATATATATATATATATATATATATATATATATATATATATATATATAAAGGGTTAGAAATTGGTTTAGAAATATAAATGATTTACGAAGTGGATATGGATTTTGGATATGGTAGAAAGAGAATTAGAAGAAAGAAGGGGACAATTGAAATATAATGGATATATTTTTTGATTTTTGGATAATGGTTAGTGGACGGATATACAATTGAAAATTATACAGGTAGGACAAATTTGGGGTATGACACCGCCCTGTCACACAAGGCCGAACTTCTTTACGGGGAACAATTCGCTATGCGTGGGTGGCTCCGAAACTCAGGCCATCTTAAGCGTCGACAAGGCTTCTCGGCGAAGGTTGCTGGTGGAGGATGTGTCTGCTGTGATGCGGGTTTGCGCGGCTGCCTTGGTTCTGAACGACGAGGCGTGCCCCGCAAGCGAGCTGAACAAGTTGCAAGAAAGTTTCCAGTCCATCTCGGCCGAAATGGAGAAGGTGGGTAAGGAGCTGGCTGACTGCAAAAGCCAGAACCAGGCCCAGGTCGAGCTTCAACAGAAATTGGAGGAAAAGTTGAAGAGCGCCGAGGAGGAGCAGAAACATCTCGCAGATGTTGAGGAGGAGAGGGATCGTCTCTTGGCGAGGAACGCTAAATTGGAGGAGGTTGTCCGCCCCGCCGAGGAGGAAACCGAGGAGGACAGGTTGCTGACTTCGCGGGCAGCGCTGATAGCGAAGCTCCAGGAAGCCGAGGAAGACAATCTCGCGGTAGCGGGCATAGGTTTCAAGAACGCGGTGGAGCAGCTTCGGGTCTTCAACTCCGACCTTTCGACCGAGGGGATTGACCCCGACTACGAGGTGGTCGACGGTCAGATTGTGCAGCCGATGAGAGTCGACGAGGTCCATGATCCCGAGTAGCCTGCAGGGACCGCCACTGAGTAGGATTTTCTTCCCGTTCTGTTTGGCCTGCGAGCCATTTTTATTTATTGGGATATTTCTGCCCGGCCTGCGTTCCAGGGGCTTTTTTGACATCTGATTGTAATATTTGTACAATGGGTTTCTGCCCGCTTTTATGCATTTTCGCTTATCTGCTAGCGTGTTGTTTGTATGGTTTTAATTGTGTGTGATGTTATTGCTTTTTCCATACTTTGTTTATTTTTGTCTAAGTAATAAAGACTTTGGGATTTGCTCGACTTTGATAGTCCCTGACCACGTGGAGAGCTGGCCGGGTGGTCGGAGACGCATTCCAACCTTCAACGAGGCTAAGGACTCGGTCGAGGTCTTAGCTTTGTGGCGTGAACCTCCCATCGTGAGCTGGGTGTTCTGCCTAATTGGTACGACGACGCAAGAGCTCGATCGAGGTGTCCTCATCGGATCAAAGTGCTCGCGCACACACAACGCAGCCCTTGACCATCGTGTTTCGTATAGGGTTGTCGCGCTTGTACCTTAGTGCGTCCCCGTGACCGCGATGCTAGTGTGTCGCGGGTAGTGCTTAAATGTAATATTGTTTTAGCTTTTCAGCGTTCCATAGTCGAGCAAGTTCTTTCCCGTGCAGATTTTCGAGGAAATAGGCTCCTGTCCCCGTTTTCGCGCGGACGCGGTACGGGCCCTCCCAGTTCGCGGCGAGTTTTCCTTCTCGCGAGTCTTTCTGGTTCCTTCGTAGGACGAGGGTGCCCACCTGAAAATCACGTTTAATAACTTTGTCGTTATAACGTAGTGTTATTTTCTGCTTAAGTGAAGCTTCTCAGAGAGAAGCGCCCGAACGTATCTCCTCGACAAAATCGAGCTCTTCCCTCAAGGCTTCGTCGTTCGCGTCCCCGTCGAGGGGGGCTTCTGTTCTCCTCGAGGGTTCCATGATCTCCACGGGGATCACTGCTTTGGTTCCGTAGGTCAGACGGAAGGGGGTATCCCCGGTTATGGAGTGCGGGGTCGTCCGGTAGGCCCAGAGGACGTTGTGTAGCTCCTCGACCCACTGTTGTTTGGCGTCGCCTAGTCGACGTCTTAATCCTCGGAGGATCACCCTGTTCGCCGCCTCAGCCTGTCCGTTCGTTTGAGTGTGCTCGATCGACGTGAAGTGTTGCTTCGTGCCTAGTTTTGTGACGAAGTCTTGGAAGTTCCTGTCGGTGAACTGTGTTCCGTTGTCAGTGACGATAGCTTGAGGAATGCCGAATCGGGCGAGGATATTTCTTTTGTAAAAACGTAGTATGTTAAAGGCCATGATTTTGGCCAATGCTTCCGCCTCAATCCACTTCGTGAAGTAGTCCACCCCGACGATGAGGTATTTGTTTTGATACGACCCCTGGACGAAAGGTCCGAGGATATCCATTCCCCACCACGCAAACGGCCATGGGGAGGACAATTGACTTAGCTCGTTGGGAGGAGCAAGGTACATGTCCCCGTGTCGTTGGCATCTGTCGCACTTCTTGACGTGTTCCTTGGCGTCCTGTTGCAAGGTGGGCCAGTAATACCCTGCTCGAAGTGCCTTACGGGCTAATGATCGCCCGCCGAGGTGCTGCGCATTGATTCCCTCATGGATCTCCTGGAGTATGCCGGGGACCTTGGTCTCCTCGACACATCTGAGGAGGGGAATAGAGAACCCTCGCCGGTATAGCTTATCCTCGACTATAGTGTACGAGTACGTCCACCTCTTAACCATTCCTGCTTCTTTGGGATCTTCAGGTAGTTTACCCGTCATGAGGTATTCGTATACCAGGGTCATCCAGAAATTGATGTCCCCGATGACGTTGATGTCCGAAACTGTGGCCAGTTTGTCGATGCTCGGGCGGGAAAGCACTTCTTGTATGACAGATTTGTTCCCGCCTTTCTTCTTTGTGCTCACCAATTTGGACAAGACATCTGCTCGGGCATTGTGCTCGCGGGGGATGTGAGTTACTTCCGCGGAGGTGAACTTTTTCATCTTTTCTTTCACCAAGGCCAAGTATTCTATGAGGCTGTCGTTCTTGGCTTGGTACTCTCCTCAGACTTGTGAGGCCACGAGCTGGGAGTCGGTGAAGAGTTTGACCTCCTTGGCGCCGAGATCCTCGGCCAGCCGAAGTCCTGCGAGGAAGGCCTCGTATTCGGATTGGTTGTTCGACGTCGGGAAGGATAGTTCGAGGGATACCTCAATCAGGATACCTTCCTCATTTTCGAGGATGATGCCCGCCCCGCTCCCCTTCGGGCTGGATGCTCCGTCGACATAGATCGTCCATTTCTGGGATCCATTGGTCGAACGTTCCGGGATGGTCATCTCCGCTACAAAGTCGGCCAATACCTGAGCCTTCATGGCTTTCCTCCCTTCGTATTGGATGTCAAACTCGGCGAGCTCGAGCGACCACCTCAGCATCCCCCCCGCCATGTCCGGTCGTCCGAGGAGCTGCCTTATAGGCTGTTCGGTTCTTACGACGACGGTGTGGGCGAGGAAGTAGTGGCGTAGCCTCCTGGCAGCTGTGACGAGGGCCAGGGCGACTTTCTCTATCTGCTGATACCTAAGCTTGGGGCCTTGGAGGGCTTTGCTCATGAAGTAAATTGGCCTCTGCCCGTCCGGGGTTTCCCGAATGAGGACGGCGCTGACTGCTTCACTCGTGATCGCCAGATACAAGAAGAGTGTCTCCCCGTTCTCAGGCCGTGAGAGGACCGGGGGATGCGATAGGACTTGTTTTAGGTGGAGGAGCGCTTGCTCGCATTCTTCGCTCCACTCAAACTCCGCTTTTTGTCGAAGAAGTTTGAAAAATGGGAGTACGTACTGTGCAGATTTGGCGACGAAGCGGGAGAGAGCGGTGAGCATCCCGTTCAATGATTGTATCGACTTCTTTGAGTCCGGAGTAGGGAGCTCGGAAAAAGCCCTACATTTGTCGGGGTTGGCCTTGATTCCTCGTTCTGTGAGGTAAAATCTGAGGAACTTACCTGCCCGAACGCCGAAGGTGCATTTGTCGGGGTTAAACCTCATGCGGCATCTCCTCGCCGTGTCAAACACCTTCTTGAGGTGCGCGGCGTGGTCGACTTCTTCCGCCGAATTGACGATCATGTCGTCCATCTAGACCTCGAGCATGTCGCCGATTTTAGCCCGGAAAACCTTATTCATCATCCGTTGGTAGGTCGCACCGGCGTTCTTTAGACCGAAGGGCATCACGTTGTAATAGTAGTTGCCCAACGCGGTCATGAAGGCCGTGTGTTGTTTTTCGACCTTGTCCATGGGAATTTGGTTGTATCCCGAGTAAGCGTCCATGAAGGATAGTAGTTTGTAACTTGCAGAATTGTCGACCAGTTGGTCGATGTTAGGCAAGGGATAACAGTCTTTCGGGCAAGCCCGGTTAAGATCAGTATAATCAACGCACATCCTCCATTTTCTATTATTCTTTTTAACAAGTACAACGTTGGACAGCCAGGTCGTGTATCTGGCCTCCGAAATAAAATTTGCCTCTAGGAGGTCTTTTACAGCTTTTTCAGCAGTCTCCGCTTTTTCGGGAGACTGCTTACGCCTACGTTGTGCTATGGCCCTAACGGCCGGATCTACTGCGAGCTAATGGCAAGCCACCTCGGGGTCGAGGCCAGACATCTCGGATGCGCTCCACGCGACGAGATCAGCGTTCTCCCTTAGACATGCCTTCAGCTGCTCCTTCGCCAGGTCGGGGATCCCGGTGCCAATCTTCACGTTACGATTTGGATCGTCCCCGAGGACCACGAGCTCAAAGTCCCCGTCTGGGATGGGGTGCGTTGGGTAGAGAGGCTGCCCGTTGTTTTCCGCTTGGAGGTCGAGGTCTTCTGTCCCGTCTTCATCGGGTTTGCCCGGGAACCTGCTGTCGAGCTCGACCGCGTTGACGCGCGGGAGAGGTACCTGTTCGGCGTCCTAGGGTGGATTGGCCACGGTCTTGGGTTTGGCGCCGATAGAACTCATGCCTTTGATGGCAGCGTCGAAGCATCTTCTGGCCACGTCAATGTCCCCGTGCATCATCACTACTCGTCCCCTGGTCGTGTAGTACTTCATTTTGAGGTGGACCGTTGATGGTACCGCCGTAAGTTCAGCCAGGGTGGTCCTCCCGAGGATGCAGTTGTAAAGGGACGGGCATTCGACCACCAGGAAACGGATCTTCACCTGTCGGGCAGTGTCTTCGGCCCCGAGCGTAACCATCAGCTCCACGTAACCCCATGGTCTGGTGGTGGTTCTGTTGAAGCCCTGTAGATCTGAATCGACGTACGGGGTCAGATGCCTTTCGTCGAGCTGAAGGGTTCCGAACAGATGGGAATACATGATGTCGACCGAACTTCCCTGGTCGACTATGATCCTTCGAACGTCAAAGTTCGCCATCTGTGCCCTGACCAGGAGGGGAATAGTGGCGTTTGGCGCTCCCCCGGGGAGTTCCTCGAGGTAGAAAGTGATAGGGTTGGAGTTTCCCCGCACTTTCTCGAGAGTGGTTGTCTTCGCCGACGTTGCGGATTCTAACTCGTCAAATTTCCGCTTGATCGATCTGACAGACAACTTCTCAAGACCACCCCCGAAGATGACCATCGCCCTGGGGAAGCTTTCCCAGGTGCTACGGGCAGTGACGGGGTCCTCGTGGGGGAAGGTCGCCCACATGTTGCGAATTGCTTCTTGGCCTTCAATGATTGGGGGGACAAAGAATTCTTCGGGTCGGGTGACACTGAGGGCGACCTGAAGGTGACTCTCGTCGGGGGGAGGCGTCGTCTCCTCGACGTTCTAGGCTTCGCGGGAGCTGGGACGAGGAGTGTCATTCTTCTGGGCGTATTTCTTTAGGTGCCCCTCCTTGATCAGAATTTCAATCGCATCTTTGAGATGGATGCAGTCTTCTGTCACATGCCCGTGACTCCGGTGGAACCTACAGTATGTTAACTTGTCAAAGTTTGATTTGGGGGCAGTGGGCTTCGGAAAGCGGACTCCTCCTTTCACAAATTCTGAGTTCTGGCACTCGGAGAGGATGCGCGCGCGGGGAGCATTGAGTGGGGTGTACTCGGTGAATCGGCCAGCTGGTCCGCGTGGTTCACGAGGTTCCCGGGGGCGATTATATCTTTCTCCTCCTCGTCGGGGAGGGGAGTCTTCTTCTTTGTGGCCGCGGGGGCCTTTTTTGCGCCTCGATTCAAGGGCGATCTGTGCCGCCTCCGACTCCTCGAGCTCGATGTACGACTACGCCCGTTGGAGGAGATCCTCGAGACGGCGGGGTCTGCGGAGGCCCACGGACTTGGCAAAGTCAGATCCGAAATGTAGCCCGTGGATGATTAAATATTTATTCATGTCGTCGGTCGTATGGACCTCGACAGCTTCTCTATTGAATCTCTCAATGTAGTTCCGGAGAGATTCGTTCTTCCCTTGGAAGATGCTTCCTAGGGCAGCTTCCGTCTTCGGGTGTCGACGAGATGCGGTAAAGTGTTTGGTGAAGCGTTGTCTTAGTTGCTTCTAGGATGTGATCGACCCGGGTGCCAGACCCTTGTACCAAGTCATGGCGCCCTTCCTCAAAGTGGTGGGGAAAAGCCTGCACTTGATGGCTCCCCTGACGTTTCTGAAGTCGAGCATGGCTTCGAAGCTTTCGGCGTGGTCGTCGGGGTCGGACAGGCCGTCGTAGTTCCCCAGCTGCGGAGGTTTCTCCATGCCCGCAGGAATTGGGGCGTTCATGATCTCCCATGACAGAGGGGTCCTCTGGTCGTCGTCGTCACTTCCTGTCGGGGACATCGAAAGGGAATGCTGATGCCGTGGAGGGGAGTTCCTCGAACGGTGCCTCGGCCTCTCCTCGGTCTGCTTGGACTTCTTGGTGGTGGTGGAGGCCCTGGGTTCCTTCTGAGGAGGGGAACGAGGGCGTTTCTGGGAGATCGTCGGCTGGGGGCGCTCAAGACGTGGCCGACGACCCTCGCGCACCGGAGAGGGTGTACGAGACTCGTCTGAAGGAGTCCTTCGCGGGGAAGGGGAGCGGCGAGGCGACAGTGGACGGCGATGTCTTCGCGGGGAAGATCGTCGTGCCCGCCTTTGCTCCAGCGCTTCAATTCTGGTATTCTGGTGCGCGATCAGCTGATTGGTCTGATTGATTAAGGCGAACAGGGCCACGGTGCTCGCGTCTGCATTGGACGGAGGAGCAACTGGCTGAAAAATGGCTTGCTGATCGTCTTGGTGGGCAGTGTTGTAAGCAACGTCTTGGGAGTCTGGAGAGGCGGTCTGCCCGTCTCTCACGTCGCCTTCTTCGACGTGGGGGGCAGCGGCGTCTTTGCCGTGGTTCCCGTTCTCGAGTTGCGCGAGGACGGTGTCCAGAGCTTTGTTAGCGGACGGATTGCCGGCCATGATGGTGATGAATGAGAGTTGCTTTGGTTTATCGGAGGAAGAACGGGGAAGCAAAGGGTCCCCACAGACGGTGCCACTGATCGTACCTAGATCAGACAGTATCTGGTGGCCAACAACGTCGCCTGGGCTTCAGGTCCGGTGCGGTTGAAAGACGGCGGGGGGGGGGGGGGGGGTGTACCTGCAAGGTACTCCGACGCTCAAGTAAGGTAACGGTCAGAGAAAAAGAAAGTACAGAAGAAGGTTAGAGTGTTAAGAAGTGAGTCACCTGACCCTCTCAAGTGAGAGGGTATTTATAGAGAGCCCCCAACGCGGGGCCAACGGTTACTTGCATTGGGCTGGATTGCCAGGCCCAATCCAAGTAACTTCCAGGGCTTACGTGGCGTAGTGAAGACCAGCACGTGGTCTTCGCCCTGGGGTAACCGTTTCTAGATCTCCGAAATTAGGGCAGACCGATTCCATCGGGAGTGGGTGGTTACATGAGAACGTGTCCTCGCGGGGAGGAGTCCTGCGTGTCGGGGAGAGACGTGTCCTCGCGGGGAGGACTCTTGTGTGGGAAAGAGCACCTGAGTGTCGAGGAGGAACGAGCCCGGGGAGGCCTAGCGCCCTGTCCGACGCTCCATGCCATGCGTGTGCCCGACAACGTGGAGAAGGGGCAAGTTCCCGACATTGGTCGTGCTAAAAGGCCCTTGTTGGGCCATCCCAGGACGTGTGGGTTGGGCCTGCTCGACTGAGGAGCAGACCCCGGCCCAGTCCAGAACAAAAGTTAAACAATCATAATTCAAATATCCTAGCACAAATATATATATATATATATATATATATATATATATATATATATATATATATATATATATATATATATATATATATATATATATATATATATATATATATAAACAAAATGTCTAAATTAAAACATTAGTCTAACCATAATTTAATAAAATAATAATAGATTAGAGAATTAATTAATTTATTTGAATTCTATGTTTGTTATGATATGCGCTTGACTTGAGACACTTATGTTATTATTTATTTATTATTATTATTATTATTATTATTATTATTATTATTATTATTATTTAGGCATAATTAGTCACTGAGTCACTTAACTTTGAGCGAAGTTGCGTTTTGATCCCCGAACTAAAAAATGTTATATAATGATCCTTTAACTTAAGTTCCGTTAAAATATTTGATCCCTTCCATTAGTTTGTGTTAGTTGGCATGCCAAGTAAGCAAATTTATAATTCCACATCAGCACATGGTTATATTACGTTACATAGGGTTCCATCATCTTCCATTTGTAGCTTCAGCCTTCTTCCATATTTCATCTTCTTCCATTTTCTTCTTCAAATTATAGTTAAATCCTCTTCTTCCATCTTCCAATTTCTTCTCCAAATTAGGGTTCAATGTCAAAGATTGCAAGCAATGCTTCAACTTCAAACAACAAGTGTAAACAAGGGGAGAAAATTCTAGGGTTGTGGAAATTACAGAAATCACATTGAAAAGGGTTGTAATTTCTTCAAGTGGTTAGGTGATGAATTTGTTGATGAAATGGATTTGAAGATGGAAGAAGGAAAATGGAAGATGAAAGGGATTCTTGTTGTGGTACCTGACTTATTGCATTTTGTACCTGACTTGAAACTAATATTGTTGGTTGATGTGTTGTTGCTTCTTGATACCATGTCTTGAAATCCATTCTTGCACCATATAAACCAAGCATCTGAAAATGAACTTTGTCGGGGAAAACACACCCTGCTTCATGCATCTGTTTGTATAAAGCATCTGCTCTCTCAAATTGGTGAAGCTTTCCAAAATCATTTTGCACGAGAGCAATAACATTAGAATCGGAAATGTTCAACCTCTCACATCTTCTCAAACACTTCAATCACATGTGCATACTTTCTGTCCCTTGAGAAAATATCAATGATGAACCCAAATACAAATATATCTTTCACCTCTCCCGCGTCAAAAGCCTGTCGGAAAATCCACATAGCTATCTCTCTGGAAACATTATCCTGTTACTTGAGCTTATTAAGTAGCCTTTTGCCATGAGCAACTAATCCAACTTTCTGATACGCAACAATCATTGTCTGATATAGAACCTCATCAATTTTAACTCCGGAAGTCCTTAACTTCTGAAACAGCATGGCCGCCCTGTCCAATTTTCCAGCCTTTTCCCATATAGATATTATGGTTGAATAAGTGATGGCATTTGGTTGAATAAGTGATGGCATTTCCCAGCCTTGTCAACCTAAATCGCAAGAAACGTCGAAGGAGCTTAGCCTTACCATACACAATAATCATGGTATTATAATCTATAAGACCATGAACGATATTAGCATAAGCTTTCAATGAATTGAAAATCAAAATGGCTTTGGAATAATCATAGAGGTTCTGCGCAAACTCAATCAAATTACTATACAAAACAAGGTCGCCAGAAACTCTGTCATTTTCCATCTATTGCAACCAATAGAAAGAGGAATCAAACAAACATTGTTTACTAAAATATGTAATGAGGGGAAAGACCCTTTTGACGCATTTCATCGAACAGTCCGTGTGCAAAATGCCATTGTTTAGCACGAAGTACGTTATGGAGAACGAGGTTGTAAGCGGAGAGTGAAGGTGAATATTGGGCTTTTTCATTCATCCAATCGAGAATTGCGATAGAGCGTTGCCAATCGGGTTCACGGGAGAGGATGGAGACCATGAAACAGACTGGAAGTTGTCTGTTATTGTAAGGGGACATGAGTGCGTAGAGTTGTTTGACGTTGTGGGTTTGTCCGATTGAGGTTAAGAGATCCTTCATGTCAATGTTGCGGTCTAGATAAGGGGATTCGTATGGTTTGTGTTGTTGGGTTCTGGTACGACGTTGTTGCTTGTTGGGGTTGGAGAATGTTGTTGTTTGTTGGGTTGGAGAATGGAGGATGAGGTGTTCGGGTCCAGACATGTTTGGGTGTGGCTAATACGGATATGTTGGAGATAGTGGTTGTGGGGATTGGGGTTGGGAGGGTAATGATGGTGGTTTTGAGAGAGGAACAAGGGAATGAACTGGAGGAAGAAGAAGAAGTGAGAAGGGTTGATGAACATGTCGCATAGAATGAGATTGAGCACATGGTAGGTGATATAAATTCCACCTCATCCATTAAAATAAATATAGAAATTCCACCTCAGCCATTTATAGTCTAGCAATACAGATTTTAACGTTTTTTAAACAAAAACTAACAAAAAGGACTAAAATATGTAATAGAATATAAGTTAATAGATCATAATGTAACAATTTTTTTAAAGGATCAAACCGAAACAATGACTAAAGTTAAGGAACTAAAAGAGGTATTAAGCATATTAGTTAATAGTCTTTTTTATAAGTGTTTTACAATTATATGTGAGATTGGGTTTGGTGAGTGACTATTGTACAGTTGTGAACACAAATTAATTATTTTTTACTTTTCAACTTTTTTATTATTAAAATGTTGTAGCTCTTAGCTCTTAACCTCTTCTTTCTCTTCTCCCTTCTTTTTTATGTTGTTAATGCTACGTCTTCTCTTTCTCCGTTACAGTCATGTCTTAACCATATGTCTATTTTTTTTTCCTATTATAACCAACCATTTATAGGTTCTTATTTATTTATCTTTTCATTTTAAAACTAGAATTAAAAAAAACGCTTCAGATCGGAAAAAGTGAGTTTTTTCAACAAAAACAAAACTTGACATAGCTTATGGAATCTTCGACCGATTCAGTCCAACGAGTTCACGTAGATCATACGATTTCACTTTCTATAATTTCATAGGTATCAGAGCACAGAAGAAGGATTTTGAAACATAAGATTTTCTGATCCTACATCTTAACTAACGATTTTTCATACCTTTGTCAAAGGTCTTGTGAAAGATGTTGTTAAACTATATAGTTTGAAGAAGAAGAAAAATATACACTTTTAAAAAAATGATAAGAGAAAATGATAGTGAAGTGTATGAAATAATTATTTTTATTTATAAGTTTAGTAAGAGGAGTGTAGAAGTGATTTCAGGCAAGTTAAGAGATTCATTGAAGATCATATAAGTCATAGAACTACTAGAAACATGGTCGATCCAACACTAACTAAGGCCTAAAGCGTGTTGGTGCACAAGGTTGAAGATGAAAAAGATGATGGAAGAAAAAGAGAGAGAAGAAAAATTGTAACTAACTTTCTCTAACATGATTGGAACTAATTACACAATGAACTCTTAAATATCTGAATGTATAATCAATTTATATACAAGTCCTATATCTAAAATGAAATTCAGATGTAAACCAAATTAACTCTAACTGAAACTGAATTTGGGTTACACTTTAACACCATCCCTTAACCCACATTCAAGACTAAAAATCAACAATACAAATTTCATCCCTCAAATAGATAAAGTTTTCAGTCTTGATTTCTTTAGTCAGAACATCCGTCAGTTGCTTCTGAGTGCTACTGTGAACAACTTCAAGCACTCCATTCTGAACTTGATTTCGTAGAAAATGGAACTTCGTGTCAATGTGCTTGCACTTTTTATGTAGCACTAGATTCTTGGCAAGGCTTATAATTGATTTATTGTCAATCATCAACCTCACAGGTTTGCTCACCTTGATTTTCAGATCCTGTAATAAATTTAGAATCCAAACAGCTTAACAAGCATCCAAAGCACCTGCAATATACTTAACTTCATAGGTTGACAATGCAACCACTGGTTGCTTCTTGGAGCACAAAAAAATGAAACCTCCCAGATACTTGAAGAAATATCTGGAAGTACTTCTATCAACTTTGTCTCCACACCAATCAGAGTCTGAATAGCATATCAACTCTGAATCAAATTTATCATCAGAGGGGAACAAAACTCCATACCTCAGAGTGCCCTTAATATACCTCAGTATCCTGATAGCAGCTTGGTAATGTGACCAATTTGGTCTGTTTAAACCTATTCACAATTCCAACTGCATAGCACATATCAGGTCTGGTATTACAGAGATATCTAAATGAACCTATCAACAATTTAAAAATTGTAGCATCTACATCATCACCCTCAACATCAGAATCTAACTTGTGATTTATTTCAGTATGTGTAATTGCAGACTTGCAATTTATTAGCTCAAATCTCTTCAGAAGCTCAAGTTCATACTTTAATTGATGCAAAATTATACCCTTATTAGAGTACATAATCTCCATCCCTAGAAAATATTCCATATTTCCTAGATCAATCATTTCAAACTCATTCATCGACACCTTTAACTTAGCTATCTCATATAAACAACCCCCTGTTAGTAGTATTTCATCAGCATGTTAGACGATAGGCTTCTTTCTAGAGGGGGTGAATAGATCACAAGTTAAAAACTTTTGGCAAAAACTGTTTTGAAAAGTTTTATGGCACATCGGAAACAACCCGAATCAAATTGTCTAACTGAACCTCAATCGAAAAGTTTGGATATGCGTAAAGATACACAAATGTATTATAACAAACAAAAATTATTCAACAATGATTAATCATAAATAATTGAATGCAAAGCTATACGAAGAGCATATTCCCAATGATCAAAACATACAAAAACACAATAAAGCAATTTATCAAACACCTTGTGTGCAATCGACATCGTTTAGAAATTTGCTTTGATTTATCTATCTTAAAAGCTAACCACAATCAAACGGATTATGATTATATCAACAAAACCTATTTTAAAAGGTGATAAAAAATAATTCCCAAACGAATTGATCAAACAAATAATGAATTCAATAATTTACAAACACAAAATTAAAATAGAGAGAGAGAGAGAGAGAGTATACAAGGATTTCTTTAGGCAGTTCCCCAATCGGCATCGCTAAGGGTACGTCTGCCCTCAATTCAAATTCGAATTGAGATATTATAATATATCTTACTTTGCAAATGTGTGTATACAAGAGATGAAGAATTCTAACCCTACAAACCCTAGGTTTGTTGTTGATTCTACCGCCTCCAAAACTCTTGATCAAAGATTGATCAAGTAACCAAGAATGTCGCTTCAGTTCACCAGTTCTTGCTGAAGATGGCTGGTTTATACCTGAGTGAATCGCACACTCAAAGATAACACAGAGTTGCCACCGAACTTTATTTAGTCCCGAAGGACAGGGAAAATATCGATAAAACCCAAGGGGAAGAGAAACGGGAACGGGGGTCGGTTATGCGAAAGGAAGGTACTAGCACCTTACGCATCCGTCGTACTCGACGGGAACCATTTTGCTTGCTTTTAGGCTTGAATGGGTTATCTATCTAAAGTCTTCTGGCTAAAAGAAGAGGAGAGAGAAGAGAAGGGAGAAAGAAAGAAAGAAAGAAAGAAAGAAAGGAAAGTGCTCGCGGAGGATTGGGGCCGTCGTGCCTACGTACCCTCATAGTGCAATGAGAAAATCAGAGCGTCGTAGTTCATGGAACCAAGGGACAGAGAGGAAGGAAGAAAGGGAGAATGAGGTATGGGTGGAAGTGTGCTCGCCAAGATCATCGCAATCTCGTGCCTACGTATCATACATTCAAAAGAATGCAGAATCAGAGCTTCCGTAGTTCGTGGAACTAAGACGGAAAAGGAAAATGAAAGGAAAGTGGTGTCAAAACCATGAGCAAAAGAAAGAAGAAAATTCCACTGGGGATTCCAAAGAAATGGTGTCAAAACCAAGAAAGAAGAGCAAAAGGCAAAAAAGAGTATTCCACTGAGGAATAAGAGACTAAAGTGGCTGTGCAAGGAACAAAAGAGAAACGGTTTCAAAACCAAGAGAAAAAAAGATAGAGAAAGATCTGCTGGGGATGCAAAAGAGATGGTGTCATAACCAAGAAAGAAGTGCAAAGGAAAGATAATAAATGCGCTAAGAGTAAAGTGCAATAGTGGTGTCGAAACCAAGAGAGCAAAAGGAATAAAGAGACTCCACTGGGGAGGAAGAGAACAAAGAAACCGTGACTGAGAATCAGAAGGTAGCGACCCTACTGAGGAAACAAACAAAGGAATGGTGTTAAAACAAAGAGAAAAGAGGACTCGGTATGTTAACTGACTGGCAGTAGTTAACCGAAAGAAGGGATTAAGACTGTGTGGGGAAAAGAAGTTTTAACAGATAAGAATTATGATCAACCAAAGAACGGGTGTAGGACCGAGAGAAGGTCGTGACCCAAAGGACGGGTGTAGGACCGAGCAAAAGTCGTGACCCAAAGGACGGGTGTAGGGCCGAGCAAAGGTCGTGACCCAAAGAACGGGTGTAGGACCGAGCGAAGGTCGTGACCCAAAAGGACGGGTGTAAGACCGAGCAAAGGTCGTGACCCAAAAGGACGGGTGTAGGACCGATCAAAGGTCGTGACCCAAAAGGACGGGTGTAGGACCGAGCAAAGGTCGTGACCCAAAAGACGGGTGTAGGACCGAGCAAAGGTCGTGACCCAAAGGACGGGTGTAGGACCGAGCAAAGGTCGTGACCCAAAGGACGGGTGTAGGACCGAGCAAAGGTCGTGACCCAAAGGACGGGTGTAGGACCGAGCAAAGGTCGTGACCCAGAGAATGTTCGGTACACTGACTGAACAAGCAGTACCTGACCGAAGAAAGGGTATTCGAACCAAAGAAAGGTTACTAACCCAAAGATGCAAGTATTCGAACCAAGAGGAGGTTGCCAACTTCTGGGGATTCGGTGTTTACGGACGGACTGTGATTAACCGAAAGGAGCGAGCGATTAACCAAGAAAAGGTGATTAACTCGAGAAGGGATTCAATATTTTAACAGACAGGCTGTGATTAACTAAATAAACGGGTGATTAACCGAGAGAAGGTGATTAACCCAAGGAAACTCAGTATGTTAACAGACGGACTATGGTTAACTGAGAAAGAGTGCAAACATTGGTGTTTTAACTGACAAACAGTGATTAACCAAACAAAAGGAGAAGAACCAAAAGAAGGTTGCGAACTCCGCAGGGGATTCAGTCGTAACAGGAGTACTGTGTTTAAATGAAGAAAGAGAAAAGAGACTCTTCGAGGGGATCAAAAGACCATGATTGAGCGCAGGAAAAGAATAGGGTATTGAAACAAAGAAAGATTTTCTAACCCAAAGAACAATGATCTTAACCACGAAGGTGATTGATCAAAAGAGAGATTGAAAGAGATATGAGTGATCAAGGATTGACCCGACTGGGGAAAGAAAGCACACTACCGCCTGGAGATAGAGATGACTAAGCCAAGCACAGGGTCATTCGTCTCCTACCTGAAGTAGTCAGAATGAGAGTAGGAATTATCCCTTCTTTAACACACAGGGTGTAATGCAGAAGTTGAAACTGACAGCGTAACAACTCCAAGTTGTACAGTGCTCCAGTGTCGTGCATCGGTCGTCGTATGAATCTTCCACTCAGCAGGGGGGGGGAGAAAAAGCTATAAAGGAAGCCTAAAGAGAGGGAAAAGGAATGATCAATTAATCGAAACATAGTTTCGATAAACTAATCAAAGGGAAATGCTATGCTAACAACTTTCCAAAGAGAATGGAAAATCATTAAAGCAAAAGTTTTAAATTATTGATTATGCATGATTAAGTTCATCCATGGAGAATAAACTTAATGCAAAGAAAAGAGAGGGAGTGCAAAACAGTACCACGTGACTTTGAAAATACAACACAAATCATGTATCATGTAGTAAAAGAAAGTGCAAGAATTAGCATGTTCAAACAAATATCAAGAACACACATAATTGCAAGAATTGATAAATCAATCATTGAATTAATGTAAAAGTGCCTTAAACAGAGGTTAGAAGCACTTAAAATATCCATAAATATCAAGCATATCAATTCATGGAAGTTAGACGAAGAAAGAATGTCAAACAAGCTTGAAAAAACTCAAAATTAGTCATTCTGTTCAGTGGTAATCGGTTACTGCATATCTGCTAACCGGTTACTTGCTTGAAAATCAACGTATTTGGTGAAATTTACACCGAGTAACCGGTTAGCAGATATGTTGTAACCGGTTACCACTGAGACAGTGGCAAAAATAACAGCAAAAACAGCTTTTCAAAAGTGGTTTTCAACACTTAATCACTTATGCCAACCACAACATGCTAGGATATGAATTTGTGCACGAAAATTACATCATGTAAGAGCAATTAAACACAAATTACAAGCATTAATCATGAAGATCAAAGAACAAGCAAATGCATGACAAATCAAACCGAAAAACAATCGCAATTACATCATAAACGTGCGGAAACGATCGAAACAATGAGTAAAGTGAGATCCACCAACCTACAAGGCTGAGATGTGCCTTGGTAATTGTTGCAAAGGATTCTTGATGAAGATAATCAAAGAAAACCAGAGGAATCTTCAATCGTAGCCGAATCGTATCGAAACCGAGCAAATTGCGACGAAGCTCCGAAATGCGAATTTAAACCGTAGAATCGTGAAGCAAACACTTGAGATGAATCCAAAAGTTAATAGAACTCCAGAAACTCACGTATAATAGCAAGATGATGAAGATAATCAAAGAAAACCAGAGGAAATCTTTAATTATAGCCGAAACGCATCGAAACCGAGCAAATTGCGACGAAGACTCCGAAATGAGAATTATCACCGAGGAAGCTTGAAGTGATCACTTGAGATGAATCCAAAAGCTACTGAAGCTCCACAAAATCCAGTATAATGGAATGATGATGAAGGTTAAGCTCGAAAAATAATCACTTTTGATGTAAAAGTGATTATCCTTTAATGTAGAAATTGAGCTTTTGTGAGGTTTTGGAAGAGAATTGTGATGAAGATGAAGAAGTAGTATAAAAATTCAGAGAGAATGTGAGAGAATAGAGTGTGAAGAAAGTGTGAAATTGTGTGAATGGTTGTGGAGGATTTGTGAAATGAGTGAAGCTTTGTTTATATAGACTTTTGGTTTGGAGTGTGAGAGGTTTGGAGCTAGCTTTGGACTTAGCTTTGGGTTTGGAACTAGGCTAGGAGTT